>OX155689.1:5487962-6224412 GCA_944547425.1 Eupithecia centaureata | reverse complement strand
GTCATCTAGTACCTACACATAACGCAAGCTCAGCTTAGCTTAGGTCTAGCTAGATTATTGTGTAGATTTTCAAGCATTAATAAAATTATTTAATAAACGAGCAGCGGTGTTCGTACGAATGTGGCAAAAATGAACGTATACGTGCATATGAATCGCTTCCAAAAACGAGCGTATACCCGAAATTTGATTTCCAAAACGAGACTTACCTAATGGCTTTAGTTTTCTTAGTCAATGAGGATATTCTCATAACTGGATAGATTATAGGTTGTTAAAATCAGTACAAGTACAGTCGCAAACAAGAGCTAGTCCTTATGATAGAGACTGCCCTGATAATCGATTTCAAGTTAGACAATAAGTTAGGCTTCTACCCGCAACTCCAAACCGCGGACTCTAGACATGGCGTAACTATAAAGGCCCTCATTGACTACGGAACTCTGAAAACTGCCTAAGTCATTGTCTCATCATTGTTTTTTTTGTCTTTTTGTTTAATGTGTCATTTTTCACCTCGAGGTTTTTATTTTTTGCTGAGTGTTGTTACCTACAGGTCTTTGCCATGGGCTCGTGTAGGTAAGTACCTTTATTTCACAGTGAGTTTCGATGGAAACCTATTTATAATAAAAACTTTTTTAAATGAGTAGCCCTCAATGAGAGGAGGACCTTTCCTGGAAAATATTCAATACTTAAGTTTAACCTTAAACCTATAAAACGTTAATTTACCTTTAATTCTTTTGCAGCTTCGTAAGCGCTTTTCCTCTTAGAAATCGAAGTGTGACATAATATGACTTGGTTTTTTAGTAACTTCAGCCGTTTTATTCTATTAAATTAGATTCAAGAGCAGCACAAATCTATAGTCTACGCGAGCAAAGCCGCGAGCGGAAAGCTCGTAATAAGATAAAATAGGAGGCGGTGCCAGTATGACTCGGGTGAACGCCATATCACAAGTGCAGTCGCAGACGGCAGCTAGCTAATGTATTCTGAAGAAGATTGCCCTGTCCCCAATGCTCAACCTGTCGTAGTAAAATAATTGTTCTAATCGCGTTCAAGATTAAATAACTAGTAGAATTGTAGATTCCATGGAACATAGGCAGAATGAGACTGCAAAATAACCAACTCAGTGAGCCAGGTTGAAATAGAATATCCATTCTTCTAATATCTTTATTAACAACGAAAATTACAAGCAAAGGAATAGAAAAATTACAACTAGTATTTACAATTGAAACCATTGAGCTAACTGCAGACGGTTGCAAACAGTCTAAAGGTAGCTCAATTGATCCATGTCAATACCAGTCGGAAGCGTCCCCAAGACACTGGCTGCATTACCACGCTGTATGGCAATGCTGATGCGCTGAGCCAGATATTCACCAGCTCTCGGGTCACGCGTCGCATCGACCAGACGCTCAGATAATTTTTTAAAAACCCGGAGAGCCTCGGTACCCCACGGACCTAGGGTCTCGAATCCAAGGGGAGCAAATGCGTAGGTTCTGTCGAGACCTGCATATTTGCGCCTCTTGAGATCCTCGGCCAGATCTGCCGCCGCACCAGCCCTAGTGGATGTCCTTGAAAGATGGGAAGGTGCAAGTGTGTCGACGCATGTAGCGTCCCACACAATGGGCCTTCCCAACTCCCATGGGACTAGTGTCATACCGTCGGGCCTCTTGCCATCGTCACGGAACAGACCATTCGGTTCGAGAATAGCTGGTACGTTAGCGCTGACAAAGGCCCGCCGGATGATGTCATTAAGGCTGGCATGACGAGATATCCGACCAGCGGCCCTAGTACACGATAATCCGTGATGACCAAGCTGTTCGACTGCAGTACCGCACTGGCATTGATGAGGCGCACAACACCTTGCACCCAACCGAATACATGTTGCGATACGGAAAGTAGCGGGATCCAATAAAGTGCCAGTGTTATAAGAAGGAAGTGCTTGCAGCCAATGTCCTGACTCCCATTTAGAAACGGCTAGGAGACGGGCACGATCTGCCGAGCTGGAGCACGTTTGTAACAAACAATTCCGTGTCAACTCACACAAAGGCCCGTCCCATTGCCGTTGGGACGAAAGAGATTTTGGAGGAGCAGCATCGGGGCAAGCACTATGCCATTAAAAAAATATAAATCCATTCTTCTTATTAATGACCTAAGTGACTCAATTTACTATAATAAAATATTATTTAAAATATTTATTTGTTGTAGTGTAGGTTATGTAATTGGACATCTATGAACTGAATTTTTGAGCTAAGTACCTACATGAGTGCCTTACTCTATTCCAGTTTTTTCCTTTAAATCTTCAAGGGGGATTTCTGGAAAAAGATTTTTAAAATTCCAGTTTTCGCCTTAGGCGATTTCCGTGGGGAAAACTGGAAATAGCCAAACTGTTAACTAAAAGCGCTGCATGTGTTTTCAACATCGGTATTCATTATTTTCTATTTAGTTTGTATTCAGAAATGATGGGATTCTTACATAAACCGTGATTGATTACTAGCGACATTATTTAGAATATTACTTCTGATGCAAGTAACTTGTACTCAAGCACAGTTTGCACATGACGACCGATGTGGCGCGGTGGGCGAAGGTCCATCTGCGACTCAGCAGGTTGCGGATTCAATTCCCGGCACGGGATAAAAGCTTGTACGATCTGCAAATATATGTTTAATAATGATGGGTATGATTTGAATATCTATCATTGTAATGTATCGTATTAATCAGTCATCTAGTACCCATAACAAAATTTAAAGCTGTATCCATAGACATATAATTTTTTCACTTCGTCCTAAGACTATGGCTTTATAGCGATATGTATAAGCAAGTGACGGAGGCCTTCCATAAAAAAATCTCTGCTTAGCTTGGGTCTAGATGATTCTGTGTGGATTGAGCAGGATTAAAAACAAAAAAGATCTAGAGTGCAATATCCTCATCAGTTAATTGTAAAATTTCTTACAACTCTATAACTGAAATTGACGAAGTACAAGGTGCCCCACAATTATGTCAACTAAGACAAAAGGGGTTAAGAAGACCCCGGTAGTTAACTTTTGTTCATCGATTATTATGCACCTAAAAGCTAAAAATCCATGGCGGCAGCTCCGTCATTCACGAAGACGCAATACAATACAATCATTTATCAAACAAGGGTCACAAACACTTCGGTTATCAAATAGTTAGTACCAAACGTTTTGCCTTAGTCTAGGATTAGGGTATGCAAATTTAAGTTTCCTTAGGGTCATGAAATATTTCTTAATACAATAAAATTCACATAATAATAGGTTAAAAATAACAAAGAAATTAAAACAAAGTAATTATATAATAAGACAAAATACAAACAATTCTATTCAATATTTAGTGTATGTTTATATCCTTTTCGAGCAAAAATTCATATAAATTATAATAGCACTTGATGTCAAAATTTTATTTGGTTAATTTTGTGACGCTGATAAAAATAAAAGACGAATGAGAATAAATCAGAATTGGCCATCTGGTGGGACCATCGGCCAGAATAAAATGACTTTTAGGTAGATACCCAAATGACCCTATAGTACATTCACTTCCGGCATAAGCCATAAAACACTCAAACGCACAGAAACGCCAATAAAATTATTAACTGCAGCGTAAAATCACATTTAACTGTTAAAAGCTTAGTAATGGTTAGTAATAAACAAATAAACAATGATAAAACAGTGCTTTTCCGAACATGGTTTTGGTCAACCACAAACAAATATACCTACGGTGGTAAACTGGTAACTATTTAGCCCGTAGTTCTGGCGGTTCGTTTGCATGCTAAGATTTTTTCTGTGAATAATAAGGCGTTATTAAAAAACTATAAATCGACTTCAAATTCTTTTAAACAAAAATAAGAATACCATCAATAATCACAACATAATTTTTTATTCGAAGTCAATACGCATTACGCATTATTGAGGCTTAATTTAAAAGTATTGGTCAAGTTTTCATCAAACTTATATGGGACCACAGGGGAAACACCAACTTTCAAATGAACAGACAGACAGACAGCGGAGGCTTACTAATAGGATCCCGTTTTCACCCTTAGTATAAAGAAACCCGAATATTACCTTTTATACGCAGTTTTATGAGTGACCATGAAAATAAATTATAAAAACAAGTTGGAATTCATTATCAAAATGAAAACCAGTTTAACCAGATTTTAAAACGTAACACCAGTGTTACCTCAGATTGGTTTAATATTTGGTCTGTAAGATTTGGAAATATTATTGATATTTTCCATGTATCTTCGAACATAAATAAAAAAAAATATCACGTATTTTTTATTTTGACTAAAATACCCCTAGCTAGGACGGTGTGTAATTAATTGATATTGTTCTCCACGTCAATTTCCTTGTAGGCAAAGCCGCTGTGCGCAGCTAGTAAAAAATAAAAAAAATAAAAATACTTTACTAAGCGTTTCCCTAATCAAAATTTCTACAAACGTTCTGCGTAGTGCTGAAAACTGCTCGTATGAACACATTTTTATTCCAAAATTTGGAAACCCTATCAATAAAAAAATTAAATATAACCACGACCTTTGAATCGATGATTATTCTGAACTTTTGAGTGTGATATTTATTTACAAAACCGTCTGACCAAAAAATCAATCTGAGCCGAGGAGACGTGGTGTTACTTTTTTATCCGGTTAAACCGGTTTTTGTTTTGATGTTGAACTTTATCATCTCAATTTTCATTATATTTAATCTTTGTTGTTTATTTTTGCGAATGATATTAATCGTAGAACTAAAACTGATTGCCCGGGGGCCCAGAGTGATCATATTTCTGTTTAGAACACCCATTTCGTGGAAAAAAATCTCTACATGAGAAATGCAGTTAAAGATTTCTAAAATTTTGTCTCTTATTAAAAACTAGCTGCGCACCTCGCAGCTTCACCTGCGTGGAAAATGATGAAAAGTAACCAGCATATTTTTATTCTCTGCCTTGATTCAAAATTTCAGCCCAATCTGTTCAGTATTTTGGGCGTGAAGAGGTAACAAACATCAATCAATCCATCCAAACTTTCGTATTTGGATATAAATACGTACTAGTATCTGTCCGCGGCATCACGCGTTATGGAAACGTCCGTCGGCTATTTCTATGCCATGGTTACTGATTTATAGAAAATAAAAGAAAGAAGAAAGAAAATATTTTTGAGTAGTAAAGTACAAAACAAAAACTTATTCTAACAAACTAGGATGAAAAGTATATGCCTATGTGTTGTACCAGGGTTAGAGCTACTATTATCTATTCAACATTTCAGCCCGATTTGTCTACAAATTTTTCTTAGCGTTTATAATTTTAGTAAGGAAGTGTGTGAAAAAGATAAACTATGTCCAGCAACTATGTCAACTATGGACTAGTTGATGATGATGATGAAAGAAGTATCATTTTTTATAACTGACCTATTTTTTCTCTCTGTTTCCAGACTGACTTAAAGATATGGTCTTTCAAGGAGCTGGCGTACCAGGCTGAGATGAACAGGCAAGAAGACTCGGATTCTGCCGAGGTTGCCTATGTGCTGTGTGATGAAGACACCTATAGCAGGAAGAGAAGTATCGAGGAGCTCAGGAATATGATTTACGGTAATGACCTCATCCATTTGAAGTAAAATAAAATAAATACTTGAAAATCCACACAGCATCATCTAGCCCCAAGCTAAGCAGAGCTTGTGTTATGGGTACTTTACTTACTAGATGATAAATACTTAATTTCATTGCAGTCATGAATGGCATGGTAATATAGTCAACGTCTTAGGGACGCTTATCCGACTGGTATTGATTTGGATCTGTTGAGCTACCTATAGACTGTTTGCAACCGTCTGGAGTTAGCTCAATTGCAAATACCTACTAGTTTTTATTTGTTCATATGCTTGATTGTAATTTTATCCCTTGTATGGCGATGATAATGCGGCGCGTCAGATACTCACCAGTTCTCGGGTCACGCGTCGCATCGACCTCAGATAATTTTCCTCAAATGGTCAAATCGCGAAATGTTCATACATATTTTCAAGCTTAGCTTCTCACATATTTTCAGAGAGAGGAGAATGCAACCCGCCTAGGACAGATGACGCGTTTCTGCTGAGATTCCTACGCGCGAGGAAGTCGATACCTGCTAGAGCGCATAGACTTGTAAGTTATAAGCAAACTATCTAATAAATACTAGTTCTAACTCAAAGAGAGAAAAATACCATTCCATAACAGTATATGTATAACTCAGAATATCATGTAGTTAAGTAAACTTACCTTCATATTTTAAAAAAATCTAATAAATCCTACTTCTAAGAGACACAGAGAAAAATACTATTACATTACAGTAGGTATACGTATAACTTAGAATAACATGTAACTATGTAACTTACCTTCATGTTTCAAAATGTAAAAAAAAAATTAAAATATAGTTCAAAAAAGATGCTTCCGACAGTTCCGACTGGTATTGACATGGATCAATTGAGCCACCTTTAGACTGTTTGCAACCGTCTGCAGTTAGCTCAATTGTGTCAATTGTATATAGGTATCTTTGTAAATTTTATTTTTTTCTATTCCTTGATTGTAATTTTCGTAGTAAAAAATGTTAAAATCATAAAAAACACGAATTTTTTTTGGTTTCGAAGAAGTTTCTCTTATAACGGCTCGCACGATGCACTTTATCAGCAAAATCTGCAGCATGCTTGAGCTATTTACATCAGTTGTTACCACAGCTCACCAGATATAAAATAAGATATAATATAATACATTTGTAAGTGATTTTAAGTGAGAGAATAAAAGTGAAAACCTTAGCTTATTTCATAAACATACTAGTAGAATGCCCACTGTTCCTATGGAAGCGTTTCAAGCCTTTTTCTACCCTATGGGAACTGATCTAGGGGATCAAAAGTGATATCAAAAGCCTATGTGATATTCCAGTGCTAGAACTACGTCTATTTTAAATTTCAACCCGATCCGTTCAGTATTTTTTTCGTAAAAGAGGAACAAACATTCATCCAAACATACAAACATTCGCGTTCATAATATTCTAGTAAGGATTTATTTCTTTATCTTCACAGTTTTCTTTAAGATAGCCGCGCAGCAGAGTGAGACCCTCTAGCACAGGTATAATATTACTTAAAAGAGGGTCCCATACCACTGAAATGTAGGTACTAGATTAAGTTAAAGAAATAAAATTTTTTTTTTTTTTTTTTACAGTTAGTGCGATACTGCACCTTCCGAGATCAGAACCCGCACCTGTGGCGCGACGTGGACTGGTTTGGCCTCACACGTCTCGGAGACATTTTCGAAGGCGTTCTGTACGACAGGCCCGATGTGGGGAGGATCATCATTTGTAGACTTGGTGAGGATGATATGTATTTACTAATTAGCAGCGCCTCGCGGTTTCACCCGCGGTAATTCCCGTTCCCGTGTGAATTTTGGGATACAATAGGTACAATACAATACAAATTCATTTATTCCATTCAGATACAAAAGTACACTTGGAAAAGTCAAGCAGATACAATAATATAATTTTAACTTAAAGTTAAACAGTAGATACATTAACAATGTACAGTGGTGGTCATATAATTAAGAACGATTTGAAATTATAGAAGTTATTTATTTAAATCGTGGTATACACAGAGATGTGGACCTTCTAAGGAGCAACTAGTTATGTTATTAAATAGCCACATTAATAGAGCAACGTTGCTTAGGAATGAAGAATAAAATCGCTAACCATATTTTTTACATATTATTTATTTTACCAAAGTATCACATTCAAATAGTACTGAAGCTGGACAAATAATTAAGAACGATTTATTAAAGTGCTCGGTAATTATTTTGTTTGAAACTTACATTAAAAAAAATCTGAGCAATATGTAGCGAAGAGACTTTTAAAATCTATTTCATAAATTTTTCACTAAAATTAATAGTGAATAGCATATCCACGGCATTTGATTACTGCTTTACACCGGCGAGGCATTGACTCTATTAATTTTTGACATTTGGCAACAGAAATAGAGTTCCATTCTTCTAAAAAAACGACGTACAGCTCTCTTAAATTCCCACACTGTGTATTTGAAACCTTTTTCTTTACTTCGAACCACAGATTCTCTATTGGGTTTAGATCTGGGCTGTTAGCTGGCCAGTCTAAGACTGAAACTGATTGCGCTGTAAGAAATTCCTTTACGGTTCGCGCGGTGTGTTTTGGATCATTGTCATGTTGGAATGTCCAAGTAACCGGTAGAACGTCTTCAGCATAAGGTAACATTGTTTCTTCCAGTATATTTTTGTACTGGAACTGATCCATGTTACCTTCTATCAATTTTACAGGTCCAACACCATGTCCGGAAAAGCACCCCCAAATTTTCACATTTCCACCACCGTGCTTTAAGGTAACTTTCGTGTACTTAGGGTCAAATGCTGTATTCGGGGGACGTCGTACATATCGTTTCCCATCAGAACATACTCTGTTTATTTTCGTCTCGTCAGAAAAAAGTACATTTTTCCACTGTCGCAAAGTCCAGTTTTCATACTTCCTCGCAAATGCAAGACGGGCTTGCCTGTGACAAAGTTTCAACATGGGTACCTTTCTTGCTATCCTACCGAGCAATTTTTCTTCTACTAAACGTCTTCGAATAGTGCGTGCTGAGATTGCTGAAGGGTTGTTTTCACCAAAATATTCTTTTCTCAGCTCATTGGACCCTTTAAAAGGATTTTGTTTAGCAATACGAACGATGTTTCGGTCATCTCGAGGAGTTGTTTTTCTCTGTTTAGGTACACGTGGAACATTTGAAGTAGTTTGATACGTAGCAAAATGCTTTACAGCATGGAAAACCATCGTTTTTGAACATTGCAGGTGGTCGGCTATCTTTTTATAAGACCAATTCTTCCGGCGAAGTTTTATTATTACTTCCCTTGTAGATTTGTCACAACTTTTATTTTTTCCCATTGTTTTTATAAGGAGAAATCACTTTTAATCTTTTACAGCACTAAATGGCGCCAAAATTATACAAACAGTTACCAAACCACTGAGTGTTCTCTATTTAAATTTGAAAAAAGTTAAAAATATTGAGCGTTCTTAATTACGTGACCAGCCAGTACATAGGAATATTATGTTTAGAAGTAGTGTAAAAAGTTTGTCTATTTATTTTTAGCTAATCATTGTGTATCAATGAATACAGTGGTATTATGTAAAAGTTTTATGATACCGAGAGAAATAAAAAAATTTGCATGCAATTAGTTTTGGGTCTTAGTTTGAAAAAATCTTCGCTTTACATCAGCGTTCTTAATTATATGACCACCACTGTATGTAATAAAGTCATCAGCAAGAGCTTCGTCGAGATATAAAATATAGCCTATGTGTTATTCCAGACTATGATCTACCTCTGTGCCTAATTTCATCCATATCGTTAGAAACATCCATCCATCCATACTTACAAACTTTCGCGTTGATAATATTACTAGCGACACGCCCCGGCTTCGCACGGTTTTATTATACGTATAAAACTTCCTCTTGAATCACTATACTTATCTATTAAAAAAACGCATCAAAATTCATTGCGTAGTTTTGAAGATTTAAGCATTAGGGACATAGGGACAGAGAAAGCGACTTTGTTTTATACTATGTAGTGAAGTAGGACTTTTCTTTTTTACCAATTGACGACCTCAGTGGCTCAGCGGGCGAGAGCCCACTTGCGACACAAGAGGTTGTGGATTCGATTCCCGCCTTGGAACAAATTTGTGTGATCTGTAGAAGCTTGTTTAATCGGTCTGGGTGTTTTCTATCCTACTAATATTATAAACGCGAAAGTTTGTAGGTTTTTATTTCGACAAGTTTAGTTGTGGCTAGCTTGCACAGTTTTGGAAATACCTTGGTGGTCTAATGAAAGCACTGGTCCAATGATCGCAATCTTCCCCTAAGTATGGATGGATGGAATGGATGGATGCTTGTTACTCTTTCACGCAAAAACTACAGAACGGATATGGATGAAATTTAGCACAGAGATAGATTATGGTCTAGAATAACACGTAGGCTATATTTTATCCCGGAATTCCCACGAGAACGGGAAAAACGATGGTGAAACCGCGAGGCGCTGCAAGTGTATTAAATATATCAATTATCTAGTACCCATTGCAGAACACAAGCTTTGAGTAGCTTACTTTGGTGCTAGATGGTGCTGTGTGGATTGTCCACCATTATTATTATTTTATTAGTTACTAGTGCCCGCCCCGGCTTCGCACAGTTTTATTATACGTATAAAACTCCCTCTTGAATTACACTCTCTATCTATTAAAAAAACCGCATCAAAATTGGTAGCGTAGCATACAAAGGGACATGGGGACAGAGAAAGCGACTTTGTTTGATACTATGTACTTACTGATATTATATTTTTCCCTTCAGGACGATGGGACCCGAGTGAGATTCCAGTAGAAGACCTGATCCGAGGCTGCCTTCTGCTGCTGGAGATCGGCATCATGCAGCCCAAGCTGCAGATCCTGGGCGGAACTGCCCTGCTGGACTGCGAGGGGCTGACGATGAGGCACATGAGGCAGATGTCTCCCACCATGGCGCTGCATGCTATGAACGTCATGGGGGTTGGTTGATACTTGTTTCTATTATTACTCGACTATGTTACAAATCGACCCTGACTTTACCAATAATTCTATACTAATGATTCCGTGAATGATGATCCGTGTGAGTAAGTAAGCAAGAAGAAGAAAGGGCGCTATGGCGCTCATTAGGGGAGGCAGTGGATTAGTATAGGTTGATGATGAAGTAAGTAAAATCTTTATTAACAACGAAAATTACAAGCAAAGGAATAGAAAAATTACAACTAGTATTTACAATTGAAACCATTGAGCTAACTGCAGACGGTTGCAAACAGTCTAAAGGTAGCTCAATTGATCCATGTCAGTAAGTAAAACATTTATGATCGGTTTCTGATTAGGAAAAGGCAACATTAAAACATAGCACCATTATTAGGTGGTTATAAAGATACAAGCTAACGAGAAATTAGTGAACAGTTATGCATTAATTTACGAGATGTTGCAAGAAGTTTTGAGCGTCTGGTCGATGCGACGCGTGACCCGAGAGCTGGTGAATATCTGGCTCAGCGCATCAGCATTACCATACAGCGTGGTAATGCAGCCAGCGTCTTGGGGACTCTTCCGACTGGTATTGACATGGATCAATTGAGCTACCTTTAGACTGTTTGCAATCGTCTGCAGTTAGCTCAATGGTTTCAATTGTAAATACTAGTTGTCATTTTTCTATTCCTTGCTTGTAATTTTCTAGGTTAATAAAGATTTCTCGGTTTCAAAAAAAAAGAAGTTTTAGATTTTTAGTTTTTACCCTCTCAGACCTCACTGTAACTGATTCCAGTTCGCCTTCCCGATCCACCAGCGTGGTGTTCACATCATCAACTGCTCGCGGTTCTTCGAGACTCTCTTTCCACTGTTCAGAAGATTTGCACCAGCTGATGATCTGTGGCAGAAGGTCCACTTCCACGGATACGATCTCACTTCTTTGCACAGGTGAGTTTGAACAGATCAGTAAATCAATATCTTTATTTCTTTAGGCTTACAAAATAAGCACTTAGACAAGTCAAATTTTAAACTAGGTACCTGCATGATTATCAGAATAATATAAGAGATAAATTGATAATTGATTTACTCTTCGCTTCAATCTTTTGTCCACTTGTGGAAGAAGCGAAAAATAAACCAGTGGCACGTGTATAACTTATGGTTATGTGTCTTATATAAATATTTTTTTTTATATAAATAATTTAATACTACTGTCGGTGTGGAACTGAGAGACATCTGGCCAAGCTTTAACGTCATTGAACACGGTTTTTCATCAAAGGATGGGTTATTAAGTATGACTGGAAGAATTTCACTAGAGGATACGCCACGTAATAAAACGAGAGAGTGAAAACACCTTGGTTTGATGAAATCGATAGTAAATCAAATATTATACAAATAATAAACTAAGAAATTCATTCGTTCTACACAATATGCACTTGAATATTATTTATATTGAACATTAGCAATTTTAGCACATATTATTTATTTATTACAATATAATATCGAGTACAGAACCAACCGCAATGATTTTTGAAATCGACGAAAGCGGTTGGATTATTGAAGTATTAAGCTTGTAGGTTTCTAGGTCAATTTCTTTGCATTTCTATTTTTTGTTCAAAGAAAATAAATACAAAGCGTAACTAAACTAACTTCTTGGTATTATAGGACCTAATAGATTTATCTGCATCCGTGATAGTATCTATTACTAGTACTACTTTTAACTAGTAGTTACCAAGATTAACCCTTTTTATTCCAGAACCTTATCAAAAAATAACATAAATGATTTTCTTAAATGGCCTTTTAAGAGGTCTTATAAACGAGAACCGCTTAAAAGACCTTAGCCAAATTAAAAAATATTGTAAACTGCACTGATACCCTTATCTTTAACTATGAATACCCTTATCTTTAACTGGACTTATCCAGAAAGTTTTTAATTTCAATAATAACCTTTATTTTCAGGCACATAGACCCTCAATGTCTGCCACGAAGGTATGGTGGCTGCCAAGAAGAGACTTCTCTGGAGACCTGGCTGACCAAGATCAGACAGTACAAGAACAAGGGGTTCGACGAGGATATGCGGACCCTGGGCTACTATGCTGATTGATCCATTAAGCAACCCCGTCATCAGACTTTGTCGACTCACTGTTGGCATCAGACCAGGGGCCGAATTCAACTAATTTCAAAACAAAGTTCTCTATAGCGCGATACTCTCAAGATGGCTTGAATGACGTTTGCGAAAACTGTCAAATTGGTGGTCATAAACGTAATCGTCACAGCTATGAATGAAGCAAAAAAGTTTGTGGTGTAGAATATCAAAAGGAGCTTAACACTGTCATTTTGACACGATATTATTGTAATGGTGAAGCTATTTATTTAGTGGAATTCGGCCCCAGGGGTCATATTGTCTAACTCTACTGATGATCGAGATCGATTAATTTTTGGCATTTGAAACCTAGCCTGCTGAACTTCGATTGTACCACTGGTTGATATTTAAATTTAGTTAGTAATCGATTTCAAGTTAGACAATAAGGCCCCAGAAGTTTGTCTATGCGATTATCTTCGGTCTTCTACTCATTATGTAGTTTCAATTTCAGTATCTTTATTGCAAAACATGAAAATTACAGTTTCGTAGGTCTTCATACACCCTGCCAGATAGGGTTGGCTGGCAATGGATCTAAAGACACTTAGATAAGTAGTTATTTTATTAGAGTACCTAAAATAAGATATCTTTTGGGATTTCATCATCATCATCATCATCAGCCTATATTAGTCCACTGCTGGACATAGGCCTCCCCTAATGAGCGCCATAGCGCCCTGTCTTCAGCTTACCGCATCCAGCATCTGCCAGCAGTCCTTCGCAAATCGTCATCCCACCTGGCCGGAGGGCGTCCTACACTACGTTTGCCGAGTCGCGGTCTCCACTCAAGAACATGTTTACCCCAACGGTTGTCGGTTCTTCGTGCGATATGGCCGGCCCACTGCCACTTCAACTTGCTAATTCTTTGAGCTATGTCGATAACTTTGGTTCTCTGTCGGATGTATTCATTACGAATCCTATCCTTCAGAGAAACTCCGAGCATAGCTCTTTCCATAGCTCGCTGAGCGACTTTGAACTGGTGGACCAGCCCTACCGTGAGTGTCCACGTCTCAGCTCCGTAGGTCATTACGGGTAGGACGCACTGATTGAAAACTTTCGTTTTCAAACATTGCGGTATGGATGACGAGAAGACTCGACGTAGTTTTCCAAACGCTGCCCAGCCCAGCTGAATCCTCCTCTTAGCCTCCTTCTCAAAATTGTTTTTACCTAACTGCACAATCTGCCCAAGGTAAGTGTACTCGGAAACAATTTCGAGAAGGTGGCCTTCTACGACGACCGGTCCTGGATTTATGTGGTCATTGGTCATGACTTTGGTTTTATCCAAATTCATGCCAAGACCGATGCGTCGTGAGGCTGAGGCTAGGCCGTCCAGCATATGGGTCAGCTCCTCTAGCGACTCCGCCATTAAAGGCTTGGGCACACCAAAAGCAGTTGCAGTGCGGTAGCAGTGCGTCTACGTTAGTAAATAATGTAGTTATATGAGGGATGACACACTGAACAAACGCGGGCCTGCTGAACCTACCTGCTCCGCCACTGCGACGCGCACGTACTGCTCTTTGACAAAACACTTGGACAGGAGCAGCGCAGGCGCGGGGCGGTGGCAGCGCAAGCGCGGGGCCGCCGCAGTGAGCACACGTTGTATTACTACAACTGACTTGTGACTAGTCACACTAGAGCAGTTGAGCGGGACAGACGCAGTGCAGTTTCCAAGCGGTTGTAATTTTTTACAAATTTATCATGGAATCAAAAGAAAAATTTTATAGAAATACTGTTTACAAGATGCGACTATGGGTGAAGATAGCTCAAGAACTGACTGCAAACAAATTGCCAGTCGCTCTCTTGAAGAGATGGACAATTTGTAGTTTGTATCAGTTTTTATAATTTTCAGTCGTATCAACTCATGCAATTCTTCAAAAGCATTCTTCGACATCCAAAAATAAGTATAGAACAGATCTTCAAAAGATTCTAATTCCCGACATAGACGATGATACTCCCCATGTTTCTCTTTTCATATTTATATCGTGAACCCATCCATATTCTTCTTTTTTTACCTAAAGCTAGAAGCAACAATAGCTCCTCTTCGTCCGAACCATTCAACATCTTGCAGTGTACTGAGTGTGGCGATAGATACGACACACATAGCGCGGTTATAAAGCAGGGACCGCCTTTAAACTGCTTTCTGACTGCTCATGTTTCTGGTGTGACGTCAACCGCGGCGCAACTGACCTGCCCTGCTATGGAGCTGCGCCTGCCCTGCTTTTGGTGTGCTCAAGCCTTAAGACTATGTCATCAGCGAATCGTAGGTGTGAGATGTGATTGCCGTTTATGTTTTGGGATTTAAAAGTTTAATATTATTAAATTTGGAAATAGTTATGGACCGGCCATTCTAAAATTACTTGGTAAATCTTTGCTCAATGCGGTGAACTCGCGCAATCTGAAGATTAGTTAAAATTTTAATTAAGTACCTATGTTAAGTTGGATGGACTATACGATAGATTGATAGATACTTTGATAGATACCTACTCAGAATGGAAAAGGTGTATAGATAACAACTATTGTTGTAAGTAGGCAACTATTTGTGGTAAGTAGGTACTCAAAAAGTGATTGCTCAAGGAATAATCCGTCTAAAAGAAAGACTTTAGTTAGTATAAGTACCTAATCTTGTCTGTCAGATATAGAAGTGTTTTTGTTAGGTTTTGTATAATTATAAGATTAAATTAGGTTATAACTATACTCTGGACTGGAAATTAAAATTTCTTAATAACATGAATGTCTAATCTTTTTTGTCCTACTTGCCCGTATCCTATTTTGAGAAAAAACCTATAGAATCTTTTCATACACCTTTCACCACCGAGTAAATTAAAAGTTAATATCATTGATCACAATGATATCAACTTTTAACTTTAACTTACTGATGTACAAGCTAGCTAACCTTAGCAACAAAATCTGGGAAGCCATATTGCCATGCCCAACACAGTTTAGCGGAGCACGACATCTAACTGGCACCAACTGAACTATGTTATTTGCTACTTGACATTCCCTTCATTACGAAATCACGAGCTTAGTGTTCAAAGTGAAATAGTTGTGAGCTTTAAAAGAGTTTCTCGAAAAAGTTGTTGGATGGCAGTTTTCCAAAAAAGATACTGAATCTTCATTTATGGAGCCAATCGGTATATAAAAAACCAACCCACAGTTCATCTTTTATGGTATTATTCATGGATGGATGGATGGATGGATGGATAGATGGATGGATGTTTGTTACTCTTTCACGCAAAAACGGCAGAGTGTAAAGTGTAGTGTAGTTATATTCCAATATTGGATGGGAGACTTTACCGTAAACACTCTGCCGTTTTTGCGTGGCCTTCACGATTCCTATCCATCCAATTGCAAATAAATTATCCCTCGAAGGACAATTGCTAGACCTAGCCGAAATTGAAGCCCATGAATGAACGAAATTAGTGTTTTTTGCAGTAGTTAGCGATGGGCTAGCATATCATCATTCCTATTTCCAAGTGTAGGAAAGGGAAGGATACAAACAATACTATTTCAGCTGATGAAGGAGTTTTAAGGACAAGACTTAGACAAAAACGATAATTCTCATTCACTTTGACCATCAAGCCATAAAAATTGTGTGATTCAATTTGTCAATTCATGGGATCAGAATGTTTATTACCCGCTGTGCTATTACGCTAAAATCGCCCATCCAAATTGATATTCTTGCGCCATTTCAATGGCCATTGCGCGCGTCCTTTCCATACGATTTCAAATTACGAAGGCCATAAAAAGGGCTTTCTTATGTCAGTTTTGTTTCATAAGTCAATTTTTTTTCAAAACTGACCTAAGAAAGCCCTTTTAATGGCTTTCGTAATTTGAAATAGTATGGAAAGGACGCGCGCGATGGCCATTGAAATGGCGCAAGAATATCAATTTGGATGGGCGGTTGTAGCGTAATTGTCATGGTCTCCCATCCATGGATCCATTAAGAATAGCGAAATTACTCTGCTGTCTGGCTGGAATTGGACACAGAGATAGATTATTGTCTGAAATAACGCATAGGCTATATTTATAACGGAATTCCCATGGGAACGGGAATTACGCGGGTGAAAACGTGAGGCGCTGCTACGCAAAAACTACTGAACCGAACTGGCTGAAATTTGGCACAGAGATAGATTATAGTCTGGAATAGCACATAGGCTATTCCAGACTATAATATTTTATCCCGGAATTCCGACGGTGTACTCGAAAAACTAATCCTGCGCAGACGAAGTCGCGGGTAATATTAAGGTACATAAGTATATAATACTTTCATTCTGTAACTCATCTCACGTTACTATCAAAATTAGAAAAGGTACACTCAGTAACAAAAGTGTTATTGAAGATATAATAAAAAAACGAAATAGACTTTGAACTCGATTTGAACGAACTGCATTCGTGTAGGTACATAGAGCACATTTTCGTTTGACCACAATCTAAATTATACAGCCTTTAATTCAACCAGTACTTCAAGGTTGTTCCAATCACAATAGCTTGCACCATCTTGCACTTGCATTCACATGGTCTGCGTTCTTTCCCCGCATAAATCCTACTTCCTTACTAATTTTATAAACCCTAAAGTTTATATGGGAGACAAAGCTCATAGTAAATAAAGCCTGATATTTTAAATTTGGAAATCCAATTTTAATTTTTTGTTACTTAGTCTTTAAAGTATTTACTGCAATAAAATATTAATTCATTCAATTCTTAACTCCAATAAAACCGAATCGATTATTGTATAGGGACTATATATAGAGTCGATTATTAATCGATCATAAACACTGTTCAGATTTTAAAGATCGAGGAAATACCAATCCCCTCAAGAAGCACTGTGAAGGCTATGTTTTATTTACGCCTTGACTCACGTGAGCACCGAATGCTTACCAGTATCAACAGGTTAACAACCTTAATTAAGCAGCTTTAAAGGATGGCTTACATTCATCGCAAACGTCATAGGCTTGCTCACAGCTGGAGATTCCCCAACGAGCGTCATAGCCCTGTCTTCAGCTAGCTGCATTCAGCATCTGCGTCCAGCTGGCTAAAAATGGTCGTAGACGAAATCATACCCAAACGCGATCAGAGTAAAATGGAAACCTCGTACCACAAAATAATACAGTAAATGTTACTAAAGTCAATTAATACGGGATTTTTATAACGATTTGAGGGTTTTAATTGACATGAGAATATTGAGAATATATATTTATTATATTATTATTAGTTTTCTTGTAAAAATGCGTTTCTTAAATGTTGTGTGAAAATTTCGGTTTGGTTGTAGTTGTTTGTAGATTTAAGTTAGATAGATAGAAAATTCTTTACTGCACACTTAAAGATATTATACAAAACATAAACAACTTACAAAATGTGTAACAATAGGCTGCTTACATGATAAGTACCTAAGTATATGAAAATAAATTATTAAAATTATTAAGAAACCTAATACCCTTTAAAGAATTTAGATAGAATAAGTAGTATTTTTTATTAGCATTTATCTGAAGTGAAGAAGTCATTTCATAAAAAGGACAGTGTGGGGATGTGAAATTAGACACGCCCACATTTTCGACTTTTGAGTTTTCGTAACCTTGATAGTTTTAGGCTGTGTCCCCAGTAGGCAAACTGTGGGGGCCGACTGAGTGAGCCGCAAATTTGTGGCGAACAGCTACAAACTCAGATCAGTTTGCGTTCGTATTGCAAGCACTGGAACCTGCGAGTCGGCCGCTAACTGAGACAGTCGGCGCACGTATCGCTGCAAAATGCGTGCAAACTGCGTAAAGTGAGCGCAAACTAGCAAACTGTGGACACTCAATTTAAAATATGTGGAAGGGCTTACTGAACTGATACGCCGCAAACTCAGTCAGTTGCTCACAGTTTGCCTACTGGGGACACAGCCTTAGAGTTATAGCATCAATAGTAATCCATACAATCATAAAGTCAGTTAAGAGTTATGACGCATTTTGTCTATTAGACGAAGAGATACGAGAACAGAGTTTGGTGGCCACCAAGAGCGAATCCATTTCTCTCCCTAAACAAATGCATTAAAAAAAGCTTATGTTAGGTTTAACATGCTGAACGTCGATCAATGTAAGCCCGCCATTATCCAAGTAGCTGTGTGTAGACAATTAGGTAAGTACTAAAGAGAACGGAACCTTCTCTTGAGACTTGAGACTACACGAGACTTGACACACGACCGTTCACCACTACTAACGTAAAGTTCCGAACGCGATTAAAAATAAAAAAATATATAAAAGAGGTTAAACGCGTAGAGGTTACACTCGTAGTATGTATGAAGAAGGTAGAATTAGAGATTTTAAGTGAAGTGAAGTAGTTCAAGTGAAGTTGTTTACAAAGTAGCTTATTGGATCTGCGGTTGTGATTACCGGTGTCTAGTTGAAGGGGATTGGGTAAGTGTAACTTAAGTAGCTTGAACGTATCTTTAAGATAGTCTACATATACATAGATATATAGAGTCTAAAGTGTACCTATTTAAATGTGAATCGTAGTATAGTAAAGCTAGCACTTGTAAAGTCTGCATTTTATTCAAACATAATATGAAAACTTAATAATTCTCTATCAAATTGTTAATAAAAATGTTTATTATTGAGATCGCTTTTAGCGATAAGGCCATCAATTGTACGTTATCTGTATATGTCTTTGTGTTTTGTTTTCTTTTATTTACTTGATGTGCAATAAAAATTAAGTATTTGTATGATACTGTTTATATCAGCTTCGTATTTATAGGTTTCTGCGTAATATAAGTTCAGTAAGTAGGTATTTAAGTTACATAACTTAAATGTAACTTATATATTCTGATACCAAACCTTCATAATCTACTTTTAATATTGGATCTTTGTTATTATTATAAAACAACAAAAAGCTTAATATTAATGCTAGATAACAATACCCACTATAGATATATATGTATACTGGATCTATCCATACAACCATATTTTAATATTATATCTAAACATAAAACTGAACGGATCGGGCTTAAATATGACTTTATTTATTTCAGGAAACTAGTTCTAGCCCCGAAATAAAACATAACCCGAAATAAAATAAAAATAAAACATATATTACATTTCATACCTTAAATCAATCATCCATGGTATAGAAATAGCCTTGAAACGTTTCCATAGAAACAATATGTGCAAAGCCATATATCTACTAGTCTATATTAAACTAAATGTATATTTAGTCCATAATACTAGTCTATTGATTGTACCATATCAAATTTTATCTAGTTAAAGCTCCTAGGTATAAAAATAACTTATTCGTCCATCATACAATAAAAAGCACAGACAGACAACACAGTGTTTAAATTTCTCTCGCAGAAAGAGTTCTTATAAAACTTTTACTCGATGTTTTTATTTTCTCCATTAAATGTGGGTCAAGCGACCGGTCATTCGTCACGAATTTCGTAACTGGTGGTCGGAGAAATACACCGTTGGCCTCTCAATAAATTGGTGATAAATAATTTGTTTGTTAATCACATTTCGTAAATTACACATTAAAATGTAAATATTTACATATTAAGTATGTTCACCTTGGTTGTGTAGTGGGTAAATGTTAATCTGGCAAATAATTACTAAGATTGGTAATAAAAGCTGATCAAGAGCTATAGATAGGGGCAAAGACCTTTAAAAGACCACAATATACGAGGGCTATACTATGTGTGTAAATGGCACTCTGTATGTATACATACTGTATGCCACTTTACATGTATATTATACCGTAAGGAATTATTCTGGACTCCGAGGGTTTAATTTTTTTTTTAATAAATATTTTTTCTTCCTATTCGTGTTTATTTACACGCGCTCTTTGACAAATAAGTTAACTTTGGCAGTAAGCATAGATGCCGGAAAGGCACATGCTGCCGCGAGCAGTAAGTAAGTACTACAAAAGTACTTATACATATTTTAAGTAAAGAATAAAAAATACATACGCGCTGTTTACATACTCGGCAAACTCAACAAAACGCTTAACAAATTAGACAAGCGATTTTTTAGAACGGTACTAGTGAATTGAAAATACCTATACTTACCATGTTTAAAAAAAAAGGCATCATAAAATGTTTGTACGTTTCTACTAATATTTGTTCCGGGATTCTGGGTTTTATCAATATAAATAAAAATATCTGTTATAATGTATTGTATTATATTAAGTACTAGTATTTGCCCGTGGCTTCGAACGTTTTGTTTCTATGGAAACGTTTCAAGGCTATTTATACCCCATATGGGAACTGATTTATGGGATGAAAAGTATTCCAGGGCTAGAACTACGTTTATTAAATTTGAACCCTATCCGGTTAGTACGTAGTTTTTGCGTGAAAAGGAACAAACCCAGAAATAGTTTCTGTTATATATGGGAACAAACATCCATCCATACAAACTTTCACGTTTATAATATTACCTAGTAAGGAGTAAGGATATCAGACATCTAGTACTCATATCTCATAATCTCTGCTCAGCTTGGGGCTAGATGACGCTGTATTGACCAGCATTAGCTAAAAAACATCAGAATCAGTATCTACGACTGATTCTGATGTTTTTTGTTGATCAATAAAAAATGCATTTGTAGACATAAATTATTTTGCAGAATCAACAATAAGATATCAAGAAACCAACCAACACGAAACACAAACAAGTAGACCATAAAGACCATGCACAATGCCGTTCATAGAAATAGCCTTCCAAGCCGAAGTCAGTCGGTTCGAAGACCCTGAGTTCGAGGAGTATGCCCAGAAGAACTGCAATGAGATCTTTGAAACCAGGCATAAAGTGGTACAGGAGTTGCGTCAGATGATAATTGGTAAGGTGATGATGATATTGGTGGATTATGATGATGATTTTATTGGTGTGTTAGGTCACAGATTTTATAATAAACCAGGCATAAGGTGGTACAGGAGTTGCGTCAGATGATAATTGGTAAGGTGATGATGATATTGGTAGATTATGATGATGATTTTATTGGTGTGTACTACGTTAGGTCACAGATTTTATAATAAACCAGGCATAAGGTGGTACAGGAGTTGCGTCAGATGATATTGGGTAAGCTGATGATGATGATTTTATTGGCGTGTACTACGTTAGGTCACAGATTTTATAATATGTACTAGGTTAGGTGCTAGCATTGCAAGCAAAACTCAACAAACTTTTGAAAAAGTACCTACCTTATAGACTACTAGATTTTCCCGTGGCTTCGCAAGCTTTTTTGTAAGGAAAAGTTAAAAAATTGTTTATTTCCCATGGAAAAACATTTATTAGATAAAAAATAGCCTAATTAATTCCAGGCCTAGAACTAATTCTGTTGTAAAATTCAGTCCAAGATCCGTTCAGTAGTTTTAGGGCGTGAAGAGTTAACTAACTTCCATCCATCGTACATCATAGATCATAGATAGGTTTTAACTTTTGTGTCTAATAAAGCGCTAACACAATCATTCTCTTCTAGACTGGTTAGCTGTGTATAAGAAACTAAAAAAAAGAAAGAGAGAAGAAAAGAAAGTACTTTACTATCCACGACACCAAAATGAAATATCAAACTATTTTGCAGACAGAGGTGAATGTAGCCCTCGACGGATGGACGACGAGTATCTGATTAAATTCCTGAGATGTCGCAGGTTTATTCCTGCGTTGGCACATAAATTGGTAAGTTGAGGAATTTTAGATGAAAATGTTCTGTGATAAAATATAAGGCCACCAATTCCATTACATTTCTATAGGATAAGTTTAATTTAGAACTGAATAACTAACAAGCATAAAGAGAGACCTGTGGTTTTAGGAAAGGATTTTGAATTTAGAACTTGTAATTTTAATTATTTAAGTTTATAAATAATCTCAAAGAGAAGAAAAAACGGACAACGGATGTGGTGCGGTGAAGGCAGAGGTCCGCCTGCAACGCAGGAAATTGCGGGTTCGATTCCCGCCTTGAGACAAATATTTGTAAGATCTACAAATAGTTGTTCCGTTAATCTGGGTGTTTTAATAAGTATAATAAATATGTGTCTCTTCTTCCGGGCCTTATCCCACACTAAGTGGGGTCGGCACAATAAAAAAAGTGTGTATCCATGTAATGTATTGTATTTAGTAAATCGTCATCTGTACGTCTACCATGACTTTTTGCTTACTATACATACTCGCTAGCGACTGTAGTTTAAAAATGTATGAAAACTTGAACAGCGCCTCTTGCGGATAATTGGGTAGGTACTAAAAATGCGCGTAAAAAAGCTATCTGCGTATTTACGTAACTACTAAGTATAGTAAAGTCAGGCGATTGTATTGTCAAAACTCATGTAGTCCGGTCAATTTAAGTTACATCAAGTCCCAACAAGCTGAAAATCAGTGATATTGTTCAAAACATAATTATAAACAATGTCTAGAAGTTCCCCATCATTCCCGTGTATGGAAAAAAAAATTCAAGGTCGAAGGTCAAAATGATGAGTTTTTTCACAATTTTCAGCAAAACGGTAAGTTTTATCATAAAAATACCTTAGACAAGATTGTAGATCATAAAATTGTCTACAAAAACTGTATCAATATTTTTTTTCCTACCACCCACCGTTTTTGAGATATTTTTTTTGATAAAAAACGAACCGTTTTGCTGGAAATCGCGAAAAACTCATTTTTTTTACCTTTGATCTTGAAAAAAAAATCCATACACGGGAATGATGGGGAACTTTCAATCATTGCTTATAATTATGTTTCGAACAATTTCACTGATTTTCAGCTTGTTGGGACTTTATATATACTTCACTCTCATTTTTTGGTCTAAATTGACCGGACTAAGAGAGGTACTGTACTGGTTCCCAATGTTCCCATAACACAAGCTCTACGTAACTTGGGACTAGACGATGCTGTGCGGATGGTCCACAGTTTATTAATAAGTGAAGTGAAAGAATTATTACGAACAGCATCTTCCACAGATGGTCCGTTATGAAGAGTTCCGTCAAAAGAACGCCTATCTATACGACTGCGATGCCTTTGAACTGCAGAAGGTCAAGCACGTGTATGGAGGGGTTCTCCCTGAGAGCCCTAAGAACGGACGGATCATACTCATGAGATTTGGTAAGTTATGTTCGAATATCTAGTGTGAAATAGTTTAGCTTAAACATCGAAAAATTCAAATCTGATTTAACCAGCGGCCTTTTTGTCTAACTCAACGGATAATCGAGTTCGATACATTTTTGACATTTGAAACCTAGCCTGGACTTCGATTGTACCAAAGATTATATTATAGTAACTAGATGTAACATTATAAAAACGAACATTTGACACTGTTTTGACTTCTTGCTCTTTGGGAGTATGCCATATGAAAAAAAAAGATAGATATAATTTTTCAGTTCAGTTTCAGTTACATTCAAATACGTATGTGGTCAATCTGATTCTTGTCTGACATTCTACTGAAATGTGAGAATAGTGATGTGAAATTCTGTACATAACGATTAAATTATGATTTCAGTAAGCAGGTTTGTTGTAACCGCTGCATTGTATGTTGATCATGACGACCGATGTAGCGCGGTGGGCAAAGGTGCGCCTGCAACGCAGGAGGTTACGGGTTCGGGAATCAAACCCCTCAGAACAAATTTGTGAACGATCTGCAGATATACCTATGTTCCGTTGGTCTGGGTATAAATGTACTATAAAAAATGTATATCTATGCATAATAATGTATTTAATAAATCAGTTATCTAGTACCCATACCACGAGCTTTGAGTAGCTTACTTTGGGTGGCGGCTTTTACAACCCACAGCTACACAAGTCATTATATACTAAGTTCTCGATTAAATATTATATATAAAACACAAAATTACAAATAAAACATAAACACAAATTTTCATTTTCTCAATCTGACATTCACGTGTCACCGTACGGTATCAAACAAAACCAAAACAATATCAAATCGGCTACATCGCCTTATAGGATGACAGTGACCATATGCTCCGTCTACCTTACGGAACGTAAGGTACCTACTTGGTCTTAGGATTGTACCACCGGCTGACATTTGAATTTAACTGATAATAGATATCAAGTTAGACAGTAAGGCAGCAGAGGTAATTCAATGAAAAAGTACCGGGACCTCATTGCACCTCTCAATAATAGAGGTTTCTCACTTATCCAGGCCCCACTTAACCAGGCTTCACTGTATCAGGAAGTAAGATATGTTTCATTTTCAAAATTCTTACGTATATTTTCTTGGTAGGTAATTAGTCAAGTTAATTGCGTTTTACGCAAAACAGAAGGTACTTTAGGCCACATGATTAGATAAACGGTTTAAATAGGCAGACATCATCATTTTCCATAGCCGTCACTTGTCAAAAAAACAAAGTAGGGTTAGGCATATATTGCATATACATACATAATTATAAGTATTTTTTTAGCTTCTGTTTAATTCAAGGCTTAGTACTACGTTAGTACTACTTAGTACTACTTCATATTTCAGCCCGATGTTTTGACGAGAAGAAGTAACAATCATACTTACATCCATCCATACTTTCGCATCTTTACTAATATTATAAACGTGAAAGTTTGTATGGATGTATGCCATTAGGTATGCATGTATGGATGTTTGTTCTTCTTTCACGCAAATACAGAAAGGATCGGGCTAAAATTTTTGAATGACTATGTTCTAGCCCAGGGTCCGAATTCCATTAAATAAATCGCTTCACCATTTAAATAGTATCGTGTCAAAATGTCAGTGTTATATTTTTGGTATTCTACTAGCACAAACTTTTTGAGGTTCATTCATAGCTGTGACGATTACCTTTATAACTACTAATTTGACATTCTAATTATGAAAGTCTCTTCAAGTGCAAAAAATAGTAGAGTACCAAATGCACAAACTACATTTTAATCATCTTGACTGAATGGCACTATTGAGACCTTTATTTTGACATTAGTGGAATTTGGCCCCTGGAATAATACGTAGGCTTCTTTTCATCAAGGGATAGATATAGCCTTGAAACGTTTCCATAGAAATGACAAGTGATAAGCAGCGGGCAGATAAACGCTATATGAAAAGTAGCCTATGTGTTATTCCAGGGCTGAAACTATATGTTTATTCAATTTTCGCGCCCGATCCGTTCAGTCGTATTAGCGTGAAGAGGTAATAAACTCATTTATTCATTTATTCATTTATTGCATACATATACATTATTTGGCTTAGGTGGTAATTAGCTTAAAGGTAAGTACATGTACCCTGTTAGGGCGCAGCAATTGGTAATAATTGTTCTAATTATGAAAATATAGTTTATGTCAGTTACAAGAATCGTAGGTAATAAAAATAATATGTGAAAATAGTTTATTTAATTTATTATTGAACAGATTTATCATTTAAAAATTCGTCAAGGGAGTAGTAACATTTATCAATAAGGTATTTTTTGAGTGTATTACGAAAAACTGAATCACTTTTAAGGTCTTTTATGGAGCTTGGAATTTTGTTATAAATATTCACTGATCGTGAGTAAGGACTTTTACTAAAAAGTGTAAGGGTAGTCGAAGGTAGAATAAGTTTATCTTTATTTCGCCTATTGTAGTTAGTAAAATGTTCTGATTTAGATTTAAAAAAATGTCGATATTTTTTTACGAATAGGGTCATTTGCATTATGTATATACAGGGCAATGTTAATATTTCTAGAGTTTTAAAGTGCGGCCTACAGCTTTGTCCTTGTTTTATATTAGCTAATATTCTAATAAGTGTTTTTTGCTTTACAAATATATCATGAAAGTCAACGCTAATTCCCCACAGTATAATGGAATAATTTAACCAGGAATAGGCATTAGCGTAATATGCTGACAGGGCGGTTTGATAATCAGTATTGCGTTTTAAGATACTCGATCCACCTAAACTTTCGCATTTATAATATACTAGCGACCCGTCCCGGTTGCGCACGGTTTTATTATACGTATAAATCTTCCTTTTGAATCACTCTATCTATTAAAAAAAACCGCGTCAAAATCCGTTGCGTAGTTTTAAAGATTTAAGCAGTCAAAGGGACATACGGAAATAGGGACAGAAAAAGCGACTTTGTTTTATACTATGTAGTGAAGCGTGATTCCAGGCCGTTGGGAAAACGACGTGGTCCCAATAGAAGACGTGGTGCGCTGCGCTCTCCTGATGGACGAGGTAGCCTCCATGCAGCCGAAGCTCCAGATCCTGGGGGTCACCATAGTGGTGGACCTGGACGGGCTCAACATTGGACACGTTAGCCAGCTGACACCCACTGTGGCTAGTCAGATCGTTAATTTAATGGGGGTCAGTTTAATTACTTTTAATTTTAATTTTAATAACTTTTGAAAGAGGCAGCCTTCAGCACAACTTGCTGAATTGGAAGCGAGATCTTTAAGGAACACGAAGCATAATTAAATATGGCCTGAAGTTGAATATGGATTGAAGTATTTTAAGGATTATTTAAATAGTGCCCTTTTTAAATAATCCCTAAAATAGACTATTTTCAGGCCATCATTTATGGATTGAAAAGTAGCCTATCTTTTATTCCAGGGCTAGAAATACATCTATATAAAATTCAGCAAGTTCCATTCAGTAAATAAAGTCAGTGCACAAAGTCAGTTCAGTGAATATTGCGTGAAAGAGCACCAACATCTAAACATACAAACTTCCGTTTTTATAAAATTACCTACCTTAGTATACTCTACTATATTAGTAAGATTTTTTTTGCAAAGTCTAATTTTACCCTTCAATTCCAGGTGGGCTTCCCCCTGACGATGCACGGCCTCCACGTCGTCAACTACAGCTGGATCCTCAACTCCATCTTCTATCTCTTTAAGCAGTTCATCCCCGCCGCAGTCTTCAAACGCATGTACTTCCACGGCTCTGATATGTCTTCTCTCCACCAGCATATAGACCCTGAATACCTCCCGAGGGAGTATGGAGGGTATTGTAGGCACTTCATCTCTACTGAGGAGTGGATCTCTAAGATCGATGAGTATAGGACTGATTATATTGTTGATGAGTTGAGGAATTTAGGGTTTACGGTTAAGGATAAGAGGAATAAGTGGGAGAGTTTGAGGAGTGAGATTCGGAGAAGTTGAGATTAATGTAATTGATACATTTCTATGCCTACCGCGAAAGACTGAAGGCAGATGCTGAATGCAGCAAGCTGAAGTCAAGGAAATTTGTCGTTCATTAGGGAAGGCCATGTCCAGCTGTGGAATAGTATAGGTTGATGATGATGATGTCTCCTTATTTAAAAGGGTATGACTCTACGAAGTGGGGGTTCGGAGTTCAAACATTCTCGACCTTCGTTTCAGGCCGGTTTTCCAAATATATACAAAAAATCTAAGTAATAAGAATCTAAGGAACTATCGACTTATGCGAAAAGAAGCAAACTAAAACAAAAAATTGTCGCGACTCGCTGCGCTCTCTGATAATATTTACCTAGTGGTTTTCAGTAGCGTCTTCAACCCTAAATGAATACAAGGTATAACCCTAAGAGGGGAAAGAATGTTCCGGCGTACCATATTGTGCCTTTTGCCATTGTGGCCTTCAACGAAACATTATGTAATAGGTATTTAAGCATTAGCAACGGATTTTTCTGTAGGATGTTGCAACATGCGTATGCGACACAAAACGGTTCTCTTTTGTTTGTTGCAATTTTGTTATGCAACTTTTAATGATGGCATTTTGTCATTCATTTTAGTACTAAACACTTTTTGCATTACTGTCCATCTACCCCGGCTTCGCATGCGTTATTTCTATGGAAATGTTTCTAGGCTATTTCTATCCCAATGGGAACTGATTTATGGGATGAAAAGTAGCTTATGTGTTATTCTAAGACTAGAACTACCGTCTATTCAATTTCAGTCGGATTTGTTCAGTAGTTTTTTGCTTGAAAGAGGAACAAACTTTCATACATCTATACATACATCCATACAAACTTTAATGTTTATAAATTTTGATTATCATCTTCTTATAGAAAAGAACGTCGTGTTAGTTACACCATTTATAACTCGAGAACGGCTGGACCGATTTTTATGATTTTTGTGTTTTTGGATTTGTTTTCATCGGGAATAGTATAATAAGTATAAAAATATGATATTTGTCAAATAAATAAATTTCAACGCCGGCGACGCGTTGGGCGCAGCTAGTAAAATAAGCATTACAATGTTCATAAAAGTTCTTGTAAAAATAAAAGGGAATTGCATTTTTTAAGACATTTATTGGTGTGTTCCTATCTTACTACTTGTACATTTTACAAATTTATGGTTATAATAGTGTTTATACAATAAAATAGTTTAAAAATTGGTGATCGTTTTCTTAATCACCTACTTATCTATGTTAAATATTTACTACGGTATTTTCTAACCTTTCTTAAGCTACCAAATTAATTTTAAGCGTCTCATATAATAATATGAATGAAATCACACGCTACAGTCGGTATAAGAGCTGCAAAGAATTAAACGTAAGTAAGAAATAAATTTACACTTTAAATGGTGCTTCTACTCGTATTATACTTTATCTCAGATATACAAAAGCACAAGTAACTTATAACTATGAAATGGACATGGATAATAAAGATCTTTACCCTTTAAATGGTACTTCTATTAGTTATAAATTATCTCACATAGAACAAAAGCGCAAAGTACTCGTAACTTACAACTATGAAATGGACATGGATATTATAGATCCAATTAAAAATAAGTAAACAGGAACCATAAACCAAATTCGGATTCTTGGTGCTTCTATTTTACATTATCTCATACATAACAAAAGCGCAAAGTAACTTATATCTAGGAAATGGACATGGATAATAAAGATCCAATTAAAATAAGTAAACTTTGAAGTAAACAGGAACCATAAACCAAATTCGGATTCTTAATAATGGCAAGACAGCATTCGCCTAAAAAGCAATGCTAAAGACGATTTGCTCAAACAATTATTCAAGGCGGTTTGGATAGAGTCCATAAGAATAAATGAACAATAAAATTTGGAATGCTTAAAGTTTTCGAGATGTTGTCCGAGATAAGGCGAGTTTTTATTTCTCTTCTCGCTAAGGAGTGTCCACATGTTTGGTCTTGATCCACATGTTGGCTTGGTTAAGTCATTAAAATAGACAATTCTTTCTCTTCAATACAAGTTTCCATAACCTATTTCACTGCTTAACAATGTTACTATAGGCTTGTTTTTTCTATGAAACCAGGCAACATGTATTATACAACAATCAAAATACCATACGGCTCCAGTAGAACGTTGGTTTTAAATAGAATAAGGGTGATTCTCCCGGGTTTCAAAAATACATGTCCGGCTCGAAAAATCATACAAAAAGTATCCCTAGCCCTTTGATTTTTTTTATGATAGTAGATTAGACAAAGATAATAGGGGTGGCCTTTTTTAGTTTTTTAATTATCTTATTTTAAATAAGTAAAAATAAATAAAATCCTTGGAAATTCTGACTTCCGTGGTGCGTCCGGACCTCATGTTCCTGTGTTAATAAATTTTTATATCATTTTCTGAAAACACTAGTACTGATTTACATAGGTTCACAATAACCCAGATAGTTACTTGCTTATTTGACGCTATTACTACGCAAAACTAAGCTTTAGTTGACAAGTTACAACGAGATAACTTCGCGTCCGTCGTTTAGCTCTGATTCCCCTGGTGCGCACTAATTCATTCATAAATGCTGTACTATAACATCTGCGTAAATTGTTGTTAGATCAAGAGAAACTATCAGTCACGCCCCATCAGTGGTGTGTACAACAAGTGTGTAAGTCCCCACGTCACTCTGTTATTTCAGTACGTAATCACTTTCCGTGGCTTGGTATCTAGAAATTCTGATTACCATGTTGACTATAAATTTGTTTATGCTAATCCTATTGTTTTATTAATGATGATAATTCATGCCTTTTGTGTTCCTTATTTCGACTGCATATTTCAATGTAAAATAAACCAGCAAATTAAGAAAATTTCTAAGATTTTGTTATTTTTTTTGATTTCCGTGGTGTGATTTCCGTGGATTTTGCGGGTTCATTAACATCTCAATAATATTTTTTTACAGTTTTTATGATGTTTTTTAGGATAAAAGTTTATAATAAATACTAAATGAATAATTATAATATTTTTAATACAAAGATAAACATTGATAGTGTGATTTTTGTAAAAAGTTACTTATATTTACAGTAATGATTTAAAGGTGTTTTTGTAAAAACTGATTAAAACTACAAACGTCAAATAATTGGTCCTTAGCTTAATAATCTACTTACTACCGAAAACACATATTTTTATCGATAAACCAACCCATATTTGATTTTGGTGATATAAATTCTGATTTCCGTGGACACCATATTTTTAAAATTGAATAACTCCGTAACCATAAAGCCAATAAAGTTCCCTTCACTACCAAAAAATTCAAAATTAAATCTTTATTTAGAATATACTATCATGATGTGCAATTTCAACAAAAAAAAAATGTGCCACAGAAGTCAGACAAAAAACGAGTTTTCGTAGAATCACCCATAAACAAAATTTTGATACAGGCGATCGTTTTGTGATTCAAGCTCAAGCATAGGTATTTTGTTATTAAGGTTCCATATCCAAAGGGTAAAAAGGATTCCTATAAGCCTTCGTCCACAGCTATAACTAAGACTCTACTGTCCGTCAATATATCTGTCTGTTTGTCATTAGACTCTCATGAACCGTAATTTCAATTTTCACAGATTATGGTTTATAGGTATTGCACCTATAATATAACAACAAATACTAAAAACAGAATAAAATAAATATTCAAAGGCGCTACCATACAACAAACGTGTTTTGCAGATAGATAGAGTACGCAGTGGACGGAACCCTTATGCGTGAGTCCGACTCGAACTTGGCCGGTTTTCTAATGTCTGATACTGTGTTCTTATAATGGATGTAAAATAAATATAAATAAATAAATTGTTGTTTAAAAGTCATTTCTAATCTAAATACCAATCAGCGAATACTCATTCCTATGGTGCATCCGCTGCAGTTCGTTCTCGACTTCCGTGAGGACCGAGGGGTCCACCTCCTCATACTCCTGAGGGTCCCCCCAGCTGGGGACCGTGGTCCAGGTGGGGCCCGTCTGCATGTGGACCGGCATCTCAGCGGTGCCGTGCAGGTTGAGGATTATGGGGCCCACTTTACCTTTGTTATCTTCAGGGGTCTGTGGAAGATTAACCAACTGCCATCATTTTAGTTAATAAACATATCAAATAGTAAGCCGAGCGCATATATTCTTTGAAACTAACATTGTAGTCTGGCTTCCTCGATACAGGTTCAGCCTCGTGAGAAAACCAACGTATATTTCTTTAAAAATTTCGCTCAGCATATTACCAACTTGTATTTTCTGTCAAAGTGTGTCTTAAATTAAGTTCTTGTATTATTTGCTACAGTATTTTTAACTTTTTTTTAATTTGCTACTAGTAAGTGTACATAAGGATTGGATATGTGGGAAGCAACATCCAATAAGTACATAATTATATAAAGTTGGTATTATGGTAAGGGTCGTCTGTGGCTGTGTTTACAAGACGGCTGATTGTTACTAGCTACAGCTATGCGGCTGATTTGATTATTAGTTATTAGGCATATAGGAATGTGACACTTACAGAACTAGTGTTTCGTCCGAGTTTTTTCGAATTTTATTTCATTTATAGATAGCAACTATTTCCTGAAATGTTCTTACATACTCGTTATTTCTAGACTGGTTTCCGCAATTGGCTAGCCCGTTTTGCGTGTCGGGAGAGGTTACTAGTCTAACCACCCGATTTCCTACAGGAACGGCAGAAGCCCACTGACACCGGTCCATGCCTAACTAGGCCACCTAGTGCTATAGGCTGCATTTTATCCAATTACCACGTGAGAGAAGACTCTAGCAAAGAAAGAGATAGTTACCAAATCCTGAACGGTGAGAGTCCAGACGCCCCGAGGGTTCTCGCCCCAAGTGGCAACAGACATCAGGGGCCAGTTCACGAAGCCAGCCCGTGATACATCCCGCGGTCTGGCGCTCAGCATGTTAACTCGCGTCCCTGTTCAAATAAATATAAGACTGGTGAATTCATAAACCATCATCGCTCCACATTCTAAACAGTGCCACAGAATAGATAGATAACTCTTTAAAGGGACGATGACGATATGGAGAGGGAACGCAGAGCATTGTCAGTCAGGGCAAATATGCTGGCCCGCAGATTCGCACGATGTACAGATGCGGTGAAGGTAACATTATTCAGAGCATACTGTACATCACTTTACTCAGCGAGTCTGTGGGTCAACTATACCCAAAAAGCTTACAATGCTCTGCGGGTCCAATATAATAACGCGTTTAGGTTGCTGTTGCGACTGCCGCGATTCTGCAGTGCCTCGGCCATGTTCGCCCAGGCTCGTACCGACACCTTCGATGCCATTTGGCGAAAGAAATCGGCCTCACTACTCAGCAGAACCCGCGGGAGTAGCAACAGCATCCTAACCGCGATTGCTGAAAAATTTGACTGTACTATTATTTATAAATTGATTCAGAGGACAAAATCATTAATTACGTTTAAGTACTAACCCCTAGTTATAAGCTTACTAACATATTGGACTGTAAGTTGTCTGAAATAAATAAATTATTGACATGAATCAATTGAGCTACCTTTTGACTGTTTGCAACCGTCTGCAGTTAGCTCAATGGTTTCAATTGTAAATACTAGTTGTAATTTTTCTATTCCTTTGCTTGTAATTTTCGTTGTTAATAAAGATATCATTTTAATAAATTATTATTATTATTACATTTTATTTATTTTAAAACTCGTTATAAAATACATTTTTTAGTATAGAAAATACAAAAATATTATAAAACTAATCTACAGTAAAAAATATATCAAAACGGTGGATCACCGGCCGCGAAGCTAGGCTCAAGCAGCCGGTGACTAGGGTTGCAGACAGAGGAACTTCCTGACGATACGCGCCGAATCCAGGAGAACCGCTTTTTGGATCTGACCCTTGATCCAACTTCCTAGCGAGAGTCTCTTGAGATGTTTAGCAAGGCTCTTCGCTAATACCCCGTTAACCGAAACGACTATCGGGACGATGGTCGCTGAATCAATATCCCACATGCTGACAACCTCGTTAGCCAAGTCAAGATATTTACTGAGCTTATCTTTCTCAGCTTTAACGAGGTTAACATCATGTGGTATGGTGACATCAGCTAGCACCGCCCATCTTTCTAAGCTTATTATTATTATTTCACTTTATTTATTTTAAAACTCGTTATAAAATACATTTTTTACTATAGAAAATACAAAAATATTATAAAACTAATCTACAGTAAAAAATATATCAAAACGGTGGATCACCGGCCGCGAAGCTAGGCTCAAGCAGCCGGTGACTAGGGTTGCAGACAGAGGAACTTCCTGACGATACGCGCCGAATCCAGGAGAACCGCTTTTTGGATCTGACCCTTGATCCAACTTCCTAGCGAGAGTCTCTTGAGATGTTTAGCAAGGCTCTTCGCTAATACCCCGTTAACCGAAACGACTATCGGGACGATGGTCGCTGAATCAATATCCCACATGCTGACAACCTCGTTAGCCAAGTCAAGATATTTACTGAGCTTATCTTTCTCAGCTTTAACGAGGTTAACATCATGTGGTATGGTGACATCAGCTAGCACCGCCCATCTTTCTAAGCTTATTATTATTATTTCACTTTATTTATTTTAAAACTCGTTATAAAATACATTTTTTACTATAGAAAATACAAAAATATTATAAAACTAATCTACAGTAAAAAATATATCAAAACGGTGGATCACCGGCCGCGAAGCTAGGCTCAAGCAGCCGGTGACTAGGGTTGCAGACAGAGGAACTTCCTGACGATACGCGCCGAATCCAGGAGAACCGCTTTTTGGATCTGACCCTTGATCCAACTTCCTAGCGAGAGTCTCTTGAGATGTTTATCGAGGCTCTTCGCTATTACCCCGTTAACCGAAACTACTATCGGGACGATGGTCGCTGAATCAATATCCCACATGCTGACAACCTCGTTAGCCAAGTCAAGATATTTACTGAGCTTATCTTTCTCAGCTTTAACGAGGTTAACATCATGTGGTATGGTGACATCAGCTAGCACCGCCCATCTTTCTAAGCGATCTATCAGTACAATATCAGGCTTGTTTGCAAGAATAGTCCTGTCTGTAATGATAGAGCGGTCCCAATAGAGCGTGGCACGGCTGTTTTCGAGAACTGGCGCCGGTGTGTACTTGTAGTATGGAACTTCAGGACCAGTAAGGCCATATCGGAGAGCAAGTTGTTGATGTATAATTTTGGCTACTTGGTTGTGTCTGTGCAAGTACTGAGAGTTAGCTAAGTGCGAACAACCCGAAAGTATATGACGAAGGGTCTCCCCTGGAAGATGACACGCTCGACAGATATCGATCGTGCCATCTTTCATGATATACTTTCGGTAATTGTTCGTCTTAACTACCTCATCCATAATTGCACAGACAAAGCCTTCGGTTTCCCCAAAGTGGTCTGGTCACCGAAACGTAGCCAGTTTACTGAGCTTAGGAGATCTACATCAGGACCTGTGAGGACCTTGTAGAATCTCCCATGCAGCTCTTTGCTTTCCCATATGGCCTTCCTGTCCTCTATACTCATCACTATAGGCTTACGCCAGTTCTCGTTAGCTAAGGAGAGAGGAGTAAGGTTCTTATCAACTGCAACTACGTCGCGATGCATTTGGTATTCGGCTTGATGGAAATAATTTCTGAGATTGCATACCTCACGGTTGTGTAGGTTAGCTTAAAAAGCCTTAAAAAGGTTAGCTTAAAAAGCCTTAGCACTTAAAAAGCCTCGACCACCACATTTCCGTGGGATGTACAATCTCATTACCGAAGATCGGGGGTGTCGCATGCGATGAGTAGTTAAAAGTTGACGAACCCTACAGTCCAAGGCGTCTAGTTCTGTCTGAGTCCATCTTAGTATGCCAAAAGTATAAGTAAGCAAGGGCATAACCCAGCCATTGAAGGCACGCACCTTGTTGCCACCCGACAATAGGCTATTTAGCACTTTTGTAAGGCGGCAGAAGAAGCGTTCCTTCACCGACTGTTTTATTTCCCCGTCCACTATACCTAAGGCTTCTGGCATACCAAGGTACTTATACGTTTCACCCTCTGAGAGAGATTTGAGGGACATAAGCTCTGAAAGTTGCAAATTATTAGAATTTACAACTTTCCCTCGTTGTATTTGTATGACCGCACACTTATCAACGCCGAACTCCATGTTAATAGCACTACTGAATATCTGTGTGATATTCAAGAGGGCCATTAACTGTGTTTCATTCGGCGCAAATAGTTTGAGGTCATCCATATACAACAAGTGAGAAATAACCTCACCCTCTCTCCGAAGGCGATAACCTATTCCTGAATCTTTCAGTAGAGTACTGAGTGGATTCAGGGCTAGACAAAACCACAAGGGACTCAGACTGTCGCCCTGGAATATACCTCTCTCTATCCTTATCAGATCAATGGTCGCAGCTGGAATTAATCGGCTGCCTGGATGACGAAGAACCGTAGTCCACTGTCTCATACATGATCCCAAGAATGATCTTAGAGTAGTATCTACTTTATACAACTCTAAGACCCTCTCAAGCCAAGTATGAGGCACCGAATCATAAGCCTTCTTATAATCGATCCATGCAGCCGATAAATTCCCTCTGCCACGTTTGACCTTTTGGCTAATGGCCATGTCAATGAGGAGGAGCTCTTTAGTACCACGGGACCCAACCCTACATCCATTTTGAGCAGGTGCCAAAATATTGTTCGTAACAATATGTGTGTTAATTTTTGTGGTCAAAATGGATGTAAGTAGCTTATAGATCGTGGGCAAGCACGTTATGGGTCTATAATTCTTTGGCTCCGCAGTACTACCAGACTTATGGAGCAGGAAAGTTACACCCGTCGTCATAAAAAGTGGGAGCGACCCGATCTCAATTGCTTTTTGGAATTGTGTGGCCAGAACTGAATGTGAGCATCGAAACCATTTTAGCCAAAAGTTATGCAATCCGTCCGGGCCAGGGCTTTTCCAGTTTTGGGCCGAGCGGATTGCATTACTTACATCTAACGCACTGACAGTGATCGCGTTCATGGTTTCGATGTCTTCACATTCAGTCCTTACCACATTCATCCAGTCCGCCTCCGTGTGTTCGACCGGTAAAGACCAGATGCCTCGCCAAAAATTATTTCCAGTTTCGGCATCCAGTACTTGACCATCGGATTCACGTAGATCGGGTTTCTCCCAGTCACGGTAAACTTTCCTTTGGTCACTTTGAAAGTTGCGATTCTGCCAAAACCTGTCAACTCGCTTTTTATATCTTTTTATTCGGCTTGCCCACGCATAGACTTTTTGTTTTAGGTAGTCTATGCGCTCTGTAGCACAGGCTAAATAGTCGTGAGGTTGAATTTCAGTTCCATCAAAAGCCTGTGTCACAAAGCGCATAACCCGAGGTCTATGGTTGCCTTCCCTAAAGCAAATTAGTTTAGCTATGAGGGTCCTAAACCTACTGATACGCCTCTCTATCCTCTGTTGCCAATTAGGGGTACTGCAAGCCTGGCGCGGAGCGCGGTCACAGTCCGGAAACTTTACCCGCGCAACACGACAGGCCGCGATAGCTCCACAATAGAGAATAGAGTGCGTATCAGTAAGATCACTACTAGCCAGCAGATAAGGGACTATTAGTGGGTTCAAGGCCCCCACTATAGCTAAAGCTCGTCTATGGGTGGGAAAGCGAGGTAGGCGTGGCCTTACACTACAGTTTCTAAACTTAAGAATCGCTTCTTCCAAAGCCCTCCTCAATTGCTCATTACTATGGGTACTTACCTCAATACTCTCGTGATTGACATCTTCTACAGTATAATCAGGTTGGGGAGTCACTGATGTTGATGTAACTTGTCGCTGTGGCGACGATGTAGCAGCCTGATTACACTGCGGACGGTCCGCCACTTGAGCACTGAGATTCTCTCGCCGTAGTTGATCAAGTACAGTATCATTCAACAGTTTTGAGCGTTGAATGACCCGTACCTGATCGGATAGCCGTTGCGTGTTAACGACGACAGTTGGTTCAAGGGCCTGAAACAACGGCAGCATCCTGGAACGGTAAGCGGTCAGGTTAGTTCCTCCGTCTGTAGCCCTATAGAATGCGCGCATGACGTTCTCGTTTATTTCTTGCGTCCACTTCATGCGCCGCACTCTTCTTATTATTATTTCACTTTATTTATTTTAATACTCGTTAAAAAATACATTTTTTACTATAGAAAATACAAAAATATTATAAAACTAATCTACAGTAAAAAATATATCAAAACGGTGGATCACCGGCCGCGAAGCTAGGCTCAAGCAGCCGGTGACTAGGGTTGCAGACAGAGGAACTTCCTGACGATACGTGCCGAATCCAGGAGAACCGCTTTTTGGATCTGACCCTTGATCCAACTTCCTAGCGAGAGTCTCTTGAGATGTTTATCGAGGCTCTTCGCTATTACCCCGTTAACCGAAACGACTATCGGGACGATGGTCGCTGAATCAACATCCCACATGCTGACAACCTCGTTAGCCAAATCAAGATATTTACGGAGTTTATCTTTCTCAGCTATTATTATTATTATTATTAAACCTACCACACAAAGAAAGAGAAGAAAACATAAAATACTACATAATAAGCCTAAAGTATAAAGGGCGGCCTTATCGCTAAAAGCGATCTCTAGATGTAGAGCTTAGTCATTTGTTTGATTTGAGAAAGGTGGTAATGCAGCCAGTGTCTTGGGGACGCTTCCGACTGGTATTGACATGGATCAGTTGAGCTACCTTTAGACTGTTTGCAACCGTCTGCAGTTAGCTCAATGGTTTCAATTGTAAATACTAGTTGTAATTTTGTTATTCCTTGTTTGAGAAAGGTAGAAGTGAATACATGATCATTCGCGGTCAGATACGGTCACTAGCGGTCACGAAACCAGTCCCCGACAGGTTACATAGTCTGACGCTGAGCATGTTCCTGTTTAAATAGCTTAGAAACTTCCTCATGTAGAGCAAGGTTTATTTAAACGGGTCCGGAAGCCAGCCAGCGAAACAGGCCTTGATCATCAGACGACCGATGTGGCGAGGGTCCGCCTGCGACGCAGAAGGTTGCGGGTTCGATTCCCGCCTCGGAACAAATTTGTGTACGATCTGCAGAAATTTGTTCTGTTGGTCTGGCTGTTTTCTATGTACAATAAATAATATCTATAATAACACAAGCTCTGCTTAGCTTGGGGCTAGATGATGCTGTGTGGTGTGGGCTGTCCGGAATTATTTATTTATTTATATTTATACTAGCAACCCGCCCCGGCTTCGCACGGTTTTATTATACGTATAAACCTTCCTCTTAAATCACTCTATCTAATAAAAAAACCACATCAAAATCCGTTGCGTAGTTTTAAAGATTTAAGCGTTCCAAGGGATATAGGACATACGGACAGAAAAAGTGACTTTGTTTTATACTATGTAGTGATATTTATATCCTTGGTCTGGCGCTCAAAAAGTTTATTCGCGTCCCTGATCAAGTACATAAATAATTCTCGACAATTCAGACCGCGATATCAAACCCGAAGCAGAGCTTGACCTCAGAGCTTGCCTATTTGCTCGAGTTGAACAAAGTTTAAAAGTAGACGCTTAATATGTAGTTAGAATAAGCGTAAACAAACCTTGAGGTGAAGTGAGGTAGATTTCCAAAGCACCCCTGCGACTATGCCTCACGTTGACTACAGCCTCCACGTGCTCCAAGAAGTTGACTGCACAGCCATCCACCGCTATCTCTACTTCTACGCTTCCAGGTGAAGATATAAGGTTTTCTTTACTGTGAGAATAAAACTACATGGTTATGATGAATCGATACGTTATCTATGGATATAAAAAAATCATTCTACCTACCCTGACCTATCCCAAACTTAGCTAAGACTGGCTAAGACAGCATAATCATGAAAAAGCAAACTACATAATTTGATTTACTGAACTAGCACATAACTTACTTATTGTTATCTGAATGAAGACTATGTTCGTGGATTCATTCGCGTGAAGCCGAATAAAACGAAGTCATACATATGTAGCTTCCTAGCGTTCGTATTACGTAGGTACTTATTTAGTGAAAGAATTTGAAAGAAAACTCTCTCCCTGTACTTTTTGGTGCTGCCAGCTGATCAAACCTGCCCCGTACGAAACTTTGAGTGTACCAGGCGAACATGACACGTAAAGAGATGTTACTCATTCAAAGTTGACTCTTCCCTCCCACACAGCGCCCACAAAATATTTTCAGCCTTGGTTAGTTTCAAAATAATTCTAGAAAATACCGCTAGATGGCGCTAGTTTTTTATTTTTTCACAAACTTAAATAGACGACAGAGCGATTTAATCATACAGAGAAAAATCACAATATTAAAAACATTGTTTTTAGATTTTAAACTGCTATTTAGTTACAATTTCATCACAAGCAAACTAAACAAAACAAAACGTGCAAAGAACCGACAACCGACCGTCATCTGCTCTTTAACATTCCTTGTTTTATTATTCGCTTACACCAGTGAACTTTCTATCTCACATCTCTGTCGCACAGTTAAAGTTCCTTTAGCTGGCTCGCGTTTCTCGATCACGAGTGGTAGAGAAATACGTTTTTAACTATCCAGTATTAAAGTAGCTATCCTCACAACCGCTTGCATACTAATGACAGCTCTAACTATAATGGTATCGACTGCAAGTAGTGTCGTTTGACGTCCCGTTAGCAGTAAGTTAACGAATGGTTTACTAGGAGCACATACATTTTCAAGAGTAAGTTAATCAACGGTCCAGAATGGTCGTGCAATCCTCTAGAATCTGTTGTTTATTCTGTGGTGCAGCGTTTTAGTTGAACTCGGCGTGTGCTCTGCGGTTAAATGAACCGCGAGCTTGCCGGTCACGGGTGGCGGACGAGCCGCAGTTGTACCAGGATAGCATACTTACAGAGGAGACTCGAATCGGCAAGTGTGTTTGGAAGGCACAGTGGTCCAGTTTAGAGCCGCATTGACTATACTGCCTGCGTTCAAGAGTCCAAAGCCGAAGCGAATGTCAAAATGGAGCCCGATCCTATAAAATGTTTAAAATATATTAATCCTAAAATACAATAAAAAATTGCATTTAAGCACTTAATATACTTAAATAAAATAGCTCACCCGTTCACTTGCCATCCAGGATTAGCGGAAAGTGGTTCAAAATCCGACGTCCAAACGATTAAATGCTGGACGTCACGCCATGTTAGGTGAGGGCTGAAATCACAAAACTTATTCAAATGTCATTTCTGACACTATTTTAAATTTTTCAGAAAAATCAATATATAAGAAACATGGATAGAAAGTAAAATCTTTGTCTGCCTGTCACTTGCATTGCACTACACTACACCGACAAAACGGAACGGATTAAACAAAAAAAAAAACAGAAAAAAAGGCAGAGTTACAGATTGTATCCTCGGGAATGATATCGGTTACTATTTTTCAGGAAAAACACTTGCGAAGCCACAGGCTTTCGCTCTCGGAAAAATAGTGCTGCCATGCCACTATGTTAAAAATAAATACCAATCGAGACCATTTTGTCCACTATTGGTTAGTTGTGTCAAGTCAACTTACTTGGCCTGCAAAGCCAAAGCTAGGATCCCAGCAGCAAGAGGGGCCGCTGCTGAGGTCCCTGTGTGCTTCAGCGTACAAGAGTCACTGGTATCTGTCGTGGCCTAAAAAAAATAATTACAGTCAGGGTCTTAGTATTTATCTATGAAGTTTTGAAAATTCAGGCACTTCATAAATGATAGATAAACAAGCTAATGCCCTTTTTTTAATTTTCCGTATTTAATCTTCCTTATTTACTTCCACCAAACTATTCTAACGAATGAACCATCATGGCTAACATAGCTAAGGAAAGAACACGGTCGACCAAGTAAGATTTCAAACAGAAAAACTCTAGAAAATTCGGTTTATTCATTTGAGAGCCAAGTAGATACATATGTATTCACACAAAAAACTAGGTGAGTTAAGTAAGAAGCCTCTTTTTCACCGAAGCTTAAATAATATAAAAGAAGAAAAGTTAAATAGAAAAACCTTCAGAACAAGAATAAAAAGTCAACTCTATCTAAACTTTAACAGAACTTACAATTTTCTGGTCCTTATAAGCCCCAGAGGAGTAAGCCACCGCCAGCGTAGATGAACAGATCTCTCCGTACCACGGAAACTTGCCGTGCTGCGAGGCGGAACCGATGGACACCGTGTAGATACTTGAGGAGTAGCTGAGGAATAGAAGACTGGTCATTCCCTCCGCCATCCCATGGCCCTACCAACCTTGCGATTAAACGGATCGAAGCTTTGAGAAATTTGTCACTCGGGTGACTCAAGAGTCAACAAATCATTAGGACATTATAGTCAATAGTCAAAGTGCTTTATTTCCTTAAGACCTTACAGGACACTTGGACACGTCATAAAATACATTTTATAAAAAATTAAATCTAGGAAATGAAGTGCTCACTTTGATTTTTGTTCACTTCAATCTTTTTAAGGTAAAGTAAAAAGCAAACAGAAACCATTACCTTGTTAGGTTGTTATTTATTGTCCAGTACACTCTGCTCCTTCCCAAAAGGAGGATGTATAGGCATGCCACAGAAGACTGGTCAGATTAGGAAGGTAAGGTAGGATACAGTTTTCAACTGATGATTGCGTGATGTACAACATACCCATCGCAGTTACAGTTGTCGTCATGACCGCCGCCATTGCCGTTGGCCCAAACGTAGATAGCACCTTTTCCTCCTCTACCCTGAAAACAAAATAATAACACACATTTTATAATACACTATCCATGCCCCTGCTGATTATCTTCATGGTACATTCATAAAAGATATAGATTGATAGAATTGATAGATTCACTTGATTTTTTAATCATCTGCAAAAAAGGTAAACAATCCCACCGTACTTAACCTAAAGTTGCTTTCTTGCTGTCGATTTTTAAAGAAAATTTAAAGGAAGGAAGATTTGACATCCATTCTTAAATAAATATGGTTAAACATAATGTCTCGACTCTAAGGATGGTTCTTATTTTGTTTTAGTGTTTTGCTTGGATTTGTTGACGAAATTTGTAGGTAGTTGCAAATTCCGGAGTTCAGATGGCCTTCTTCGGTATCAAATACAAATCTCTGTCGAAAATGAGGGCTTTCTTTCGAGCAGCAGCAGTTGGAACTTGGAACCTATTTTTCAAAGTCTACATAGCTTTAGCAAAAGTTAGTTTCGCCGTTAACGAACTAAAAAATGACTCACAGTGGTAACTCCCTTCTTGAAAGCTTCTAGCGCAAGTCGACCTGGGCCTTCCACGGTACGTCCGTCATCATTAGGTCCCCAAGAAGCGCTGTAGATGTCTACCTTATCAGCGGCGTACGCTAGAAACAGAACGATAAGGAGTCTCAATTTAATTGCAAAAGAGCAGCATTAGGTATGAGAATCTAATGAAAGAGGTCACTAGGATAGTGATTAACACAATAATAGTTCCTAATAACTTTTAAAACATATTTTTTTAGGTATAGATCTGAGGAAATTCTCTGGTCTTCCTTTAGTTTATTTGAGGATAAGCGGCTTCCTCAACTTGGCGGTGCAAGTACCAGGCGCTCATAGAGCTCGAAGAAACATGTGTATCTGAAAGAGAGAACGAACCTATGGCCTCTCCTTCTACTCGGTCCGTGATTCGCCCGTCAAGCATCCTGACCCCTCCTACTTTTGCACCCCACGCGACTCCCACTCCACATTTGATATTGTTCGCCGTCATCGCTATCTGTGAAAACAGTTTTATTATAATGAAATAGAGTTGGTTTCACATCGTTTAATTGAATCCAATATTTAACAGCTACGGATTAAAAAAAAGTACTGCTTTACACGTCATGAAGTATGGTTGCACGTGTGGTCCTCACAGTATCCTAACTTCTGAATTTCCTAATTTCGATGACAAAATAATGATATTTTGAGTTAGTTATTAAGTATTAACATATTATTATGTATATTGTTTACCTCTCCAGCACATCTGGTTCCATGGGAATTGGTCATAATCTTTGCATATCGTGGTGATGGATCCGGATCTCCATCATTACTGTCCCAACTGATTTCTGCATCCTATTCCAAAACAACGAGATTGATAAATTATTGCAAAGTTTATTTTAGTATAGCTAACATCTTTGTTACTCACTGCACTGATCCACTTCCCTCACTATCTTATGCTACTATTATCTTATCACGTAATATTAGTTACGTTATACGTTCTCGTTTATCCTACATACTACATTAATAATATAAGTAGTTATTCTTAACTCCAGTTTCGTAAACATTTAACCATAATATAAACAACGCGAGCAGCCGGCCGCCTGCCTTCCTTTACTAGACGCCGTCATCGTCGTCGCGGAGACATCATGTGAGCCGCGAAGTTACCAGGCAATCAAAGGTGCCGAGGCGGTAAACTCAGTAAGATAATGACGGGCGCGGAATGAAGGTAGATAGAGAGGGGTCTGTGGTCTGAGTAGATCATAGACAGAGCATATTATTATATTTATATATCTGCTCAGTGATGTAGGTTTTCATTTCTCATGATATTATAGAAAACAATCCTCAACAAAAAAATACCGACATGTCATTTTGTAGTTTTCATTTCACATAAAATATAACTCCGAAAAAATAAATTGTGCTCTACCATAAGAATAAGTAAAAACAGAGTTATTATTATTTTATTCTAATGGCTCTACCTACCTCATCTAACTAATAAGACAAGTGTCTATAAAATTCAAATTTGTACAAAATATCACACATTGACACATAACGGTCTTTTTAGAGCAACATATCACAGATACTGCAGTTTACTTCGGAAAGTGACAACTATCGTCTTCGATGCTACTAGGCTTTCATAATTGCTTGGGTTGAGATTTTCTTGAAGACGATGACGAGAGTTATCGAAAATTGTACTTTGTCGACAATTTGGAACAACCGTGATCGCTATGGACGCGTTAACGCGTGCTGTGATTTATTTTAACCAGGCTCTCATAAACACTTGGAGATAGCTGTATCATTTTTATTTACGGTAGAGTCCGTAATCTATTCTGTGTCGAAAGCCAATAATTAGCCAGTAGTTTAGCCAGTAGGTAGGTACCACGGAGGTGATTATAGAGAGAGTTTTTATTATAGAGTATAGAGTACTCCTCTTAAACTGTGGTAGGTACACTTAGAAATGTGAAGAAATGTTTTTGCTTTTTTATATCTCTTGTTTTATGTTTTTATGCGTTTTGTAAATTTTTAAAGGTCTTGTTTAGGGTATTTTAATATTTCCAAACCCACAAAAACAAGATTATTACTTTGTTGCTGCGGGCGACTAAGGAAGAAAAAAAGTAGCTCCATCTATTGTTTGTCCTATTTAGTTGTTTTCATTTTACAAACGTTCTGCAACGTGTGCATCCTAAACCCCGCTGCACCCCGCGCTGCCGCCGCGTCGCCCGGTGGCAATTTTCTGAACAAATTGGCCTCGCAACGTAATGTCGTAATGTCGTCGCGGAGACGTCATATGGGCCGCGAAGCTACCAGGCGTTCAGATGTGCGAAGGAAGTATAAACAAGATTGTGGCACATGGAAGCCAGAAGGGGCAGCGCTGCTGGTGAATGAACTTCTACTTACGCAAACACAACATTGTTTCATTGTTTTACAAACAAATGGCTTTTTTATTTAGGTCATCACTACATAGTATAAAATAAAGTCGCTTTCTCTGTCCCTATGTCCCTATATCATTGTCCCTTTGAACGCTTAAATCTTTAAAACTACGCAACGGATTTTTAAAGATTGATAGAAGAATAGATAGAGTGATTCAAGAGGAAGGTTTATAAGTAAGTATAATAAAACCGTGCGAAGCCGGGGCGGGTCGCTACTCGCTAGTTAGTTATAGGATAAAGTAAAGTTATCTAGCTAGAGAACATAAATATCCTAATGGTAGTAGGTAATGTAAGTTTAGAGTTGTCTAGTAATCGGTAGGTTATTCGGTAGGAAAGGTAATTATGTAGTACCTATTTCGGGATAAAAGTAGCTTATATAGCTAGCTATAGCTAGTATCTTACATAATCCAAGTATAGATACACAAAACATAATTATATAATTATGATTCGTTCAGTAATTTCGGCGGAAGTAACAAAAATCGTACAAAAATCCATAACATCCTCTCCCTCCTCCAAGCAAACATTATTTTTCTATTTCTATTTCTATTTATTACAGTGATAATCTGTTAATGGATAACGTTTGAAAACAAGGTCATTTTAAGCAAAATTAAAAAACCCTTTTATTAGTTAATTTACTTCTTAATATATGTAATGAATGCTAGAAGATTTTCAAAAAATCGGTGTCTCTATCAAAACAGCCGCAGGATGCTAGTTTCAGAGAAAATGAAAACAATTGTTTCATAATATGTAAATTGTTTATAATTGATTTTTTTAATCTATCTCGGACTTTTTACTTTCAAGTTCTTCACTATGGTGGAACAAAGAATCTCACTAAGCGCCTTTCAATCTTATTGTACAATAAATATATTATACTATTTTATTGTAGGTCTAGGGCCTAGGGGTCTCCTAACATTACCGTCGTGTTGGTGATGATAATGTTAACCTCAGTAGTCATATTGGGCAGTCATATAAAAATACCCAGGGCAGAGAATTTTTGATACATAATAGAAGTATTATAATAATTGAAGTTTGATAATAGAAAAAAAACTTTACATAACTATCTATCACAAAAGCATCTAACACAAAACACCTTCACCGCTTTTTAGTTGTGGGCGTTGTTGGCCGACAGATATCGGAGATACGGCAGTTTACTTCGGAAAGTGACAACCAAGTTTTCAATGCTACTAGGCTCGCATAGAATCTTGAGTTCAGTATTTTATAATGACGTCATGCAAACACGTACACGTGATCATCGTCGCACATCGCGTCGTCGTCGGTAGCAAAGCAAATTGAGGGAACGGGCAGTGTAAATACATATGAGATTCTAAAACAAGCGTTATAGAGTTCATTTAACCTCGAGAACCTTGCCCTCCGAGACTTCAGACGTCACTAGTCAGAGCGAGATGGCTAGCTCTGTGGAGTTGAAACAAACTACTATTTTGTGAGCAGACAGACAGACTGAATATACTTTATTGGCTGGGAGACAACTGCTAAACCCCGCCGCCTTTGTCTGCTCCCGGCTCTACGTCGAAATTCTTCCGCGATTAGTGAATGTAGTGATTTATTTATACTAGGTGCACATGAACTTGTAGGAGCTCATTCCTGACCATGTTATTTAGAACCAGTATAATTTTGTTGCATGTATGTAGCAACTGTGTCAAATATTATACCTAATAGAGACTTATTATTCCTAATCCATCTTCTAGCTTTACTAATGAATATCTTTTGTCGTAGAGCTTCGTAGAGCGTGCTACGATGCTACGGTGGGTCTATGTATCGAAGAAAAGATTTAAACGCGCACCCACTTTTACAAACTGACTTCGATAAAAGGAAGTTTCTGCCGCACAACTTATAAAAACTGAGGTTATTTGTTTAAAATTATTAAATGATCTCGGTACAAATACGCAAGGGTCTAAGAACATTAAAATCCTGATTGCTTCAACTAGGAATTCATAAACTTACGTAATTATCTCTCAAGTCGGTATGGTTGTGCTCGATTCCATCATCAAGCACTGATACCCTTACTCCGCTGCCGTTGAAACCCATGCGGTATACCGGTAGCACGTTGAGGTCCAATCGAGGTAGGTTATGGGCTGTTCTGGTATCTTGCTGAAAAAAATAATAACTAAACAAATCATCATCATCTACCTATATTAGTCCAGATGGATTATGCCTCCCTTTAGCTTGCCGCATCAGCTCTTGCCTGCAGTATCAAAGCACTATCCACAGCTCGCTGAGCGACTTTGAACTGGTGAACCAGCCCTACCGTGTCCACAAATAAACAATAATCCAATAAATAAATAATGAAGGACAATCTTATCTACACACCCTCATCTAGCTTCAAGCTAAGTAGAGTTAAGTTCGTAGTTACAAGCAACAAAAAGCTAAAAAATAAACTTTGATAAGTATCTTGTTCACCAACTTACCAAATACCACTCATGGCCCCATAGCTCGTCGTTGAAAAGCGGCTGTCTCATATAACTTCTATCGCCGAATAAGATGCTGTCTCTTTTCTCCTGCTCTAACCTCTTAACTCTATGCAGTTCTGGCTCAGAGTCTGGAATAGGTGATCTTTTGACCCTGGATTTAGCGAACAGCTGTTCCACCCATCGCACCTGAAATAATCCACATTATACTTCCCATTTTACCACAATAATTGCTTGGAGCCCTGCTACTACTAGCTTTGAAAAACGAAACGTAAGGCGCTCGTTCAAAATTGGTAAAAAAATACGTAAAAACTGTCTTGAACACAATTCAAAATAAAAGTCGTAGCTGTTCTTTGTGTCAATTCTGAAAGGCTTGTCCTGTCATTGTGACGTCCTCATTCCGCGAACTTTTTGTACTATTACCAGGCGAACATAACATTGATAGAGTAATATTTTCTTAGTTTTTAAACATGTTACGCCATCTCTCGATTCTCGAATGAACTTGGTTCTTGAAAGTTACGGTAATTCACTGTTGAACCCGTTTGTGGCTGGAGTGATAGCAAAGTGTATTGGCGTTCTCGACAGTGTGTGTATCGCGAATTGGTCATAATAACATAACTCATTATATTTCAAGATTTACTCTTTCCATTTTTTTAACAATGATAATTTACATATGCATACCCTTCTATCCTTTATAAGTGTGTATGTGTGTTCTTTAGGGGTTCTACGATGCTTCTCATGTTCGTATCTCAAAAACCTGTACATGTTAGGGAATCCCACCACCTGTGGACAAAAAATTAAAATAATGAAACTGTTTCTGTGTTTTGATATTTTTATGTAGTCTACTTATTCGTATTATCAATATTTATTCGACGTAAGGTAAAGTGAGTAGTAAATTAAAGGACGGAACGTAGCATACCTACGTTGTTTGAAAAATGGTATAATTATCAATTTCATCACAGGAATCACAGGAAAGTGCACCATAATGTATGTTAACACTGCTGAACTTGTCGACATGCAACTCCTGCAAAGTTATCCTACCCTAGTAGAATTCGTCCAAAACAATGGGACGTAGGCGGTGCACTTTACCATTTTGGGCGGATCTACGTGCGTGCCACACCTAAAAGTGATGTCAAATGACGTTCTTGTTTTACTAAACTGAAGATGAGCCGGTCGTCATCGATCAGTGATAAGAATAGAAGTGAAATCTGATTTATCAATAATTTCCAAAGTTCACCAAGGTTTTATGATATAAGGGGGATTGGTTTATTATAATTAAGTTACTGTTCTACTTGCAGAATTGTGTCTAATCAATCAACACAGAGCAATTCAGTAACAAAAAAGTATAAAAAATGTTTTAAAAATAGGACGAAAGGCCATTCATTCGAAATTCAAATGAGTGTTTCCCCGAAGTTAATAAATATAACTCTGGTATTACCAGAGTTTGGTACGTTATGGCGTTATCGATAGTGTGGGTAGAGTTCATACAGGCTGGCAGAAGCAGGGCAGATTATTTGGTTATTTTCATAGATAACTCAGTGTTCTGTGGTTTTTTAGTTCACATCAGCGCTACCTTGATTTATCACTACATAGTATAAAACAAAGTCGATTTCTCTGTCCCTATATCCCTATATATGCTTAAATCTTTAAAAATAAAAAAACGCAACGGATTTTGATGCGGTTTTTTTAATAGATAGAGTGATTTAAGAGGAAGGCACGTATAATAAAACCGTGCGAAGCTGGGGTGGGTCGCTAGTTATATTATTAAATAAAATATCCAACTACACTAACTAGATTTATGAAGGGCACCTTATGGTATTAAACGTAATGCATGTCATAAATAGATATATCAGTGCGATAACAATGAGGTTCTTTCTTAGTAACATTATATTCTCTCTCTCTTTCTATAAGGTACTTTCTTAGTAACATTGTATTCAATAGCTACATTAACTTTATTGCTGATTATCCAACTGGAATGCAAGAATAATAAACATTTACTAGACACAAACTATTGGATACGGACCTATACTCTGATTTAGCATCATAGATATTTTTTGCAAACATTGACATTTATGAATGAAAACTTTACAAAAACTGATAGTAATGACAGAAAATAGCAGGGAAACATCAAGCTTACAACTAAAAACCAAAAAGAAAACTTCAACAACGCATAATTGCTCAAGAACAGCGAAAAAGATGCAAGTTCGGGTTCGAAAACTATAAAAGACCAGTGGAATGATGAATGAAAACTTTCAAAACCACGAATTGTTTGGAGCTCCTGCAGCTTGCTCTGATGATACCAGTGTCGTAAAATATGTTCCATCAATATTCCTTTGGTTTTGTACCTCATTTGTTTAGAAAACTATCTATGTTTTGAACGTGGTATAGTTCGACTCGTCTGTTCGAGTGGCTGCTTCAACGCGTATCACACGTAACGTATCCATCCTGCCACCATGTGTGTCCGTACAACCGGTCATGTCAGTGATTGTGAGTTTTGGTGCCACATTTGTACCAGGAGAGTAGAAGATTATAGGGAATGTCTACATGTGCGCGCCCCACGCACATGTGGGACACACACACATGTCCGCGCCCGCCACACCCAACCCTACGTCGATCGTGGTTGATCGTAGCAGCAGATGACGCCTCCCCTTCTGCATACTCAGTAATAAATGAAACTAAAATAAATACCTTTATATATTTATCTATATACTATGTATTTTTAAAGCGTTTTAAAACTCTATTATCAATGTTTCAAAGAACTCCCTGGAGATAAAACATTCAAATGATTCATTCAAATTGTTTCGTTAAAAACCACTAGCATCTACGAGTACCTAACTAGTAACAGTTATTCAAATATTTGCATGCTTTAAATGAGCTGAATTAAACTTCATAAAATTATGAGACAGAAACTACTTAGTTCAGAATAGAAACGAACGGATCTCACATAAGCAAAATAGACACTGACCTCTATATAATATACAAGTTGTATAGATACAGGTCAGTGAAAATAGACCTTTTCTACTGTGAAGACACGAGGGATGGCTTTCAGCAAGAGTTTATCTGAACCGCTGAAAACTCACTCCCAACGAGCCATGTTTGCCTAGTACAAAGGACGCTGAAACTACAGTTAGCATTGACGTCGCCGCCCTGCGTCTGAAATTCATAATTCTTTCAGGTATAGAGATGTTTTGAACGAAAATAATGTTTCACGTTCGTTTGTTTTTCTATTTTTCTGAAAGTAGAAATTATTTAGATATTTCAGTAAGTTTTTTCACGAAATAAACTTTACGGACATCATTTATACTTTTTCAGGCAGTACAGCGCCATCTTTGATTTAGTTGGAATAGGAACTACGTTCTAAAAAAATATTGTGCGACTCTACCGTTTGCCTCTTTCGTATAACAACGTTTTATAGCGATACACAAATGTATTGTTAGATGGCGCTTGTATCAACCTCCAATATAATATTTTTATCAGAGCTATCTCTAGACTGTTTGCAACTGTCTGCGGTTAGCTCAATTGTTTCATTTGTATACTATGTTTTGTTTGTATCCATTATTGATACCGAACTCGAGTAGGTATTTTTTTGGAGGAATGCTCGAGGCATTCTCAAGCGAGGTTGAATGGAGAATTAATAGTCTTAACTAGTGGAAAGATACGGGCTTATTAAAAAATTTAAACGAGTAAATATTTTGAATATATCGGTACATAGAGGACCTCTGTGGCACAGCGGGTGAAGGTCCGCCTGCGACGCAAATGGGTAGATATAAGCTGGAATAAGAAATAGGCATTTTATCCCGAAAATCCCACGGGAAAGGGAATTACGCAAGTAAAATCGCGAGTACTCGAAATACTAATCATGCGCAGACGAAGTCGCGGGCACCAGCTAGTTTTAATATAAAATTGGAACATCTTAAATGTGTGCAGCTTCTAAGGAAAGTGGTTGAAAGTAAAATTCATCAGATTCAGTTTTCCAACCAATTATATCATAAATCCCTTACAACCTCTGCGTCATAATTACATATACTCTCCGAAGCCGCAATTAGCGACTGTAAATCGTTGTGACGTACACACCCACACAGCACACTATTTTTTCTATTCTTTTTCAATGTCCAAGTAGATTAGTACCCTCTGGTTGTTAATTGAACTTGAATTAACCCGACAAAGTAAGTCTTTCACGGATGATTGCACAGAACTTCTTGGAATTAAAATGGAAATAAATTAAGTTCGCCTTTAAGATTATTCTTTAATACGGTTTTATCTTTTATGAATTCCAATACAGTTATTTTCTAGTGACTGTTGATTATAATAAAAGGTTTTTGATTATAAATGATTATCATAATCAATGGGGTCAATCAATCAATTCAATAGATAAATTAGGCATCCTATTAATCTAGATATTCCTTTCAGTTTCACGAACTATCGTCAAAAGTCCTTTTTCAGTAGAGCAGTTGGTCGATATCACCGACCTCGACTTAAAAGCACAAAGAGTAAGCAGGCTCCTGACAAAACGCTGGTTTGATGCGTCAGCATCGTAACAAAACATAACGTATATTACATTATTTATTTTTAGGTGTTATGTAAATTTTATAGATAAATTGTAGTTTAGAATTAGTTTTATTTGTGTGTAATATGGTTCTTTTTCTGTTTTTTTTCTGGTAATGCATCTGCAAGCAAGTTGTTTAGTTTTTATATGCGAGGACATTTTAATGGTTCAAAGTTATTTTTTAAGGTTAATTATTACTGTTTGTACAACTGTTAAAAAACTACTAGTCAGATCTTGGTCAACCAAGAGTTTGAAAAAAGTTCAGAGAAACGTAAACTTTTTTGTAACTTCTAAACATAAATTTAACAAAAATTAGATAATAAAAACTCTCGAATTAAGAACCACCTCTTTTGAAACCGGCAGCAAAAGCTAGTAGAAAGTAAGTAGTATTATTTACTTACCATATACTAACGGGAAAGCAATAAGAGATTAAATTAAGACAAATGGTGTCTGAAATAGTACATTTATCTGCGTTAGTTGACGATAGGTGGAACGACGGGCTTAATCAATCTGTCTTTAAATAGAGTTAATAGAGTCATCTGGTGGAGGAAAACGTCACTGAACTGGCTATTGTTGCGTGGGCCTTCAGGTCTGAAACTTTCCGAAAAGAGCCTTTTAAGGCGCAAACAGTAACTGAATGGTCTTTTTTGGAGGCTTTCTACTCATAGAGGAGTAAATTTTATGAGCTGAAAAAAATATATGGCATTAATTGACCTTTTATAAAGTGAACGTACAAAAATGTACTACGTGTTCATTTTCCTTGTGAAAAAAATTCACAAAGTTCAGCTGTTTTGGACTGAAAATTTGTATCTACTTCTAAATGACTTAGAATTTTGTACTTTTTCTCTTCACCTTAATGTCGGCAAGGACTTTAGCGTCATGTTGTACGTACAATTTTGTGATGCGACGGTTTTTCACCTGGTAAATACTATTTTTCTAGTTTATTAGTGGGCGTGAACGTAAGTGGTCAAGAGTCACATTCATTACATAACTACCTAAGTATACAGAGTTCTGTTCCCAGATTAGGTTACTTACCATCGTGGTTCGTGGTACCACAAAACCCAGACTAGGAACAAAAATTTGCATATATTGTAAAAAATATCTAGGAGTGGGAATCGAATACGCATTTTTTGCGTCCGGCCATTCGTTTACCACGCCGCCGTAGCGCCGCGCCGCCCGCCGCACCTGCGCTGTCACGAATATTTTGCTTTTTTGCGGTTTACGCGCGAAAACTATTTCTCGGCGCGGCGGGGCGACGGTGCGACGCGGCGGCGGCGGGGCTGCCCGGAATGTGCGGAAGGTGGGGGCTGAAACGGTAGCCACGCCCATTCTCTCAAGGTCATCGGCTCCTGTTTGCGCCTTAATTTGTCTAAAAAAGACACTCAAAAAAAGACATATCACATCAGTGACAAATCCGTAGAGTGCCCTCTCCTATTTGCACGCCAGCAGTGGCAAAACATGTAAGTCATAATCTATTTATTTAATACCATAATTGCATGTTCAAACCATGTTAATACTCATGTTTTATGGAAATAAATGATTCCTATTCGTAAATTTATTTATTACTAGCTTTCCAACACGGCTTCGCTGGCAAAGACTATACGATTTGTCCTGCTCTTCAATTTAATAAAACTGTATACAAATCTTTGTTTGGATATGAACATCATTCTTTTATTTATTTATTAACGTTGCCTTCAATTTTTTTTTTAGTGGAGCCATAACTTCTGATTATTCTGCTATTCGGAACAGAACGAATCCAAAAAACCAGCCAAGTGTGAGTCGCGAACGAAGGATATCCATGAAAGCATAAAAAAATCATGTCTTTTGTATGGGAGCCCCATTAAATATTTTATTTTATTCTGTGTTTTAGTATTTAGTAGCGGGGTCTTAGTAATAAGGTCCCGTTTTACCCCTTGCGTACTGAACTCTAAAAATCAAACAAAGTGGTGTAACCAACGCCACTTATTTGTCTTGTTATACCTATCATTATCATCATCACCCTATATTATTCCACTGCTGGACATAGGCCTCCCCTAATGAGTGCCATAGCGCCCTGTCTTCAGCTTGCCGTTCTTATACCGTATTAAAAAATCTGTGCTTATAGATTCAAAACTCAATGGGCAATTTGAACTCAAATGCATGGTTACTTCGGATCTTTCTAACCTTGGTAGCAATTAAATCTAGCTGGAGCTTATTAATAACAAAATCCTTGTTATCAACCAGATGCAGATAAGAGCAATAGGACGGCTCGTTATCTCGAGGGCCACTTCATTCGGGCGTCATCGCTTTGATTTAGGTATTATCTAGAGTCAATATTGCCCAAAGTTCATTAACTACTTTGGTGGAATACGGATATATTCAAAGATGTGTAGGTGTATTATGACGCGAATACATAATACTCAAATAATTATATTTTTTTAGCTGCGCCCCGTGAAAATTTATGGAAAGTATAGCCTACATTTTATTCCAGGCATAGAACTTCGTTCATTCATAATCCAGCTTGATCCGTTCAGTAGTTGTAGCAAGAAAAGGTAAAAAATAATATAATGATATTTTCTGTCTGAAATAAAGAATTACTATTTTTATAATAAATAATGCTTTATTTATTTGATACCCCATGGCAGGAATCGAACCCGCAACCTCCTATGTCGTAGAAAGACCTAAAGCCGCTGGGCCACATCGGTCAACTTTGAATTAAAAGAAAAAGAGGCTCACTATGTTTTCAACTTTTAATTTGTTATTTTTTTCGTTAATAGAAATTTTTATTTTTATTTGTAAATATGGTAGTAATCTGTAGATAATGCATAGTAGATAATGCATAATAGAGAATGCATAATATGATAATACAAAGTAGTATATTTACAGAAAGACAAAATATTTTCGGGAAAATCACTGGTAACTAATTGATTTGAAAATTTTGCTACTCTCTATCGAAAAGGTAGAGCAGGCTGTTTAAGTATTAATTAGCCCCGAAATTAAGTTAAACGAAATAGGTTTTCAGGGGTTTTAATTAAATTCTGATTCAAGTATAGCCTGAAGCTCGATTGGAAAATGAAATATTGTGTATTATATATTCAAAGCACAAATATTACAGCTGTCTCAATCAAAAATGAGAATAAGATGAAAGATGAGAAGTGGATGAAGAATAAAAAAAACTTACCTACTTACAAACTAACGCGTTTAAGCTATTTAAATTTTGAATTCAAACATTATTGCAGTAACCTAGGGTTTAGTATTGAACAATTTCGACTTCATGGCGTTTTTGCTCTACGGCATAGGGCGCAAACAGCAGCTAAAGTGCCCACGAGTTGCGTTTGGTGGCCACCAAACTCTGTTTTCATCTCTTACTAAACTAGACAAAATGAAACTACTGCAAAAGCATCAAAAAAAAGCTTATGATAGGTGTAACAAACTACTCGTGTGAATTTTGGAAATTCCTTTGTTTAACGGAATTATATGATATTTTTTTTTTTTATTTAATACAAACAAGATACATTTTAAATTAATATATATACCATTTAAACCTAAGGAGGTTTTTCGAGGTACTTACATTCGTCTAAAATCTTACTACTAGGTAATTTAGTTTAGATTATTCAGCCGAATTCCGCTATACTAAAATAGTGTCCGCGGTGTCGTCTAATGTAATTAAACTATACTACTAATATTATAAACGCGAAAGTTTGTAAGTATGGATGGATGGATGAATGAATACTCTTTCACGCAAAAACTAAAAAAAGGCACAGAGATATATTATAGTGTGGACACACACACTACATTACACATAGGCTATATTTTATCCCGGAATTCCCACGGGAACGGGAATTACGCGGGTGAAACCGCGAGGCGTTGCTAGTATCTTCATAAGTCTAACGTGCAAATTAGTTACGGCAAAACAGTGCTTATACTATGATTATAAGTTCTATTTTTTTATTACCTACTATTGGCGTGCTTACGCTGAATCTAGGGTACATTTGATCGAAGCTGACAACTGTCAATTGCATGGAAATCGGTAACTAGAACTAGGAAACTGCGGAATAGAAAACTGACCCAATTAAAATATTTATCTTAAAATAACTGAATAATTAAGACGTTAAAAAATTAGTTAAACATAGTAATGTAGAATTCTAACAAGTTACATTGGAATTTTGGAAGAGGAAGTGAATACCTACCATCTCAAAAATATGCATAGATTTAAAGATTTTTTGCTTTATTAAGTTTTGTTAAGTTATTCTGTTGGTGGGAGCTATGTAAATACCTTTTCCAGTACTTATTTGAACCTAGATTTATTTGTATGTACGTTGTACTATAATGAATCTGTATTTTATAGTAAATTAATAATAATTAATTGTTGAACTATGGATCATTGTTTCTTAAATAATTACTCAAGGTTAATGATTGAGGCTGTGTCCCCAGTAGGCAAACAGTGAGCAGCCGACTGAATTTGCGGCATATCAGTTCAGTACGCCCTTCCATATATCTTAAATTGAGTGTCCACAGTTTGCTAGTTTACGCTCACTGTACGCAGTTTGCACGCAGTTTGCAGCGATACGTGCGCCGACTGTCTCAGTTAGCGGCGACTCGCGCGTTCCAGTGCTTGCGATACGCTCGCAAACTGATCTGAGTTTGTAGCTGTTCGCCACAAATTTGCGGCTCACTTATGGGGACACAGCCTTAATCTTTCTCAGTATTTTACTAGCTGCAGAGTCGTCCCTAATCTTTCTACTCGTAGGTACAATATTTTTCGTACCACATCTTTTTAGATACCATCTAGCAAGCTTACAGTGACATCTATCATTCTAGCTTTGCCTGAGATGTATTGTGAAATACGATTATAGTTCTTACTTGTGTATGATATAATACATCGTATTTAGAAAATCTATAAACTGATTTAAATATTTATTTTAAAAATGAGATTGTAAATATCAGGCGACATTTCAAAAAATAACCACACACCATTATCTACCATATGATAAGCAAAGCTGGTGTTATGGGTACTGATATACTCAATTCATTTCACTTCATGAATATTTTATATAGAAAACACCTAGAACACCCGACACAAATATCTGTAGATCCTAAAAACATTTTTCCCAAAGTGAGAATCGAACCCGCTACCTCCTGTGTTGCACGCGGTCCATCAGTCGCAACTGACCCATAAATAAAATAAAAAGTTTCTTCATTCAGACATTTTTTGTCCACGCATAGAAAATTATGATCGTCACTTTACTCTCAGCCTGTTAAACATAGGACTGTAAAAAATTAAGTATATCAATATCAATCATCAGTTCAATATGCTGAACAACCCAGAACAGAAGAACTTAAACTAAAACTAAACAAAAAGAACTTAAGAAATAAAGAATAATATAACTACGACGAAAGAAAACTCTTTGGTTTCAGTGATATAAAACCGGCCAAGTGCGAGTCTACTCGCGCATGAAGGGTTCCGTATCATTATGAGTATCTACATATAAAAACGGCAAATAATCATGTATGTTGTATGGGAGCCCCTTAAATATTTATTTTATTATATTTTTTAGTATTTTTTGCTATACATGCAACGGAAATACATCATCTATGAAAATTGTAACTATCTAACTATCACGGTTCATGTCGATGATGGTGACACGGACAGCGGAATGTTAGTAATAGAGTCCCGTTACCCCTTTGGGAACGGAACCCTAAAAATCACATATTTTGAAGTGGAATCTGTTGGTAAGTATAAGGTTTCAATGATTCCATTCAAGCAATGGTTCCTCGAAATAAGAGGTCAGTAAAGGTTTCTCCTCAATACCTCAATCAGAATGATTTTAATAGAAATTCCTTTGCCCTGCAGTATGACGGAAACTTTCACGAAAAATAATAAAATTTGACTACAAAGTATAAAACAAACACGCTTCCCTCTGTCTGTCCCTTTGTATGCTTCATCATCGTCATCATCATCAACATATGCTAGTCCAATGCTGGACATTAAGCCTAATGAACCTGTCTTTAAAACTACGCAACGGATTTTAATGCGGTTTTTTTTTAATAAGTAGATATAACGATCGATTCAAGAGGAAGTTTTATTTATATAAATACACCCGTTCGAAGCCGGGGCGGGTCGCTAGTACTTATAATTATAAAATTTAGTGTTATAGTTTGGTTGGTACTTACCGGGCCTCCATAAACATATCCGAGTTCTAAAGCCACCAGTTGCGCCACCTCCTCTGACCCTTCCACCTCAACAGTCCATTCATTCAAGAAGCTCTTGGCATACTCTCTCCCGTTGTGAACTCCTATGACCTCATTAATTCCTGGTACTTCGTCTTCAGGAAACCAGTCCAGTTTGTTCTGATCTTCAGGCAAATGCGTTTGCACCCAGGCGTATTGGTCATTTTGATAGTAATCGGGATTTCTGATTTCTTCCAGGTCATAATATCCTGGTATCCAAGGGTTAGATGCAATCACCACAGATAAAACACTAATTAAAATAATAAAAATCATTTTTTAAAAACAAACTGGTTTTTTTATTATTTTTGACGCATTTATCTTAGTTATATTTATTATCTTTTCTAAGTTTCCGGCAACTTTTTATTTATTTCTGCGAGGACGACCGCCTCTGTTGATAAGCACTAACTGAATGGAAAAGTGGAAAAGGACTGCGATTTCCCCGTGACGTAAACTTCTGACAATAAGATTGAAAATCGCCTCATAAAAACATTTTCCAAAACGTAGTTGAGCTACGTGCAATTCGGAATGTAACCAATATTTTCTAACCGGTAAAAATGTTAATTATGGTTGTATGTAGGTTTTTTATTGCGTGGGAATTCCAAAGCGTTCTGTGGGGTTTTCTGGGTTGAGGATAGCATCTTCCTTGTTGTTTAAATTGAAATCTTCGTTTTATAAGACAACTTCCACAAACAAGTTTCTGGCAATACATTCTACATCTACATTATTTAAACAGACGACCGATGAGGCGCGGCGGGTGAAGGTCCTCTGACGTAGGAGGTTGCGAGTTCGATTCTCGCTTTGGGGAAAATGTTTGTAGAACTCAAGAAATTTGTTCCGAGTGTTTTTATTTATGTAGGTATACCTAATAAATATTTATCTGCATATATAAAATATTTGTTATGATTTTTATTTTGTGCAATAAAGTAAGTAAATTCTATCTATCTTCCATCTACCTACCTGCTAGAGCCTTTCATTACTAAAGCTAAGCTCCGTTCTAGAATTCTAGATAGTGCTTGTAAATAAAGGGATTAAAAGATAAAAAAACTAACTGCGTTTGGTCGGATGATAACAGGCGTCAAAATAAAATTGTATTTAATAAATTTTTGTACAGCGAAAGCTTTTTTGATAATAAAAAACTATTTTTGGTTTTGAAGCCTGTATTGAAGATTGTGTTTTTGCCTTGATTACCTTGTTCTTTTTTTTTGTAATAAATTTTGTGATTTTTTATTCTTATTTAAGAATAAAAAATCCCATAATTTTTAGCCTTGTTAACATAAAATATCTTAACATTCAGTACCTTCCAAACTCAACTATTTGAATAAATAGAAACGAGTTCAAATAAATGATGACTTCTCATGATGTGGGTACTCACGTGTTCTAAAACCTGTAGGTACATATTATCTACATTCAATGCATTTCGAACACTAATTCATAAAGCACGAAGTAGAACAAAACAATCTGTTTGAATAAATTGACAAGCATAACCAAATAATTAGTAATTACAGGGTGTGCAAGAACTTTTTCTATCTAAGCCACCTCAGGCATTGCTGTCACCATGGAAGATCAGAGGTAGGGCATAATTTGCACTGTCATAGCACGTGGAAACCATTTTTGTCACGTCTCATTTTATTTTTTGTTCTAAAACTGTGGTATTTATATTTTTGACAATGAAGTCTTATTGTACTATCATTTATGATAATATGTATAACAATATGATAACGTCCCTAGGTCCGTGGGGTACCGAGTCGGTCTTTTTTGTCTTTGTCAGATCTTTAAAAATTATTTGAGCGTTTGGTCGATGCAGCGAGATGACCATGAGTTCAACTGATCCATGTCAATACCAGTCAGAAGCGCCCCCAAGACATTGGCTGCATTACCACGCTGTATGGTAATGCTGATGGGCTAACAGAGACTCACCTCTCGGGTCACGCACCGAAAAGACCACTCTTGTACTTTTTGTTATTATCACCAATTAATATGCTGACTTTACAGGAGCCAGACAATTATTTCTAACTTCACTTGTAACACCTTATACATAAGTATGACTCATTTAGGCGTACAATGAATTATTTTTAATATATGTATGTATCCAGCATAGAAAAAAACAGTTTTTTTTACATTTCCGGCTTCTTACACGCTTTTCAGAGCACCGAAACGAATTCACCTACATATATAACAAACTAGCGTCCACCTAGCGTCATAGACACATCTATACTTATAATAAAACTGTAACAGGTCCAATTCTGTACATTGAAGATATTTTGAAATTTTTTTTTGGAGGGCACTCTATTATCGATACTCAAGCCAAAACTGTAATTTTTTTCATTCATGTCTGTCTGTCTGTCTGTCTGTTTGTCTGTATCGTAAACGCGCATCACGCCGAAACTAGTACTTGATGGATTTAAATGAAACTCGGCATGATTATAGGTCATACTACGAGGAAGGAGTAAACATCTTTATTAACAACGAAAATTACAAGCAAAGGAATAGAAAAATTACAACTAGTATTTACAATTGAAACCATTGAGCTAACTGCAGACGGTTGCAAACTGGAAGGACATAGGATACTTTTTATCCCGGATTTCAGTAAAGTTCTCATGGGAGAGGGTATGAAAGTAAAATTCCTTTACCGCGCATCACGCCGAAACTGCTGAATGAGTTGGAATGAAACTCGGGACGATTTGAGTTCATAGTACAAGGAAGGACATGGGATACTTTTTATCCCGGAATTCGGTAGGGTTCCCCTGGGAGAGAGGGTGAAAGAAAAATTCTTTAACCACGCATCACGACGGAATTGAATGAATTGGAATGGAACTCGGGACGATTGGACATGGGGTACATTTTATCCCGGAATTCAGTTTGGAATTCCCCTGGGCTATACGGGTTTTCAAAAATTTCTCACAGTATCTCAACGACGCGTACACACGCGTATAGGAGTGATTAGATCTCGTCCCCGAAATCGTTAATTCCGCATAGCAAACTTTCCATTCGCATTTTTCCCCACTAGAACTTTTACCCATTCTCCTTTTTTTATCATTCATAAAATATTTCCAGTGTCATAATTTCCTAATAGCGTACTTATCCGATCCTTTTATCATTCGCGAATATTACCAGAATTATAATTTCCTAATAGCGAACATAACCGATATTTTTATTTTTTATTCGTGATTAATCCCAGTGTCATAATTGTCTAATAGCATTTATCTACATAATACAAGAGGAATGATTTCCTAATAGGTACGTATCCATGATATTATCCATTTTACCTTCACCACTCTTTTTTACCTAAATATAATTTGTTTTCAAGTTTTCTAGCAGAATTGCATATGATTTGTTACTTTAATTTATAAAAATGAGTTTAAAAAATAATTAAACGATGTAATATTTTGATAAAATTGTATTCCTAATATTCCTTTAAACCAAAGCAGCAACAAAAAAAACCTTCCTATTAGTTCACCAAATGAAGCAGTAACAGGCAGTTTCACGTCTTCGTTTGGTGAGCTATATGTATTATAAACGTAAGATGAATGGAACTACACATTGCCGTGTATTTCGACTCGCGGCAATGTGTGTGTGAGTTTGTTATTTATACATTGACGTTATTCTGAAAGGGTTACAGTTTTAGAATAGTAACACTATCGCATAAGGAATACGAATTTTGCAAAAAAAGAGTAAGTTATTTTTTTTGTACAGGAACAATATCGCGTAAGAAACAAAACTATTGCAAAAAGAAGCTACTGGGAAACTTTTGCTATGGAAAAAATATCGTTTAAGAATTAGAAATATTGTGATAAATGTCGTTTGGCCATTTTTGAGAATAAGGAAGCAAGCAAATGAGAAAAAAAAGTGGCGGGTAAAAGTTCTAGTGGGGAAAAATGCGAATGGAAAGTTTGCTATGCGGAATTAACGATTTCGGGGACGAGATCTAATCACTCCCTGGATGCTCTCCATCATCAAAGACACCTCCTGGATGCTCTCCATCATCAAAGACACCCCCTGGATGCTCTCCATCATCAAAGACACCTCCGGGATGCTCTCCATCATCAAAGACACCTCCTGGATGCTCTCCATCATCAAAAACATCTCCTGGATGCTCTCCATCATCAAAGACACCTCCTGGATGCTCTCCATCATCCTTGACACCTCCTGGATGCTCTCCATCATCAAAGACACCTCCTCGATGCTCTCCATCATCAAAAACATCTCCTGGATGCTCTCCATCATCAAAGACACCTCCTGGATGCTCTCCATCATCCTAGACACCTCCTGGATGCTCTCCATCATCAAAGACACCTCCTGGATGCTCTCCATCATCAAAGACACCTCCTGGATGCTCTCCATCATCAAAGACACCTCCTGGATGCTCTCCATCATCAAAGACACCCCCTGGATGCTCTCCATCATCAAAGACACCTCCGGGATGCTCTCCATCATCAAAGACACCTCCTGGATGCTCTCCATCATCAAAAACATCTCCTGGATGCTCTCCATCATCAAAGACACCTCCTGGATGCTCTCCATCATCCTTGACACCTCCTGGATGCTCTCCATCATCAAAGATACCTCCTCGATGCTCTCCATCATCAAAAACATCTCCTGGATGCTCTCCATCATCAAAGACACCTCCTGGATGCTCTCCATCATCAAAAACACCTCCTGGATGCTCTCCATCATCAAAGACACCTCCTGGATGCTCTCCATCATCAAAGATACCTCCTGGATGCTCTCCATCATCCTAGACACCTCCTGGATGCTCTCCATCATCAGAGACACCTCCTGGATGCTCAAGTGCTTAAGTTAATAAACAATCTTTGTATACACTTTAGTAATGTCGCAATGTAACGACAGTAACACAAGCTTTGCTTAGCTTGGGGCTAGATTAGAGTCGGAAACTTTCGCGAGCCGCATGCGGCTCTTTCGATGTAAAATTACGACTTTTCATTCTATCTCGCATCGTATTCTCTTTAGGCTGCCTGTCCATTGGAGCGGAGCTAGCTGTCGGAGCGGAGAAACGAGGAAATATTAACCAATAGGATTGCACGAAATCTCCGCTCCGATTTTTCATGCAATCCTATTGGTTAGTATTTCCTCGTTTCTCCGCTCCGCCAGCACGCTCCGCTCCAATGGACGAGCACCCTTATAATCGTAGTAAGTATACAGTATTGTATGTATTATTTTCTTTCTGTGTGTGGTAGGTATAAGTATAAGAGTTTTCTATTCGATTCTCGCTTAAACTTACAAAAATAAAATAAGCAGATATAATTCCACTAAAATAGCCCCTCTCAAATCTCTCAACACCATTCGATCACTAAAATCGAGTTCGTATGTAACTGATTTATTTTTATGAAACTGATTCTATTAGCCAACTAGTACAGGTACAAATGAAATTATTCTCACACTATCAAACTTATAACGCTATCAAAATTCACGAAATTGAAGCCGCGGGGCGCAGCTAGTTATACACCGTTGTCCTTGAAACCAGAGGTTCAGCATCATGAGTAGAATCCAAAACGGATGAAAAAAAATGATTCTATTTTTTACTCATTTTTTAAAGAAAATTTTTATAAACACTAAACGTTTGCTCACAAACACGTGACACAAGTACTTCGACCAGGCGACACGTGGCATGTGCACCTCAGTGTCGGATCACCTTCTGTGCGAATATCCCGTCTTTTGAAGGGCACAAGTAATGAGGTTACGATCCAAGTAAAGCGCGGGTATAAGTACATACGTAGGTATGTACTTATAATATGTAGAGTGACTATGGCATCGTGTACGATAGCGAAGACATGAAATATCAAAATCTTGCAAAACTAAAATAGGTGTTAAGCTTTTCTCATCGGTTTTGGATTCTACTCATGATGCTGGACCTCTGGTTTCAAGGACAACGGTGTTTACACTAACAACCTGTATATTAGATAGATAGGTATTAGGTATGGTACTAGTTGACCTCCATGACACCTATCTAGGCACTAAACATGATAGTGTTTATAAAAATCAGTTTTATCACAGATCATACAGGATGCTGGCGTATGTTATGATTACTCAGAACTCTACAACGTAAACAAACCATTGCTATGGAGACTCGGAGAAAATACAAGTTTACTATACCATGAACGTTAAATCGTGTATTTAAATAGGTAGGATATGGCAAAAATAGCTACACAGGATCTTTCAGAAGCGAGGTGTGAATGAGATTTGAAGAAAATAATTAAATTATTATTATTATTGTGCCACTTTAGTTTTAATTAGTATTAAGATGCTGATGTTCATAACTTTGTTGGTGCAATAAAGTTATTATCTTTCTATCTATCACTACATAGTATAAAACAAAGTCGCTTTCTCTGTCCCTATCTCTATGTCCTTAATCCCTATGTTCCTAATGTTCCTATGTATGCTTAAATCTTTAAAACTACGCAACGGATTTTGATGCGATTTTTTTATAGATAGAGTGATTCAAGAGGAAGGTTTATACGTATAATAAAACCGTCAAAGCCGGGGCGGGTCTCTAGTTAATAATAAACGCGAAAGTTTGAATTTGTGGATGTTTGTTACTCTTTCGCAAACGCAATAACTACAGGCGTACAAACGTAGGCTACTTTTCCTTCTATAATGCGGTCCCGAGGGGATAAAAATAGCCTTGTAAAGTTTCCATAGAAGCAAGGCTTGTGAAACCACGGGACACTAATATTATAGTAGGTATGTAATAATATGTAATAGGTTTCATTTTAATAATGGGTTTTAAACATTATGAAAGCAGCAGAGTGATTACGGTAAAATCTCCCATCCAATATTGACATTTGAAAGCCCTATCGATGGCCTTCACGATTCCCATCCATCCTATTGCAAATAAATTATCCATCGAAGGACAATTGCCAGTCCCAGCCGAAATTAAAGCCCATGAATGAATTAAATTAGTGTCATCATCATCATCATCAGCCTATATTAGTCCACTAGAAATTAGTGTATTTGACACTAAATAGAATGTTGGTTGGGCCAGCATATAATTCTCATTTTGAAGTGTAAATTTGAAGGGAAGGATACAAACAATATTTTTTCAGTTGGTGAAGGAGTTTTAAGGACAATATATAGGCAAAACCGATAAAGAAACGTAGGAATTCGATTTGTTCAATTCATGTTCATTCACATTGACCATCCAGCCATAAAGACAGTGTAATTCAATTTGTCCCATCCATGGAATCAGAATGTTTTTTACCCGGTTTCCCATCCATAGATCTATTGAGAATAGCGTAATTTACTCTGCAGATCGTAGAGAAATCTCGCGATCAATTAACTCAGAGCTCGATAAAGCTTTACTTCAACGAGACCTCGACGGACTGCATCAATGGTGTTGTATCAACAGCATGCATATCAATACAGATAAATGTTACTTTATAAAATTTAGCCGCAAGTTAAAACCATTCGAGTCACATTATAACATAGGGGGCACTGTTCTACGTGAAATGGATGAGATCAGGGATCTGGGGGTCATCTTAGATAAAAAACTAACTTTTGTTCCGCACATTGATAATATTACAAAAAAAGCATCAAAAATGTTAGGATTCATTATTAGGAATGGCAAAATATTTAAAAACTCGCGCACCAAAGTCGTACTTTACAATACTCTGGTTCGCAGCATACTTGAATATTGCCCTACGGTATGGCGGCCTCATTATGCTACACATATTTTAAAAATTGAACGCATTCAGAAACGATTTACTAGGCACTTGGCTTACACAGCTAGGAAGGCTAAAATACTTCGTTCATACTCAGATCGCCTTAAGTATTTTAAAATGTCATCACTCGAAAAACGTCGTATTCAGCTAGACCTCATATTTCTATTTAAACTCCTAAACAACCAAATAAATTGTCCTCCGCTCCTTGGTAAAATTCGCTTCAAAGTCCCTCGTAGAATTCCCCGTAAGCCAATCCCTACCCTCGACCTGCCACACCGCTCAACAGTCCTTGGTAAAAACTCACCTATTCCTAGAATCAGCAAAGAACTCAATAATCATTGCGCCCAGATTGATATTTTCTCAACAAAGTTACCTATTTTCCGCAAGTTCTTATCTGAGAACTTGTTAAACAATTCTACATAAGTCACTTCCCAATTATGTCTTATTCATTTATGTACCTACTTAAACTTAACATAGACTTAACTTAAACTTATCTTAAACTTAACTATTACCCAGTTAACCTACTATTTAGCATGCAGTGTCCACCTATAACTGGTTGTGCAATTAGCTTTAGCTATGAAGAATGTATATTATTTGTAAGAATGATTGTAACACCCACTGGTAGACCAAATAAATAAATAAATAAATAAATAGAGTCCCACGGGTAAAAAGATTGGATATCCCTATTGGCGCGGCTTCTCAATTCCAGCCAAAGCTTGTTGTCAATTTGATTTGAAATGAAATTGTGTGCTCATTTTTGTTATTGATTGTTCCTAATTCACAAAAATTAAACAGAGTGTAAAATTAGTAAACTCTACCGCATAGCAAAACGCACTGTGGTTGGGGTCATGTTGATTTGATGTGCAATTTTGTGTCCGCTAAGGGCCCGCTTTGATAGGGAGGTAGACTTTTCAAAGTATGAATAAATCCTACTCATTATAAACGCGAAAGTTTGTAAGTATGGATGGATGTTTAGATGGATGGATGGATGTTTTTTTTACTCTTTCACGCAAAAGCTACTGAACGGCTTATGGATGAAATTTGGCACAGAGATAGATTATAGTCTGGAATAACACATAGGCTATATTTTATCCCGGAATTCCCACGGGAACGAGAATTACGCGGGTGAAACCGCGGGACGCTGCTTCTAAATAAATAAAGCAATTAAATATAAGCCTCAAAATATACATTTTTATATAATAAACATTTTTATCTTCGGCTAGAATTTTTTTTCGGACTGCGAATTTTTTTTTTTTAAGATTAGGGGTCCTCTGCCATCCCCCTTATTTTTCGGTAGTCGTCTGTTTACACCCAGTTTACATTGCCAACAACTATTTTCCGACTGTTTCTAACTACATATTTTCAAACTCTCTAACTCTGCTAATGACGCGATGCTTGATGACCTCAGTGGTGTGCGGGTTCGATTCCCGCCACGGGACAAATAATTATACGATCTGCAGATGTTCTGGGTGTTAGTAAATAAAATTAATTAAGTCAGTATATCAGATATCTAGTATGTACTAACTGTTAAGTATCTATATCAGTTATCTTGCCCATAACACTAAGATTTGCTAAGCTTGGGGATAGTTGATGTTGGGTAAATTGTTCAGCATTATTTATTTTTTATGTGTCTTGGGGACGCGTCCGACTGGTATTGACATGGATCAATTGAGCTACCTTTAGACTGTTTGCAACCGTCTACAGTTAGCTCAATGGTTTCAATTGTAAATACTAGTTATAATTTTTTATATTCCTTGATTGTAATTTTCGTTGTTAATAAAGGAAATTGCTTTTTTTTATGTATATAACAATATAAATCAATATTTTAAAGCAGTTTTTTTTTCAAATAATTACTGTCAAGTTAACTAACCTTTTGTCTTAAACGCCCGATTACTCCTAGATGTACACATCCCGCTCGTTAAAAAGTCAAACAGAATCATAGATCATAAAATTATCGCACACATCATTAGGTGACCTCGTCCGAAAATACATAATCAAACACATTAAACATCAAAGCTGCAATCCTATCCCAGTAATAATAACCATTACTTAAATGTATGTGTGTTTGTTGTATGTACTATCCATACAGATTGTGCGTAAGTCATTATCATCGGCATGATAGACTCCTGGGGCCGAATTCCACTAATTTCAATAGAAAGTTCAAAAGAAGACTAGTGCTATTCAGTCAAGATGATTAAAATGACGCTTGTGCATTTGGTATTCTACTATTTTTTGCGGTTGATGAGACTTTCATAATTAGACCCGAGTTCACCAACTAGAACATAACCATTGATTACATAAACGCAGCGTTAAAATTAAACAGTTGGTTAAACAAACCGCTGTTCACCATCACTAGATAGCGGACGGTTAACAAATCAAGCGTTCTTGCAAGAATGAACCGTAAATGAACGAATGATATAACACTACTTAGTAAAAATGGCTATGTTTTTGCTTACATTTTTTTGCACTCGAGCGACAACGAAAAATGTTAGGGTAAAATTATAATACGACAAAACGGAATGCCTGATTAGTCAATGCTTTTTAGGTAGCGTGTATGTCTTTGTTATTTATTGGCATAATGTTCTGGTAAATGTTCGGTCTTGGCATGAATTTGGAAAAAACCAAAGTCATGATCAATGACCACATTGATCCATGACCGGTCGTCGTAGAAGGCCACCTTCTCGAAATTGTTTCCGAGTACACTTACCTTGGGCAGATCATGCAGTTGGGTAAAAACAATTTTGAGAAGGAGGCCAAGAGGAGGATTCAGCTAGGCTGGGCAGCGTTTGGTAAACTACGTCGAGTCTTCTCGTCATCCATACCGCAATGTTTGAAAACGAAAGTTTTCAATCAGTGCGTCCTACCCGTAATGACCTGCGGAGCTGAGACGTGGGCACTCACGGTAGGGCTGGTCCATCAGTTCAAAGTCGCTCAGCGAGCTATGGAAAGAGCTATGCTCGGGGTTTCTCTGAAGGATAGGATTCGTAATGAATACATCCGACAGAGAGAGAACCAAAGTTATCGATATAGCTCAAAGAATTAGCAAGCTGAAGTAGCAGTGGGCCGGCCATATCTCGCGAAGAACCGATAACCGTTGGGGTAAACGTATTCTTGAGTGGAGACCACGACTTGGTAAACGTAGTGTAGGACGCCCTCCGGCCAGGTGGGATGACGATCTGCGAAAGACTGCTGGCAGATGCTGAATGCGTCAAGATGAAGACAGGGCGCTATGGCGCTCATTAGGGGAGGCCTATGTCCAGCAGTGAATTAATATAGGCTGATGATGATGATGTTCTGGCAATGTCAAAATTGTCAAACTCATTTTATGTAAATATTTTTCGTAGAAGTTTCATCTGTTTGTTTAGATTCGTTTTTGATTGATTTCTATTCTTATGTATTTGAAATAAACGGGGTGCGCGTATAATCCGCTCAATATCCTCAAAATCGTCTAACACATTATTTCTTCCAAAATATTTATCATTCAAAGCGTCTTGCATTTTATTGTTTTTAATTCAGCAAAAGTTCACGTTATACGCAATAATAACCAATGGTTAACCTAGGTTGATGACTTCGTTTATGTTAAACAGTCGATTACAGCACCTAATTAATGGTTTATTCATGGTGAACAGCAAAATATTGGTAAACAGCCGTTTACGGTTTAAACAACTGTTTAAAATTTAACCATCTGTTGGTGAACTCGGGTCTAGACCCGAGTTCACCAACTAGAACATAACCATTGATTACATAAACGCAGCGTTAAAATTAAACAGTTGGTTAAACAAACCGCTGTTCACCATCACTAGAAAGCGGATGGTTAGCAAATCAAGCGTTTTTGCAAGAATGAACCGTAAATGAACGAATGATATAATACTACTTAGTAAAAATGGCTATGTTTTTGCTTACATTTTTTGCATCCGAGCGACAACGAAAAATGTTAGGGTAAAATTATAAAACGACAAAACGGAATGCCTGATTAGTCAATGCTATTTAGGTAGCGTGTATGTCTTTGTTATTTATTAGCATAATGTTCTGGCAAATGTTCGGTCTTGGCATGAATTTGGAAAAACCAAAGTCATTTTCAATGACCACATTGATCCGGTACCGGTCGTCGTAGAAGGCCACCTTCTCGAAATTGTTTCAGAGTACACTTACCTTGGGCAGATTATACAGTTGGGTAAAAACAATTTTGAGAAGGAGGCCAAGAGGAGGATTCAGCTGGGCTGGGCAGCGTTTGGAAAACTACGTCGAGTCTTCTCGTCATCCATACCGCAATGTTTGAAAACGAAAGTTTTCAATCAGTGCGTCCAACCCGTAATGATCTACGGAGCTGAGACGTGGGCACTCACGGTAGGGCTGGTCCATCAGTTCAAAGTCGCTCAGCGAGCTATGGAAAGAGCTATGCTCGGAGTTTCTCTGAAGGATAGGATTCGTAATGAATACATCCGACAGAGAACCAAAGTTATCGACATAGCTCAAAGAATTAGCAAGCTGAAGTGGCAGTGGGCCGGCCATATCTCGCGAAGAACCTATAACCGTTGGGGTAAACGTGTTCTTGAGTGGAGTCCGCGACTTGGTAAACGTAGTGTAGGACGCCCTCCGGCCAGGTGGGATGACGATCTGCGAAAGACTGCTGGCAGATGCTGGATGGATGCGTTAAGCTGAAGACAGGGCGCTATGGCGCTCATTAGGGGAGGCCTATGTCCAGCAGTGGACGATGATGGATGATGATGATGTTCTGGCAATGTCAAAATTGTCAAACTTATTTTATGTAAGTAAATATTTGTCGTAGAAGTTTCATCTGTTTGTCTGATTTTGATTGATTTCTATTGTTATGTACCTATTTGAAATAAACGGGGTGCGCGTAAATTCACTCAATATCCTCAAAATCGTCTAACACATTATTTTCTTCCAAAATATAATTCAAAGCGTCTTGCATTTTATTGTTTTTAGGTAATTAAGCAAAAGTTCACGTTATACGCAATAATAACCAATGGTTAACCAAGGTTGATGACTTCGTTTATGTTAAACAGTCGATTACAGCACTTAATCAATGGTTTATTCATGGTGAACAGCAAAATATTGGTAAACAGCCGTTTACGGTTTAAACAACTGTTTAAAATTTAACCATCTGTTGGTGAACTCGGGTCTTAGAATGTCAAATTGGTAGTCATAAAGGTAATCGTCACAGCTATGAATGATCCTCAAAAAGTTTGTGCTAGTAGAATACCAAAAAGAGTTTAACACTGATATTTTCACACGATACTATTGAAATGGTGAAGCGATTTATTTAGTGGAATTCGGGCCCTGATCTAGCCCTGTTTCACATGCAACCAAAGGTTTAATGGATGTCGTCTTTTGTTACTCGGTTCTGCTTCCCTGGTACCTTGAGTTCTTACTCGCCCCAGGAACGTGGTTCCTAGAAGTCGGAAGATGTTGTAAATTAATGGCTGGCCAGCTAATTCCTTATCCTTACTACCTACTAACAAACGCAAACGTTTGTATGGAAGGATGTTTGTTCCTCTCTCACGCAAAAACTACTTTTTAGTAGTCTCATCCGTTCGGGTCGCGCTGAAATTTTGAATTGACGTAGTTCTAGCCCTGGAATAAGGCTTCTTTTCAACTATCTTCTGGTTGGTAGGTAGTTGGTTGGTAGCAGTTCCCATGTGATAGAAATAGCCTGGAAACGTTTCCTTACAAATTACGCTTTTGAAGCCGCGGGCAGAAATGCTGGTGTTGTTTACAACGGATATTATAATATCCTTTATATACCTGAATAAATATTACTGAAATTTTATAAAACATCATCTGGCTTCTTAGTTTTCCAAGTAAGCAGAGCTTATGTCGTAAGCAAGCAGAACTTTTATCCAGATGCCATCATCATCCTATATTAGTCCACAGCTGGACATAGTCCTCCCCCAATGAGCGCCAACTGACTGTATCATTTAGGGGTAATGTCCATAATCCAGATGCCATGCTACGGTCAAAGCCGCGGGCAGAAGCACGTAACAGCGATATAGCTACGAACGAACATCTACGAAGCTACGAAAGTTTGGTGAGCAGTGCGCTTGCATCAGTCGCGATGCGCGCGCCTCTCGGCTTGGCTTGCGCCCTCCTCCTGACTTCTGCTGCCCTGGTACTTGCCCAGGACAATGGCTACCAGCCCGAGGATAGCTACAACCCGGAAGACGTGATCGATGTGTGAGTGACCGTTATTTTTTTACCGGAAGTGTTAAAAGCAAGTTAAAAAATGGACTTTAGACTGTTTGCAACCGTCTGCAGTTAGCTCAATGGTTTCAATTGTAAATACTAGTTGTAATTTTTCTATTCCTTTGCTTGTAATTTTCGTTGTTAATAAAGTTTTAAAAGTAAAAAATGGACACAGTTTGTGATTCGAGTTTTGCGATTTCTGGAATAAGTGCCAGTGCTCAGTACATACGAGTACTTTATTTAAAGTAGCTCATCGAATAGAAGAGTCACGAGACACGCGCATTTTAAATTCGGAAAAGCTTCTCTAGTTCAAACTTGACGTTACCTTTGAAAGCGACAACATTATTATAAACTACCGACATAACCATCAGTATTCGTTCACTATCAATGATTTTGAAACTACATACATATAACTAAAAAACAAGTCAAAATACGCCAAAGTTCCGTGCCGAACCAGATTTACACTAGAGCAATTTTAATTGAAAATTACAAATGAAGAACGCTATTTTGTCTTTAATTGAATTATGTGTTTAGTGAAATAATCAAAATTAGTAAAAAAAAATATTTATAATAATATTTTCATTTTTCTAGGAAATTTGCCCGTTAGTTAGACAAACACAAAAAGTACATAATAATTGAAAAGTCCTGATAAAATTCACACAGGTCATTGACTGCACTCACTGCATGTTATTAATAGCATACTAACTAGTTTGCAATCAGTGGCTTTTCTAACAAACCATTCTCGAATCTATGGCAGCCTAGTACTAACTATTGTGAAAACTAGGACTTCCCACAAAGTGGGTCTGTTCTGTCACAATGAGTTTCTTATTTAGGTCTATCCCTTTGATGTTGGTTCTTAGAATGAGATAATTGGTTGGATGGTTAGTTGAGTATCTAATTATATCACATCTAACGATGATGGCTTTAGGACGCGAATATAAGGGCCGGGCATTTATTGACAAAATCGGATAGGCCTATGTCCAGCAGTGGATTAATATAGGCTGATGATGATGATTCATTGTCAAGATTGTGTAGGGTGTCTCTACATTTATACAAATGTAATTCATGATTTACAAATGAATGTTTTAATTCAATTATAATTTACTAGCTGCGCCTTGTGGCTTCGCCTGCGTGGAAATTTCATTAATTTATTGCACACTTCTTAGGGGTTATTTACGTAAAAATAAGAAATACGTGATTAGTTACTTACCCTGCTTCAAAGTTTTTTTTAACTGAGTTTTGAGAAAAACGAACCAAGGAAAATGATTTTCCCTAGAAAGCTTTCTACGCTTTTTAACCATCTTAGAGGTTTTTTTTAATAAGCCAATGTGTTATTCTAGGACTTAAACTATCAAAATACCAAATTTCATCTAAATAAGTCAAGCAGTTACGGAGATACGTGGTAGCAAACATTCACACAAACCTTCACATTTATTGTGTTAATAGGCTAGGATAATCGAAGTAAGTATATTAATATAAAAACTCTACTTATATTTAAGGTGGTTTATTTATAAATTAACCGGAGATAAATGATGTAACGTACCTAGTTTATCAATTCTTAAAGATAGTTTAATTTTTTAATCGAGTCGGACTCGTGCACTAAGGGTCCCGTATGTTATTTTATTCTGTTTTTTTATTCTGTTTATACATCATCTGTGATATTTCAACTGTCTAACTAGCAGGGTTCATGAAATAAAGCCTGGTGACGGACGGACAGACCAACAGCGGAGTCTTTGTAATAAGTCCCGTTTTACACTTTGGGTACGAAACCCTAAAAATCATTAATACCCAGAAAAAAGTACGCATAACAAATGAAAAACAATAAACAAAAAAATAATCTCCTGCTAAAAAAAAGGTTGTCTTTTGAGTTTCGAATACCACCGCCAGGCAGTTAGGTATTTTCATTCGCTCAACGCAAAAATCCATTATCGAATAATTCAAACAACGTCGTTTAATCATGTAAACTATGACGTCATTATATAGGTCACTATGACTCATCCCAAATTCTAGTGTAAACAGCTACTAGATAAAATTCATTTTACTGGATCGGTCTTCGGATCTGTTGAGCTACCTCTACACTGTTTGCAACCGTCTGCAGTTAGCTCAATTGTTAAAATTTACATTAAAGTTTTAATTTGTATATTTTCCTCGATTGTTATTTCGTTGTTAATAAAGTTTTATTTTGCGTAATGCATCAATAACTTTCGCCTTTATGATTCGTAGGGCTACTTTCGGAAGTGTGATAATTTGATAAGGTCGGAACCGTTCTGATAAGGGTTTTGTTTGCGTCCATTGAGCACATGCTTTTATCGACACGCAAAATGAACTCTCAAATTAACACATTTACTGCAGGGTATTTTAAATCATCGGAAAATCGGATTTTTTTCAGAAAAGTATACCAATTTTCAAAATTACTTATATCGGAAATGGACGATGAATGCTAGACAAGCGGATTCGAAAATTTTTGCAATTTGATTTTAAACCTTAGTTTCGATATGAAATCAAAATAGAGTTCTAAAGATCTGAGGGAAATGGAATCGCATTCGATTTGACGTTTCCGTTACGGAAAAGAATCGAATGAATTAAAACACTGGTCCCTGTCGGGGTTTTCCCTTGGTAGACAACATGGGGTTCTTCAAAAAGGGTCTTTAAAGACATATAAGGGTCGACAACGCGCGTTTAAAGTCCCTGAAGTTGCAGGCGGTAGGCGAACTATAGGTTGGGGAAATCGAAATTTATTGCATTTGCTCCTCTTGGAGTGGAGACCCTAGGTCCGTTAAGGACCGAGGCTCTCCGGGTTTTTAAAAAAATATCTGAGCGTTTGGTCTATGCGACTCGTGACCCGAGAGCTGGTGAGTATCTGGCTCAGCGCATCAGCATTGACATACAGCGTGGTAATGCAGCCACTGTCTTGGACGCTTCCGACTGGTATTGACATGGATCAGGTGAGCTACCTCTAGACATTTTGCAACTGTCTATAGTTAGCACAATTGTTTCAATTGTATAAACTAGTTTTAATTTTTTTCTATTCCTTGATTGCAGTTTCAACTGATAAATATTAATTAATTTTAATTCTTGACGTGATCATAATATGATCGACGTAAAATTCTAACACACTGAATGATTTCAATTTCGATTTCCCTTCACAGATCAGACCTGCGCAGCGCGTGTCCCACAGATCGACTCCTGCGCACGCGAGAGCTCTGCCACGTTCACGGGTCTGACATGCAATGTCTGAGGCTGCACTGCTGCGATACACATGTTTTCATCGCAGGGAAGTAAGTACTCAATATGATTTTAAGCGGGTAAACTAAAGCTAGGTTCAAATTGCTGTGTCGGGGTGTGTTGTGGCGCGACAGAACGCTATCGGTCTCATAGATTTAGTATGACTAGATTCACATTAGCGACAGATCGCGCCACACCCCAACACAAGCTACTAATTTGAATCTAGTCATACTAAATCTATGAGACCGATAGCGTTCTGTCGCGCCATAACACACCCCGACACAGCAATATGAACCTCGCTTTAGAAACGCTTTTGCTAAACAGACTATGTTCCTGTAGGTATCCTAATGTCTCCACTTCATGTTTAGTAGATAGGTTATAGTAATATTCCTTAATGTTACGTTAAAGAACCATGTTTTATTTATTACATTTAAGTGTATCATCATAATGTAAGGCTTATTTCAAGGTTATTGTAATGTTGCATAGATTTAAAGGATTTCAATTCGTTTTATTTCAAATCTACCCTCCATTTAAAATCATAATCAACTTATATCAGTCCACAGATGGACATAAGCCTCCCCTAATCAGGTCAAGTCAATCAATCAAGTATCAGCTCCGTATGACCTATTACGGGTAGCACTGATTGAAACTTTCGTTTCGGATTGCGGTGTGGATGGCGAAAAGACTGACGAAGTTTCCCAAACGCTGCCCAGCCCAGCTGAATCCTTTCTTTCCGTTTAAAATGTGATCATTGCAATGTAATTCCCAGGTGTATACCAAAGGCGGTGGATCCGTGCAGCCTGCAGCTCTGCGAGCAAGCCTGCGAGGTCCGGGACCAGAGGATCTGGTGCACTTGTCATGCTGGCTTCGAGTTCCACATGGAGAACTACAGCCGGAAGACGCAGCCCTATTGCGTTGGTGAGATAGATCACATGAAGAGAGAAAGAAAAAACATGTGTTGTCTTAGATATATACCTTCTAGTTACCTATACTAAAAACAAAACTATATATCACTGTCCTATAATTGCGATGCATCGCTGGAGATGTAATCGTCACAGCTCATTATTATATTATAACTAGCGACCCGCTCCGGCTTCGCACGGTTTTATTATACCTATAAACCTTCCTCTTGAAACATTCTATCTATTATAAAAACCGCATCAAAATCCGTTGCGTAGTTTAAGATTTAGGCATACAAAGGGGCATAAGGATATAGGGACATAAGGACATGGGGACATAAGGACAAGGGGACAGAGAAAGCGACTTTGTTTTATACTATGTAGTGATTAGTTTCTTATTTATGTTACCTGTTTGAATAATCTTTATTAACAACGAAAATTACAAGCAAGGAATAGAAAAATTACAACTAGTATTTACAATAACCTTTTATAAGTTTTTATTTCCTTTACATTGCACCTTAAACAAAAGAAGCTTATAAAGTTCTAACAGGTTGGAATGTTTTTTTTTCAGATGTAGACGAGTGTCAGGTCAACCGCGGTGGTTGTGACCAGCGGTGTGTCAACGACCCCGGCGGCTACCACTGCGAGTGTGACCCTCCTCTGTATCTGGCCGCTGACGGCAAGCGGTGCGAGAGGCGGGTGCCTCTACCGCTGCCACTGCCCATTGCTATACCGGTAGGTTCATTACCTAAGGTATCTGGTCGCTGACGGCAAGCGGTGCGAGAGGCGGGTGCCTCTACCGCTGCCACTGCCCATTGCTATACCGGTAGGTTCATTACCTAAGGTATGTGACCGCTGACGGCAAGCGGTGCGAGAGGCGGGTGCCTCTACCGCTGCCACTGCCCATTGCTATACCGGTAGGTTCATTACCTAAGGTATGTGACCGCTGACGGCAAGCGGTGCGAGAGGCGGGTGCCTCTACCGCTGCCAATGCCCATTGCTATACCAGTAGGTATATTACCTAAGGTCTTTAGATAGACAGATACATACTTAGGTAAATAATAAATAAAAAACGATGGACAATCCACACAACATCTAGCCCCAAGCTAAGCAGAGCTATTTTTATGGGTACTAGATGACTGATATATTTAATACAATATTTACGTGGATGGTATTTTTACTAAACATAAAAAACAACCAACACCTCGGAACAAATATTAGCAGATCGTACAAAACTTTATTCCAAAAAACACGCACCTCCTGCATCGCAGGCGGACCTTCGGCGATACGTTGAAGAATTTTCCAACATTTTCCAGCAAGGCTTACCTACGCTATTGTGTTGCACTAGGTATTTATAGTTGTTAAACAACTGAAAACCAGCGCTGGGTGGACATCAGTGTTTATCCAGCACAACGCTGAGTGGAGGCCATTATTTGCCTAGGACTCTGCTGCGCACACAATGGAAAAATATGTTATATTAGTTAAGTTTCTTCGAATAAGTTTTTTTTTGTTGTTTACTTAGTCTTAAGGTAAATAAAAATATTTTATTTCTTTCTTTCTTTCAGACAACCCCTATTTTTCGTTCCAGGAACCACTACCACTAATCCGCGCGTCGTCCCGCTGCTACGCTCCGTGCGACACCGTGACCTGGCTGTCGCGGAAGGTCAAGCAGCTCAGCGACCAGCTCCACACCACCCAGACTGCGCTCAAGAAGCTCATGGAAACTGCGGCTATGAAGGCCGATCGTGAGACCTCTTTACATTTCTGTTCTCCTAGTAGACTAGAACAACTGGTAGTATCAAGTTATAATACAACTAGCTGTTACAAGTTTTAACACGAAGTTCTAGTACAACTAGTTGTATCAAGTTCTAATACTACTAGTTACATCAAGTTTTAAGTTTTTAAGTTCTCACTGTTCTCTTAGGGATGATGTCAAATAGGCCGATACTGTGCCACGGCACAGCCCATGAGGGCCGAATGTGAAACCTCACAAAATTTTACATTTTGTGAGGTACCGCTTTCACCTATTAAAACCGGTATATGTTAGAGCAAGACAGGTATCACATCTGTAAATAAGACAGACATCTACAGTCCGTTCGCAGTTTTTTCTCTACAATGCTGGACAACCCACACAGCACCATCTAGCCCCAAAGTAAGCTGAAGTTATCTAGTACCCACACAAGCTCTGCTAAGCTTGGGGCTAGATGATAATGTGTGGAATGTCCAGCATTATTTGAACGTTTCTTTTTCAGTTGCTGATCAATTTGCTGACGGAACGTTCACTAATAGAGTGCTAGATGCAACAGCACCTTTGGAAGGTGGATACTGCCGATGTGAACGAGGACCAAGAGTAAGTAACTTGGAGTCATTGATGACTCTTCAGAACGAATATTTCGTCACGGCATCATCTAGGCCAAAGTCTAAGCAGAGCTTGTGTTATGGATGCTAGATGACATTCATAATTAATTGACAGATATTTTTTATAATACATAGAAAACACCCAGAATGCCGAAACTAATATTTTTAGATCCGATAAAATCGGTCGCCAAACTTGTTTGTAGGACTGGTAACAGGAATAATCAGTAAATTTTTTAATGAAGACTCTAATTTGTACCATTAAAGTCTAATTTAAACTTTCAGGGTCCGGCAGGGCCTCCAGGTATGGAGGGTCCTAAAGGGGATACAGGCGATAGGGGCCCCAGAGGCGCAAGGGGCCCCAAGGGCTCCCTCGACTTAATGCTGCTGATGATTGCTGATATCAGGCATGATATACAGAACATTGAGGCTAGAGTGTACAAAGATGGAGAGAAGTGAGTGGAATACCTGTTTTTTATTGAAATCAACTGTGTTCAGATCCTCAGTGGGCATAAATAAGCTATAAGTTCAGTAACGCCATACTAAATGTTGTTAGTTTCTTTGTGTATTTTACTAATCAAATTGAATATAGGCTAGATAGGTAGATCGCGCTAGACGACATCTTAACAATAAAGAAAATAAAAGTTTGCAATGGAAACGAATAGTTTGTCTACGCGAGAACACGACACATAATCCTCAGCTCGTTTATCTCCGACAATCATCAATCAATCAGAAATCAGCTTTATTTTCTTTACGTACACTTTTTTTTAATATAGGAACTTGATCACAGGTTAGAATCTAGCCTTTGATGGCTTTAAAAGGTAGATTGAGTTTTACTTAAGTAATTCGAAACATCTAACGTGTCCAAGTATCCTGTAAGGTGTAAATCTAAGATCAAACCAACGTTCAAACCGTTCAACCGTCCCTTTTTCAGACCTGAAAGGTTCAACCTGCAGAAAGCTTGGCGCCGGCACCGTAAGCAAGAGAGACAGGAAATGTTAGATACGTTAGACGGAGACCGAAGCGAGAACGAGCTAGGCGCGTACACCGCACCGGCAGTCGACGAGCCTATAGAAGTCTCTCCTAATGGTATGTAGCTTATATTTCCATAGATAAAGGTTTTCAAACGCGATTAGAACACGTTTTTATACACACGGGTATTTATTGCGTTTATTTACGTATTTTTCCCGAAGTTTCAACAGGTTTACAGTCTGTCGTGTTCACGGGTTTACTGATTTCCATTGGTACCTTCGAGTATTTTCAAATGTGGTCCACGAGTTCAAGGTCGAGCTGTGCTCGGAGATAGGTAAAGCATAGGATTAAGGATAGGATTCGTATCGTTCGTATACATCCGACCGAGAACCAAGGTTATCGAAATAAAATAAATAAAACATAGCTCAAAGAATTAACAAGCTGAAATGAAGTGTGTAAGATCATAATGTATGGGGTCTAAATAGTAGGGGCCTGGTAGAATATAGAAAAAATCGAAGGACCTAGGATTAAGTTTGTATGTATTGATGCTGTAGGTACTTAACGAAATACCTGAGGATAAAATATCTTTGCTCGGTAGGCGCAGGGCAGATAAAATAGCTGACCTGATTCTCCACACACCATGCCAGGATGTCAGCTTCAGAACACAGCACTAGACACACCCACTCGCGATAAAGTTTTAGTGTTGGTTTTTGCACGGCAAATAACAGTAGGGAGCAATTCCAAATATGACAGTTCCTTTGTTCGTTTGCTCGTTGGTAAGGGTTCACACTGCACTCATTCAATTTCCCAACAGAGGGTAGGAAAAAACGGATGATGAAATTTTTTTTTAGTTTAATTTGTCCATTTTTATGAACAGGCTAAAGCCATATTGCCTTGTCTGATGTGTATTTTATATTCTTAAATGTTTTGTGTAAAATTACACGTCTTTACTGATCAGCCATCTTTCCGGAAGTCCGGATGATGCCATCACTAAATTAAAACTACCCTGCGATTGTTTGAGCAAAGATCGAACATAATCAGGCTTACCGCAAAAAAAACACGACTCGACACGACACGACTCACGACTTACACACGTGTTTAACAGTTGTTTAGAAAAAGTCATCCTACAAAACCATGGTAAACAACTGTTAAACACGTGTCTAAGTCGTAACTTTTTTTTGTGGTAAGGCTGAATGTGTCTTATGTACTGAAAACAAAATGCACGACGACGCGGCGACGTCCTTTAAAATAGTGGCAGTGGGTTAATTAAAGGCTTTACACTTACGCACCACACTTAATACACTAACTAGTGACCCGCCCCGGCTTCGCACGGGTTTTTAATTATTCATAATAAACCTTCCACTTGAATCACTCTATCTACGAAAACTGATATAAAATCTGTTGCGTAGTTTTAAAGATCCAAACATTACAGCTGCAAGTGGGATGACGATCTGCGAAAGACTGCTGGCAGATGCTGGATGCGTTGTAAGCTGAAGACAGGGCGCTATGGCGCTCATTAGGGGAGGCCTATGTCCAGCAGTGGACTAATATAGGCTGATGATGATGATGAAGCATACATAGGGACAGACAGATAGCGAGGAGTGACTTTGTTTTATATTATGTATCACTACATAGTATAAAATAAAGTCGCTTTCTCTGTCCCTATGTCCCTATATCCCTATGTCCCTTTGAATGCTTTTGATTCGGTTTTTTTTAATAGATAGAGTAATTCAAGAAGAAGGTTTATACGTAAAATAAAATCGTGCGAAGCCGGGGCGGGTCGCTAGTTACATATAATTATAAACTATTAACTAGTTATATTATACTACGATACTAAAACTGATACTATTATTAAAAGACTGCTGTCAAGAAAATAATCCTGTTTAATTTCCAGGAGAGTCCGGCAAGATATCCCGGGAGTCCACGACGGACAGCGGCGAGTTGTCCACTAGTGGGCTAGCCCCAGGGCTGCTCCACGCCGCCGAGGTGCTGGACAAACTACGGCAATACCACGCTCTGAACGCCACGCCCGAAGACGTTGACAACGACTATGATTATAGCTTCTACTGATATTACCTCTTTTATTTTACACTGGTATCTGTCCGCGTCTGAACTTGTAGTTACTATGGAAACGTTTCTAGGCTATTTCTATTCCATGGGAACTGTTTTATGAGTTGACAAGTGTCTATCCCAATGCGTTCGGTAGTTTTGCGTGGAGAGGTTACAAACATCCATCCATCCATCCAAAATTTTCATAATAATACATATATCTATTGTATGTAAAATTGGTCAGATGTACAAATAGAATGGAAAGAAATTTAAAACAACATTATGAACAGTAGGGAATCATCTAAACATCGATGAATACAAGATTTATATTTTTGTTGAGATTTTAAATACCACTCGACCGATTTCGGTAACATTTGAACAGTAGTTCCATTTTAATTTGAAAAGTAAAAAAAAACGTTTGAGGAGTCTTCGAGCTTACGGTGAAGATAACATCAAAAGAAAAAAAAGACAACTGAGAAGCTCCTCCTTTTTGAATAAACTCTGAATATTCCGATTGGCAGTCTTATTGCTGAAGAGCGATCTCCAATAACCCCAATACCTACCTAATTATAGTTACTAAAGATAATTTACCTTAACATAAATAGCAATAAAACACAGATTCCAATACACAATTATAATCTGAACTTAAAACAATATGCTACATAACATCATAGTAATAGAGTCTAACTTGCAACGGAGGGCTGGTACTGAGCGGCCAGACGTTTGAACTCATTGGTCTTAGCCTGATACTCCTTGGAGAATGGGTGGTCTGGGTGACTGTCAATCAGCTGGGCCAAATAGCGGGAAGATACCTGGAATATAAACAAATAGGTCTCAATACTTTTAAAACTATAGATAGATTATAACTTTACTGTACCATCAATAGTACATTGTTACCCAAGGGTTGAAAGTAACTGATTTAGTCCCGAGGGACTAAATAAGTTACTTTCACCCGAGGGGCGGAAAAGTATAACTTTCAACCTGCTCTTCAGGCATGTTTAGACCTACTTTCCGAGTATGAGTAATGAAAAATAATAAACAACAGAGCATCTTAATACTAATTAAAACTAAAGTGGCACATTCAGCTGCCTTATCGCTAACAGCTTCTTCTTCTCTCGCAACTAAAACCTTATCGTAATAATAATGATAAAATAAGTGGCGGCACTAGTGTACCTCTAGTTAGCGCCTTAAAAGCCGTCTCACACAGACGCCGTGTATTAGTCCACAGCTGGACATAGGCCTCCCCTAATGAGCGCCATAGCGCCCTGTCTTCAGCTTGACGCATCCAGCATCTGCCAGCAGTGTTTCGCAGATCGTCATCCCACCTGGCCGGAGGGCGTCCTACACTACATTTACCAAGTCGCGGTCTACACTCAAGGACACGATTACTCCAACGGTTGTCGGTCGTCGCGAGATATGGCCGGCGCGGACCACTGCCACTTCAGCTTATCCTATTGAATCATGGCCACCAAAGTCTGTTTTCGTATCTCTTCCAAAATAGACAAAAAAACTACAGATGCATTAAAAAAAGCTTTAATAAAATACCGACAAACCGAATCACGGTTTTATAGGCTATTTAAATAAAATAAATACTCATTTGTAAAACATAAATGAATATAAAAGAAACGTCACCTCAGGTGCTTTCCCGCCGTGAGTGGAGGTGACAGCTAGCCCCAGCAGTAAGTCCGGCTGTTGCGGCGCGCGCGCTTGCGCCTCCGTTAGCATCTGTTCGGCTTCCTCCCACATACCTGCAATGGATATCATAATATTTTATTAATATTTATTAATGACAAATGATTAAGTATTGATGATTAAGTATGTCGCAGGCTACGACAATCTCCAGGATTTCGAGCATTTTGTCGTTGTGATTTTATTAAAATAAGTCTGGTTATGTTTAGTAGCCAACACTGTTGCTCGAGTTTATCAATTAAATTTCAATGTCGATTAATATATATAGATTTAAAGCTAAATTAATTGGTTGATACATCAGTAATTTTGTACATTATTTAAAAAAAATGTTATTTGTCCAACTTATTAGTTCTTTAATTGGGACACTCTAAAAGTATGTAAATGTTCATCACTACATAGTATAAAACAAAGTCGCTTTCTCTGTCCCTATTTCCCTATGTCCCTTTGAACGCTTAAATCTTAAAAACTACGCAACGGATTTTGATGCGGATTTTTTTAATAGGTAGAGTGATTCAAGAGGAAGTTTTATACGTATAATAAAACCGTGCGAAGCCGGGCGGGTCGCTAGTTCGAATACAAAAGTGAATTACCCCTGGAGGCAGCGGCGGCGGCGCCGACGGCGGCCGGGCCTGCGCCCAACGCGCCCAGTCGCTCTGACAACTCCATGATGCTGTAGTGGGCATCCTGCACTCCTGGACCGCCCTGGAATAAAGACCAGCGTTTCTTGTAGTTGTCTTCATAGGAGAGAGAGAGTGAAATGTTTTTATTTGCTACAAACTACTACACAAGAACTTAGGACTTATAAGATAAATAGACTAGGGACATTTCATAGTTTTATTGTGTGCAGCAGCAGAATTTATGGCAAATATGGCCTCCACTCAGTTTGGTGCTGGATGAACACTACGGTGTGTCAACAGATGCTACATAGTAGCACAGCTACTACAGCTTTTTTATTACCTATCCTGGTATCAAACTCAAATACAATCAAACTCAACTCCTTCGCATTTGATAGATAAGAAAAGAAAATTGATTTGGTTTCAAAAACATGCATGCATTGTTTCTAAGGAAATGTCTCAAGGCTATTTCTGTTATATGGGAACTGATTTATGGGATGAAAAGTAGCCTATTTGTTATTCCAGGGCTAGCACTACGTCTATTCCAAATTTCAGCCTGATCCATTCAGCACTTTTTGTGTGAAAGAGGAACAAACATCCATACATTCACATAAACATTTATAATATTAGTAAGGATATAAAATTTACATAAACTAGTATACCGGGTGTTACCAGACGACTACCGAAAAATAAGGGGGGTGGCAGAGGACCCCTAACCTTCAACAAAAAAAAAATTCGCAGTCCGAAAAAAAAATTCTAGCCTAAGATAAAAATGTTTAAAGATTTTCAATTATTTTCGTAGCGAGCAATGGACACCGTACACTTAGTAACCTACTCTACTATGTAGATTGATAGATAACTCTTTATTATACTTGACACAAACAAAGAAGACCACACAAAGAAAGAAAAGAAAAACATACAATAATACTACATACTAAGACTAGGTATAAAGGGCGGACTTATCGCTAAAAGCGATCTCTTCCAGGCGACTTTGATGTAGGTATTACGTTGAAAAGATGTTAAAGTTAAAAGCTACCTATCAAGTTGGCTATCGGTAGATATTTTACCACTTACCTAATTACGCTGTAGCCTCGGTCGAATCAGAAATGGTTCAAACTGATCTCCTCCTCGTTCAAGGCTGAGCCCAGTATGTATTTAGTAGTAATAAGTACAGTTTTATGTGAAACCGTGACTCCACGACCTCTAAGTAACCTCGCTGCAGAGCGCGTCCCTACTCGGGGGTTTGTCTCTACGAGGTCTAAGACATGGTCGGTCATGCACTCTGCGATTTATCTCTCTGCCTCCTCTGATATGCTGCCGTGATGACCCGAGCATCAGCTGGGTGTTGCTGCTACGGGTATCTTGGGCGAAAAATGCGCAACGCTCTTGACGCATTTCCGAGAGCTCCATAGCACATGAGCAATAATGAGCATTTGTCCATACTCCCTCGCACTAAACATGTTTATAAAACACACCGAAATCACAGAAAGTAACTTCCACTATTTACATAAAGTACTCTAAGACTACCTATGTACAGAAAAACTTTTAAAAAACACACAAACATACTAAAAATCAGTTTCAATAACAACAAAACAAAACAGTATTCGCAAATTTCCACAACGATCGCGCACGTTCGAATACTAAACACCGACTAAAAGACGAATAAAAATGAAGCAAGCAAGTCGCCGCGGCCGGCGCACGGCAACGCCGCGCGCGGCGCGGCGTTGCCGTGCTTCTCGTCCGACAAAGAAAAACACCGCTGCTGTTCTCATTAAGTACTATAATGTTCTTAAGTGTTATTAGTTATGACTCTCCCTAGTATAAGCGCCCTTAGTGGTAAGAACACTTTGTTTATATCCAAACTAAGTTAACTAAGAATGTGCAACCTAGTAATTAGTTACTTTGTCTTGCTGTAATAAATACATTTTCATTTTCATTTTGTTATAAACCTTATTATGATTGGAATAAGGTTTTCCTATACCAAAGCAGACTATTCAGTAATTAGTAAGGTTCAAAATGGGGCATACAAATTTTAACATCTTTATCACAGAATTATGAGATAGGTAGGTAATTTAATTTTTTTCGCGGGAATAAATACTACGACTAGTAATAGGATTAAATAACGTTTCCAGCTAAAATTAACTTACCCTGGACCAAAAAGCACAGAATACATAATAGTAGTAAAACATCCCAAGGTTGCCTGGAGAGATCGAGAACTTTTAGCGATAAGGCCGCCCTTTATACGAAGTTGCAGTATTTTTGTTTTCTTTTCTTTCTTTGTGTGTTACCTAGGTTTAAGTACTATACCTACTAATAAAGAGTTTTCTATTCAATTCTAGTAGGTACAGGCTGCGGGTACAGGTAGGTAAAATGTAAATGATATCTTCAATTTTCTAATAGAAGAAGTGTTAGGAGGGGCTCGATCCTACAATCTTCAGATTGAAAATTGAGTGTATTATTTCTATGCCAAGTCGGCAAAATACAGACAACCACCAGCGTGCAGCGCGGTAACTTACGTGCGTACCTAGCGTATGTATGTATGTATCTTGCGTAGATACCCATTTCGCTCGCGCAGTCGAGCGTTGTTGTTAGTGCGGGCGGCCATAAACAGCTGAGTTGAGGTCATTCACTTGCGTGCAATACATTACATCATTTTTTAAATTTATTTGTTTTTGCTTTTAAAAATGATTTATTCGAGTTGATATGTTTTCTTAGTGATGTACTGTGGGTGTGTAACTAGATAAAAAAATAAAAAAAATGAAAAAGGTGAATTTTTTTTGCGTTTTTTTTTCGATAAATATGTTCAGAATCATGGTCTGATTGCTACCTTTCATTTTTCGATAGTAGTCTTTTTACACCCTGTATAATATACATTTATACATATTATCATTATTCAGTCAACATCTTTGGTTGGCTGCTGTGTAGAATTTGAAACAGAGATGACTGAAACTCACCTGAGACAGGTTAAGCCATGCTTGAGCGAGCTGTGTCAGTGTTCCATCATCTTCTATGTCCTGAAGCAGCTTCAGCTGTTTGCGGGCCAAATCGGGTCGGTTCATGGCGAGCAGGCACTGGAGGGTGAATGCCCGGAGCTCCAAAGATTCAGCATTATGGAGGATCCTTTGAACAATAAATCATCACTACATAGTATAAAATGAAGTTGCATTCACTTTCTCTATGTCCTTATGTCCCTATATCCCTATGTCCCTTTGAATGCTTAACCTTTAAAACTACGCAACGGATTTTGATGCGTTTTTTTTTTCTTCTTATAGTGATTCAAGAGGAAGGTTTATATGTATAATAAAACCGTGTGAAGCCGGGAAGGGTCGCTAGTTCTGTTATATATGGGTAAAAATAGTGGAATTAAAATTATTATAAGCCTTAGGACACCAGGGGATCAGAAAATGTAAGATGCTAGCATAAGAACGGGATTAAATCTAGATGTAATTATGATGTCTCCTGTTTGCATAAGATTTGGTATGGTACCTCAATCATGCAGACAGGGAGCTTACTAATAAATTGATAGAAATAAGAATTTAAGTGGATTTGTTTAAGGAAAATGAGGTTTAATGGGTTGAGGTAAATTAAAAATCTCTTACTTCAATGCTGCTTCATAGTTTTCTTCATGATAGTAGATTGTTGCAGCCACAATAAGGAATGTTTCATTTGCAAGCTCGGTGCCTTTTGCCACCTGAAATTTAACATCAAATATATCATCATCCTTATAGGCCTCCCTTAATGAGCACCATAGCATTGAATATAAACTGATATAAATTCATAAGTGTAGTAAAATTACACCTGCTTTTTACATTTTACACCCATATATTGGAACAGATCTTAATAAAGGCAAGGTGACAGATGTTATCATGGGGAAAGACAAATACTAAGTATTAACCTTTCTATACTCGCGCCAATTTTTGCTACACCTATACTCGCGCACGGTGTCACAGACCGATAGTTTGTACCCCTACAACATATTTTTTTTACTTAGAAGCCCAAAAACTTTTACTATTTTTTCAAAGTTTAGGATGTAATGAAACAAAATAGTATAAATAATACTTAATTTATTAATTATTTTACTGACTTATAGTCTATTACAAATCAGTCTTCGAATTTGAGATTTTTTTCTTAAGTACTAGGAAAACAAAATTAAAGTCTGAACTTCTTTTTAAAAACAAAATAAACTTCTGAAAAATAATAATGAACATATCAAAGGACATATTTATCTATGTTTGGCTTAGTTTTGAGCATCACCATAACAATCAGGGCATATGGTTACAGCATGTTCCAAACAAGTTTTTTTTGCAGGTGGCACAGTTGTAACGTGTCTTGCGGTTTTTTTTTGATGAGCAGTATCCACAACGACCAACTTTATTATTATTAGATGTTGCTGAAGACTCGGGTCCATCTAATTTACATATTTCGGCAAGTCTGAGCCTGATGGTTCTCGGCAAGGATGTAATGAGAGCCCGTCGTCTAAGTTGCGGATTGATCAGATCGTATGCTAAAGCTTCAAGAAAGGTCCTACGGTTAATTTTCTTGGTAGGGTTGTTGTGCAGCTCCTCTAGCGGCTGGAAGTTGAGTGACTATGTTTCTAGCACGTCGCCTAGTTGGGTTTGAGGCAGGAGATTTATTCCACCTTGTCTGTCCATCTTTTCCCAGGTAAAAATCACGGGAACTTTCATTGTGTTCTTCCTCAAATATCTCGTCATTGTCGTCGTCTTGCTCGGTGTCGTATGTCTCTTCTTGTACCTCCACGTTGTCTTCTACCTCACTGTCATTTTCGTCTTCATAGCCAGAACCAGAACTTGATTCGTCCAGTAACAATCTGATTCGATCATCATCCATTTCGATACGAAGTATCACCTAAAAAAGAATGATAAAATTGGTCAAAATATAATATAGAGCAACATACATACTTACATTTTACTATACATACTTCATAAAGTATTCAAAGTCTGTAAAGAATATATAAATGCACTAAATATATTATATTAATACTTACACAAAAAGTTGCACCTATACTCGCATCGGTCTCATGGACCGATTGGCGCCAAATGCTACAACACGTGCGTTTCGCCCGAACGCGCGGCGTGCACTAAAATGAAGTTAGCCACAAATCCGGCAGCTAACAAGGAATTCGACTTCTCAGGATTTACCTGCATAAAAATAATTACGAAAATGTGTTTCGTCGGTCTCACAGACCAACGCGCGAGTATAGGAAGGTTAATAGCAAAAATGCAAGTTTGGACATACCCTAGCATCAACATCAGCAACAATTGCTGGCTTATTAGCTCCTGGGGTCAGGTACTCCACGAGGGTCCGCAGTGGCTGCAGCATAGGATCTGCAGTCTTCAGCTCTTGGAGAACTATCCTGGAGTTTCCCTGGGCGATGTACGCGCGGTAGAGGAAGGCATCGCGCTGCAGAGCGATCTGAGGTGATGATGGCTGGAAGGGAATCGGTAATGAGGTACATCTCTGGACTTATCAAAGAGGTTTTATGGTAAGTACCTAAAATGTCAAGTCGGTGACTAGCACAGAATTTATATGGTAAAAATCGTTTAATTTCTAGCTTTATTGGTGATCTAAGAGCCGCGAGCCGGTGGGGTATGAAGCCAAAACCACATAAGATGACAAATCACATACAAATTACAGGTAATTCAATCAAAAAATACGAAAACATGGGAGGCTCAAACGTCATCGTCCCAAAACAATGGTTGGTAAGGTAGTTAAATAAAAGTAAAGCATTACAATTTTGCACACAAATCATTACTCACAGACACACTTTGAGCCTCGTTAATGGCCTGCTGGTAATTTCCCACGTAAAAGGCATTTTTTACATCGAAAAGCTCATCAACATCTTGCTGCTGACGTGCCATTTTGACAATTATTTTTTTTTTTTTTTTCCTTCTTCTTGGACTCGCTAATCTTAGCATTTGCCATTTTCATGTTTTTGTTTTTTTTTGTTGTTTTTTTTTTTTAATTAAAAAATTTGGGAAACTTAATTATATACAAAGCCTACTGCGTCCCCAAAAATGAACAGGATCAGGAGAGTTAGGAAATAATACAATAGGAAGGGAACTATCTAATATATTATAAAAATTAAGGTTATAAATACACAACAATTAACTAAACTATATATTGATATTATTTGTACAAATAAATGATGATAAAGATTGATATATACAGGGGTCTAAGGAGGAAAGGAGGGAAGCAATATTAATAGGTAGAGGAATACGGAGGGAGATGAGCTCATCATAGAAGGCACTGTGGTCATATTTGCTACAAGAAAAAAATATATGATTTTCGTCACCAAATTCATCACCGCATTCGCAAGAAGGGTTACTGACAATTTTCATCCGTGCCAAATGGGCTGGGGTGCACGTATGACCAAGCCGCATCCGAATTATAACTGTAGTGGCACGTTTATTCAGTTTTATTTTAAAAAACCAAGGTTTGAGTGGAATTCCAGTTTGAATAAATCTGTAGTGTTTTGCCTTGTTACCCACGTTGCCCGCCCAAGACTCATCCCAAGCATTCCTGAGATAAATCCTAGGTAGAGCAAGAAGATCTTGAGAAAAGTTTTTGTAGGGGAAAAGGTCCCCACACTCCACAGCTTCATTAGCAAGAATATCTGCCCGTTCGTTGCCGCCTATACCACAATGGCTTGGGATCCATGCGAAGTGTACTGTATATCCATAGTCATTGCATTGCAAAAGTTTAGTTCTCGAGTCCATTATAATATGGTAGTAAGTTTTGGATCGAAATGGATATTTAATGAGTGACTGTAATGAACTCATTGAGTCACTAAAAATAACGGTATTTTGAAGTTTCATCAGTAATATGTACTCCAGTGCTTTCAAAATCCCGTAGCATTCTCCGGTAAATACTGATGTTTCTGGAGGAAATTTAACTTTTTGCACAATATTATACTGTTTGTGATAAATACCAACGCCAACTTTTCCTATTTCAGAATGCTTGGAGGCATCAGTATAAATCTGATGCCAGCCACACCAGCGATCATCAACGGCAGTTTTGAAATATACATTAGCATTTCTATCATCACGGTCTATATTGAGGTCAAAATGAACGGTAGGAGAAAGTGTTAGAGCTTTATAGCTAAAGTTGAATAAGGGAAGAAGAGTAGATTGATGAGTTGGAGCTGTTAACGATTTATATTTTTTAAAGCTATAAATTAAATATGGAAGCTGTTTATGTTTCCAATATGAAGAAGTTGTTATGAGGTGAGAAAGATGTTGTATTTTTGAATGAAGCTGATGATTTGAAATATGAGAGGTACGGAAAAAGAATCTATCAGACAGATACTGACGTCTTAAATGTAATGAAGATTCACCACATTCTGCCTGTAGTGCAATAATGGGACTAGATTTCATCGCCCCCAAAATGATTCGCATTGCTCTAGACTGAATGCCATCCAAAGATTTGAAAGCAGCTGCTCTACCAGGTTCTAATAAGAAAGTACCATAGTCTAGCGTACTTCTTATGAGAGCATTGTACAAAAGTTTCAAAGAAAAAGGGTGAGCACCCCACCAAACACCAGAAAGAGCTCTTAGTAAATTCAAATATTTTTCACATTTCGTGACAACATATTCACAATGTGGGTGGCCTGTAAGTTTTGAATCTAATATTACACCTAAAAATTTTGCATAACTACTAACAGGAATAAGGACATTATCATAATATATTTTAGCAGGTATCGGATTGAATTGGCGCGTAAATGTAACTGCCCTGCTTTTGGACACTGAAAGTTCTAAACCATGCTTATCCAACCATAGCTTAAGAAATTTAAATGAACTAGTTAAGTCAGAAGATCCTGTATCAATAGAGCTGCAAGGGGTGTATACCAGTAAGTCATCTGCATACTGTAGAATACTAACCATATCATTAACAGAAGCTTCTAAATCATACGTATATATACTGTAAAGGAGCGGACTCAAAACAGAACCCTGTGGTAGACCCTTCCACGCTACTCTTGTAAGCTCAGAAGAATTTAATTTAATCACTCGACCAGCTAGCATGTTTTGAACAAAGTTGGATAAGATAGGAGGGATTCTTAAAAAATTAAGTTTTTTTATCAACACTTCAATTAAAACATTATCATAGGCAGATTTTATATCCAAAAAAGTAGCTACAACCGACTTATTCAGTGAAAACGCTACTCTAATATCTGTCATAAAGATACTAATACTGTCCATCGAACTTCTACCTTTCCTAAAGCCATATTGGCCCTGAGGCAAAAGGTTCTGACTTTCAATAAACCACTCAATTCTATTTTTAACGAGGTGTTCTACAATTTTTAAAATAACTGGAGATAAAGCTATGGGTCGATAAGAAGCGGAATCTAATGAATTTTTTGTTGGTTTTAAAAATGGCAATACTATTTGAATTTTCCATTCCGAGGGAATGTCACCTGTCAACATGACGGAATTAATAATTGTTAGTAAATAGTGCAAAGAATCTTCACCAAGATGAGCAAAGAAAGAATACGGAATGCCATCGTTGCCAGGAGCCGTATCGCGGGTCACTGACAAAATGCCTTTCAGCTCGTGAATAGAAAAGGGTGCATCAAGGCCATTCGAACACTCAGGATGTTGTGGTAGTGTTCGGGTTATAAATAATTCCTTTTGTGGTACTGTCGCTGGAGCCAAACGGTCTATGAAGCTATCTCTCAGGAAAGTAGGCATTGTAGCAGAAGTAGATTCACTAACCCCAGATCTATAACGTCTTATATTAGCCCAGACTGTTGATGGCTTTGTTTTGGGTGAAATAGTTGAGCAAAAACTTTGCCATCCTTGCTTTTTCTTATCTTTCAATGTTTTTTTGGTTTTAGCTATTACATCAATTAATTTATTGAAATTGTCTTCTGACATGTCTCGATTATAAATTAGCTCTGCCTCTTTTCTTTGAGTAACAGCTAGGCTACATTCGGAATCCCACCAAGGTGGGGATGATAACTTTCCTGAAGCACTATTTTTAAGAGGAAATGTTGCATTAGCTGTTTCTATCAATTTATTTACAAAAGCATTAGAACATGTAGATATACCCTGGGATATAGGAGGCAAAGTATTTATCTTATCTTCCATGTAGGCATTAAAATCACACCATTTATCAGATATAATTTTGTATCTCATCCTGGGTGGAGTTTTGGGAACATGATTAGCTTTAAATTTGGTAAATTGTAAAATAATGGGAAAATGATCACTTCCATGTGTAAATGGTCGTGTTTTCCATATAATATCTAAGGCTAGACTAGGAGAGGTAATTGACAAGTCAACAGCACTAACATTTTCTGAAGGTTTTGTTCGCCGAGTTTGAGTGCCATCATTTAAAATACACAAAATCTGCCTATCTATTATGTCAAGCAGGTCTTTACCATGAGTATTGGTTAAAGAGCTACCCCAAGTTCGATGATGAGCATTGAAATCTCCCATGACAACACATGGTTTAGGTAATGAAGAAAACAGAGTTTCAATTTCATCAAAAATTTGTGAGGAAGGATGTGGTATGTAAATAGAGACAAAGCAGATGTTATTAATAATGCAAGCTATAGCGGTAAAATTAGTTGTGTTATGCGAAGGTAAAATAAATTGAGTAAAGGAACAAGAATTTTTAATAAGAAGAGCGGCTCCACCCCATCCATCAGGTCTATCTTCCCTGAGACAGGAGAAACCGCTCAATTTGAACACAGAGCCTGGCTTAAGCCAGGTCTCTGTGAGTGCAAGTACAAAAGGGTTAAATTTATTAATTAAATATATAATTTCAGACTTTTTGCTGACTACACTCCTGCAGTTCCACTGAACTGCGGATCTGGTGTGATCCATTATGGGTGTTTAAAATACTAATTGTGTCAATTATTTTAGCAGCGTTGGACGGTTCTATTATATTAGACTGTAATAAGGTGGTTAGAAGGGCTATAACATCATTAATGTTCATTTGTGTTTTGTTGTTGTCCTCTGTAAGAGCACAACCATTAGCCTGTGTTGTCAAAGGCTGACTAGTCAGATCACGGTGGACCCTTTGGTCATAACCCTTGGACAGTTTTGGTGGCAAGCGAGGTTTTAAAAACACGGTCTTTCTGGATGAGGATGGGACTTGGTTTGTTATGGGAGAAGGAAAAGATTGGACTTTATTTGTTGCTAAAATTGCAGCATAAGAATGTGTCATAGGTGGGTGTATTCTTGATGCTTCCGCATAAGAGATACACTTATCTGCCATTGACTGTTTTATTTTAGTTTGTCTGGTGTACTCTGGACAAGATTTACTAGTGGCATTATGTGCACCACCACAGGAACAGCAAGAAATGTAGTCTTCATTAACGTCACATGAATCACCTGAATGTTCTTGACCACACTTGAAGCAACGTGGTTTGGACCGACACTGCAATTTGGTATGACCAAACCGACAGCAGTTGTAACATTGAATGGTTGGATATGTGTACAGTTGAACTTGTAAGGCAGTATAACACATGTATATACGGTTAGGTAACACTTGCCCATCAAATGTTACAACAACCGTCTGTGTTGGCTTCCAAACTGGAGCTCCATTAATAATTTCCTTGAAATTGATTCGTCTTACTTTTAAGATTTTCCCACAGCCACTAGGTACCGTAGTGCACTCAATGATCTCCTCTGGAGATATGTCTATAGGTACTCCTCGAATAACACCCATACGAGACACATTATAAGTTGGGATAAATGCCTTCAAATTATTTTTATTTAAGCTGTCATGGCCAACAAATGCATTAGCATCAATATGATTATTAAAAGCTATGGATACTCTGTTCCTACCAATTCTTTTGACACTACCATTCACAACATTATTGAAAGAGTTATGTTTCAAAAACTTTCCAAAGATAATGGGGTGGAGTGTGGAGCCATCATTTGGTGACTCAGTAATACGTTGCACATGTACAATAAAAGGAGCACTGTCTGTAGAGTCATACTGAGTTCGAGTAACCACTACTGGAGCCTGCGAAGATGGATTTGGTGAAGATGTAATTTGTGTTGGGGTTGAGGCAATAGGGATTGCCACAACAGGATTAGGGACAAAATCTCGGCTTACTACAGTTGTATCACTATCGCTTGTCAACGGTAATTTCTTATCACAATGACATCCTTTTGATGCATTGGATCCATTTTTACGCTTCTTTTTATTACAATGTTTGCACGTCTTATGTTTCAGCTTCCGTTTTTTTGAAACGGATGTATCCGTATCTATATCGGATTCATTAGATGGTAGTTTCTCAAAGCTATTGCAGATAGTTACATTGCTACCGACCTGAGGGACCGTGTCCCCAGGATCCGGCGGCTCCTCAAAGTCCATCAGAAAAAACTTAAAAAAACTTACCAGATGCTATAATATTTACACTACTCTACTTTATATACAAGAAATGTTAAAGAAAATAATAAAATCTAACTCTACTGATCAATATTTACAATAAAAATTTAAATTTATAATTTCGGAGGGAAAAAATCGCGACCGCCCTATTTGAAGCTTCCCGCCTTTTTTTCGACAATTATTTTATTTTGATTTTATGAACAGGGTTGCCAGATATCAACTAACTCAAATCGCCAAATTTTGCCTACCGACCGAGTAACTTAAATCGCCTAAATTTATTTTTTACATGTAACCTTAATCACCCAACGTTTTAACTAAGTACACCTATATAAAGCCTTTTAAAGAAGACTGATGAATGAAGAGAAATTTATTGTGATGTGACGCTATAAAATGGTTAAATGGTGCTGCCAACGACAGTAATGTTTCCAGCACCCCGCGCCTCCAAAACAACAACTTCAACTTCTTTTTCACTGCCAGTTCCAGTGTTACTGAGTGTCTTATAATTTTAATCAGGTTCATAGCATAAAAGGTTCCTTCATATTATGAAAAGAACGTCTGCCTAATCCGGTCCTTAAACAACTTATATCAGAATTTTCAGATGAGACGAGGAAAAGGTGGAGGGAGGATGAGGAAGATTGGCACATTTTTGTAACTTACCACTAAATATCTTAAGAATTAATTCACGAGAATTGATTAAAAGCCACTCTTGAAAAAAATATTAGATGAATAGGTATCGGTTTTTTTTCAAGCAATTTCATGTTATGTAATGTACTTAAGATAAAAGAGCAGACCATTTTTATAAAATGAAGCATTATTTATTTTGAGACTAACTCCTGAGGACTGTATAAAATTTTTTTGGTTGGCAATATTTTAATTTGTAAATGACTGATGATGACGTAAAACGTCATTTGATGTTGACAATTAATTGACAATCAAAAAAGTTTCTAGATTCGAAAATCAATCTGGTCAAAAATATCATCAAGACCATATCAAGACAGTCTAGACATCTAGTGGTAAATTTTATCAGTTACTGAAAAATCTTTGACAAAATACCAATAGATGGCGGTAGGATGTAGATGCGATTGCATTTTGCATGCAATGTGGAACCACAATCCAATACCGCCGTGGGCCTGAACATGAACAAATTCTTCGTCCATGGAATCAATAAGAAAACCGTGAAAATCTGATCCCGTTTAAAATGTAGTTCCAATCTCGTCTCTTTGATAAAACAAACGAAATCGACATCTATAACCTTCAAATTACTTAAATTCTTTACATCATCATGCATGATCAATGATGATCATACTAGATACCATTCTATTGTAGATATTTAAAAAAATAATAATATACTACCTATATATTAGGTAGTGTAGTGTAGTGTAGTGAAGAAGGTAGGGGAAGGAAGGTACTACCTAGGTACCTTCCTATCTACATATGTATATAACATACCGATTTACAGTAACTAGGTACTACCACCACTACACAAGTAAGTACTTTAATAAGCGTGTGGGACCATGAAGTAGTAGTATTTATTCCAGGGCAAGAACTATGCCTAATCAAAATTTCAGCCGGATCCGTTCAGTAGTTTTTGCGTGAAAGATGAACAAACATCCAAACATTCATACATACATACAAAATTTCACGTTTATAATATTAGCAAGGATTTTTACAATGAGGATGTAAATGTGCTTATTTAAAAAGTAGGTAACAGATCAATTTTTGTTGTGCTAATAATCAATACATAGTAACTATACACTAGCCTAACTCGATGTAGAATGTTTGTAAACAAACCAAGACACAAAAAACTAAAATTCACTTACTTGGCATCGAATTTTAGATATGAGTGTACGAAATATTTAGTGAAGGAAGGATCTTAAATCGACAAGTAGGTACAGACAGCTTCACTAATTGGTATCCCCCTCACAGAATATGCAGTAGTGTGTATTCAGTAGCACGCAGGTTCAAACCCTTTAACATAAAAATAATTGATTATAGTTTACAAATTTCTCGATAATTTCGTATTTTGTTTTGTTATAAATTTTATTCAATTACTTAATCAGAAAACTAAGATTTTTTTAATACCTTTCTTTTATCGGTACGCACGAGTAACTATGCTAAATTTCGAGACATTATCATAAGTAACGTTGGTGTAGTGGTAGAAGTAGCCGAGTTAATCTGGCTTCTAATCGCAAGACCCGTGTTCGATCCCCTTTATCGATTAGATGTCATTTTTATATTTGCCATTTTTTATTTTTGTCTATTCTTGTGAATAGTGAAGTCATTGTTTATCAATATAATGATTGAAAAATAAAACAAAATTTTAGGTAAGTAAACACACTTTTTCTATTTCAAAATTTATGACTACATAACAAAACAAAATAAACATAATTAGTAGCATAGATTGTTTGTTTGTCTTAGACATTTTTTATTTTATAATCAAGCTTATTTATAAGTAGTTCCCTATCCTGATAAATAATGTTCCATTTGCGATTTAGTACTCGAGAATACACATGTTTTCATTAGATTTTTGTTTACTTTTCTAATCTAATGCATTAAACAATTTGAATCTCCTGTAAATCGTGGAACATAGTTTAATCAGGTAGGTTTGAAAATATATATGAGGTCAAAGGGTGTTTTTCTATTATTAATTTTTGTAGTCTGTTTCTCATCTGTGTAACCTCTTGCTCTAAGTTATGCTTGGACCTCAATTCATTCGAATGCCAATTTAAAACCATTTGACCCCACATGTTTTCTCAGACTTAGGTCCGGACTTTTAGCTAGCTAGGAACAACAGTAGTCTTCTTAAAAATAAAATCATTCAGAAACCATTCGCGTACGATGCGCTGCACAATAATATAATGGACAAAATAAATTTGTCCCTCTGGATACACGATCCGCACAGAAAGTAACATGATTTCCTTCAACACTGTCAAATATTGTTCGCCATTCATACTCCCAGTCATTTCTTCTATTTTCCGGGAACCATAGAAGACCCCAATAACCTAAAAATAACAATTTAATCAATTGGTGTTTGTTTTTAGGTGTGTGGGATAAAATACAAATAATTTATTTGCATTGGTCAAATACTATGTTGTTTGTTTGTTTTGTTTTAAAAAGATAAGAATAAGATGAAATAATCTTTGATAAATGTAATTGGATTCGTTGAGAATTATCACTTACTTTTATAATTTATTCTGTTGTTACACTCCTGTTGTTTTTTCTGCCAATTCTTCACTTTACATTCACATCCCCCTCGGATTTTAATTTACGACCTCATAAGCGCAGGGTTTGAATCTGTAAGATAACAAATCAACAATATATTATGCAGTTAAAGATAACAAGGTTTTACTAAAAAGATATAAGTAGGAAATTTACCGTTATTCCAAGCTGACGAGCAATCTTCTTATTACTTATTTGCTGTTCGATAATAACCGGGATCTTAGTTCTCACAAAATTACTGATAAGCAACATTTCCTTCAATATTCTTCAATTCCACCAAAAACATAAATAAAAACAACCAAGTAAACACTCGAATTGAGAATGGCAGTAACCTTTTCTTCGTTCACCAAGATTGTATTTAGATCTACCCTCATCTTTTTTCTTATCCAGATATCGTAAATAAAATCCGCTGCCGAACATAAATAACACAAAATTTCGAGCGTCCGATAACTAGTTCATTAGCTTAGTTGTTTAGTGGAGTGGTTGAATGTCATGCGAGCGATTGGATGCCTGGTTCGAACCCCACTTGATGATACAATTTTTGTTTCTTAGAATTTGAGTAAAAGATTAGTAAATCGGTCGGACGACAAATGTAAACTTTAGCTATTTGAGGGGTTACCAATTAGTGATTCTGTCTGTACCTAATGTAAATTGCGTATAAAAAGGTGCGGCAACAGAGTGTATTTTAGGTTAAGTATGGGCGGTTTGTTTACAAACATTCTACATCGAGTTTGGCTGATGTATAGGTAGGTACCACAGATTACAAGTACCTACCTAGGTATTTCTGTAATCTGTACAATACCTACATACAATACAAATACTCTATAATGCACATCACATGAAAAGTTGCACAATAGGCGGCCAGGCAATCTTTGGGTGCCTGGAAGAAATCGCTCTTAGTGAATACATGACACGTGAATACTGTACAGACGGTGGCGTATCATATACTAATTAAGTAAACTTACATCTATACTTATAATAAAACTGTAACAGGTCCAAATCTGTACATTGAAGATATTTAGAAAATTTTTTTTGGAGGGCACTCTATTATCGATACTCAAGCCAAAACTGTATTTTTTTTCATTCATGTCTGTCTGTCTGTCTGTCTGTCTGTCTGTCTGTCTGTATCGTAAACGCGCATCACGCCTAAACTACTTGATGGATTGAAATGAAACTCGGCATGATTATAGGTCATACTACGAGGAAGGACATAGGATACTTTTTATCCCGGAATTCAGTAAGGTTCTCATGGGAGAGGGTATGAAAGTAAAATTCCTTACCGCGCATCACGCCGAAACTGCTGAATGAGTTGGAATAACTCGGGACGATTTGAGTTCATAGTACAAGGAAGGACATGGGATACTTTTTATCCCGGAATTCGGTAAGGTTCTCCTGGGAGAGAGGGTGAAAGAAAAATTCTTTAACCACGCATCACGACGGAAGTGAATGAATTCGAATGGAACTTGGGACGATTGGACATGGGATACATTTTATCCCGGAATTCAGTTTGGTTCCCCTGGGCTATACGGGTTTTCAAAAATTTCTCACAGCATCTGAACGACGCGTACACACGCGTCGTTCAGATGCTGAGAGAAATTTTTGAAAATCCGTATAGCCCAGGGGAACCAAACTGAATTGAACTGATAAACGCGTAAGTTTGTAAGTATGAATGGATAGATGGATGGATAGATTGATAGATGGATGGATGTTTGTTACTCTTTCACGCAAAAACTGCTGAACGGATCTGGATGAAATTTGGTACAGAGATAGATTATAAGGTAAAATAACACATAGGCTTTATTTTATCTCGAAAATCCCACGAGAAAGGGAATTACGCAAGTAAAATAGCGAGTACTCGAAATACTAATCATGCGCAGACGAAGTCGCGGGCACCAGCTAGTACACAAATAAATCTACATAAAAAAATACTAATAGCAATAAATATGTAGTATACTTAAATATCTGTAATAGGTACCTTTCCTACCTCGTTAACTTACTAGGTACCTACCGTGGAGTTTATGTAGAGCCCTCAAAACAACAATGGTGTCCTATGCATACCCATGGTCCCAATCCAACACCTGGTGCTTACGAAAGAGGATCGTTATTTGCCTGATAAGCTATCAATTACCAGCCCTTTATCTGCCCAAGTGTTCCTGTGCTGATTTGTAAACTAGGTTACAGGATAATAGGGGTGACTGAGTAGATATTGTAATTGTAATAGGTAAGTAAAAGCTACTATGCAGCTTATCTATATTTATTGTTGGTGCCCCTGGGTAGGTTTGCCAACGATGTACTGGGCTGGGTAGCCCGCCGATTCCTAGAAGACGCCGGCTGGAGGGGATTCTGTTCAGGTCCGCTTCTGCTTCCTTTGAGGGGGGGTTCTTGAGGAGTAAAAGACTTCTTCTTTCTTCTGTTTCTTTATTCTTGACGACTTTCTTGCAGCGTGTCGCAGCACGCACTCTACTAGCCTATCCACTCCCAAGCTTTACCGTGTGGAGGACGGCTCTATTTTACATACATTTTGTTCCTATTTTTCACTATGCTTTGGGAGCTTATCGGCTTATATCTCTTTTATTTATCAACTTATATACATGTTCTATATACCAAAATGTGCGCAATTGTGTAACCTTTATGGCGATGTAACGCCCATTTACCTATCTTTATTACAACAAAAGTTACAATCATTTTTCTATACAATTTTCTTAACTTAGGATAGTTTCTCTAGGCCTAATTATCTGTCTACCGACTAGAATTTGTGTTTCCAATCCTTTAATACCTATTTTACGTTTATTTACAACAGTTTAACTTAATTCTACACAAAATTCTAACCTTAACTATCCTAAGTATATACAAGACTCTAACAACACTAAATATCTAATATCCTATATCTATACCTATATCTAGTGAGCGTTGCCAACATTTATCATCTAACATCTGCCTGCGTTTGTACTCGCGAAGAATCGACAAACGTTGGGGTAAACGTATTCTTGAGTGGAGATCTCGACTTGCCAAACGTAGTGTAGGACACCCTCAGGATGACGATCTGCAAAAGACTGCTCTGCCGTGCAGGCCCTAAAACGCAGTATGAGAAAAAAAGCAGTTTCGAGAAAACCGCAAAAAACATTTTGACGCTGCATTTTTTATGTTTCTAAATTTGTATTATAGATTTTTTATTGCCACATGGACTTAGTGACATGAAATCGAAAATTTTCAATTTATAAAAATATATTTACTCTATTAAATTCAAAATAAAAAGGATTTTTCCAAAATCATAGCAGTTACTGCACGGAAAATGGTACACATGAAGTAAAAATACCTGATACTGCAAAACCTATTGATTTATTCGCTTCTTTGCAGACTAATTTGCAGCATAGGTCATTCTTTACTGCATTTTAATATGCCTCTTGAACTAATTGTATATGTAGTATGTCACAATTTTCAACAAATACATCTATAATACATTTTCTAACTTACGAAAATGCCAGGTACCTTGTTTAAATGGTGAATAACATGACAACGGAAAGTGATAGACCCCCAGTTTTTGGAGGATTTGTAGAATAAATTATGAAATTTAAAAAAACATGCAAAAAAGTACACCTCAATAATAGTTTTTAAAGTTACAGAGAAAAAATGAAATAAAAATATATATTTATATTATTATATACTAAATATTATTTTACTACGCTTATGTACCGAATTTGTATTTTTTATTTATTTTATTAGCTAGGTGAACTATCTAGCTTTCAAAATGAGACTACTTCGAATAAAATACACCATTTACTCAAAAAGAAACGAAGAAAAAACCAAATTAAGTAGTCTTCATTATAAAAATATTAAAACTGCTTTGTTTTTGAGATAAATAACATATAATTTTTTTTATCCCGATTTTTATCGATAAATATGTGTGGTGTATCCGCACATTTCGTTTAATCAGAGTTCAGAAATACACATTGTATAAATAACCCTTAAAATAAAAAAATAATAAAAAACACTGTTTTGTGAACAAAACACTGTTTTTTTGCGGATCGCCACAAGATTGATCCATCCTTATTTTTTCTTTTTATGTAACTAGCGACCCGCTCCGGCTTCGCATGGTTTTATAATACGTATAAAACTTTCTCTTGAATCACTCTACTCTGCGTAGTTTTAAAGATTTAAGCATACTTTGTTTTATACTATGCAGTGATCATAGGTAATTTATTAACTTTTTGGAACCTCTTTGAGTAGTACTTATATACAGAATTGGATCGGCACGTGAAGTTGAAGAACTATCTTCATACATTTTAATGATTCACAGCATTTTGATGAGTCACAGCAGCCATGCTGTGACAGTCCTACCAAATGGGCCCGCACGCCGCCCGTTTAACGTGCAGAATCGCGTAGGCTCTTATGCCTCACAGAATTTTCTGATAGTCCTTAGATCCGACCAAATGCACATGCCTGGTTTTTTAAAGAAAAGAGATAGAAATGTAATTGTAAGTTTGTAAGAAAAAGAAAGAAAAACTAAGCACCACTATGCAAAAAAGTCATTTTGGGCGTAACTTGATATCCGCCCTAATGCCTCTCAAGCCGAGATTTGTGTTTTCGGCGTTCTGCAAGGAATGCGAACTGTATAAATGAATTTAAAAAAATTAGGTGGGCTGATAAATCAATGATACAATCTACTTCAATACAATAATTATTGTACATAGGTAGGTACTTTGGTAATTAAGAAAGAGAAAACTTAAAATAAAAAAAACACTAAAATATAATGCCGATTGGTTTTAATAGACTCCGTTAATGGATTAATTAGTTAGAATAAACGAGATTCAAGATTTTAGTGCTACATGCTGTAGCACCTACATTTGAATATATTTTATTTTTACATGAATGCAAATCAAGTAGGTAGGTAGCTACTTAGTTGCTTGTTAGCTAAGTACCTGACAAGATTCTTTCCCAAGCATTTATTCATTGCTGCCACTTTTTTATACAGCTGCTCCAATTTCCAATCCCGTCTCGTCCCAAAGTCGTCCACATCGACAATGCATTGTGTCCAGTCAGATTGTCGACAGCTGTACGCCTGAGAAAAGAAACACAAAACCGCGGCACACAGCTAGTGTAATAGTAGGTACCTTTCTGAACCATGGGTTGGCAATAGCAATGTTACTATGGAATTGGAGAAGGTGTGCCAAAATAAGTGCTAAAACCAAAAAAAAAAATTTAAATGGCCTGTTTTGAAAAGTTTTATTTAAAAACGAATTTGAAAAACTGTTTGTTCTGTATGTTTTATGTGCAGCCCACAGCAGCCTGTAGGAATTATTTCAAAATTTGGAGAAAACACGTCAGAAATACATCTTTTATGAAAAAAATTCAGGGAGCTTTATACTAAGTAGGTAGGAATAAGTACAGGAATACCATAAAATAAAAATAGTGGTGCTGGCGTTAGGAACGCTAGGTTCCACCTCAAGCCTTTAGAAGTCTAGCAGGATATAATGACGCCTGCTGCACCGTCCCATGCAATCAGCACTCATGTATAATAAAGAGTTTTTTATTCTATTGTAATAAACGAAAATGGGTGATTACACTGATAACCTCCTACCATACCAGCTTTTAATTTAAATAATTTTGTTTTCTTTTTCTTTTGATTCATATAAAACATATTTCACGCGTAGTGTAGATTACCTGGTCTGCTGCCTACTACGTGTTCTTGAAACGCATTGCATTCTCATGTTTTTTATTATTAGCAAATTAAGTTCCCAGGTACCTAATCTTTATGCAGCGATCCCAATCTTTTTATTTTTCAATACAAAGGGCCATAGTAAGGTAAAATTAAAATGAAGAAATAAATTCGCACGGGACTTTCATGTTCATTCAAAAACGCACCCCATTTCTTTTAAGATTTTTGCAAGCATTGCATCGGGTATAGGGTGGAATAGAAATAATATTATACTAGGTACCACAGAAAGAAAAAAATAATACATACAATACTTTTTATTAAGATTTTTTTATTAGGACGTGTTTTATTAAATTTACTATGTTTAAGTAAACTTGTTATTTAGATCTAACAAATGTAAATTATGTTGGCCGATAATAAAACAATACGACAACAACCCCCTCATTCTTCCTTTTATCCTAGTACTCGAGGTAAACAAAGGCTTCCACGGAGTACCTACGTATTGAAATTAGCACAAAGGTCGATGAACTCCGCCAGCTGCCGGGAGAAGGCTCACCAGACCCTTCACAAGACCCTTAAGGTATCCGAGTTTCAAGATTTGCCTGTAATTTGGTGTTTAGCGATTTTTCATTGTATATCTTCTTTTGATCCACGTTTCAGGTGCCTGGTTTCTTCATCGTTAAGGCAGGAGGTACAACTAGCGCCACGACTTTTTTATCACATAATTAAGTTAAATGTAGGAATTTTCAAAAATCGAACGTAAGTACATTTTGTTAAACCTAACATAAGCTTTTTTTAATGCATCTGTAGTAGTTTTATTTAATTTTTTAAGTATAATATATAGGAAGAGATACGATAACAGATTTTGGTGGCCACTTCGTTTCTCTTCCTAAAATAGAAAACTACAAAAGATACATTAAAAATAAGCTTTTCATAGGTATAACAAACTGTACGTACGTTGGATTTTTGGAAATTCCTTTATTTAACGTAATTATGTAATAAAATAAGTGGTGGCGGTCGAGTTTCAAGGTTTTGCTGTAAATTTGGTGTTAAGCGATTTATCATTGTACTTTGATAAAATTATCCTTATTTTGATCCACGTGTAGCTAGAGCTAAGAGCCGGTGTGACAATCTGCCTTATCGATTTCTGGAATCTCTTTCGTTCACATGGTTGAAGAACCGGAAATCTAAAGTTTCAGTTACTTAGGAGTTGGGACGGATGGATGGGACCTCGTTCATATTTCTATGTGAGTATTTCACTGTTTCATGTTGTCAAAACATGACGGTATCTAATTTTTTTTTCTTTATGACTTGGGAATAATTATTTTTGCGGGACAACATTTGCAAGTGAATCAAATCTGAATTGTAAACGTTTTCCTTGTAATAACAGCTGTTCCTAGCTAAGGTAACTATAAAATTATAACAACAATTTCTCAAACATTTCTAACAAAACATTGCGTTATCTGAGTACCGAGAAACTTTGATAAAGAAAGCCCGCCAAAGGCGTATCAATCAGTTCCAAAAACATCTTATTGTGTTAACAATTTCCAATGTACAGATAACGTTAAATCAGTTTTTAAGAAACAGGAAACGGATGTCATTCGCAATACTTACTTGGAGCATCCGTTTTGGCCGAGACAGATTTCAAGACGCACAAAAGGGCCGCGTTACAAAGGTACATCTGCTAAAGGCAGATGGCAGTCGAAAAAATTTTACCTGAGATTTCATTGTTCATCTTGAACTTGAGATGTAGGTACTTGCTGATGTGACAATGAAGTTGTAAAATGTCGGATAGTTTAGCTTTGAGCTAATAAGCTCTACTAGATATATAAAATATTATATAGTTTTATTGGTATGGTACTTAACTTACCTCTATGTAAGTAATTTTCTTTTTGATAAGTGACTTGTAGGTAGACAAGGTGTAGTTAGGGGCAATTATTGTTTGTTCGTCGTAAGTAAATTTTTTGACTTTGTTTACTGCTCATTTATAGATGAATAGAAACGAATTTTATTAAATCGAGGTTAGTGCTAGTAACCTAGTTATTTTACAATAATGCATTCAGGGAAACCTTAAGTAGGTACTAACATTACGTGAAACGTGAAAGTTTGTATGGATTGATAGATGAAATGGTGATGGCGCTCATTGTGGGAGGCCTATGTCCAGCAGTGGACTAATATAGGTTGATGATGATGATGATGATAGATGAAATAACAGACTTTATTAATTACTCTTAAGTAACATGTCAATAGAAAAATAATTAATTATAATAAAGACATTAAGAACATATGAATGATTTAATAATAATTTATATAAATATACCATTTAAATAAAATAAAATAGGTGTATGAAATGAATGTTTGTTCCTCTCTCACGCATAAAACTACACAATGGATCTGGCTAAAATTTTGTAAGTAGACGTAGTTCTAGGCCCGGAATAACACATAGGCTACATACATACCTACCATGGGATAGTAATATCCGTGTAACGGTTTCCATAGAAAAAATGCTTGCGAAGCCGCGGGCAGATGCTAGTATTCTTATAAACAATAGACATTCGTTTGACCACAATCTCACGTGATGGTAAGTTACTTGTGACATTCTTAATTTGAGAGCTTTACAGCTTGCATGGACACCCTAATCACTGCAATGCACAATTCGCTCACAAAAGAGAAATCGGCACTGCATGCATCCATGCACTCATCTTTCTAAAGCTTTACTTTACCTGGGGCGCAGATCTTTTATAATAAGATCTTTGATCTTTTATTGAGTAACTATCCTGGGTCTTAAAATCATTCGGGCTCAACAGAACCTACCGATTTATTCTACCTATTGAAATCGTTGCTTACTTAGGTGCATGGGCTGTTTTTTTATCGATTGTGATGATTTTCTTGCGAAATGTTATCAATCAAATCTGGTCTCCCATCATCTGCTTGGTTAGAAACAACTCGATAATACAGTACTTGTGTAGAAGTGCGAGATATTCCTCGCATGAGAGCTACCACCATGACAGTCACCTCTCAGATTATGTGAGCAGCAGCGCGATATGCTTGCATGCATGCGCCCGTTTTCATAGCTTGATGGAAAATAACTTCATAATTCATTGTAGGTATACCTAACCTATCTTATGGTGTAGTATACTCTGTGTACTGAGGTACCTCACGAGTCACGCCATGGTTGTGTGAATACCTTCTTTTATTTTGCCTTTTTGAAGCTGCTAGCTAGCAACCTTTCAGTGGAGCCCCTCGTCTTGCCGCTCGCATCGCATAGCGCAGCTATACGATAGGAGTTGGTATTTCTCACGAGAGTCACCCTGATTTTTTTTCTATAAAAAATTGCAATGATAAGCAATTTGATGATGATTAAGCGTTCGAGTTTTCTAGGGCTCGATCTCGCGAGATCTGATTTTAGGTGGCTAAATTAAACTTTTAGGAGAAAATGTCTATTCTGTGTCCCAAAATTGTAAACGAGTATAAAAACGAGTGATAAAAACAAAAACTCATTACAACCGTGAACAAAAAAACAAATAAGTAGTTAGCACATTTAGGTACACTACCTACTGACTTAGTATTGGGGAAATACTGAAATCAAAATACCTAGATAGATATGTATAAAAAAAAAATGTTAGGCAACGCAAAAATAATCAAAGCGCAAAAGATACCAACCAACATTGCCGAATCGCGTGATTTTCCTGGCTGTGGTTGTGTAGTAGGTAGGAATGCTATCTTCCACTGAGCTTAGGTGCCTAAAATAAACTTTTACGTTAAAATACCTACTTACTAAAAACGATAACATACTACGCTGTGACGAACCTGTCAATGACCATGCCCTACCTCGAGTCTACTTAGGCGAAACCTTACATACCTAGGAACAATAAAAAACTGCAGGATGGATGATCGATCACTAATCCGAATTCGAGAATCAAGTAAACGAATTTCTGTAAAAATCTTTTAATAAGTAATAAAATTTATCTAGTTTGAGGGATAAAAAGAAGCATAGGTACCCTAATAATGTTTATTCCAAATCTAGAACTACGTCAATACAGAAGTTTCCTTCCACCCGGTCCGTCCACGAGTTTAGACGTAAACGGGAAACAAACAACCAAACTTTCGTATGACACCTAAGTACTCGTTCTTCGTAACGAATTTAAAGCATACGTGGGTACCTACATAGGTAGATAGTTTGTGCAAAGAAAATCAGGAAATCCTCTGATTAGCTATGGTTTGGGGATCTTATTGGTAGATTAATACCTAAGTACCATAAACTCAAATCGTCATATTTTTCTAGTCTACTCTCTACTATATTTTTCTAGTACTCTAAATTAGTCTAAATGTAGTAAAAATTTCCTGGATAGAAGCCTAATTCACTATCCATGCCTACAGTTTGCTATTCTTACTTATTTGTAACAAAGTTTGTACTTACTCAAATTATTATAGGTTTTTAGTTTTTTGTAATAAAAAGTTGTGTAATTATTTTATTTATTTAACTTTAAGGCATTCTAAATGTAATAAATTAAATTAATTAAATTCATTTATTTTCAGACACAAAGATCCATAAATTAGAATAATTAATGTCACACAGATAATCAAAAACAGAGGTAGGTACACAGTCATTCACATTAATGAGTTTTAGATTGACTACAAAACATATAATTTCTAGACATCAATTTATATAATAAATTTGTTTAGAACATGGGTTGATGGGTAATTAACTGGGGTAGAATCGCAGAATCTATCAGCATGTTGGACAAAGCAAAAACTTTCGTGAACTTAGTTTTCAGTAGGTAAGCTATATTAAACCTTCTGAGCTTTATGGTAGCCTGGTATAATTTTGAGAGAATTTAAACTGACATGGTTATTTTTACATGGAGCTGAACTAGGCAGGTATGTACTAAATTAAATTATGAAGTTACCTAGTTAGTACATAATATATTAGATGTTGAAAAATGATTTGAAATTTTATGATATTTTTTGAAATTGAAATTTGTGCTCGCTCGCGATGTCTAATGACTGTTCGTAAAACAACCAGAACTTGTTTGTTTACATGTAAAGCGGTAGAATTTCGTTAGTTAAACCGCAGTTTAATATACTTAATAAGTACCTAGTCGGAAAGGTCCGAAACTTCAAAATAAATAATAATGGACCGGAAACGTCTCTTCGTCACGTTTGCCAAGTGCTGTCTAGGTAGGTTCTCCTCTAGAACAATGTGATATGGCTTTTTATCGCCAAATTATTTTAATTCAACTTTACTGTGTACATACCTACCTAGCATTGTGAACGAACTTTTAAGTTTATTGAATACAATTTTTATCAATGAGGTAGGTACACTGATAAGTAAACTTCATTGCGTTGTTTATTACTGTTTACCTAAATTATGTAAGTAGGTATACCTATACCTATACTATTGGTAAGTAGGTATATTGTGTTGTGTACCTACACAACACAATATACCTACTTACCAATGGAATTCTCACATACCTACTTAGGTGTGTGATGCCTAAGTATTTAGTTACCTACCAAAACCTCAGACCCTAAAACTGGTTTTTTTCTTAGTAGGTACTTACCTATTATGTAGTTATTTGTCCATCTAGCTAGATACTATCTAGGTATGTACCTACTTACCTAGTTAGGAATGGGGGAGTGGAGTACCCACAGAAATCTAACTTATTTATTACATAATATTTAGCGAGGTTTAGACTAGCAATAAAACTTGCAGAAGTTGACTTCCGCAAGCTGTTACCACTGTCTAAACAGGTGTGGCAAGCTAACTTCTGCAAGTTTTACAGCTTGCGGAACTTGCTACAAGTTATAAGTGTAAACGCAAAAAAACGGCAGCGGCAAGCAACTTCTGCAATTTTTTCAGCTTGCCAGGCTTGCGAGTTTAGATTAGCAATAAATTTTGCAGAAGTCGACTTCCGCTAGCAGTTACTACTGTGTAAACTGTTGTGGCAAGCTAACTTCTGCAAGTATTGCAACTTGCACAGACTTGTCGGAAGTCACACATGTAGACGCTATTTTGACATTGCAGCAAGGACTTCTGGGTTTATTTGTTTGCAAAATAAAGTTTTGTATCTTGCACAAGTTGTCAGTTAAAAAAGTATGGGCGCGAAATCAAATTGTGCAGCTATAAAATTTATTAAAATTAATCTATTTCTATTAAATTATCTCTATTAAAATTAATCTATTTCCAACAGCTAGGCATTTTTTATTTTTCGATAATAAATGCACAAACACGTCTCTTCTTCTTTTTTTATTATATGGCTCTACCAGATGTAGACACAATTTTGGCAATAACCGTTTCAATAATATTTAGTAAATTTTAATTTTAAACGATTGATTTAATTTTAATTGAGCTTCCTTAAGACTGTTTGCAACCGTCTGCAGTTAGCTCAATGGTTTCAATTGTAAATACTAGTTGTAATTTTTCTATTCCTTGCTTGTAATTTTCGTTGTTAATAAAGATGTTGGTTACTTTAAAAAAAAATTAAACGTAGTTATTGTATAGGTACCTACTCATAAAATGTATGAGTATACAATTTACTGTACATTTAATGTAAACAGTCTTGCAAGAACTTCTAAGCGAGATCTTGCTGGTGACTTCCGAAAGCGACTTGTGCTACAAAAATTGCAGGCAATCTAAACGGACCAGAGAATATTTGCTCAAGAAATCTCATCAAGTCATTGCTAATCTAAACAATCGCACAAGAACTTGCAAGGAAGATCTTGCGGGTCACTTGCGAAAGCGAATTGAGCTACAAATATTGCACGTAATGTAAACGAAGCAGCAAGTACTCGCTCAAGAAATTGCAGGAAGAACTTGCTAGTCTAAACCTCGCTTTTAGATTTCTGTGGGAGTACCCAAGGGGCCTACGTTCCATCCAATACCTACATAGGAAGGTAGGTAAGGTAAGGATGATTGAGCTAGAACTTTCTTCTACAAACTACTTTCTGGAAAAGAACCTAAGTGATCATAACCGTTATTATCGTTAGGTGAGTGGTGTGGTAACAAACCTAATCAAATTCAAATAAATTCGAGCAACGGACGAAACCTTCAGCTCGCAAATCACAACCCGTTATCATTATCACTGGACGCACATAATACGTGAGCTTGAAATAATTAGGTAGCTGTAGGTACCTGCGTTCGTACCTGCGAGCGAGGTAGTGTGTGTAGGGCGGGCGGGATGCGACGCAGCTTCCGCCGGTCGCGCCTGCAGCCGCCCCGCGCCCCCCGGCCCGGCGGCGCGGGGGGACGCACACGGGGCGCGTGCGCGAGCCGGCCGGCTCCTCGTCAGTTCACCGCCGCGCCGCAAACAGAACACACGCGCGCACCGCTACTAAACCGCGCTCGCAATATCGAACTTACCATACCAGTGATCGAGAGGGAATCCTCTCGTAGTCAGGCAAGATAGCTTCGCAAGTGGAAATGCCGTCGAGTAACCTGTTCGCGGACCTGAGCGGTGGGGGGAGTTTGGTGGAAGATCAGAGGGCTTTCCAACTGGCGCTGGAGCTCAGCATGCTCAGCCTCGGGGAGCCGATGCCGGCGGGGCCGCTGGCCAGTCCGCTGGGCTTCGCGCCGCCGCAGGAAGACCGCGCCAAGAAAAGCCAGAACATGACAGAATGCGTGCCGGTGCCCTCTTCCGAACACGTCGCTGAGATCGTCGGCAGACAAGGTTCGTTTATCCTATCAATTGTTTTATCTGAGGGTACTTGTAAGTCTGTCCTGTGCATTCATCGTGTGCAGTGCAGTTAGCGGATACTGGTCCGAAGGCGGCGAGCTAAGTGCTACCCTCGTGGCTCGAAGCTCGGATCAGCTGTAGAGGTTATTCGGTGTCAGACGGCCGGGGCGAGTGAGCTAGCTACCCTTATGTAAGGGCGCACGTGCCGGTTTTAGGTTATGTTCGATCTAAGGTTCCACGGAGGATCCTCACGGTGTGTTTGAAGGATTTGTATCGTGTTTTGTTTACCCTCCATCCGCTCGCTTCTCGTAGCAGTCACAGCTCATGTGATAGTTTGTACAGAGCTCGTAGACTCTGTAGCGCACACATAAGCCACAATCTGTAGGTTTTTGGTTTGTCTGTGTCTGTCTGTGAAAATAGGTAGGTTAGGTACCAGTACTTACTAACTCGGTACGTTTCTTGCTGTTCTCGTTTCAAAATTGTAGGGTAGGCGTAACGAAAATTGCTTGTTTTGTGTAACCTGGATACCGCTAAATCCACGAAAACGGTTCTATTTGATGTTAGATTGCTGATTGGCTTCATTCACGTGGGAAGGTATCTGCCTACGCGTAAATTATTGATTAGTTATATTTCCTCAGATGAGCAGGTAGGTAGGGAAGCTAGCTAATTATTTTCTTCAGAGTACGGTGAAAGCTTTCTATTTTTATGTTATCCTAGTACCTACCTACCCACTTCAATGCAAAAGGAGCGAACTAATAAACTGAGCTAAGAGGTAGTAGATACAATTCGCAAAAAACTAATTTGGTAGGTATTTTAGAGTAGGTAAATTACCCTAACTTAGGACCTAAGCTTACTTACTCTTTATCAAAATAACAAACCACTCGCATCATAACGTTTAAGAATTTTACTACAAAATTTGGTTGCTTTCTTCATCTTGTAAGGTATCATTTCTTTGGTACCTAACTATAGGTATTTTAATTTTATTTATTGCAAGAATTAGCTTGGGGCTAGATCATGTTGTGTGGACTGTCCGGATTTATTTATTTATGACTACCCGCCCCAGCTTCGCACGGTTTTATTATAATTTATACGTATAAACCTTCCTCTTCAATCACTCTATCTATAAAAAAAACTGCATCAAAATCCGTTGCGTAGTTTTAAAGATTTAAGCAGTCAAAGGGACACAGTGAAATAGGGACAGAAAAAGCGACTTTGTTTTATACTATGTAGTGATTTAATACCTATGTTGTTAATACAAGGTCTTAAAAATTAGAATACCTACATCGTGTCACATAGGTACCTACTTCACTAAAAGACGTTGACATGCTAATAATATGTTTGTCCCTATTTCGATTATTTTCCATAGAATCGTTCCCCAATCTTGACTCTAAGTCTAAAATGGATTCGGGTCTCAGAAAGGCCGGCGTTCTAATTAAAAGGTACATTCGGCAAAAAAAGCCCAAGGGTTGTTTTTTTCACCGAAGGGCAAAAAAGCACCGACAAAGTAGTTCGCGGTACCCTTATCTGGGTCTAATTCTACTCGGCTTTGGATAGAATCGATTATCTCAGATAATATCTTGCAATTCATTTGATGTTGAGAGAACTGGTGAAAAAAATGTTTGACGATCTTTTATGGGTCCATTTCATCATCATACCTAGGTAAGAAAGGTTACACTCATTTCGTTCGAGCTTCAGTCATTATAAAACAAAAACTACGTCTGTGGCGGCACAGCGGTTGCGGGTTTGATTCCCGCAACACACGCTCAGGTGTTCTGGGTGTTTGCCATGTATACCTATTTAAATACGTATCTTACATATAACATCACTACAAAGTATAAAATTAAGTCGCTTTCTCTGTCATTATGTCCCTTTGAACGCTTAAATCTTTAAAACTACGCAACGGATTTTGGTGCGGTTTTTTTAATAGATAGAGTGATTCAAGATGAAGGTTTATACGTATAATAAAACCGTACGAAGCCGGGCGGGTCGCTCGTATTAAATATACTATCGTCATCTAGTAAGCACAATACAATACAATACAAATACTCTTTATTGTACACCACAGTAAAAATAAATAGGAACAATAAAAAGACTAATACAAAACAGTTGTACAATGGGCGGCCTTATCGCTAAGAGCGATTTCTTCCAGGCAACCTTTGGATGGACACGTAAGCACTGAACTGGTATAGACGGTGGCGTACCCATAACCCAAGCTCTGGTTAAGTTGGGGATAGATGATGTTGTGTGGATTGTCCAGAATTATTATTTTCTTTACTTGGATGTACGGAATATTAACAAGGAAAATATATATGACCTATATCGACCCAGAAACTGATAATCTTGAAACTAATTTAGACTAGTAGGTACCCAATTACAATTGAAACAAACGACCGATAACATTGTTGTCAAATTTGGAAAATATGAAATACCTACCTACTTACTTAATTTCATAGGATCTCTAAACATAATGAAAAAAAAAATCTTTATTCAACAAAGAATGGAATAAATCAAAATTAAAAGTAGTACATACAATCGAAACAATTGATCTAATTGCAAACAGTCTCGAAGAAGCTTAACTGTATCAATACTAGTCGTCGCGTCCCCAAGACACTGGCTGCATTACCACGCTGTATGGCTATGATGATGCGCCAGATACTCACCAGCTCTCGGGTCACGCGCATCGATCAAAATTATGAATTTGGCATTCATGAATAACACAACTTTTTATAGAAGCAGTATTTAAGATTATTGAATGAAATACCAACGAGAAGAGAAAAAACTCAATGTCGTTATTAAAAATTAATTACGCAGTACTTTTGGTCTCACTTAAAAATTTTCATTCCTTTTTAAAGGCTCTTTATTCCATTTTTATATAATTACATACTCAACAACAAACATCAAGCAATTGCTCTTAGGTCTTAATCTAGGGGTAAATTCTTCACGCATTTATTCAATGCAGTATTGCAATTTTTGCAAAGAAACTTGAATCCCATTCCATATAATTCTGCACAATATCCTCATTTGGAGTAAAAATGGTATGATTTCGAAACCTGACATCAGAAATGCAGATAATAATATCATACAACTTCAGTATTATTTATTTCAATAGTTGCCAAGCATCTGCAGGAGCTAAGTACCTAAGGCATTAACCAGCCCTGAACCAGTACAAACCTTCTGTAATATAAACGACCTGTTTTACTCAAAACCTTTCCCATGCCCAGGGAACAAAACAATACGCAAGTATAGAACGAACGTACGCCTTTGTGACTACAATCCCTTGCATTTCCAGACAGGGCAACTGGTAAAACGAGAGCAAAAAAGCACAACTGGCTCTTGCAACCTTGTCAAACTACTGTGCGTGCATTCCCCCAGCTCAACTGACGAGGACGAGAAATCCCTTACAGTGACAAAGTTCCAACGCAAGCCGCACGCATTCTAGTTATATTTAGGCCGATTCGGTCTACTTCCCTGGCTTTCCGATGTTTTAATGTAGTGATAACTTTGTTTATTAACTTGGTAACGATTGTACTGAGTTACTGACTTCCTTTGATAGCGTCGTCTTTTATTTAACTGAACAAGTTTGAAAGTTTCCATTTAGATATTAAAACTTGAAATGACTTTATTAGGCTCTCTACAATATCGGAAAATTAGTTATATTATTCTTAAGGATAGGGTTCCATGAAATCACGTTTAAGTCTAAAATTATTATTAATCGAATAAACAAAGCAATTCATGCAAAAGCAGAGAAATTCAATACGAGCATTTCTCATTTAAAGGACCTTTTGATGAATTCTATGGAAGATTTTTTTGCCAGCCGTACTTTACCTGTAATTTCTTACCTGTTTATTTTGTCAGGTAAATTGTAAGGGGTTTATGATAGACTAGTTTTTCTCTACGGATTTGCACGGTGGTATTAATTTTCTGAAGATAATCTTATAGCTATTGAGTTGTAGTTGGCTTTATTTTTAAACAAAATAAACTGGTATAAAAGATAAACCTCGCCATCCAGGCTTTTTATTGTTTGTAAGAATTGCTTCGACGGTATAAGTAGGTCTATACTAACTATAATATTACTAGCGACCCGTCCCGGCTTCGCAAGGTTTTATGACGTATAAACCTTCCTCTTGAATCACTATAAATTAAAAAACCGCATCAAAATCCGTTGCGTAGTTTTAAAGATTTAAGCAGTCAAAGGGACATAGGGAAATAGGGATAGAAAAAGCGACTTACTATGTAATGTAGTGATTTGAAAAAGCGACTTTGTTTTATACTTTAAAATATAGTGATTTGAAAAAGCTTCGACTTGAGCTTGACGACTTCCGTGACGCAGCGGGCGAAGGACCGCTTGTGACGCAGGAGGTTGCGGGTACGACTCCTGCCTTAGGACAAATGTTCGTACGCGCTGTAGATCGTACAAACATCAGGATTCAGGGTGTTCTATGTCATTATATATTTAAAATAGTAAAAATTATTTATTTATGTAATAGGATTTATGTAGAGGACGCCCTCCGGCCAGGTGGGATGACGATCTGCGAAAGACTGCTGGCAGATGCTGGATGCGTCAAGCTGAAGACAGGGCGCTATGGCGCTCATTGGGGGAGGCCTATGTCCAGCAGTGGACTAATATAGGTTGATGATGATGATGATGATGTAATAGAAACTGTATTACTTTAGCTAGCACCAAGCTTTGCTTAGCTTGGGGCTAGATGATGAAGTGTGAACTGTCTAGCTTTATTATTATAGTTCATGCCGATATCTCCCTGAGTATCTCCCATTGTAGTCTTCAGTTTTGATTTTGCAAAACTTATTCATGCAAGACGATTCATTCACAAAAGGATCTATAAATACACAATTCCAAGGATACCAAACTATTGTACTTATACATTTCTATAAACTATGGCTTATTGTCAATTCTCGTCAAAACCCATGAACGACCTTTTAACAACGCACTTTCAATGATCTGAATATTAAGCAGTACTTAAATAAAAAAGCTCGCGAATTGGACCTTATTCTTATGAGTATAAGGAAATAGGAATTGAGTTGTCTTTGACATGATGACATGTGTTATAGACCCAATACGAAAATGAGGTTGTTTAAAATTCGAATTTACGCTCGGCAGTGACGTCACATCCGGTGCAGTAGGGCTGCGAACCGCTCGTCCGGTCTTGAGCTTTGCAAAACAGCTTTCGATCAATTAAACCACAAAAACAAACAGTAAGAAAGACGACTTGGTTTCGTAGAATGACATTAACATTTTTATTGTGGCAATTTAAAATAAACTATACATACCTACCTACATATCGTTCACTGTTATTGTTGGAGTCATTAACTGTTGCAAATTATTGTAACCTATCACAATTCGTCCTGTATTGTCTCTCACAATAAGAAAATCGTAACATGCCAACCCTACTTTATCAAAAGTCGATAAAACTTGTCGATGATCGTCGGATCCTGTCGGCCTGTTTGTTGTTTTGATTTGTAGTGACGCGCCACGGTGTTTTTGCATCTTATCGATGTATTGTAGTGTTGGCCAGCCGACAGGTTGAATTCAATTACGATCAAGATCTAGAGTTATAAATAAAGTTCTGGTGGTTTTATTATGTGCCATGTACCTTCTTATTGTCCGATCTGTTATTTTGCAATATAGTTTTTATGCCTGCATTTTACGTCTTCTGTGTTGACGATAAATCTAAATTCCGTAGCCGATCAAATAAAAATAATAATAGTGACTTGTTCTGTAGCTAGCATATTATTATTTATTGTGGACAATTAACCAGCTCACCTTATCTACATAACTGTAGTCATATTAATAGAACTGGGTCTAATATAACAGGGCCATGCCTTTATGGGATTGAAGTATCCCAAGTATGTGCCGGTGCCTGTTACAAAGTTCCCAGCGTTTCGGTAATTCATCCCCGTCCGTCAGGCCGGTTCGGAACCGGTTCCACATCAATGACTGCCAACCCTCGACGCTATGACTACCAACAATAGTCACAAATTCTGGTTTCGAGAAGGCCGTGCTATCGCATTTTAATAAGCCGTATTGACTTGTCTCGTAATGACGGCTAAAATAGCCAATAACGAATAAAGGTATCCATTATGGGTAATCGACGCAATTTTCGTACATAAAACGAAAGAGGAAACAATCAGGAATTGCGCACGTGTGTGTGGAATGTACTAGGAGTGCAGCAGCTCGCGCAAGTGGACGTGAACGAAACGAGTAGATTCGCACTGGCTCGGCGTGCGTTCCGGTCGTCGGCACCGCGCTCAGGGTCAAGGCTTCGCTCCTGCTGCTCGCCTGGTCGCGGCACCGCACCGCGCGTTAGCTGCAGCGGAAATTCCCGCTAAAAGCGAAACTGCCACTGACTTATGCGATTTCCCACGACTCCACTGCTCAGCGCGTGCAATGTAAACAAACGCTCCTTCTAACACTAGACCACTCCACGCTCCGCTAAGCTCACGCCCATCGACGTAAAAGCTCCGTTCACTAGAACGGCTATAAAAGTCGACAATCAAATTTAAAGTGTTTTAACGATCGCTAAATTGAGCTCAAATCCAGCCGCGATAACAAGATTACACAAATCTTCTATTCGTTGACAATTTTTGAATGAAACTACTCCGGGGGTGAAAAAATAAAAGAGCACATGTCCCGCGCCGAGACGTCCCGAAATTCCGGAGCCTCGTTTTTTGTACGGCTTGACAGATGCATTCTGGGACGCCGCAACCGCATCTTTCGTCCTTATCGCGCCTCGGAAATTAGATCCTAAATCGAGCAACTCCGGGCCCGCTCTATGGATTTGAGGGTTATTTTGAGGAGCACCCGTCCTTGTCGCTCGCCTGGCGCCGCCGCTGCGAGGAGGAGGCATCGCCGTTGTTTGTATTGCGCACGTCGTAACAACATTCTTAAACGCTACTACTTTTTGTTTGGCGTGAACGATCTTTAAACGAGTCTGTAATAATTTCCAATCATAGCCGGTGAAAGGAGCGCACCACAGCACCCTCGTCTGCGAAACTTAGGGCCCGTAATGAATGACTTCCTAATTGCCGCCGCAGCATAACCCGTAATCCGGCGCGATAAACAGCTCGCCGTTTAATTGTGGACCTTGAGCCGTTTCATTCCTAAGCTTCAAATCGAATGTCAAACGTCTCGCGACCAGCTCGCGACATGTACTTCTGTGTGCATACGTCGTATGGTCCAACGAGTCGGCGATGTGTCTGGAAATGGGGTCTTATTCAGAGGCGGCAGGAGCTGATTCAGCTTGGTCGAGGTCGGAGTTGTGGCGTTCCTGGCTCGCGATGGCATTTGTTGCTTTATAGAGCGACAAGTCGATATGCTCCCGCACTAATGTTGACAACAATCCATCTCGGGCTGTCACCCGGCGCCGCGAATTAGACTCACTCCCATTTCGATTTATTCCTCATCCAGGCCGGTAATAAGAGGTAATTCCGCTGACGAGTTTCATTATTCCAACGTAACTACACGATAGCAATTTCTCGAAGATATATTTGTTGCGGACTACATTACTGTGAGGAAAAAATCATGTGCTGGTTTTTGTGAGGGTTTAATGACAGGATATGATGTTAATGTGCGAGTGAGGGATACAGATGTGCGGCGCTGTCGCCATGAAGAATTGTTCCGATCTACCCCGCCTGGTGCCGAGCGAACGACACGTGGTGCCAAACGGCACATTTGTAATCCATCGACCTAGTAAGCTTATTGAATCGACGGTCACAGGCACATTCATCTTCAGTCGATATATCCATTCATATCGCCCCGATTTGCGACTTAAGAGGAGCGAATTTGACTTCACATTCACAAGAGCGGGAAAAAGCATACTTTTTTAGAAAGGCAACCACATGAAACAGTATTAAATAACCTAAGAATCAATATAAGTCACTTAAATAGAACACAGGGTTCCTGAAATCTCGACCAAATTATGTGCGAAACAGTGTATCGAATATTTTTTAACGTATTTTTTCTCAATCGTGTTTCAAGTTACCCCATGTCTAAAAAGCCAGGGGTGACAGCGAACTAGGCCTAGTTGGATTAACATGACTTAAACAGGATCGTCTATGGCGCTATCTTAACGACAAACGAGTAACCGTTTCAAAGTTAAACATCCATTCCGACTTAATAAAAGGTAAATGTAAAAGCACCATCTGCTTACAACCGTCGATGGTACCAATAGTTCCCACCTGCCAACGGTTTCCAACCGCCTCGTCTTCCAAGTTACCTACTTACCTTTACTTACGCTATTGTAAAGACCTTTAGACTCTTGCAGGAGTTGAAAAGGAGCTTTAGGGGGTCCGGTTCTGAAAAGATAAATCACCCCTTGTATGTAACGGTCGCACTACACAAATTAACATAAATCTATTGTTATTGGATCTTGTTCCTTGCATGGTAAAAAACTAAACGTATGAATGTTACCGGGTTAACTATGGCAGTAGGTAAATGATAAATAAATAATGCTGGACAATACACACAACATCATCTAGCGCCAAGCTAAGCAGAGTTTGTGTTATGTGTACTAGATGACTGATATAATACTAAGTACAGTATATTTAATAGATAACCCAGAACCCCGGAACAAATATATGCAGATCTTACAAACATTTGTAAGATCAGTCTATCCAAACTTTTCCATTTATGATATTATTGTGGGAAACACAAATAACTTAAATCCGTTGTACCTAATTAAATCTGTTGATGACTGGAAGTCGAAAAAACAATCTTATTTCCTTCAAAACCTCGATTTTCAAATGGATTTTCTCTTTGATTAAATTTTTTGCAGTCTAGTGGAAAAAGCTTATAGCAGGTGCAAACTCTGGGTAACATTGAGCAGGCAACCACTGCGAAATGCCGAAGAATCGAGATATCGAGGAGCAAGCTCATTATGAATACCTCTCCTTATTTGAATACCCCGCTGTAAAATGTTATGTTTTCTTGTTCGAGAGGACTAGTCAAATATTTATGTAAATTACGACTGTTGTTTCGTAACTTTCAACGGGGTAATAGAATTTCGTAGTAGATTTTAATAATAATAAGACTAAAAAGGAAGATTTACTAAGGTTTACTTACTTAAGTAAAAAAAAAAACTTGAATAGTTAATTGAAACAAATAAATAAATGTATCAGATTGGGAACAGTCTGCAGTTACGTCAACTATTTCAATCAACTTATATTTAAGTAAGTTTAGTTCAGTATTGTAACATTATTAAAAAGTTACCTAAGTAGAAAAAATAATCTCAATCGATAACAATTCAACCCTATTGCACATCCCTAATCTGAAATAATCGCATCGCGGACGCTAAAGACGAACAGTTGTCGTTATCCAATAGAAATGTTCTTTTATTACGAGCGGGTGACAGCTGTGCTTTCCGTTGACACAACGGTCAGCAGGTCGGTTGGGAACGGAAGTTAAGGTCAAAATAGCACGTGTATTCATGACCCGTCCAATTTCTATTTTCAAATTTGTATGAATCGCGCTATGATAGAAATATTATGCTCCTGCAACTTACACTTTAGTGGTTGATTTAGAGCCGCTTTTATTTTAAAATATACGAATGTTAAGCTTTGCCCACATATTATATTGCGTTACAAAATGTGCGTTTGTCCCCTACATCTGTTCTGTACGAGACTTCCTATGAATCACTTTGAGCTGTGCGTTTATTGCTCACAGAATAACACGTAGTAACTACGGACGTAGAGGTTATCGCTCGTCTAACTATCGGCTAAACGGAAACTTGTTACATTGCAAAAGGAAATGACCTTTATCTAAGAATATCTTGGGCGTATTTTCCCGTAGTGCAAAAAAGTTGCCTGTATTTTGGGGTACCTACATTTATGAATGGCGCGGAATCTTTCTTATCACAAAGTGATTATTGTTGTTATCAGTCATTGTTCAGAGCTTTCGTAAGATTCAATACAAAACAAAAACTAAACTTTATTACCTTCAGCGAATTGCATTGTTAAATTGTTAGATTTTGACACTCAAAGCCTTGTTTCGATGACAATGCTATCTCCAGAACAAATTCTTCTAACACTTGCAACAAAAGCCCACCTTTAAATGCAAGCCATTTTAACTGTTCCTTTAGAAATTCCCAAAAAAGGACCAAAGCTGGTATCAAGTCGGTTTCTACCTGCTACTTTACCTGCCAGCTAATCAGACGATAAATTAAATACCAGTTGAGTTCTCTAAAGGATTTATGTGGATGCAAGTTCATTATTTTCGAGTTCGCGCACGCTTTATCAAGCGAAGAAAGGAATCCATGTGGCTTATCAGATTAGCTTTTTAAATACCACTTCATTAGAAGATAAATATTTATAAGGCGCACTGCTGTGCTATCAATAATTGAATGTTTTACAAAAATAAGAAATATCCTGCAATAAGTTTTTTTTTCTTTTTAGTTTCGCGAGACAAATAGGTCCTTAGGGATTTAATTTGTATATGACCACCCGTGATAATTTTTCTTACAAAACCAAAATAGTCATCAAGCCCAATGGACAGAGAAATCGGCGATGATATACTAAAAAAATACAGCAAACATAGAAGTTACTTCTTTTTCGAAGTCACTCTAAAGCTGGATTTCTTATTTGATATGGAATTTGGTCTTGTCTAAGTGCTTATTTTGTAAGTCTAGAGAAATATACTTCTCAAATTCTGAATTCGTATGATCTCGAAAAGCCTTTTTTGAAATATGTAAGCAAAATATACACTTTTTTAAATGACATTATAACTTTTTATCCAGTAAAAAGAGTAAAGGTACAAATCATGTTGTAGATTGTCTGACCTGCCTGCTGTGCTTTTTTTGTACCAGGCTCTCATAACCGGAGCAGTAGTTTTGTATGCGAAGTGGGTGGCGAGTACCCGTGTAAGCCGATATTTCCCTCATGAAAATACGTTCAATACGGTGTCGTGTTCCGATGCGTGTGGAACCTTTAGATTTGCGCCTCGCATGCCGGTACATTATTTCGCGTCGTTAATTATTGTGAGGTTTTTGTAAAGCTCGCATAAGCCACCTGTCGACTGGTGTAATTAAAGATTGCAGACTTAAGCACTAAGAAGTCCCATCTCGTCTGGTTCACCTTCGCTCTGCAATGGCGGTATTTATGGGATGTTTTTGTAAAACAAACGAACGCTAAAGATGTCTCGTTGTGTTCGAATTTCGAAGCAGGTGGCGGAAGAATGCCATCTGTCGGGCGGCGCTGCGCCCCGGAAATGCAGTTTCGTTTTGTTTTCGATTCGGCTTTCAATTCGACGTGCATAATTATCGACAGTTGTTTTATAGGATGTAGGAATACGTACGGCCCTATTTAGAGAGCTTAGTTGGAAAGGGTTGATCGATGAATTGTATGACATTTGGTGGTCACGGCCGCGCGCGTTTTAGTCAACTCCTACAAAACTACCAGCAACAAGCTTTCAATTAAATTTAAATTGCTTATAAGTATTTAATTTGTGCTTCAAAATGGAACTAAAAATGGAGATTGGCATTTTTAAATAACTCTTAATTTCACAACGAAAAGTCATTCGACATCCGTTGCCAGCACCTGTCGAAGCGAAGGTTTTTTCCACCACTCTACAATTTAAAAAAATAATAAACAACCCACAGTTAGCATCGATGGAACAAAAGATAGGCCCTACTCCATTTAGAATCCCTTCCGAGAACTTTCGCTTACAAAAGTTTCGAGTTTTGAGGTTGTAAGTTTAAATGAAACCTGGCTTGTTAAAGACCTGAGCCTAATTAGTCAATTACATGCACAAGAGTCTCTTTAAAGTCGTTTACATGGCAATTGACACCCGGGGCACGAAGCGCTTTGTATCTCCTCGCGGAGCATGTCCGACAAACCTGCAATAAGGAAGTTTCCAATTTCACAAAAATAAAAACGAATGATGTAAGTTTTAGGGCATATATATTACAATAAATATGGTGAAAGAATTATTTTGATAACTTGAAAAATGACAAAGTTATTCCACTTTTACTGAATCAAAAACGAATTAGAAAATAGGCGCTAGGCATTTGGCGTGTGACGTCATAAGTTCCCGCGGGTCAACGGCACATGTGGGGGGAAAGTGCTTTTCGACTGTTTCGAGTGTTTCATCGTTATTTTGCTCATAGTAAGTACATGGAACGTGGTGTGGGCGAGTGTCTATGTAAAGTATATTAATTTATTTCGTATAGATACATCGTTTAGATAAGTAATAACTAAATTAAAGTAAAACTTTGACGATGGAGAGTGGTTTTGTGCGTGGACAGTCAAATAATTTACCAAAAGTTAACATGGTTATGGTTTTGGATTTTCTGACAAACAATCCATTGTACACAAGTGCAGAGGTCAGAGGAGTGAAACTTAAAACATAAGTACCTACCTAATTACTTATTATTTTCAACCATAACAATCAACATACGGAATAACGCGCATCAGTTTGCTGCAGCTTTAAGGTAGTTATTCGTTTTAGGAAAATGGGTGTAGGTACTCTACTTCACCTTTATTTAAAGTTTAATTCACCACTGATTTTTTATAGTACCTATAAACATAAATCTATAATTATTAACTTATGCTTAATAAGGCCGGCAATGATAACGATATTTCTTGAACATAATGTAGTCTTAGTATGTAGCATTTTTATGTTCTCTTTTCTTTCTTTGTGTGGTAGGTTTAAGTATAATAAAGTGTTTTCTATTCTATTCTAATTTATCTAGATGACTAGCATGTGCCCGCGGCTTCGTACGCGTTTTTGCTATGGAAAGTCTAAAGGCTATTTCTATTCCATGTGAACTGATTTATATGATGAAAAGTAGCTTACGTGTAAAGGGCTAAAACTACTTACGTCTATTCCGAATTTCAGCTCGATCAATTTAGTAGTTTTTGTGTGAAAGAGGAACAAACATCCATACATTTTTAATATTAAGTTAGGATTTAAAAGAAGCTTTTTTGTAGATCTGCTCGAGAAAGATACGGTGACGACGCCATTGGTTATGTGCAGGTGCAAAGACAAGGCCAAATAAACGGACATAATATGTAAAACGAAAAAGAATTCGATTCATTATCATTCGTATATTAATATTTAACTTTTAATTTCTATCATAATAATTTAAGTAGTCATTGGTACATGAAATAGGTACATAATCATATACTGTATCCGAAAAGTTAATCACCTGTACAAGTTTCGACGCTAAAATCCGGCCATATACTTTTGCCTAATATTCGGCTATTCGGTCAGGGGGCTCGCCGAATATTCGGTATACTGCCAAATAGATTTTTCGTTGCAATCCTAGAAATAACTATATCCCTTACAGCCTGTCCAGATAGGGCGCTTTACGCGCGAGTGCCCTCGCGCGTTTCAATTTATATTGCGTCCAGATGTGGCGTTTTACGCGCGCTCCTACGCGCGATTTGTATGGGAGGGACTCAGGGACAGTTATAAACATGGAGCGAGACAAAGCAGTCGTGTTGTGGCTTGCATACCAAAATTGTCAAAATATGTCAAAATTATCAGTCTCCATTTTTGTTCCAAATACGTCCACTCGCGTTGTAATCGCGCGCACCACTGGACGCAGCAATGGCGCCCGAGTATCTCAACTCGCGCGCAACACGCGCGAGTCGAGAGTCCAGCGCGTTGCTCGCGTTTTACGCGCGAGCAAGGAATCGCGCAGCAGCATCTGGACGGAATGTATAGCGCTCTAGTATCTCGAGAACGCGCGAGTGGTTACGCGCCCTATCTGGACAGGCTGTTACATTTAACCTACGCCGTCCTTGTCTTTTATTTCCACTGTTTTCCGGAAGCTATATCTATCTCTGTCATTCCCACTTGATTCTGTTCTTCCTCTCGATTGTTTCGAGAACCTTGGCATACCTACCTATGCTTGAAAGTCTAGAACGTTCATAAGATACTGGATTATTCTTTGGATTTCTGCTCATTCCCAAAAGCTCCTCAATGTTCGACTATCAAGGCGAAGAAAATAACCCTTATTTACACAAAGGAAGGTAGGTACATAAATTGATCTAGGTAGGTATAACAAACAGATCGTTTTAGAGATATCGCATAGGTAGGTACTACCTACTCTATTCTGGGTATGATGATAACATTGATAACTGAAAATTATGTAGGTAAGATTTTGAATTCTAGGTATAGGCATAAGAATAAATAATAACTATACCTACTTATTCTTATGGTCTAGGTAACCAAATCTTAAGAAAAATACAAGCTAGGTATATTAAAACTATGTAAACGTTGTCCTGCACAGATTCCACAACGGTAATAAATATCCGTTCTGTCTTGATTTGGTATTTTAGATTTGTTTGAGGTTACCGCGCATAGAAACTACTAGACTCTAGCGGAGTTATGACGTCATGACGTTGTTGAGCGGCCGCGCGCCGAGAAGTTTTACAGCGGACGGGAAAAGTATCATAACTTCGTCATTTATGAAGATAATTGAAAAAAAAATTCAGTGGGCTTTATTGCAAGTACAGTATTATTTTTTTACATATAAATAAAAAAATCGGAAACTTCCTTATTTCAACTGGACCTGGACATAATTGAAAAATGTCTCCGCCGCCGAACTGATTGGCCGATTTAACGCATTCCACAAAGATCTCTTGATCACGAGAACATCGACGCAAATATCGACACTGTCTCATCCCTAAAGAATTTAAATTCAGAACATTGTTGTTTCAAGAATCTTATTTGAAGAATAACCGAATTCAATGATACACAATAAGGAAGTTTCCAATTTCACAAAAATAAAAACGAATGATGTAAGTTTTAGGGCATATATATAACAATAAATATGGTGAAAGAATTATTTTGATAACTTGAAAAATGACAAAGTTATTCCACTTTTACTGAATCAAAAACGAATTAGAAAATAAGCGCTAGGCATTTGGCCTGTGACGTCATAAGTTCCCGCGGGTCAACGGCACAGGTGAGGGGAAAGCGCTTTTCGACTGTTTCGAGTGTTTCATCGTTATTTTGCTCATAGTAAGTACATGGAACGTGGTGTGGGCGAGTGAGTGTCTATGTAAAGTATATTAATTTATTTCGTATAGATAGATCGTTTAGATAAGTAATAACTAAATTAAAGTAAAATTTTGACGATGGAGAGTGGTTTTGTGCGTGGACAGTCACATAATTTACCAAAAGAACATGGTTATGGTTTTGGATTTTCTTGCAAACTAGCAATATTATTATATTCTGTTTATATAATGTTTTATTTTCCATTTCTATATTTAAGTACCTAGCGATAAGACCGCCTTTATATGTTGTCTTAGTATGTAGTATTTTTATGTTCTCTTTTTTTCTTTGTGTGGTAAGTTTAAGTATAATAAAGTGTTTTCTATTCTATTCTTATTTATATAGATTACTAACATCTGCCCGCGGCTTCGCACGCGTTTTTGCTATGGAAACGTCTAAAGGCTATTTCTATTCCATGGGAACTAGGATGAAAAGTAGCTTACGTGTTATTCCAGGGCTAAAACTACTTAAGTCTATTCCGAATTTCAGCTCGATCAATTTAGTAGTTTTTGTGAGAAAGTGGAACAAACATCCATACATTTATAATATTACTAGCGACCCGCCCCTGCTTCGCACGGTTATTATAGGTATAAACCTTCCTCTTGAATGACTCTATCTATTAAAAAAAAACCGCATCCGTTGCGTAGTTTTAAAGATTTAAGCATTCAAAGGGACATAGGGACAGAAAAAGCGACTTTGTTTTATTCAATGTAGTGAAGTGAAGTTAGGATTTAAAAAGAAACTTTTTTGTAGATTTGCTCGAGAAAGCTACGGTGACGACGCCATTGGTTATATGCAGGTGCATAGACAAGACCAAATAAACGTACATAATATAAAATGAATAAGAATTCGATTCATTACCTATCATTCGTATATTAATATTTAACTTTTAATTTCTCTCATAATAATTTAAGTAGTCATTGGTATATGAAATAAGTACTTACATAATCATATAATTTATTCGAAAACTTAATCACCTGTACAAGTTTCGACGCTAAACTCCGGCCGTATACTTTTGCCTAATATTCGGCTATTCGGTCATATATTCATATATAGTCGAATATTCGGGCTCGCCGAATATTCGGTATACTGCCAAATAGATTTTTCGTTGCAATCCTAGAAATAACTCTATCCCTTACATTTAACCAAGGAACTTATACCCAATCTGGAATGTACATTGTCAATTTGACACCAATATAAAATAAACCTTATGTGTATGACCCTAAGTCTATTACAGACAATCACTTGGTAAGAGAGAAATCCGGTCCGAGGGAGAAACCGCTTGGAAAGCCCTGTGTCCCTTTCTAAAGTGTTGCCAGGCGGATTATTCCTGAATTTAGTAGAAGTGGTAGGAACAAATTTTGACATGTCATTCTAAAAAGCATTAATTTTCGTTCTTTATATTTCCTAATACTTTCCAAGTATCTGTTAGAATGATATCATTTTTTAGCAATAATTTGGACACTATTGAAATGTCAATAAAAAAAGAAAAGATTATAAGTAGAATATAATATAAGTTAGACTGGCAGCTCGTCAGCCATATTCATATTTTGTTGTGAATGGTGATCCATTCACAACAAATGATGAAAGGGACAGAGGGCTCTCCAAGCGGCTTCTCCCTCGGACCGCGTATCGGCAGCTTGTGCACATTCCAGATTGGGTATAAGTTCCTTGCCTACCCCGTCCTTGTCTTTTATTTCCACTGTTTTCCGGAAGCTATATCTGTCTGTCATTCCCACTTGACTCTGTTCTTCCTTTCGATTCGTTCGAGAACCTTGGCATACCTACCTATAAATAAAATAAATAAATAAATAACGCTGGACAATCCACACAGCACCATCTAGCCCCAAAGTAAGCTACTCAAAGCTTGTGATAAGGGTACTAGATGACTGATATACTTAATATAATACATTACATAGATAGATATTTTTTATTATACATATTAAACACCCAGACCAACGAAATCAATTTCTGCAGATCGTGCACAAATTTGTTCCGAGGCGGGAATCGAACCCGCAACCTCCTGCGTCGCAGGCGGACCTTCGCCCACCGCACCACATCGGTCGTCAAAACCTATGCTTGAAAGTCTAGAACGTTCATAAGATACTGGATTATTCTTTGGATTTCTGCTCATTCCCAAAAGCTCTTCAAAGTTCGACTATCAAGGCGAAGAAAATAACCCTTATTTATACAAAGGAAGGTAGGTACATAAATTGATCTAGGTAGGTATAACAAACAGATCGTTGTAGAGACATCGCGTAGGTAGGTATAGGTACTACCTACTCTATTCTGGGTATGATGATAACATTGATAACTGAAAATTATGTAGGTAAGATTTTGAACTCTAGGTATAGGCATAAGAATAAATAATAACTATACCTACTTATTCTTATGGTATAGGTAACCAAATCTTAAGAAAAATACAAGCTAGGTATAGAGGTATTAAAACTATGTAAACGTTGTCCTGCACAGATTCCACAACGATAATAAATATCCGTTCCGTCTTGATTTAGTATTTTAGATTTGTTTGACGTTACCGCGCATAGAAACTACTAGACTCGAGCGGAGTTATGACGTCATGACGTTGTTGAGCGGCCGCGCGTCGAGAAGTTTTAAAGCGGACGGGAAAAGTATCATAACTTCGTCATTTATGAAGATAATTGAAAAAAAAATTCAGTGGGCTTAATTGCAAGTATAGTATTATTTTTGTACATATAAATTAAAAAATCGGAAACTTCCTTATTGTGTCGTGAGAGAGCGATTCGAAAAGCGAGAGCTGTGGGGCGACATTCCGCGGTAATATTCCCCGAACCTTCGAACAGGGTCCAGAAATGTACCGAATCGATAAAATCGACTTTGTTCGATCGATGAAAAAACATAATTCAGCAATGGCTTCTGTAACCCGTGGCGTGCACATCACTATTGACGAGAAAATTAGGATTTTTCCAAAATTGCTTTTCAAAATCTTATGTATCATTTCCGTTACCGATTTCGAAAGTGATTTTAAATCGATAATCGAGATTTATTTCGCGTTCGCTAAATATGCTAAATTGCTAACCTTTCCGGCGGCAGTATTGAACAACAATTTTATTATAATTGGCCAAGCGGTCAACGCTTCTTGGAAATTGGCCTTTTTTCTCTGCTTTATTTCCAGCATTTAAGCGATCTTGTTTTTGCGTTCGAATCGAATGGACCTTTGTTCTCCGCCATATTGTAAGCTTGCATTGCCAAGGAACAACGAAAGTTAGTGAAAGTAAACTAGATGTGATCTATCGTTAATCGATTATCGTTCGAGAATATGAAATTGATAAACCTACCTAGCTATCTATGATGTGCCTGGAAAGTTCTTATAAGTTTACAAAACCAGTTTCAGTTCTAAAAAGATTGAAAATCGAACAAGAATAAGTCCCTTTCAATAAAAAAATATTTATGATTTCAAATAAGACTAGTGATTGTTTGTGGGCTTGATTTACCCGAAAGTTTTGACGGTGTTTACACAAAAAGACTTTTCCCGTAATTTGGGGTAACAGGACTAACAGGAGAGGTACGAGCCCGAGGGAACGACCAGCTGACGCCCGGCGCAGCCGACCGTGTACTCATTACCGCTCACATACACAACATTTAATAACTCACACTACTTACTTACTATATTGCTCTTTTATATAAATAATGCTGGACAATCAATATTAGCATAATCTAGCCCCAAGCTAAGCAGAGCTCATGTTATGGGTACTAGAAAACTAATACTTAACACCGAGAATCCCGGTAAAAATTTTACTGATCTTACAAAAATTTGTGCCGTGAGAGAGCGATGATAGGCGGGGATCGAACCCGCAATCTCTGGGTCGCAGTCGGACCTTCGCCCGCCACGCAACATCCATCGTCTCGGATGATCAATCGATACAAAACAAACAACCCATCCATTATCCTATTCTAATTTCGAATATCATCCTAAATCTAAATTAGCCTATAATGTTGCCGAAAATATATTTTAAATGACCCGACAACATTCATAAATCACGTTTTTAATTATGTTCAATTTTGCAACCGTTTTAGATGTTACAAATAAACACAATAGCAATAAATATCTTAACGATATTTGAAGATTGTTCTAATGTTATTTAAATGCCGACGACATTTTTAACGAAAACCTATCGGATTCGGCTAATTCTATATTCGAACTGTATCTCACGATTTGTACAAATCGGTTCTTTCGACCAGGATATGATGACCTTCCTCGCATCCCGAGTCCGCTCATGTCTTCAGCGCGTGTGAGGCATTATGTATAACGTTTGGAGGTCACTTTTGGGTGGTACGAATGGACTATAGAGTAGCTTGAAGCTTTTGAAGTGACCGGCGGCGTTGCGTCGCACGATTTATTTCACACAACATCGGCGCAGACAAAGCGATCCAAAATTCATTTAGATTTTATCGCTTTAAGACGAAAAACTAATAACGTCACGGCTGGTTAGGCATGATTTTATGAATTTAAAATGAGAGCGCCTTTGTCATATCTCATCTTTCAACATATTGTCACAAATTCAGGGCATGGCTCGTTTCAATTAGCAACTTATGTTTTCGAGGCCATAAAACTTATCAGAATTTATAGTTCCAGAAATGGATTTTAATCCTCGGTAAGTGTCGATTCTAAGTAGATAGATTAATTCCTATTAGACATTTAAAATTATACAAGCTGCTTGTTGTCTTAAAATATTATGTCAGTTTTTGTTGTACGATATTAGAGGTTGTCCGTTGAACCGCGCGAAGGCCCGTCATAGATCAAAGCGCCGGTGACAGATATTGTGATATTTCGCAGATTGCTTTAATAATATGCATGGATAACTTACTCGGTGGCCTTTTTCCAACAAAGTCACTTATAAATGACTTTGGCTAGTTCGCTGGTGGTCTCAACCACCTGGCGGTGGACCCGGAAAGTAAAATGTCAGTTTACACTCTGCATCAATTAAATTGCAGAATATGATTGTAAAGTTTTTAGGGCTTGTAATAAAATTAAATGAGCAAGCGAAGGACGTTTATTTCATTCAATTTTCGAACCAATCAGACGTGTTCGATTTTAACTTCCGCTGTTGTGGTCACGTGGCACATTCCAAATTCGAATAATAATCATTCACGGATCGGTTACGGCGCATATCGTCGCACCCTGTGCGCTGGCCCTGGGTTGCCAACCTCAAACGGTCAGTTCCCAGTACGTTGCACCTTGTTACAAAATACCCTAATGTCCTCGTCATTCGCGAAGATTTTTGTGTTGTTTTGTCACAATTATATGTGCATTTCGGGTCGACACCCAACTTATTATCATAAGTAGATAATTAAATTTCAAAACGGGTCCTTTTATTGGTTTTTGTTTTATTTAGTTGTTCCAAATATGTTCGCCTAATTAATTTTGTTTACGAAACAAATTTTTGGCCATTAAATCAGCGGTAGGTATGAGGAGCTAGATGCAATATGTTATTATTACAACATACGAGTCTTTGTATTATTTTATGGGAGCGTCGTTTGGGTGACTCCAGTGACCTAAAGACGACCTGTAGCAAAAAATAAAGCCGCCCATTCACGCTCACGACATCTAAATCCAACCTTGAACTAGTTAAATCGTTTGGGAACATATCAGGCGGACACGGCAACACCGTCTCGAAGCGTCGGAAAAAATCGCATTTCGCGGTATCGAACACAGACGTGTTATTATCCTATTATTTTAATATCTTATTATAATAATATCCGAGCTATGCATTTTACATTGCATTCAAGTTTACATCTTAATTAATGCTGATGTTTGTAAATGCATCAGCAATTGGTCTTTTAATGTTCAAATCAGCATAGATACTTAAAAGTAATTCTAGTTCTATAAGCGAATAAGTAATTAAATTAAATTGTTGATTGATATGACCACTGTCGTAAGCTCTGATATACTTAGGTAAAGCTCTAGCCACACCGCCGCCGTGCGTGTTTTATCTTTTCCATTGACTTAGCGTTTCGGTACGTTTAATAAGAAAAATGAGCGATAGGTATATTCTAATAAGAGATTTAGAGTTTTCATAATAGATGATTATTATTTGTATTGTTACACATCTATTAACTAAATGTTTAATTGGAAAAAACTTAAATACCTACTAGAAAATGGCCATTCACTGTACCTGGACGATGAGTAAAATTGTAAATTTTACCCATTTTACCCCCTGCACAACTCTGATTTTCTGTTAAAACCAACCGACGACATTGTATAGGTACAACGCCTGCACAGCTTTATTTAATTCTTATTATGGTCAATTTTCACTTCAGATGCATATGGTGATGACTGCACACTTGAACTTTGTAAAGTTACACTCATATATCTTCCAATCTGAAACCTATGATTAAATTCTTTTTCAACATATCACGAACGTGTTTTTTGCATATATTGATAGAGTATTCTAATGTGTTCCCACATTACGTCATGGTGCAACGAGAATGCACGACATGCGATGCCTTTGATGTAGGTCTAATCGCCACAAATCATATATCAACCACCGAAAAAAAAAAAAATTGATCTTAACCGCATCGCCATAATACTCGTTTTTTATCACCGCGACCGGTGAGAAACGCTGCCATGAAATATAGCAATCTAATAAGACCATTTTTTGCTCCAACCAATTTTCCAATCGATAAATAAATACCCAAATTGGAATACAAAGCCGTTGTAGGTATCAAATTAACATCTCGGTACCGCGAATATAAATAAGTAGTTATTTGAACAACATAATGACAGGTTTGCTGATTGACTATCCATCGTATTGTAATTATGAATCATAAACAAAGGCTAAGAAAAAAACTGCCAAAAGCTAATCTCTGAGCAATTAACCTATCATGCGTTATTTAGTGTTGAAGGTCGATGTAAATGAGGCCGATACATTTCCTATCAGCTGCCAGTCTGAGTCTGGTTATATTAAGTATCATTAGCATATTCCATTGAGCCGAGATCGCGATTTGCAAGATTATCGCTACACAAGACATTCGCGGCGCTTGAACTTGAACACGCTAGCCGCCAAACTAAGGTTAACGTCCCAGAGCGAAAAACCTCATAAAATCTAGAAAAATATCCAAGATCCAACACAATTTGAGAGTTGCTCAATATATTTACACGAGAACAGCATAATCGCGTGATACTGCAGCTTATTGAGTTTCGAATATCAATACAATAAAAGGAACGCACCCATTTATTTCTTTTTTAAATTGCCAGTGTTGCCACTGAACAAAAGGTTTCGGTAAAACGACATCTTTAAAAGCCTTCACCGGCAATCGTAATTTTGTGCGAATATTATTGTACTCCTTTATTACCAACACGCGGTTTGCGCTTACAAAAGATTTTTACGAACTTTTTCTTTATGAACTCTCCAATCATAATACGTTATTGAAGCGTTTAAGATAATTTACTTTTTTACTTGTAATTTTAAACCACTTATATGAGGTTGATGAGCAAATTATTTCTTCAACGAAAGAAAATGCCTTTTTTGTCCTACAAACATCGGACGCGAAAACAGCTCGGTAACCCGATGACTAGGGCGTCATAAAGTGCAAGTAGGTGCATCGGAACGTCTCGTGGTAAACATAGACAAACCAGTTCTGCACTATGCGCTCCCACACATAGACGGCTTCCCCACTCGGCCCTCCTGCGGTAACGACCCCCTGATAGATCGCTTCATCTGATACTCCGATGACCAACAGCCAACTTGTGATTATGCATTCCTAGTCTCAACACAGTCGAGGTTTTGACACCTTATTAGCTCTAAGCTTTCTTATTCTCTCATAATTAAATTATAATATGCGATGCATATTCAAAAGTACTTTAAAGTACCTTCAGTTTTTTTGTGGCCACAAAACCAAAGGAAATTAATGATTACACTGTGGTTTCCTTTCCATGGCAATATTACGAAAGCTCACAAAATAATCGTGGTTGGCGGCTTCTACCTAAACATATTATGGCCCTTGCACTGCACATACTTGGTCGTATTACGGGTCGCAGACCTAATTTATACGTAATTAGCTGCGTCCCCAGAATTCACCGGCAAGAAAATTGATGGAAAAGTAGCCTATATTTCATTCCAGGCCTAAAACTACGTCTTTTCCAAATTTCAGCTACGTCGGTTCAGTACTTTTGGCATGAAGAAGTAACAAAGAAATCAATCAACCCATCCATCCAAACTTTCGCATTTATAATATTAGTGTGATTTATTTTAGTGAAAACAGTGAACTTCTATAAAAGTGACATCCTTGTCGGAGCTAAAAGAATTTCTCTGTTGCTTGTCCTAGTCCAGAAGAATACAAAATCGTCAATATTCAATACAAATAACTAATAATTGCAAATAACTAAATCAATAAACGCTAAAAGTACCCTATTAAACTATGATCCAAATTTTCACTTATACAAGAAATAGTACTCTAAATGATAATAAGTAGGTAGGTTAGGTACTATTTCTGATGAACTGAATGATGGTAAGAATTTTTTTCAAAGCTTTTTACAAACATTTGTTTTAATTGATTTGAGTGAATAAAGAATACAAGTACCGTCATCAACAAAGAACTCAAGTCAAGAGAGTAGTAATAGAAGGCAAAAGTGCTTCACACATGGCCACGCGCAGACTGACACGCAAAGCAATATCATCACGTTGCCGGCATCCGCCCGCCGTGCATTGTCCACCGGATGTCTTGCGGTCACACGCAATTTCACAAACTCCACTGCGTCCATGACTCCCTGGTATCCTTTCTTACGAAGCTTTAGGAGAACAACAACTATCCTATACATGACCAAATATTTCTACGTTATTGAGGCCGTTAGGCGTATTCTAGATGTTCCTAACTCTTTTGTGATTGAGAAGAGCGGGATATTTTCGATGTTTTTGTAAATTAGGGTTTGCCAAATGACTTGCCGCCTATAAATTAGTACCGAAATGCAATCGGCCATCAAAGATTAATTCTCATTTAGCGTGTGATAAAAAAGCAATGAACACCGCCTCATTGCCCGAAACCCCATAATTCATCGTTCCACTCGCAGTTAAATTAAAAACGCGTAAATGGGCGACCTACCGATTTCTTCGGCTTCAATTAGATTTCGCGAAAGACGAACAATAAGAAATAAAAACCGATCTTTTACGATCAGTCTGTCAGACTGGACCACTGAAGAACTGATTATTTTTCGAGTCGAGATCATACTTACCTATGGCGATGTTGAACCTAAAGGCCGGTGGTCAAAGCTCAGCTTACAGCATTGCAAAGCATACGATTGTATTTTCCCAGCGATCATTTATGAATCCAAAATCCACTCGCTAAAGCTTATTTTCCGTTGCAACATATTTCGCAGTGACATTCATTCGGTCTGGGTTGATCGTAAACACGGGAATGCAACGGGGCCGATTGGCAATGTTGCTAAAAAACCAAAAGTTTGAGTTTTAACCCGAAACTGGCGAGCGAAGGGGGTTTTATGGACCTGGAAGTAGGTCACCGGAGCTCAAAGACCGCCGAATGGATTGCGATTGCGTCAAACAAAAGGTGTTAAAACACTTTCGGTACCTATACGGTATGTACCTACTACTTCTAAAATAAAACTCGGAAATCATATCAAACACTAGATTCATTTATGTGATCTTCAAACTATTTTAAAATTCGAATTCTAAAACTTCAATTCGTTCGACGCACCATTGATGGAATGCAGAACGGAATTTTGCCAGGTCTTTGTTGCGGATTCCCAGACGGCCGCTGTAAAAAGCCGCGCAGGGGAGCTAGGCTTAGCATGGCCAGTGTAAGCACTGAATCAAAGTATCCATTTAGATTAAGAACACATTGTCGGATAAATTTATAAAAGAAAAAACACTGTGCCAACCAACCTTTTCTTTACAAGCGAGAAATTTCCAAATAACTCCTACATAATTATATTTAAAATAGTTATATCGTTCAGATATCCTAATAACTCCTTTTTAAATTATATCGTTCAGATGCTTTAGAACTTATCATAACCATTACTGGTTTGCTTAAAGCTACGAAATAATAATTTGATAGGTGGCACAGGCAACAGTCACGAAAACTGAGTTTGGTCGTCACCAAAAGCGACTTCGTATATTTTCCTATACAAATACAACTATTATAGAAGCTTTAAAAAGCTTATCATTCTTATTAAAATTCCTTAGTTTAACGTTATAATAAGGTAAAGAAGGTGACGGCAAGTGTGTCTCGGGATAAGGCCTACCGCCATTAGAAAACTATTATTATTGTAAATGTAACTAAGTAAAATAAGAACAAAATACTCTACAAATCTAGCAAAGTTTTAAGTTCATTAAAGAAATTGAAAATGTCGAAAATAGTACTAACTAACTATTGAAATCAGTAAAATTTCGGCATTATTCTTGATATTCGCTTGACTGTAGTCAAGCTAACCCCTATCTCCTCTTGCATTTGGGGGTTATTACCGTGGAAATGGCGTCCGTCCCGTTACTGCTAGACCTCTAAAAACAAAGGACGACCCGGTCGCGGATCCAGTTCTACACATTTTATTTATTTATTTTATTTTCCACTTAAAGTCGACCGGGACAATGCCTGCGGCGACTGGTAATTTAAAGCTAAGATTGTGCGATAAACAAATGTAGGCGAGATTTTCTTTTGATTAGTAGTTTTTGGTTTTATTCCATCAAAACGCGTTAGCTACAGTACTTATTTTTACTAACACAGTGATTTAATCTACCCGGACATCTGTATAATGTAGCTTTATGCCAATGTAGAAGCTCTTAATTACATCTCAGTTCTCATATAGGTATGGCAAAGTCTAGCCCACATTTCTCGGCTTTTGTCTATGACATCCTCTTGTCTACGGCTGTATAAGGTGGAACAGAATACTAGCGGAATCTCGTATATTGCTATGACATTGTTATCGTCACTCGTTGACCTATCGGGAGCAATAAGTCAACGCTCTCGATTGATGCGAAAGAATCAGACGGCTGTTCTGATGGACGTCACTGTTACTTTATTATCATCCTTATTTATAGCTTGTTACGTAACAATTCGCTACTTTTGTTTTATGATCAGAATTTTTATAGCCGAATTCGTAGTTTAATTTGATTCCACTTCGATTCATAATACCTTTAGTGTTCTGTATTATTAATTATAATATTTATTGTTCCGTGTAAAATTAAAGATTCTCAAATTAATATTATATTTTGTATTTGTCTATTTGACCCCCATCACCATGATGAACTAAACCATAAAAAAGTATTATTATATTAAACCCAAATGTAGTCACACAAAACCGTACTAGAGATCTTACGTAATAAATAATGAAAGATGGGTGATAAAACTGAACGTGTTTATTTATTAATAATTTGATTGATGTGTTCATTGATAACCCTAGATATTTATAAAATGCACACTAAGATAGAAGGTCAACTCCCACGCGCATCGAGGTAGGTCGGGGTATCAACAAACCCGAAATAATCACAGCTTTGTATTGGCGCCTATTGGTATCTAAATGAAGTACGTTTAGTTCATAGTGCCTAGTCGATTATGATCCCCTGGTACTTTTCTAGTTGACAGAAGAGTGGTGGTAGAATATTTTTCTCTGAAATTCCTAAGTAGTTTTGGAGGTTATTTCTTTTCCTAGATACAAATGAGCAGTTTGTCCACATTACTGTCAGTACCGCCCGATTCTTATTAATGTCGATAATTGAAGCAAATGAGCTTAATCGATGCCTACAATCAATTTATAGAACTCCTTATATTAAAAAGTAATTTAATTGATTATATACTCTGTACACTGGTTAAAATAAAATAAAACCTGAATTTGAACAAGTAGATCACTCCTTTAGATACCTACGAGTGCATAGTGCATATTTTAATTTTTAATTATTTACAGAAGTCTTTCAAGTATTGCAAAAAGGTTTTATTACTGCTACTCAGGAACACCCTACTCTCTGCACAACGATTAAAAAAGTTCGCAAACTTTTCCATAACAAAAGCATTCGGTAACACAAGCGCGTTCCAAACTCAAATTCCAAGCAATAATACACTTCCGTTTACACTGGCATAGGATCAACAAGTGTTAAATGTCCACTATAAAGTACAATTTAGTGCCTTCACTGACCTGTAGCCGTAGAGTAGAATAGACTGAGTCATTATAATTCTCATTGCGTGGTCTGCGTCACTATCGGAAATGCTAACGTCCTAAGTATTCAAATAGGCCTAGAGTTTCAGGTCGAATATGACTAAATTGTAAAAGGTTGTGCACGAGTGTTCTTTTTTCAAAATTTAAAAAGTTAGGGACAAAACGTCGCGTAGAAGCTAACAATGCCGCTCAAGCTCTTTTTTCAGAAAGCGCTTCAATCAATTCAAATTAAACATGTCTTGTACTTTCCGGTTTAGTGCGCCCGTGACACACAGGCATTAAGGATGCCCGTTATCACATATCTAACGTAATAAGCTGTTTACACAAATCTCGGTGCATCTCGAGATGTTTATCGAATTACCGACATTTTTCTCGAAGTGAAGATGGTAACAACTCATTGTTAGCCAGAAATTTTGATCTGATGACGCAAAATATTGCGTATTGTGTTTTACGATTTTCGAAACTTACGAGCTTTTGTTGGGAACATTCTTACTGCGTAAATTATGTTTTATTTAAATAGTATTCTTGTATCCTTAAACGGATCGGGTTTCTTGGCATTGAATCATCATCAGGGAAGAGAGACCTGTGTGGCGTGATTTTATTTAGTTTCCTATCCATCCATAGATAATTATCCAATAATAGTAATTTGGCAGACAGAACATAAATAGATACACTGATTATAAGAATAAATCGACCCATTCTCAATTTAATTTTCTTTAACATACGGTTGAAATTGTAACTTCTATTATTTTAGTGAAATAATATATTGATAATTTTAATTACACAAGTTCTTCCTGTCTTTGACAATGTAGTAAATTATTCTTTTTTTTTTCAGGTAAATATTCGGTTGTACGAGATACCTGAAACGGATAAGTAAATATTCGAAGAAATTAAAAAGTAGTCATATTGACAAGATTTAATTTACTTATGTGAGCAAATTAAATCGCCATGCTATTGTGGCAGAAACAATACATTATGTACTTATCTGACTGTCAGCGCGGAGGTCGTCTACTTTCTTAAACATCTGCCGTTTTGGAAACCCGGTTTCTTTTATCGATGAACAAATAAAACAAGATGTATACCTTCGATATATATATTAAATCAGGATGAGTATAAATCATTCGAACAGACAAAAAACGAATGTCGATTCCGTTTTGTTTCGACGTTTGAATCTTAAGAATTGGTTCTGCATACGAAGTTTGAACATCAAGTGCAGCGAACTGACCTATCCCAAGCGCGGCCGGCCGTCAAGTACTTTCTTCTAAACTCAAAATTGTAACCGTAACTATGAGGCGGACAGTCGTTTCCGGCGCCCGTGACGTCACGCCCGTCTCGCCGGTCGCCGCCCCTACTACGTAACCTTGGCGAGCGAGATGCGACTCGCCGCGCAGTCTTCGCTTTCATTTTCACTGTTCTTTTTTCAAAATTACTTTTTTATAATCCCATCTTCGTAACCATTCTCTAATATAAGCGCTCAGATGCTGGTCGCGAGGAGTGATCTGTGCGTGTCGCATCAGCTGCGATCCAGTAAAAAAATTACTCATATCGATTGGAATTTGGGTATAGCGAAATAAGAGCAAAAGCTGGGTAATTTTTCACACGATCCACGGCATAGTTGCCCTAAGCGCGGTGCGCCGGGGTGAGCGAACTCGCAACCTGTAATTTTGGACCGCAAAAGGAGCAAAATGCATCGAGATCGGTGATTAAAAACCTTTGTCGGTTCTACTAATATTTATATTATTTTCACAACGCGGCCGACATCTAATTGGCGCTCGTATATTTGATGTAGGTACGAGGACAGACCGCGGCGCCGCGTCGACCACCGACGCTTCATTAGTTTTCCTGGTATCGGAACATAAACTGCTCAATTTTTTACGTTCAGTCGTTTATGTCAAAACGTGACCCGAGCGAAGCGGACCCCATTGCGTTTTCGCCGACAAAGGCTCGTGGAAAAATCCATTTCCTTAGTTAGAACCTCGACAAGCCTCACGCTTAAGGATTTTCGTGACATACGATCATAAAATAACACAATAACCGGCTATCAATAAGGGCTAAAAATAATGGGCAATTTATAAATTATTGCAGGTGGTAGGTATGAGTAACTAGTTTCAACTGGTCATTGGTACTCTCGATCGGTCCAAGGTCTGGGATATTGAACTTGGCTCGGGCAGGCGACCGACGAGGCTCGCCGCGAAAGGGACGGATGCACTATCACTCATTGTTATGGGGGAAATGTCGCATGCGGCCACACGCACGGCTTTCCTATTGATTTTCTTCAATGACTAAACCTTAGATTCCTAATCTGTTTGGTATACAGTGCGATGCAAAGCAGCTGAGTGCGGAGCGATCCCGTAAGCATAAGGCGCACTTCCTTAAACAAAGTAGCGGGAACGAGACGGCGAACAAGGGAGCGCCTATAAGCCGCAAGCTGGAGAGAGATGGCGTTACCATGACAAGTGCATTCGCCGAAGCGACAGGGACGGTAGAAGTGCATTGCGCTGACGCATCACGATCGTCTGCTTTCTTGTCTTTTTTGTGAGCGTTACCCCCGCGGTTTCAGACTCGTCGCAAACAAGACGATGAAGTTTCGACGAATGTCTTTTACGCCAATGATAATCAGCAATGCGGTAATTAAATCTGCCGGTCTGACCGGTCGCTAAGCGTGGCATTTATACATTTATGTTCCCACGCGGTTGATGTCATTTTTATTATGAATGGCGGCCTTTGCGGGATTCCTGAGGGCCTGCTCCCGGGTCCAGTGACCCAGTGCCGGTGTCGCGTCGCGCACCCGATAAATGGTTTTCGCTTCGTCAGCGTCGGACCCGTTCCGCGCCGGCTGCGCTCCACTTCAATGGGTATCGATACCCAACACAAATAAATCCCTACGAGTGTGACTGAAGCAGGAAGGCGGCTAAGCGAGTAGATGCAAATCGAAGGTAAACGTGCTAAGCGTTCATTGGCATCATTAAAAATAAATAATATCGGTTTCGGAATGTTAGCAAGCGCGTCATCTCGCCCTCCCGCGGAGATGGCGTGAACTCTTTATCGGTCGGATGCATGCCCTGACCACTTGCTAAGAGGAAAAAAATTACCTACGGAATTTGCACACATACATTCCCGTCAAGGAAATCTCCTGTGTCTGTTATCAGCCCGCTCACGATAAAATTGCGTAACATAACACGTATGTCGGGAGCTGTACCACGTGTAGCTATCGAACATTCGTCGTTCCTAATAGTAGCAGTAATTCTCACGACGCCATGGCCGAGTGCGTTCACACCCATAAACATAGTACGCAGTATCGAGCGAGTACTTCGATCCTAGTCCCGGCTGCTTATTTACACGGCAAACAATCGTCGAGATAAGCACTGAACGGCAAGACTGTGCTTCCCACATCTGTCGCGACCTTGGCTCCTTCAGCCCGTTGTGTAACCTCCTTATCAGTCACGCTTCCCTGGTACCAGCGCCATTAACACCGGCAAATCTTACCCTGTTTTCCGGTCTCGATAAGATATCCGTACTTATCGAGCAGATGTATTCCAGTCGGGGAAGGATATCACGACACACATACTCCAAGACGCCTGCTCTAACTAGGTTCTATGAAGATCAAACAGCTATCAAAAGCCTCTTTCACTATCGTTTGGTTTACGATCTCCTGAACGGCGAACAGTCGCGTGGTCCGCCTCTTGTTAACATAATTACGGAGGTTTCGGCTGCTCCGACCGGTTTACATCCAGACTCTTGGTGCTTTTTATCGTTCTGCTCTAAATCAACGTTAGCTTTTATGCGAAACCGAAAGTTTGGCCGGCATTTGGATGATAAGTTGGAGGATAAGCATCTTTATTCCAGTTGACTATAACTTAAAACTGTTCGAAGCCTGTGTGGAATACGAGCCGCGCGAGAAACAGTTTGTTGACATTTTAGTTATGAGTTATAATAAGCGATATGGGTGCTTAGGAGTACGGGACCCTGACGACGCGGCGGTCCTTCCGTGAGTTTTTATTATTCCGGTGATAAATTAAACTGTACTCGTTAATCGGCCCTTTAATCCGTCTGGGCATTGACTCGACGTCCGCAATGAATGCTCAACTTTATCATCGAAACAAGACGTCAGCAAGGGTTATAAAACTTAGTGTCTTTTGAGCGTTAGTGATGTTTAAGTGTGAAAAGCCTACAATGGTGGTCCGCGCGAGTCATCGCCGAGGAATGTGGCCGCATAGGGACAGCCTCATATTAAACCAACACTAAAACTATCTCACCGTGCATGGGATGAGGCACGGACCGCACGTATTATTTTGCCGGCCACCAGATATCGACGTGAGATAATTCGATCCGAAGGATTTTTTGTGCGTTATTGTTAGCCTCGAATGATACACTGCTTGAATATTTAGCTATATCCGCTGACTTCACCGCTTATAAAAAATGGCGAATAATTAGTCAATAAAAATTCCGCCGATTATAGTCTTAGTAGTTACACGGGTGTTACGTAATTGGAGTAAACGACCTAAGAGCTGATGGTCTGGACGAAGGTCTCCGGCCACGTGGCGGCAATATGGCCCAAGAGAACACTCGCTCCGATTATTACCTACTTCTTTGTGCAAATGGGACGCTGTATGAATATAATTATATAAATCAGCCGATTTAATTGAAGCCGTTAACAAAGGCCCCAAGTTTGTTGCCCCGTAGAAGAATAGTCTGGAGATTCATGATGCATCTGTGTTAACATGAAACTTCGGCATTTGTAAACAATAACAGATGCAGCGATCGTTTACATGTTACGGTAATGATCGCGCCGTGAGTGGGCAGTGTAATAATTCGGGTGCGTTTCGGGCGGGCGATGGACGGCGTCCTTGACCGCGCGTCCGTCTCGATGACTCGAGTAAACAATTTGAATGAACCGCGTACGCGCGTGTATGTACTTGCCTCTGCCATTCACGTGTGCCGCACGATAATTCAAGAGTTCTGTTTGACTAACAAGATTACGCACTGCTGATGTTGTATTCGCTATCGAGCTTGAAAAAGCTTGCACGACAATTATTTTTAGTACGTTATACCAGGAACCGCAAATTACATATATTTTAACTGATGCTTTGTTCGCTATTTTTGCAGTCCTAAAAGAACATAACTAATTTGCTTTAGGTATATTGTTGTACTAAAGTTTTTTACAACCTAAACAGAAATAGCTACTTACCTACCTACCGTCAATGTGCTACCAAATGTAACAGAATATTATTGTATCATACTGATACAATTCACTACGGGCAATATTACATTTATACATACAGAACCTTAGTACAGAACAATCAAAACATTTACTGAACTACAGGCCTGTGTGTCGCGCGTCCAACGGAAACGACAAGTCACGGCTGGCAAGCGCCCCCTTGTAAGATACTACCTACTTATGCTCTCCTGTTAGTTGAGAAGGTTTTTTATAACAATAGAAATTGTAGATTTTAATTTCAAGTTTAGCAAGACAAACGATACAAAGTAAACAAACGTGTCTGAAATCGATCTAGAAGTCCGTTCCGTCTCATTTGCAGGTATTTCCTGCTGTTTGCTGATTGCTTCGGCGCCTGCAAACGTAGCCTCTCGTTGATCACGAACAAAATAATTCATTTTGAAAATAGAATCGTTGAAAATGGAATTCAGGTCAAATGAAACCAAGTTTCGATACCTTACCTTTACTATAATTTTCACCAAGAAGGTTAGATTCGACTTTGAGCAGTCCGGAATCTTTTGAGGTCTCAAACAACATAAAACCTAAAACCATAACACCTCAAAGTAATAAAATTGTTATTTTGTGTTAGTAGGTAGTTGGTAATTAGTATGTAGTAGGTACTCGTCGTGAATGATTATATTTTTAGATCATCAAATTGAGTTGAAGAATAAATCAAAGAAAGTTAAAAGAAAAAAAAGGATATAAATTTTCTTTTACAAACACTTATACATAAACTATCAAGGCACATTCATAATAACATAAAATACTTACACTATTTAAAAATAACATAATTGCAATTGGATGTGAGTAACTATTTTGGCACTAAAGCAAGTGTAAGCTAGGCGCTGAACGAGCTCATCCGCCTCCCAAGTTCCTTGGTGGCATTAGTGATGTGCCGTTTGTTTTATCGATATCGATTATTACCTATTTTCGATGTATCAGAGAACTTTTAATAAAATGCAAATGTAAAATGCAAATATTGACTTTTTTCGATGGACAATATAGAATTTTTGAATAAAAAAATCTAGATTGTTAATGCCCATGGATCTTAACACAAGGTTCAGTTCAAGATAAAATGTGTAAAGGAAACGCGAACCCACGTTAGATCTTTGCCAACGTTATAGCCACTTTTGATCGATAGAGAGAGATATAGATAATCGATGTAACCGGGTAATACAATAATCGTGTGCAATAATGCGGCATCTCTAGCAGAGCAGGAGGTGCGGCGCGGCGCGGGTCGACGCTCGCCCGAGCGGCCGATCGAAGGTCAAGGCTATCGACGATCGAGATCCTACTCGCAACACTACTGCGCAACGAAAGAAAAAGTGAGCCCAAACCTGAATAGAATGCGAGGACGAATAAAAATGAAAGCACTGTTTATCTTGCGCCTCCACTAGGCCAGTGTTGTGTATTCAAATTACGAACCTGTCGAATCGACCGTTCTCGCTTCATTGGATCAACGTGACATCTATTCTATTCCCGTTTAGCGTGTCGGCGAACTTTAATTATCTGAACACAGTACAAATAACCCATCTAGTTTGCGGCTGAAATTGATACCTCCATAATCGCCAAATCGTTTTGTGTGGCCGAAAGACTTAATCGCCGTACGCGACGGACTGGAAAGGGGCCTTTGGTAAAAAATTGTTTCTGCGAAGCTCAGTGGAGGCCGCGCGGTCGGTCGCGAAAACTTTTGTATTTATTACTCGCGTCGCAAAACTGTATCGTATTCCCTCTTAATTAAAATGTTCGGTATTGGATCTGCGGCTGTGTTTACGATCTGTATCATTTTTGTTTAATGAGTTATTCTCGGGGCGCGCCGCCGCTAATGGCCCCAGTGGTCATCGCGAGCGATCTGCTTTGCGTGCCTCTCATAAACTGCACCTCTTTAGTACTTCTCATTAGCAAAAATTAAATATTCAGTGTTATGTGCAAGGTTTTGCTCGTTTTAGCCAGTATTTAGGTGATTTGCATTAATTTGTTTGAATAACAACAGAGTGCCGATTGTAATCTGTAACTGATTTTCGGAGCGTTACCAGGATATACTCGTTGTAGGTGATTACTCGACATCTGTTCGTAATAAACTCAATTGCCTACGGGTTTTTTGTACGCATTAAACACGTTTAAAAACGTCGAAATCTAAATATGTGGCAACAAACGTGCGTGCAGTTAACTTGTGAGTGATCAGACTAATATTTTCACAGTTTGATGTGATTGGCCACGCGTCGTGGCGGTGGAATCATGAGGCGAGTACGTTACGAACTAAGATCGGTACCGGCGAGGAATGCGTACTACGAACGTACATCCATGCCACTTGGTGTTACGTAGGTACGAACGGTGTCAATTTCGTCGCTTTGTTTCTTAAGATGACTCTTATCAAACCTCATTTTACATACTATGTTTTTGTGAAACAATACTTATTGCATCCATCTCGTATTCGTCGCGTATGGCTACTTGCGGGAAACAAAGATAATTTAGCTATAGATTATTTTGACTACATAATAAGAATAAGAATAAGAAAGTCTTTATTTATAGCATTTACAAACTACCTACTACTAAGTTACTTACCTAATTTCTTAAATTACCCAACACCATGAACTACATATTGTATTTAGGTACTAATTAATTAAAACTACATCGATAATTGACGTCTATCGCATTCCCCGCACTAGTCGATAATCGCTCAAAATTCTGACAAGCTTTAATGTTGTTCCTAGAAATTCCTTGTGTGAAGGAGAAGTTAAAGAATAATGAACCTATGGACAGTATGGACCAATTGCAGTACATGTGCTGTCCGAGATCGCGAATAGCCCAGTCTCGGATGCACCTAGTCTAAATGTCACTGTGTGAGCCGCCCGATTTAGCCGCTCCGAAATAGCTCGCGTTCATCAACCCCTAGGTTCGTCATCGGCAAACAGCTGACATTTACATCGACGGTCCATAACCGTGTAAACATTTTGAGAAGGGCAAAAACAACCGATGGAATGCTAACACCGCGATAATGTCGCGCATTTTCGTCAACGTTGTTGTAGTCTTTTCCCGATGATATTTACCAAATAGTCGAGTGCCGCGATCGTCTGTCCTATTTTAAACTTCAAAGTTTTAAGTGGGAAAGTTTTAGACTGACAAAAACTTATCTCCTGGGAATATGCCCCATCTAAAATTCCAAGTTGAATCATCCGCTGTCAAATCAAACTCAAAATTAATTGAGCGTTCATTTCAAACGATGCCTGACCGCAGCGAAACACTGCAATTTTCGATTCATCATTATGACGGTGCAGCAAAAAATTAGCACCTCCCTAAAAAACGATTATTTAAATTATCACGGACGGAGTGGCATATTGATATTGATGTAACGTGTGATATGATCGATCGAGTCTAGCTCCTCATTTTATATGCTTTCCTAGTACCTTCACTGAGTCGAAATGAAAGTGTACACGTTGGTATGTTTGTAAACAAATTCAGCGTAAGATTTACGTTTTTTTCCACGATTTTGTACAGCTGGCTTTTATTGCGCAATCTTACATTTTATTACTTCGCGCCTCCTGTTAGAATGTGGGACGCCGATGAATGTCGTTTCAGTGAACTTCAATACCAGTTTAAACGTCTGAAACTTCAGTCGTTAAGTCTGGCTGTTCAATTAGCGGTGTCGCATCTCATTCCTCGATCCGAAAGACACAAAGGTCCGAAGAGCTAAGGGATTGTGTGTCACTCATACATTCGGCTATCGACATTTCTACAGAGCTATGTTATTTCTAGCCACGTGAGGCGCCAACTTTAGATTGGGCAGGGCTCATCTGCATTCTGAACCGTTATTTGTGACTGAACTATAACCATTCACTCCCTCAGGAATCTACAACAATTTTGAATTGAGAACACTGTAGGCATGGGATAGTGATCGATGTGCAAACATCGATGAATTCGCAAGATAATCTGAAACGGAAGATTAAACGAGGTTTTGTATTAAGTTCTATAATGTTTATGCTCCTGCAGAGAGTAATGTATTGCTGATGTTGAGATAATGAAGATTTTTAAGGTCGGGTTTCGCTGGCACGTCGTAAAGGCGCAGCGTGTGGTGGCTTTCGTGCGACGGACACGTTTTGAACCGTTCGAAATGTGTTTGTGTGTCATAAAGGGAGCTTTATTAATGCTGACTATGGTTTTGTTTATTTTTTACGCAAAAATATAACAACGATCCACATTTCAGCAAGCATGCAAGAACATGAGTTGTTAAAAGTTAAAAGTATTTTCCATTTTAAAGTAAAAATGATAATTAGTAAACCGTCTCAGATGTATGCGTAAGCTTACAAATAAACTTCTTTGTTTTCATTCAATATTGACAAGTCGAAGGTCTTTTTTCCTTTTTACTTCGCTTTCTGCACACACCGGTGGCCTGGATCCCTTTTAACCGACTTCAAATAAAGGAGATTATTGATACTCAATTAGCGAGCCTGCCTGTTATCCTGTACTGTATGACGAGAGTTCAGAAAGTTTGTTGAGCAACAAGGTAATATTTCGTAAGTGTTTAAATACAAATATTTCAAGCTTTTGCTAATTGGTTATCAAAAGTGAAAAACATAATCATTATTTAATCGTTAAAAATATTTACGAACTGGAAAACCCTAATATGTATTTTACATAAGGACCATAACGTCTTTTATTAAAAAAGAACATTTAAATCTTGTGTATTTAGCTCGTTTAAATCAGAACACAAATAAAATACATAGCTAGGTATAACGTATGCAAAAGACCCCACCCAATTTAGTCACAACTATTCTTTGTTCGCAAGTTGGTAACATTAGGTATTTGTAACTGAATCCTTCCGCGATATTTAAATAATAAACATCGATAAAGCTTGTGTTCCTCCGAGCGACACTAAAAGCAAAAGCTATAGTCTAAAAGGGAAATAACGCAGCAACTGTACCTATGGCTCTAAACCGATCTGTAGATCTACACTTGGAAAAGTTATATTTTCTTTTAATCCCGATAAAAAAGAGGGATGCCGCGTAAAAAATCTTGTCTAGATATAATGTCAACCAATGACCTACTTTTTATTTATGTAGGTATCTCAGAAAACGCGTGCGAAGCCACGGCAGAAGCATTCGACGACGTCAATAGGACACGTCTTATCAGCCATCTCCACAGTTTCTTCGCTGATCTTTGACTACACCACAGTCCTTAGATAATCGCACGTCTACGACGGTTATTCGTCGCTCGCAGGTCATTGCCGAGCGAAAATCCAAGGTCAATACAAACCGACTCATGTTTAGACCACCTGGTCTATTGTGTGTGCCTTACAGTACCTTAGTTCTTGCTTCCCTTTTGTGTTATGTTCCCCTAGTTGGGAACACTCCTTTGCAAACGGTTAGCTGGTTGCTAAAGGGGCAGAAGCCACTGTTATGGCAACACAGAAGGGTGGCACATGACCCAGTTTTTGATCACACCGATTACATTTTTTATGTGACATGCCCAAGGGAGCGTACCAGGGAGTCTATAACACGAAAGGTTTTTGCTTTTTGAAGTTTATATAATTGCATTATTAACTACTGGATGATTCACGATTCATAAAAAATCCTTTATCTATTTACACGTGGACACACAGTTTCAATTAAAACGTCTGTCAGACAAAAGAATAAAAAATAGGAAACTAGGTATCCCTAGATTCTCTTGCTGGTTTGATTATATTGGATGTGTCTACTGACATACCTTTAGAATTTATAGCACTTTGTTAGATTTTGACGAAACAAAGAGGTTTCGAATAGAAGGCATTTGGCCTTAACTAGTATCTAGCCGGAAGCGTGTTGTATGGCAATGAAGGAGGTCGTAGGCACCAGTTATCAGCATCTAAGCAAGCTTGCCACTCATGGGCCCCTGGTATGTTGGTACCTAAGTTTTTGATATTTCGCCGCTTAGACCAATAAAATAAATAGGTATACGTTACCTACGTGCTGATTTTGTAACAAAAAATGTGCACGAGGAAATGTCTTCTTTATTTGGACTGGTTTTTTCTGAGCTGTATTTGGTAATTCTATTTTAAATCTATGTATAACGAACACATGACATAAGCACACATAGTTTATGTCATCGTTTCCGTTGCACGTTTTGCTTTTTATTGCTAAACAATCATTATCGTCGAACGGAGTAAAAGTTCGAAGTAAAGGTCTATGTCAGTCAGTGCACCTCGCGGGTTTATTCACCGATAACGCTTATCACCGAACGTAGATCTTCCTCCAATATTGCATTAGTATTACAAAACAGTGTTGTGGAACCCATGTGTTAGTAATGCAGTCAATTCCATTACAATGCCCGAACATATTATATCGAAACCAATTCTACTGAATTCAAGGGTCAAGCTGTGGTTTGGATTTGGACAAAAAGGAGATTGCTCAATTAAAGATTAGCTATAAAAATCCGGAAATATTTGTTGGTATTAGTAACTTATTGTCTATAAGGTGGTTTATAGAGTTCTTTGCACAAGCTGGTTGTAACCTAAACTCGATGTTTAGAAATTGACAGACACGTACCCATGAGGTAATGTTAAACTAGCACAACTTTAGTATGAATACGAATTAAAAAGTGTGATACGAATGAGAATTAAACAATTTGGATCAAAAATAACTATTTTCTTGAAGTTAACGGAGCACATTGTAAGAATATTTGACCAATCGCGCTTTCTTATCTGTTTTATGGATTTGACCAGTTTTGACAAGTAGATACTACAAGTTGCTACCACATGAATGAAACCCACTAAATATTGGGGATATCCCATCGTAGCAGATACAAAAACATCGTATTAGATTATCTTTACGTCGCTGGGTGAATGCACTGGCCCCGTTGGCTTCTTGCCAGCTCTCACGGTAAACGCTCTAATCACCGAACACTAGACCGCTCCTTTGACTTCTGATTACTTATAAACTCCTGGTACTTGCGATGCTCTTGTACCTAGAGCTGACGAGGGTCGCTCATGCGTTCCTGGTGGTTTAAAAGCAATTCACATCAGAGTAACAAAAAATAACAAGTGATGACATCAAATGATAAAACTGATTCAAAACAAAATGAAGGCAAACTTAAATAAAAACCAGTTTTTTATTATACCTATGACAAGTGATCTCAGGCTTTGACGGTTCGATGCACTTTTAACGCGAGTTGTCCAATTTCCTACTAAAACCTATTCCGCTTTGTATGATTATATCTAAATTGCGAACTATTTCATATTTATTATTAAAGTTGTAGTCACAATTTAGCAAGGTTGAATCTTTATTTCCTGTCTAATTCGTAAACTGCGACACTTTTGAAGTTTTGATGTCGGACCACAGTTTTATTTGGATTCTAAAAAAGTAAAAGTCTAAATTATTCCTTTTACTTATCTAAAAAATTTTCTTACATCCGCAGCTTCTATGGAAAGCTTTTAAAAGCTAAAGGAAACTTCCACACAATTAATTATGTTTAGAAAGGTCAGAGATTGTTCGATCGACCGTTTGAAACACCCTTCAAAATAAACTCAAGCCTTGCACGATATTTTATCAAAAGTAGGTAAAATCAGTTGCAAATAACCCTGATCTTATGTTTACCACTCCATTGTTAATACAATGCATTATTTGAATTGAAAGTAGGCAATATCTATGCGCGTGAGCATCCTTGGGATATTTCCTCCGATAGCAAAGTTATTATTTAAATTCAATTACTTTAAACATAAATCTTCTAAATTATTGGTATTATTTATCTCTATTCTATTCCTCTTAAAACGATATGGCAGCTTTATAAAGAAGGAAAAGGAGAGGGAAGACCAAGAATTAACTATATGAGTCAGATCTTGAAGATAGCTGGAAGAAGCTTGAAACAAATTTTTAGGCTTTTGAACAAATATGACATTCAAAGTTTGCGAAAAGTTGTACTCAAAAATGTATGTAATGAGTGTATAATATGTGTGTAAACGGATGAAATAAATAGGAAATGAAAGTTTGTATGGAAAAATGTAAGGTTTATGTGACTACCCAAAATCACTATTCCACGTGGATGAAGTATAGGGCACAGCTAGTTTATAATAATTCAATTTGTGGGCTTCGACGAAAGAAAATCTGTATTTTCTCGCATAAAGTATGACCTTTTATTCTTCGGCAATTAATCTTCAGAAATTTAAATAGTAGTAGTAATTAATCAGGATCGTCGGCTTTTAGCAAGCTAATTGGCACGTCTTATTTATTTTATTTTTGTAACAAAATACACCTTAAAAGAGCCTTAAAATAAAGAAGTGATAATAACACAGTGCAAATAAGATGTGACAGCGCCGACTGAGCAGAGCGACACAGTATAAATATCTTACAGTAGGACATCATCATATAATGCGGGACATTGTCTAGCCCCAAAGCTCAGCTTTTGATATCTGCACTAGCTGGAAATTGATGCCATCCTTTTTATTTCGATCGATATGAAAGGGAAAGCAAAATTTTTATTGTTGTAAAATAATATAGTTTGGTGATATCTTTATTGACACCACCGACAGCTAGCTATAACCGATGTACTAAACTTGTTATACATTTATTTTTAGTAATAGAGGAACACTCAGAACACCCGAAACCTCTGTAGATTGTACAATACAAACATTTGTCACGAGGCGGGAATTGAACACGTAATTTCTTGCGTATAGGCGGACACGGTCGCCCGCTGCTTCACTGAAGTCGTCGTGAAGGGTATTGTGCGTAGAGTACTTATAATTTATTTAGTCAAAACTGCGTCGACACAAGCCACCTTGTTGAAGCACCACGTGGCCAATAAGTTTCACTTTCCAAACCTTGGTCGCAAAAATTGTTATTCTTCTGATAAAAGCTATTGTTGGCAAAGAGAAAGGCAGTTCTAGGACAGTATTAGATTCAAATAAATTATCCGTAGTTTCATATTCGGCACACGTGCCCTTCGCGGCTTGCATAACAAATATTTGTGAACTTACAGTTGCTAAGTAATCGTAAAGCTCCCTATACGCCCTTATCTGATTAATCTGTATATATTAAATCATTTCGTGACTGACAGACATGAAAATACCTAGGCGGAATTATACGATTTATATGTGGAAGGGAAGTACAAATATATTTCAATTAGATTTAACTCTTTACACAACGAAAAATCAGATCTTCCGCGACGGCTTAGGAGTTAAATAGATGGTAGAATAAGGTTGATGAGGATATGTTTTTTTAATATTTCATAGAAATTTTACATTCATTCGTTTTTTTGATAAAATAACAAAATCTGACTTAGCGTTCTGCATTACGTGCATTGTCTACACTGCAGTTGGCTTACTGTTAATTTACACTTTGTTTGGTAATTTTTTGCTTGCTTCTCGACCTTGCGTCGACTTTTACCTACATCAGAGATTAATAAATAAGTATGCCGATATTTGCTCCAGTGGTTATTAATCTCAATTAATTTAGACATAATAATAATGTTGGCTAGATCGTAAAGCTATACTTTGATTATGATTAGATGTTTCGGTGTCTGGGCAGGGAGAACAAATTGTTTGATGTTGCACTGCCAATCAGAAATATTTAAACGTATTATTTGTACACGTCATACGTATAATTTGGTTGACTTATGATATCACTAGACAAGAATCAATATCTATTTATATTTAATGTTTCTTAATTATGTTTTTTATTGGTTTCAGGTAATACACGGAAATATCAATGCAGCATCCATAAGTATTATTTAGTTTTAAGTTCAAATGTTTTTGCTGACCCTGCGTAATTTCATAGCGGTTCGTTAGGTCTAGGTACATGTGACAAATTAGTACAGTTCTAAAAGGTGTTACCATGTTTGTAGGTTACCTGAATTTCAGGTAACATACCTACACACATTCTTCGGTCATAAAACAAACACAGTAAAAACTTGGGGCAAGTCAAGTTTACTCGTATCTCGGTCTGCGATCAGTGCCCAAATGTCCTGAAATAGGTAAACTGGTAGAGTACCGAGTAGTACCTAAAGTTTTTCAAACAAAGGTCAGTAGTACCATATCGCCATGACGCAATCACAATCTCAACTCAGAAATCACTGATTCATTGCGGACAAAGACCTGTCTCGCATGATTATTGACAAATTAACAAAAATAACCAAACTAAGAAATATTTACAACTAGATGTGCTCACGACTTCGCCCGCGTGGAATTTTACTTTAATTTTGCGCGGATCCCTTAATGTTTCAATATTCTGCTATAAAGTGCGAATTCTATTTATTCATCAACGAATTCAAAAAACAAAGATCGGTAATCATCATAATAAGTTTAGCCGTTATTGGGTTATAAGTACTAACTCCATATACATTTAGTTTCACTGTGGTTTCACTCTGTATAACGCGTTAGATGATTTTTTAGACAGACTCGTCTCGAATTTTCCTTTTCGCTGTGAAGATACCTATCTCAAGTCGTCAAGGTGAAAAGGCCTACCACCCTCTCCCTTACTCCCCTTGACATGATACCAAACGCCACGTGGCAGCGCTTACAAACAAAAAGTAACAAGTCAGGCGGAATACTAAACGAAATTAGCATTTACTGCTACGGGAATAAGAACAATACTTGCCTAATTGACTTGCTTAGAAACATTGACTTTTCGAATAACGCTGTAAACGTCACTTGATTAAACCAAATCTAAACCTAATTGTTATAGTGGTAAATGCCAGATTAGCGTGTCTTTTAAAGAATTTTGTCTGCTCCATTTTCAAACATCTATTTTACCGCGAAGGCATGGCTTGAGCAATCTTGATCATCCAAATACTTATCTAACCCCGAAAAAATAACTTAACAGTTTGTTTTGTAATGTTAAAACATTTTTGCAGATTAATTGTGCTAACTGTTTCGTTGTTCGATGACAAATAACAAGATAAACAAACGTCATCAGAGCGTTGAACGATGCCAATTTCAGTTCGATCTGCCTCATGCCTCCTCGTCCCGTCGTCGTCACCCACACACCCGCTAAGACGATACATTAATCATTCCTTTACGCGCATCCTCGTACCGGAATATGTTTCGAAATAAATGTTATTGTTATCGTGTTAAGGTGACTTTTGACTTGCATTTTTCTGCGAATTACGACTCTATCTGTGTAAATTGTGGCGTGTCGGCGCACCTCTTGGCCGCGTCTGTAGCCCTGGTGTTATGTAAGCCGAGTGCAATGGCCGTCCCGAGTACTGGGAAAGCTTTTCTCCCCTGTGCTATATTTCCCCGGGTTAATACCTTAATTTTATTTTTTTTCTTTAAAATATGATTTATATTACTTAGGTACATTGTTTTTTCTAAAATTATGCTCGTACATATTTTAAATTGAAGTCCGAGAGATTAAGGTTGAATGTATACTTAACTATTGCTTTGCTTGCAAAATCATGAAATTGCGCAATGTTCATGCTGTAAGTAGTAAAGAAATTTAAATTCATTGAGCAAGATTTCTATGTTACAGTGATAGATCGACAACGTTGCCAAGTTTCCATTTTAATAATTGATCAGATACACACACGTACAACCAATCAGAAACCAATCGTGCGTAAAGCTGAAAAGGTCCGCTCACGTGACCTAAATAAATAACAAATTCATATTTTGAGGGTATAAGCTGCGTGTAGTAATTAGCGGGGGCGAATGTGGGTTATATCAGGCTATGCACCGGTCGCAGACCCGCCGGGGTCGTTGACCGGTATCGATCGGAGGCACGACGCAACTTCCCCAACCCCACCTACCCCCACCCCACGGGAACTGGGGAACTCCATCCGCTACCGCATGCGTCATTTTGGTCAAGACGTTCTCATTGTAAAGTTGAAGTTGGAGAAAAAGAACATTGACCTAGTTTTGGCGGTGTTACGAATTTAGATTCTTTTCCGTAGTTGATGATATTGGTTTTAGAATGACCCTTTTTCCTAGAAAAGTGCAACTCAGCTCTATCTTTACAGAACAAAATATTCAGTTTTCTTTTATTTTAATGGCAGATGCAAAGCGTTTGTAAATAAAAGCCACGAAAAATAAAAGATCAACTCGAGTTACAGTGTACTTCATTAAAATACAGAAACCTCATCGATACAGACTTAAGTCAGCGTCCGCCATTGTTTGCAAAGCAAACTTCTCTTGTTTGTCCATTCTACGAAGTGTTGACATTTTTTTGACGTTTGCGGCCGAGTTGTTCTGAAGATGCTGCGGGTTGGCCCACGTTGGCAACGCGCCAGCAGTGACGAAACTGCTAGACCGCACTGGCCAATGTTTTCTATAAAACTGTCTATTGATCTTTGTGACTCATTTCATTGTAAATGCGTACTGATTACAAAATTTACTGACCACTTATGATGTGTGGATCCATATATATGTTTCTTTTTAAAATTGACCAACTGCCTAGGTGTCTTCTAGATTTACTAACAAAAGTTTATTCAACAGTTTTGTAGTTAAATAAATAAATAAATAAATAAATAATTCCGGACAGTCCACACAGCATCATCTAGCCCCAAGCTAAGCAGAGCTTGTGTTATGGGTACAAGATGACTGATATACTTAATACAATATACTACATAGATAGATATTTTTATTATAAATATTAAACACCCAGACAGTTAATTCAATAAACTTAACAGTCCACAATAGACGTCATTGTTAGTGTTACGTGTAGCGGATAAGAACATTGCAGTATATAAAGCTAAGAATCGGCTCGGCAGTATTGACGAAAATACCGCCAAACTCCTCGCCGCCGGAAGGTCTATAGTCGATATACAACAGCTGTAGCTAGGCGAAACCGTCTTGGGGAGGCCCGGCCACCCCAGCCTACCGTTGTTATGACAACGGCTATGATTTATGCTCGCCTGGTGACTATTACTAATTCTCGGGGATTTCTTTATGACGACCGTTGTCGTGTAAACATACTATTATCATTACAACGTGGTATTGTGGATTGCGAGTGGATGCTAAAGAACATCAGTAGGGGTGTGGAATACAGAAATGAATATTTTCAATATCAAACTTTAAACTGAAATGTAGTGCAAGAGTGATAAATTTTTCATAATATACAAAAAAAATCTTTTTCTTGGAAATGATAAGGTTTCACTACTGTTATCGAGTCTTGATTATGTTGAAATTAATATAGTATTCAACAACATAAATTATTTTTCCACTTACTGTTGCCTTGATAAACATCTTTCGGTTTCGCTTCAGGCACTATCGATCGGTATTCCCCTCATTGCCTTATATTCTATTCCCATTGCTGAAACTCAAGCGATGGCTTGGGATATGCTCAGAAAATTGTTTATCTGTTAGCTCATGGGTGGAATATTTATTCATAGTAATTTTGTCGGTGGATAAATATCGTATATCTAAACTGGTTTCTCGTTACCTCAAAAAAGGGAATTCGGGGAATATTTATGTGTGATTATATTTTTTGTAGTCTATTATAGATTTTCCTTCATGTGCATGAGCACAAGCGAAATGAAAATGGATAAGTTGAAAGTCATATCTTTATTTCACAATGATAATTTTAAAGTATCAAAACCACGCGGTCACGCTAAACCGGGAATATCTTAGCATGAGAAAGAGATAGCAACAGAAAAGGCAGCAGTGTATCTCGTTCATTATTCAACGGATGATTTTCGCTGTTTTCCTTTTCGCCGCCATCATTTATTCTGTGCTTATTAATTAGTTAGATGTTAACGTGTTTATTTTGTCCACCATCCTCCCACCCACAGAGAAAAGATAAAATAAAATAGGAGGTATATTCCTTACTTAACCCTCCATTATCGTTTAACGAAAGTAGACAACCGATTATATTATTCGTTGTAAGTGATTGATGAGAATCGAATTAAACCAACTAATTATCTTTTTGAAGTCTCAACCTTTGCTAAAGAACTTAGGTTGATCTTAACATAATATCTTGAATTATCTTGCTAGGTATTCTTTTGGCTTTGAACACAAGTAACGTATGTATTAACTCATCGCTTAGTATATAACACCGTAGACGGAGTATCGATTCAACATAAACATATTTTTTTTGCGTAAATACCTCGTAAGTAGATTTGTCTGTTTTTAAGATGTGTAGATATTTTTTCCGGGTGTTTTCTAATAATGATATAAATATCATTGTATTTTTACGCAGTACCTTAATTTTTGAGTTTTCTGCTATTTGGGACAAAAGCAAATATGATAAAACAAAGATACGTTAAAAACGTTTTAGACGTTCTTGATTTTATAAATGATAAGTAAGCAGATTTTGTTTTATAAATAAAGACTCTTATTTCTATTCTAAAAAGGTTTGAATTCTCACTGGTTATTTCCATTCTTTCTTCAACTTCACACTAATATTATAAAAGAAAATTTAGATGGATGGAAGGATGATTTTTACCTCTTCTCGCCAAGATTACTGAGCGGATCGGGATGAAAATTTGAATAGGCGTAGTTCTAGGTCTGAAATAAAAAATAGGCTACTTTTAATCGCATGAATATTTTCCCATGGGATAGAAATAAACTTTTAACGTTTCTATAGAAACAAAGCGTGAGAAGCCGCGAGCAATACTAGTCTATCATATAGACAGCGTCTTATACTATAGATTAGGAAAGTATGCATGTTATTTTTCCTACCAGAAAAGATTTTATACACCAAAATATATCAAAATATTGTATTATATCTTAGAGACACTAAATAACTCGCAAAATGATTGATTTCAAAGTAGTTCACCGCAAACTACCGACATAAACTAAAACTTCGATGCCATTTGTATCCATAGGTCAATGACCTCGTAATTTTTATTATCGAGAGGGGAAAAAGGGAAAACAAGTTTCCCGGATTCTTTTCCTGATAATAATTCGTCTTCGCCCTCCTAACGGCTTTTTCGTAGCTTCGCCTCCTTCATTCTTATTTATTTCTTGTTATTTATGCAGAGAAGTTAATAAGTATCTTCTGCCCGCGGGCTTGCACGGGATAGAACATTTTCTATATCTTATTCTAGGGATAGAACTTCTTAGTTTCGGCACGAGTTCAGTTTCGTCATTTTTAAAGCTTGAAACTTATTTCTACGTTTTTGATTAAAAATTGGGGATGAAATTTTGTATGAGAAAAAATTAGCTTTAAATGACTGCCTAAAGTCACTATTCCACGCGGACGAAGTCGCGGGCACAGCTAGTAGGTAATAATATGTGTGAAATTGTAATAATATGTCGTACTAATATGTGTGTGAAGTTCAGTTGACTTTGATTTATAGTTTCCCTTAGTACTCGTGAAAAGCAATAAGTATCCTGCAACAACGCCATCTCGTTTTGTCTGAAGGAAACTCAAACGAACATTTTGAAATTCAAATTCGAACGAATACTTTACGGAAGCCTAAACTATTACTTATTCTATGCCAGTACCTTTTGAAGTGAGCCTCCTGTTATTTATTCTATGGCCAGTAGGAAGTACCTATTGAAGTGAATGGTGACGTCACAAGCGCGGGGTTGGGGGGATCAGTGACCTGAATCGCTACGCCGTAGAGTGCAGTGGCCGCTACGCCGTAGGCGCGTAGCTAGGCAGCTACGAAGGTGCTACGAGTTTTCTAATATCTACTTCTATAGTGTTATTCGATAATTTTCATAGGTATTGTATGGATGAATAACTGACGAATAATACGTCAATATTTATTTAAAATAACGCGGCGGTCTGTCTGTCTGTGAGAACGTCCAATAAATGTATGTTTTATATACTTAACACGGTTTACACCAATGCCCAAAGTAATTTATAAAGTTTTTAGGGGTATTCATGAGGCTTTAATTAAATTGACTGAAATGATCATAACAAAGTTAAAAAATCATGGGAATTAAACTGGCGTGGGCTGCGTGAAAAAAAAACCAGTTAAATATGTGAATGCGGGCAAAGCCGGGGTGGGTCGCTAATAAAAGATAAATAACGAAGTAGAAACAGCGCTAATATTACCGATTTTGTAAGATGTTGATGATGATTTTGGCGTCATTCAGTAAAGGATTTATATTCGCTGGAGGCGGATAAAGCGGTGACGTCATGGAAGGGGGGGGGACCGGTGACCCGGATCGCTACGGCGGCGTAGAGTGCAGTGCCCGCTACGCCGTAGCCGCGTAGCAAGCGCTACGACTTTCTACCTAAAGTTCTATTTAAATGTAACTATGGCGATAGCGTGCGGTATGCTTTTAGGAAATACATAGCTGATCTGACAGAACTTTTTTTGTCTTAATTTGAAAATAACCAACTACTATTCTGTAACAAAAATTAAAAAGTTTCGTTGTAATTTACGAGTTGAATTCAAGGCTTAATCGATTAAAATTAACTCAAAAATTTCAGGTCAGATAATGATCAACTTTATATGGGACCATACAAGAAGCACCAGCTTTCAAATAAATAACGAATCATCAAAATCGATTCTACTAGAAAAAAATATACACAAAAAATACAGTCGAATTGAGAACATCCCATTTTTTTAAATGGGTTGAGAAGACTGAAAAATATACTTTTCGCAATCTGATTTTATCGTAAGAATGTAATTTAACTCAGCAAGATATCGTTTTAAGATTTTTTTATAGCTTTATTTTACAAAGCCAAAACATTATAATTCTGTGCTAATTTGCACTTTTCAGTAGTTTTCTGCAATCTAGCCATATGGCATTTTGCCAAAGCGATATTATCTGTAATACTTTTACACAGGGTTGTTTATCTCTTGAGACATCTTTTATGATAAAAGCGAAAATGCGTGTGTGACCTCCTTCCTTCCCTTTGAATAATAACATGACACGAGTTTGTAAAAACGTTCTCCGTAAGTGATATTGAAAAATAAATAACTTATAAGAATCTATTTGTCTTTTTAGTACTTTGCAAAACAATGTTATACAAAGATGTATTAGGATTAGAATTCGATTCCGGTGTTTAAAAAAGTTAACTTTTAAGTTTAGGTTTACAGAACTAAATTTCTCTCATAAGAGTATTTAACCTCTGAGATCTGTTAAATAATATATTTAAAAAAATGATATGTCAATGAACTTAATACTTTGTAACCTTATTAAACCCAAACTTATTGGCGTACAAAAAAGTTTCGTTCCAAAACTTATTGGGGAGGTGTCATAAAACGACTGATTGCCGCATTATACCTCATTAAAAAGCTAAAAGTAACTCACAAAATAAAATAAACCTTGTTATTACTGATTATGGTTCACAATAAACATAAAAATCTAATCAGGAAAATATTTAAGGAGCTCCCACCAAATTACTGCCGATCACTTTCCTGAGTACATTCAAAGCATTTCGAATGCTATCTCAGTCAGGATACGGTTAAAAATAGCGCGGCCAATTCACATCGATTTCATAGCAGCCTTAATTTGTTGGAAATAAGGTGTACAATTACTCGAAGGCAGAGGTTAATGGTCGAGTCGATGGGTCATGATCGAACTACCCTCTGCGGGCTTCCCCATTGTAAGGATTATACGGTCGTAACCGAATACTCACTACCGAAATCATGTTTTATATTTTCCATCATGTTTTCATACGATTTGATGCACACTTGAAGAATAAACGTTCGCTGAATAACATAATAAGTTACATTTAGGTTAAATTCATGAGTCGAGACTTTGAATATAGGTCGTGAGATCTCGTAGACGCCACGGTTTGCCGCATTGAGGAGGAGCGAGAGGGATGGCGAATTGTGGAGACCACGTGTTAATGCAAGACGTAACTTTATCATGTTTTGGTGCGGGACACGTGTATGGTGAATAAGTAATTTTGAGCTTCGGTTTATGTGCGAGAGAGGGCATTACAGGCCACGCAAGATTTAGTTCGATTTCTTAGGAAAGCGAAAGTAGGTGGTTGTGCTTCGCGCGACGGCTGCAGACTAACTGTCTGGGTTTGACGTTCTACCTCTAGGTATGAGGAGAGGCGGCGACGGACGGTCACGAAAATGTCATGTCCAGATTGTTCGACCTTGTCCTGATGCCGCAATGAATTTTACGTAAATAACGAGTTTTTACCAACGCCACTCGTGAATAATGAAACAGGTGGAACCCACCTCGGCACGGCGTAAGCCCTTCGCTCATGTTTCATTTTTAATCAGATCCCTTTCTTTTTAATTCGGTCACGTATCGCGTAGCTAACGAGCGTTTCGGATTGTTTCAGGTTGCAAGATCAAAGCTCTGCGCGCGAAGACGAACACGTACATAAAGACGCCGGTGCGCGGCGAGGAGCCGGTGTTCGTGGTGACGGGCCGCAAGGAGGACGTGGCGCGCGCCAAGCGGGAGATCCTCTCCGCGGCCGAGCACTTCTCGCAGATCCGCGCCTCGCGCAAGTGCGGGGCCGCGCCGCCGCCGCCCGCGGGCGCGCCCGGCCACGTCACCACGCAGGTGCGCGTGCCCTACCGCGTCGTCGGCCTCGTCGTCGGCCCCAAGGGCGCCACCATCAAGCGCATCCAGCACACCACGCACACGTACATCGTGACGCCGTCCCGCGAGCGCGAGCCCGTCTTCGAGGTGACCGGCCTGCCCGAGAGCGTGGACGCGGCGCGCAAGGAGATAGAGGCGCACATCGCGCTGCGCACCGGCGCCGGAGGAGCCGCGCCCGCGGGGGGCCCCGCCGCGCTGGGGGCCACCGCGCCCGAGGACGGCGGCCTGGCGCAGCTGTACCGCGCCGGGCTGGCGTCGCTGCTGCGGCCGGAGCGCGAGGCGGGCCCGTTCTCGTCGGCCGGCTCGTGCTCGTCCGGAGGCTCATCGGCGCGGCTCGGCGACCTGCTCGGCATCTGGTCGTCGACGGAGCGCGACGAGGGGATCGGCGAGTCGCCGTCGTTCGAGTCGCCGAGCGGGTGCAACGCGGGCTCGGTGTGGGCGTGGGGCCCGACGCGGCCGTCGCCCGCCGCGTCGCCGGCGCGCGCGTGCTGCGTGTGCGCGGAGCGCGGCGTGGCGGCGGCGCTGGTGCCCTGCGGACACAACTTGTTCTGCCTGGAGTGCGCGCAGCGGCTGGCGGGCGGCGGCGCGCCGTGCCCCGCCTGCAGCCAGCCCGCCTGCTCCGCCATCCGCATCATCTCGTAAGGCGACGGGCGGAGCGCCGCCCGCGAGACCCCCGACGACCTCGCGACGTCTCCGGCGGAATCTTTTTTACTCGAATCGTTATAAAAATATTAAAAAAGAAGTAAAAAATTGCGTAATCGAAATCCTGGTGCCAAAAGTCGGCGCCTCGCCGGCACGGCCCGTCCGCCGCGCCGAACCTATCGTAAGTCGGCAGAGTTGTTCACGATATATTTTCTTATTATGGACGTTTTTTATTAGGCGGCGCGCGCATGCCGCCGCAGAGAGAGTCGAGATACGTTAAATTACGATAGAATTTCGAAAAAAAATGCAAAAATTTAAAAAAAGTTGTATAATTATTATTATTAAATAGCGTAAAAAGATCGAAATTTATAAAGCTTACTTAACGTAATAGCGTAAAGTTTTAAGATAATTATTATGTACGTTAAGCGAAGGACGGGCGGGGGGAGCGTCGCGCGCGGCCGCGGAGCGTGGGGCGCGCGCGCGGCTAGAGGCGGCTCGAGCGCTAGGGCGCCGGCCGCGAAGCGTGGGGCGCGCGCGCGGCTAGAGGCTCTCGAGCGCCAGGGCGGCCGCGGAGCCGGCGCGGCGTAGCGCGCCCGTAGTGAATGTGTTGTTAGGTAATGATTGTGTGGCTGTTGTTAGACTATGTTAGGTAATGCGGAGACTGCGGTAGGTAATGCTAGTAAATGCTAAACCAGGCCGCGCCAGCCGCTCCCCCGCGTCCCATGCTCACATTATTTTTGACTATACGATTATTCGCTTAAATGATATTATACAATACTACTTACACACTATGATTATGATAATATTAATATAATGTTTGTTTTAAGTGTGTTTTAATGTTTAGATTTTTATTGTAATGTTTTTATGAATGATTTTTATCTGTATGATTATTATTGATTATGGTTATTATTTTATGTGTTGACGATGTTTATAATTTGTGATTGCGTGCGCCCGCGCAGAGGCTGCTCTTTGTACGTCTAGTTTCTAGATTCGACTAATAAACTTAAAGTAATAAATGATAAAGAAATAATATGACTCATTCATTATATTATTATAAACTATAGTAGTCTGTAGAACATTGAGTAACCATAACCTATATTGATACTTATTAAGTATTATTATTATTATATTATTGAATAAATTTAAAAAATGCATAATTATATTTCATAGGATCATTATTCAGTATAACTCTAGTTAATGTAACGATAATAAATCTAATGTATATGTATTGGAAGAACGTTGTTGTGTTGATTTCACGGGGAGCTGGTTTTATGGATTAATATTTTTTTATTTTTTTACTGTTATTAGTTTTTGACTTACTCATGTAAAGAGAGCGAAGAAAGTATGCCTATTAGATTATATTTTAAAAAATGGTTGCGTAAAATCAGCTCCCGACGTACGTAGTTCCGTGGTTTCGATAATTTTATTTTCATAATAAAATGGGTAGACGCTTTAGGTTCAAATAAAGTTGTGAAAATTTGTGAAATTTTGTAGACTACATATCTTATTATAAATCTAATATAAACTATAACTTTCGAAATGCCATCTTTTATTTAACACCAACAACCTTAACTTATGTACCTAATTAGAATAATCAAAAATGAGGAGAAACTTTATGCGACATAAGTATTCGTACACAGGAGTAGGTAAGAATTCGAAAAGAATGCTTAAGACTTAATATAATTGAGTAAAGTATCCCTTAGTAGTAAGAAACTAAAGCAAGGAAATATCAGTACATAACAATAGATAAATACGTAGGGAAAATTCGAAAAGAATGCATAACACTTAATATAATTGAGAAAAGTATCCCTTAGTAGTAAGAAAACTAGCAAGGAAATATTAATAATAATCATAATCGTTTATTTGCCAGAAAGTATGTACAAAAGTTCTTATATTTATAATTAGTCCAATTACAATCTACCTGTTAAGGTGTGCAAAATTTATTAAAGTAAAAAAATAAAAATGGCAATTAGTGCATAACAATAGATAATTATAATTATAGAACTACCATGGGGCACAATTCGTAGGGAGATTCGTAGCAATAAACTATTAACCACAGAATAGTACGCAGTAGGTGCTACGAGGCTACGAGTTTCATCACGTAGCGCTACGCGGCGCGAATACTACTTGCTACGAATGGCTACGATAGATGGCTCTATGCGTAAACGTGCTACATCGCTTCGCTCTGTGGCAATAATGGAAGAAAGTAGGTACTTATAATATAGAATTTTATAACATCTCGAGGTTGGGAAAATGTCTAGAAATTCGTGCAAATATACATTACTTTCTGCCCGCGGCACGCGCTTTTACAGGATAAAAATTATAGTCCAAAAGAAAGTAGTGTCTTGGGGACTTTTCCGACTGATATCTTTATATGGATCAATTGAGCTACCTCTAGACTGTTAGCAACCGTCTGCAGTCAACTCAATTGATTCAATAGTATATACTAGTTTTAATTTGAATCAATTCTTTGATTGTAATTTTCGTTATTGCAGGTGTTAGGTAATTTATTTTCTCTTCGCTTCAATTTTTTGTCCACTAGTGGAATATAATTGGAGGATAAGTAATATTAGCTTTTGCGTTGAGAGAAACAAAAACTACTAGTCAGATCTCGATCAAATTTAAACCAACACATTTTAATAAGACCACATGAGAAAAGTCTTTCATTATAAAAAATAGAAACATCAAAATTGATTCATCTTCAAAAAGTTATCATGTAACAAATAATAAAAACAGTCGAATTGAGAATTTCCTCCGTTTTGAAGTTGGTTGAAAGCACATTCTAAATCAGAAAAATATCAATACAAACATAAAATACTAGTATCTGCCCGCGGATTTGTTTTTCTATGGAAACGTGGCAAGGCTATTTCTATCCCATAAGAAATGTTTATGGGATGATCGTATGTTATATTCCAGGGCTAGAAATATCTCGTCGATCGTCTTATCAAAATTCAGCTCGTTCCTTTCAGTGGTTTTTGAGTGAAAGAGGAAGAAACATCGCAAATTGTACTTTCCCATCTTCCAAGGACATCCACGAGGGCTGGTGCAGCGGTAGCGAAAGCGAAAGAGGAACATATAAATCAAATTTCACCTTCCCATCTTCCTTCCAAGAACTTAAACGAGGGCTGATGCTGTGGCAGATTTGGCTGAGGATCTTAAGAAACGCAAGTATGGATGTCTCGATAGACGGTACTAGATGACTGATATACTTACTACATACATTATACTTCATACATTGAAATTTTAAAAATACATTGAAATCATGAACAAATATCTGCAGATCATACAAACCTTTGTCCTTAGGCGGGAATCCAACCCACAACCTCAAGCGTCGCAGGCCCTTCGACCGCCGCCGTGAGACAAGAGGTATCATAAGAGTTAGCTGTAATAAAATTAAGGTTACAAAATTTTAAAATATCAGAAATGAAACTTTATTGGGTGCAGTTTTAGGGTTCCGTACCCAGAGGGTAAAACGAGACCGTTAACTCCGCTATCCGTCCGTCTATCTGTCCTCTGTCACCAGACTGTATCCCATGAACTAGGGCAGTTAGACAGTTGAAATTTTCACGGATGATAATTATCAAATCAATGTTCCCTAAAAATAGAGATAGGCATAATTTAAATAGATACATCCGACAGAGAACCAAAGTCATCGACATAGCTTAAAGAATTAGCAAGTTGAAGTGGCAGTGGGCCGGCCATATCTCGCGAAGAACCGACAACCGTTGGAGTAAACGTGTTCTTGAGTGGAGACCGCGACTCGGTAAACGTAGCGTAGGACGCCCTCCGGCCAGGTGGGATGACGATCTGCGAAGGACTGCTGGCAGATGCTGGATGCGGCAAGCTGAAGACAGGGCGCTATGGCGCTCATTAGGGGAGGCCTATGTCCAGCAGTGGACTAATATAGGCTGATGATGATGATGAAATAGATACTAGAAATAAGAATAACCTCACTTTGCCTACAACTAGATTAAACAAGGTTAATGTATCTTTCTAAGGATTTAAATGCTTCACCAAAATTCTAAGTGAGTAGATAGCAAAAATTTATCGGTAAACAATTCAAACAAAGTATCAAACTATTCTTTGTAAAAAAGCTTAGGTAGGTACCTACCTACTATTAAATATCAGATTACCTAAGGATAAAAATGCTCGGGACGAGTTTTGCACTTCGCATTTTGCAACTCGAAAACTAACAACCTAACAAGGTATGGGTTTCTTGTTCGCTTCTTTACTTTACCCTAAAAAGGTAAAAAATCAAACTGAGCAATTTATTTCCTAGTTTTAATTATACCATATAGCATGCATTTAATGACGTCCTGTAAAGTTTAAAGAAAGTTAAACACCTTGAATTGTAATTTGATGTATTTCTGTTGCCTCTATAACAAATACTAATAAAAAAAATCTTAAAGGGTCCCATACACCAGAACATGATTTTTTTGATATTTTTATAGAAGGTACGGAACTCTTAGCGCTCCAGTCAGAATCGCACTTGGCCGGTTTTATTTTATCCGGCCACCCACTTACTATCTGCCATAGTCTACCCAATACACGTGAGATAAAACAATACAAGCCAAAGTACCTCAACAAACAATGGTACCTACCACCATCCCCGCATCTGCGTACTTAAAAATAGATCAGATCACATCCTGTTCCAACCAGTTCAAACCAGTTCCAACCAGATCAAACTACTCTGAAAAAATGTACACTCCTGTTTAAAAAAACGTGTGATCGTGACTAAGTGGCTAACGGGATGGGACAACAGATGCAACCCTTGTAACCTTAGAGTTTAGTTAGACATTATCAAAGGATAATGGACTTTATTGTAAGGAGTTAAAATGATTATTATGATGAGCGGATATGCCAAAACATTCTTTGACTAAATAATATCTGGACATCATCGGTTTCAAGACTTTAATACAAACACTTCTCTAATAACACAAACAGTTCACTTAGATGATAGTTACAAAGTTTTACTTCATTTATATGTAACTAGCTGCGCCCCGCAGCGTCGCCCGCGGGGAAATTTATTTATTTGTCAAATATCATATTTTTATACATACTACATATGCTATTCCCGACGAAGACAAATCCAAAAACACAAAAATCATAAGAGTCGGTCCAGCCGTTCTCGAGTTATAAGTGTTGTAACAAACACGACTTTCTTTTATATATGAGAGTGCTATACTATCATAAAGTAAGGTACCTAAGTAAGTAAGCAAGTAGTTTTATTTTGTCTAGTTTAGGTTTTTAGGATACGAAGTTGGTCTTCGTGGCCACCAAACTCTGTTTTCGTATCTCTTCCTATACCTAATAGGCAAAAATAAACTACCTACTACAGATGCAATGCACGCAAAAAAAAGCTTATTTTAGGTATAACAAACTATTTAAACGTTTGATTGTAGGAAATTTCTTTGTTTAACGTAATTATAACCCGGATTAATGAATCGAACCCGCAACTTTCTGCTCTACAGGCGCGCCTGTAGAGCAGAAAGTTGTACTAACAGAATCATCTTGTTGTAAGTTTCTGATAAGTTATGGGAACTTTCACATTCATTCTTCAAAAAACCACTTATAAAATCATAAAAAAGCAATCATCGACGAGATCATGGGAACGGAAGCCGAAGTATACGCACGTTCATACAAAACGTAACCTGAGCCGAGCGGACGCCGGAAACGGATGCGGCCATGCAGCCTCCTTGCCGTATGGCGAGCCTTTTGTACCTTTTACCTTGAGAGGATGGAAAGAGGTTGTATGTTAAGTACGTTCAACTCATCATCATCATCGTCATCGATCTATATTAGTCCACTGCTGGACATAGGCCTCCCCTAATGAGGCTCCACGCTTTCCATTCTAGAACTTAGGTAAATTTTGACGATAATGAGACTAAAATGTTTTTAAAGGAATAGTACTTTAAAACCTTTTATTCAAATTAGTCAAAAGTGATGAAATTCTTTATAAACAAAGTGTTCTACATATATCATTTCCCGTTTTTGGAGCAAACTAAAAAGACTAAACCCGTTTTTGCTTCATTAAACCGATATCTATGGATAGGAATCTTCAGTCGTAAATTACGATATTAGTTATTGAAACAGCCTGTATACAAATATTTGAGAGGCTCTCTTCAAAGTAGAGTAGTGCAACCATACATTTTTTCAACTATGTTTACAAATAATATAAACCAACTACCTATTAGATGCTATTGTGATGATCATTAGATTTTGCGAAGACCCAAGGGGAGCCATTTCTTCTATTTTTATTTGCTCTTTTATCGGCAACAGTTATACATCTGTGAAAATGTCAACTTTCTTTCACGGCTCATAAGATACAGCCTGTTGACTGATGGCCAGACTGACGGACAAATTTCTATTCCTTTATTATTATTTTATTTCTTAATAAAGATTCACATTGGTTCAGTACATTACATTTACCTCCTTTCGACGACCTATGTGGCGCGTGGCGGGTTCGATTCCCGCCTCGGAACAAATTTGTTCACGATCTGCAGAAATTTGTTCCGTTGGTCTGGGAGTTTTCTATGTATAATAAAATTATCTATCTATGTAATGTATTGTATTAAGTATATCAGTCATCTAGTACCCATAACACAAGCTCTGGTTAGCTTGGGGCTAGATGATGCTGTGTGGACTGTCCGGAATTATTTATTATTTATTTATTTATTCTTCTCTACTTAGGATGGGTTTCAACCGGTATGGATTCAGGTTTTCGGTTCACGTCCATGTACTTTGTGTTTTAGTTAAGGTAGTGGCAGCACTTTCATAAAATGTGCGTCATTCTAATAGCCTCCTCAGTTCCTTACATTTATCATTAGGAAAGTCCAAACCAGTCCGTCTGATTCATAGGGTTTCCCTATTCACTGTGCCTTTGAACCCTTAACCATTAGTATTGTATGCTTTAGTAGGTACTTAACTATTTTATATTTAATTTTTTTATTAAATTGATTGGCAACAACTGACGACGACGTGGCGCGGCGTTCTAAGATTCTCATAAACGCAGGAGGTTGCGGTTTCGATTCCCGTCCATGTTTTATGCCAGGCCTAGAACTACGTTTATACAAAGTTTCAGACCGATCCGTTCAGTAGTTTTGGCGTAAAGAGGTAACAAACATCTATCGATCTATCCATCCATCCAATCTTTCCAATCAATCATAATAATCTTAGTCAAAAATCCAATCATTTATAATATTAGTATGATATTCTCAGCATGAGTTACATTTACTTAATAGATTTTCTATCTATTGAATGAATTCAGTTATTTATAGATTTTTCTGTTTATCGAAACAATTAATAAGACTTTCGTCGGGATCTAATTTGCTATTCTGTTTATTTTGATTTAGTTCTGTGTTATTTACCGCGATATCTTAATCTGTGGTACCGAAGTTAAATATAGCGTTATTTTTTTTAGAAAGAATGAAACTTTTCGAGTTACAGCTGAATTAATTGTAATAGAGAATGAACTGAGTTCATTAGTTTTGCAATTGTAGTTCAAAATTCAGCGTTGAGTTTACTTAAAAAGTAACTTAGAAAGAGTAGAAAAAGGGTCAGGTCGACCGGCTTTGTTGAAGTTCAAATAAGTAGAGAAAAGTATTATACTTACTTTGCTAACATAATCCATAATAGTATCTACTAGCGACCCGCTCCGGCTTCGCACGGTTTTATTATACGTATAAACCTTCCTCTTGAATCACTCTATCTATTAAAAAAACTACAGCATAATCCGTTGCGTAGTTTTCAAAATTTAAGCATTCAAAGGGGCATAGGGATATAGGGGCAGAGAACGCGACTTTGTTTTATACTATGTAGTGATATACATATTATGAGTTTTAAAGTATACATGCTATGTAGTTGCGTACCGCGACTTCAACAGGGCGTGAAAATAGATTAAGATCTTTGTTTTATTCCAGGTCTAGAACTACGTCTATTCAAAATTCAGCAAGATCCGTCTATCCATACATACATTCAAACTTAACATTTAAATGTATTAGAGTGATGTGATTCTTTTTTAAAATAAAATTATTTTCTTGATTTGTATGCTCAACTGTTTCAGTTATAAATAATAAGTTTGAAATTTATCTTTGAGAGTAGCTTTCTATGCTTCGTAATTTTTCTGTTATGACGCTGATAAATGATAATCATAGGTGATGTTATGTTAAATGTCCATGTATCATTTTATTTTGCTATTTATTTTAAAATTATCTTTCATTCATTCTTTTTCAATTCTGTACTTTTATATCTAGAGGTAGTAACAACTAAGAATCTGTTATTTAAGACAGAAAAATAAATTATTCTATTCTAATAAATTCTTGAAAAATTTATACAATTCAATACAATACAATTCAAAAATTTATACAGATTATGCAAGATAAAACCACGAACAGTAAGATGTAATTTCGTACGTGTGTAGTAGGCCTACTTACCATCGATACGTCTAAATATAGTGACAGAAGTGTAAAATATTTCAGTGTAATGGGGTAGTTAGCAGTATGACGCATGGTCGCGCCCCCGGTCGCACCCCAATTTACGTAGAAGTAGAGATCTATGAAGGGGCATAATAACATAGAAGTGATTTTTATTCTATATCACAATTTTCATTCAAAATAATCAAACTGGGGCTTCAGAAACAGAAGACGGTATTGATTGATATTGAACGAATAAATTGGGTTTGTATTTTCAGGGTTGAGTTTGATGTTAGAATAAGCTTTCCGCAAAAGCTCGTCCACGCGCAAGAATTCCATTTATGAATGTTTCGTATAAAGTATAGTATGTATGTAGGTATTCTTTTGTTATTCTGAAACATTTGAATTGAATAAGATCGAAATTCAAATATGAATTATATGGGTAGATCCGATTGCCTTTCCATTTATATAGGTCCATGCCCCCTGCAGCGAGCATTGGAATTAAAACCGTAGTCGTGCTAATTAGGACTCTTTGTTACACTAACCACCGTGTGGCCCCGTTAAATTTTTCTTGCTCACCCATTTTGTTTTATGCTCTCCTGGTAATTTTGGTTCTGATATTATAAACCTACATGGAAACTCGATCGATATTAAAAGTCGAATCTAAATAATGCTGGAAAATAATCACACATTATTATCTAGCCCAAAGCTAAGAAGAGCTTGGGTTATGGGGGTCCTATGGGATGTCCGGTAGGGATTATTCTTGAGCGATAAGACTTCCAATTGTTATATACTGTTTTGTTTGTTTTATGTTTTGTAAATAATTTCTAAGTTTGCAATAAAGAAATTTCTATCTTTGGGAACCAGATGACTGATATACTAATCCCAACCTTACATAGAAAGAAATTTTTTGATATCGATATAAAACACCCAGATCCCTAGAACAAGTCTTTTCAGATCGTACAAACATTTGTCCCAAGCCGGGAATTGAAGCCGCAACCTCCTGCGTCGCAGGCAAACTTCGCCCGCTGCGCCACATCGGTCGTAAGGTATAAGTAGGTTCTTCTCATTATAATTTTAACAAAATCTATAAAAGCTTTTACTTCGCCCCTGATGAAATACAACGCGGTTTCATAATAAGTAATTACTTGTTTTGTAAAACTCGTAATGGTGCCTCTTATTTCAAAAGCCTTCAGCAATTTGCCAGTCATCAAAAAGTTGTCAATAGCCCTTCTTTTTTCTCAAATAAGGTAAGCAAAATGAAGCTCTATTCAACAGGGTTACGGTGTTTTCTATATTGGGTTGTAAAAAAATATAAAACCCTCTGTTTACAAAGTAGGATAACTCTCGGGGGTCCAGTACTGTCGGCACGTAGCCACAGTACTGAATGCTTGCTGATGTAATTTATTCCGTGAATAATTTCCTGTAGGTTATATGATATCCGCGCAATAAATCTATCAAAACCTATTAGAATTAGAGCGTATCATCTTTCCGCAAAAAATGATTAAGCTTAGGGTAGTTTTAAACTAAGTTGTTCATCGCACTCGCGGGCTTTTCTTTTCAAGCGCAGAAATGGAGGCAAGCAAAATGCAAGGCCTTGCATGTAGTTTACTATGTGTATGTATTATCAGCAGCATTAGAAAGCAACCAGTTGCGCAACAAAACCTAACAAAGACAAATTTTTTTCAATCATCATGCGGCGAGTAAACGCAAAACTTCAGGCTCAGTTCCTCAACGATAACAAAACAAACAATGGCGCGAGTTCCCGAACGCAACACGCACACACGCGCCACATTCACAAGCCGTTTGAAAATGGAACGCGCGCGGACGTAACACTGACACAACCAACGCGACGCACACAGGCAAACGCCCGGGGAAAATTCACGCACACAGCCTTACCAGTACTGACCACTTTAGAAAGAGCTCGGGGGGGAGTAGGGGCCTTTGGTGTTGTGAAGGCAGTTAGCTCGCATTGCAGGTCTAGGTGTGGTAGTTGGTTGTGGGGGTAGGTTCCCCGGTGCCGGGCGTAGTACTAGAGACACATTGATCCACAGCGTCTGGCAGCATCGATTGTGCAGTTTCCTGCAACCGGGCGGTTACTATAGCGACCGCCCGCCCCATCTAGGATCTCCAGCAGAACCCGGGCAACAGAACTTATAGTTACAGAGTCTGTTACAGGAAGAAACACAATTTTGGGTTATTCCTTTTATGAAAAAAAATGTTTAAAAAAGGTTGATTTGATAATCGAAGTAGGTTCATATTTTATTATGTATTCATTACCTACCTGGTTTTATTATGTATTCATTACCTATTTATCCTTTAAAGATGTTGTATTAGCGAAAGGAGTTTATGTTATTAATACACGAAATAATATGTTAGTTGAATTAATTGCGCGCTAGAGTTTATTTTTATTGACCCACTCAAACAGGAGGAGTTATTCCTTTTTTATTTATGTATGAGAAACAAAATACATGCCTACGTACCTAAATAAATTAAGTTATAACATTAAAACCTAAGGTGAACCTAAGACTAAAAGCATGAGTATTAGTAGGTACTATTCTACTTTTATAGCATATGCACAAATAAAGAAGAATACTTCATAAAACTTTTATGATCGTCTCCGGCATTTCTCTATTAAATGTATTATAACCGAGCAAAATGTTGCTTGATTTAAATATTAACAGTAACTTTTATGAAAGTTTTTTACTTAATACAATTGAAACCATTGACCTAACTGCAGACGGTTGCAAACAGTCTAAAGGTATTACACGCTACAAAACGATATTCTCTTGCACAGGTTTTATATTAGATACCTACTTAAAATTGAGTTTGATTTGATTTGAAAAGCCAATCCTTATTTAGTTTTGATTTCAAAATCAATTTTCATGAGAGTGAAGCGCGGTTCGTAGCTATATGTTTCAGTTTCAAGCTACAAACAAAAACCTTTGATTTTGATTTTTTTTTGTTTTTTGACTTTGATTTTTTTTTGTTTTGTTTATAAAAATACCAAAACTTAGTGAACCGGCATTACAACATTATTCTTATTTAACAAACTGTTTCTAAAGTATTAAGCATTTTCTACATTTCTGGGTACAATTGTATATCTAGGTAGAATTCAATAAATTCTTAGATGTTCTTGGATTCAGCGAATAAGGTAAGTTCTATTCACAACAGTTCCTTTAAGTTTCTTTCGAGAACAGGCATCTGTGAAGACTCGTTATTATATTTGTCTAAGCACTTGGATGGACTCTGAAGAAAATATTTCATAAATTAAAATATGAACTTGAAGGCTCAATAATTAATCTAGCTAGACAGCCTAAAGAATTGAATATTCATAATATAATTAGTTTTCATTCAATTTTCATCATAATATTGCGTAAGTCATTATTAAGGTGGAATGAAATTTGAATGAAATCAGCTTATAAAACATAAATAGGCATTCTACTTACAAGTCCTATCACTGGTGCAGTTTGAACTCGGAATTCATCAAATACAATGAATAATAATATCATCATAAACCTATGCTAAGAGGCAAGCTTTCAGGACGCTATGGTGCTCATTATAACTAATGAGCCCATAGGCCAATGGCCTACCCTAACGGGGAGGCCTACGTCCAGCCGTGGACTAAAATAAATTTATGAATACATACTAATTTAATTTTATTCATAATCATCAAATCGTTTATTCGTAGGAAATAAGGTACAAAAAAGCTTATCGATAATAGTAACTTCATTGCCTCGTGCGTTAAGTGATAAATCAGCTAACACGTGGCTCGTCTTTACTTCCTGTAATTTTACCCCCATCTAATGCTGTAATCCTGGTACCACGCCGTGAATCCGCCCAGCAGGAGCCTATTAGGGCGGCTTTGTCTGTGCTCCTGGTGATTGGGCTTGGAGTGGGATCGACGTGGACCAATGATTTACAGGATCTAAATTGGTTTCGCCAAAAATGGGTCAACGTTCTTGGTGAGATGAGGGCAGTTAAATGTTTATGAATATTTATGAGAATTTTGCTGTCCCGTATTCCAGTACTTTTCTAAATGTACACATGTTAACATTGAATAAATTTTTTATAAAAGTCAATTATTTACCTCATTGAACCTACTGGATCTCTAGAAGTAACCAGCAGCATCGGATATCAGTAGCTAAAGCTGAATCTAGTCGCACTTCGAACCGTTTGTCTTTAAAACTACGCAACGGATTTTGATGCTTTAATAGATATTATAATAGATTTTTTTAATAGATAGAGTGATTCAAGAGGAAAGTTTATACGTATAATAACCGTGCGAAGCCGGGGCGGGTCGCTAGTTTAGTATAAAGAAGATTTAAGATAGAGACAGTCCTCTTCTTCACCTAAAGTCCTACGGAAATCAACATTATTCAGATTCTGTTTGATTAACTACAGTCCGAATAGTCTCAATTCAAACAACGCAGCACTCTTCGAATTATTAAATGGTTGCAGAGCGAGGCTAGCGGCCAATCAAAATGGCTCCGCCCTGCCGGTCGCGGCAACGCGCAGACACAAAACAACGCGGAAATTCCGCCTGCAACGGATAGGACACGCTCCAGTTTGCTCCTAGCTATTCATTTCAATTTTTAACATAAATCTGATATGAGCGAGATGGTAGCCCCTTGGTAGAACACTAGTCTGATAAAAGGCAGGGTGAGAATTGAACTGGCGGCGTGAAAAAGAGGAAACCATCTAGCAGTTTGTCGGACATTTCCACACTGCATCATTTGGCCCCAAAGTTAGCGAATAAAATAACTAAGTTAGCGACTAAAATATGAGTAACTAGCAAATTTTTATAAAAAGATTGTTTACGGTCTTTAAAGTAAACTTCTATTAAACAGATATATATAGCATTATACGTTAAAAAACATTTTATCGATTGGATCAGCGAAACCATCCTAAAACATCCACTTTTATTTGCATTCTATAAAAAAACCTAGGGGACAAAACTAGGTCGCAACTGGATCAACCCAGGATCTGACCATTTGAATCAGTCTGTCTGGACCTTTCTAATTAAATAAATTAATAATGCAGGACAATCAAAACAGCATCGTCTAGCCCCAAGCTAAACAGAGCTTGTGTTATGGGTATATTATGTTATGACTGATATATGTAATACATTAAATTACATAGTCATATTTTTTTATTATACATAGATAACACCCAGTTCAAATCAATAATTCTTTAAAATAAACCGACAATAGAACAGGATAAACTTGGACGCAACTGGATCAACCCAGGATCTGGCCATTTGAATCAGGCTGTCTGGACCTTTGTAATTAGTTTTTCCAAGTTTCCCCTCCGAGAAGTACCTACCTACGTACTGTGAGGAATTAATTTGACTAATGTAGGGACGTTGGACCCTTCTTTGTTAGGTTGATACATTTGCTTTATGAATTGCCTACTGATTTAGTGGTCATAAGGGTGAAACATGTTTTGGTTGTTCGTTCGAAAGTCGAATGAAGAGTGGAAAATTGATGTCTGGAGACCGTGACTTGGCAAACGTAGTGTCAAAAGTAGTCTGTATCTTAGGCTGATTCAGATCACGTCTGGTTTATTGCCTGCTGATTTAGTGGTCATAAGGGTGAAACATGTTTTGGTTGTTCGAGATTCGAATGAAGAGTGGAAAATTGATAAGTCTGGAACACTTATTATTTTCCAAACTTTTGAATGTCATACACAGGGAACACAGTGAAGTATTCAAACTTAAAACTTGCACAGTGAGAGACAGGGTCGGGTTTATAGATTGGGCCACTCCGGGTATTTATAGAAGTAGGTATAAACTATATGACCTTTATGCTTCTCGAGAAACGAGAAACTATGTTACACGATCCTGCGTTTCTATTCTATGTAACCAACTATTCTAAAACATTTAAGAAAGTCTGCAACACAGCATAATGTCTATTTTTAAAGAATGTAATAATAAAATCATCTAATAAAATAAAAGCAACATGGAAGCTAATAAATAACGAAACAGGTAAATCAAAGCCACGTTATAAGGAAATAAGGTTAAAAATTAATAATTCAATTCTTATACATGAAAAAGATGTTGCCAATGCTTTTGATGCATTCTTTTCTTCTATTCCTAAAATTGTTAACCAGTCTCTAAACTCCTCAGCATCAATGGCTGTTAAATTTTTAGAATCTTCAGTTGCTAAATGTAATGAGAGCTTTAACTTTACTTATGTAAATGCTGATTATGTAGTGAAAACCTTTAAGTCAATTAACATTAAAAACACTGAGGATCTCTGGGGTATATCCTCCAAAGTATTAAGTTCAATTATTAAGGAAATGGCTCCTTGTTTGGCCTATATTTTCAATAGCTGTGTCGACGCAGGAATTTTTCCTGATCTCATGAATTATAGTAAGCCGGTTCCTCTTTATAAATCTGGTAGTCACACTGATCCGGCCAAATATAGACCAATTTCAATACTTCCTGCTATGAGTAAAATTTTTGAAAAAAATATTCTCATCCAGTTGACTTCTCACTTCAACCTTAATAGGTTATTCCATGAAAACCAATTCGGCTTCACCAAGGGTAGATCAACAACCGATGCTGGTACAGTTCTATTAAGGCATATATTGGAGGCCTGGGATAAAGCCAAAAACGCTATTGGTGTATTCTGTGACCTTTCTAAGGCTTTTGACTGTGTGGATCATAGTATATTAATTGAGAAACTAAAACATTATGGAATTAAGAAAAAGGCTCTGGATCTTATGAAATCATATTTATCTGATAGAGTTCAAAAAGTAGATGTTGGTAAAGAAAGATCTACGGGCTCAAATATTGAATTAGGCGTACCCCAAGGTTCAATATTAGGTCCCTTTTTATTTTTAGTATATGTAAATGATCTCCCCTTTCTAGCAAAGATCTTTGTGATATAGTCTTATTTGCTGATGATACATCACTAATTTTTAAAGTAGACAGAAATAAATATAATTATGACGATGTAAATAATTCGCTTTCACAAATACTAAATTGGTTTACCGCCAATAACCTCTTACTTAATGCTAAAAAAACAAAATGTATAAAATTCATGTTACCAAATGTTAGAGAACTCCCAACTCAAATCATGTTAAATAATGAAATTGTTCACTTCGTAGACTCTACTGTGTTCTTGGGGTTGCATATTGATTCATCTCTTCAATGGCAACCGCAAATTGATGCTCTCGCGGGTAGGCTTAGTTCAGCAGCTTATGCAGTGAGAACAATTAGACATCTCACTGATCAGGACACAGCTAGGTTAGTTTATTATAGTTACTTCCATAGTATTATGTCTTATGGTATTTTGCTATGGGGACAGGCAGCTGATATTCAGACTATCTTTGTTCTTCAAAAAAGGGCGGTGCGTGCAATTTATAAATTAAAGCCACGTGACTCCTTGAGGGAATTATTTAAAGAAATAAATATTCTAACTGTAAGTTCGCAATATATTTATGAAAATTTAATGTATACACACAAAAACAAGAGTAACTTTTTGAAAAATTGTGATGTTCACAATAGAAATACAAGAAACAAGGACAAACTACACATCCCTTCATTTAGATTACGAAAACTGGGGAAATCATTTATGGGTAATTGTGTGCGCTTCTATAATAAGCTTCCATCTGAAGCAACTGAACTTTCTATTCGTAGATTTAAACATTACATAAAACTAAATCTTATCAAGAAGGCATATTACTCCATAAATGATTACATCAATGACGTTAGTGCTTGGCCAGATGTCGCTCAGTTCCACATCGACAATAGTATGTAATTATTTATAAGGCAAACATGTATTAGACACATAAGTTATACACATGCTAGTGGTTTCTATTTCGCCTCTTCCACTAGTGGACAAAAAACTGAGGCGAACTGAACATCAATTATCACTTTATTTCTTATATTATTTTGATAACTATGTACCCATAGGTAGTATTAAATTTGACTTGTCTAAGTGCTTATTTTGTAAGCCTAAAGAAATAAAGATTTTGATTTCTGATTTCTGATTTTATTTATTTTACATTATTTATAATTTAATTTAGTTAAAATTAGGCATGTATTAAAAAACTATAACAGACTTCTACTCCTGGTTCTCCGGCCAGGTGGGATGACGATCTGCAAAAGATTGCTGGCAGATGCTGGATGCAGCAAGCTGAAGAGAGGGCGCTATGGGGCTCATTAGGTGAGGCCTATGTCCAGCTGTTGACTAATATAGGCTGATGATGATGATGATCAAACAGACTTCAACGACTTCAAAAGGTTGTCTGGTAGAGATCGCTCTTGAGCAATAACACCGTCAATTGTTACTTAGTCTATCTATCTTCAATTTTTTTATAAATCTTGTACAAATTCATATCGAGCTTACGAGATAAATAATTCAAATGAAAAAAAAATCATGAAAATCGGTTCACCTAGAAAAATGCGTTTTTAGTATGTTTTATGAAGTTCAACATTTGTGTAACAGATAACATACCTCTTCCTTTTTAGAAGTCGATTAAAAACAGCTTAGTTGTTCTAACTATTGTATTTTCTAGAATTCAAAACCTGATTTACATCTAATCTAAAATCTGGTTTTAGATCCGCCCATATATTTTATATTTAGTCCTTGAGTTTTATTTTGAAGAAATAGGACACGTATATTTTCTTTTGTCAATCTAACAGAAAATGACCAAGTAAAATTGAAAGTTGGACATTTGGCATTTGGCATTGTGATGACACGCCACAATATAAAATGTCACACGGCGTGACGTCACGCAGAACTTTAACGGAGGATAAAGTCAAAAATGTTTTTTGTATGATTGAAAAAAGGAAAAATACCCATCCGCTATTTGTCGAAAATCAGTCTTATGGAAGTTACCTAATGGATCATCAGAAGGAACAGGAAAGCCTTAGGCACGACACGAGTGCTCTAAAATAGGTAATGTTAGCTTATGTGTCGTATTGCACCTTTTAAAACCTTTATTATGTTATTTTTTCGTCTCGTTTATTAATTATTTGGTATATTAGTCAATTACGTGTATTACTATCATTTATTTTTAATTCTTTATTGATAGTTTTTATGTGTCAGTTTTGTTAATTTTAGCGTTGTTTGTTTGTGTGATCCGTAAAGCCAGCATGTGGCTCTGACGGAAGACCAGCGTCGGTTGCTAGCTTGCTAGCAACCAACTCATGCTGAGGCAGAGCCATTTTGTTACAGATATACTCTTCACATTTTAGTCTCAGTTTAGTCTAATTTTATAAAGTGTATTGTGTAATTCTGTAAACAAATAAAAATATATATTCTATTCTATTCTATTCTAATGTCATGATCAAAGAAGGTATATTGAGTTTCAAGAATCCACTAGAAGCGAATGTAAACAGCTAGCTCTTTGTTCTCAACCACTTTCAAAATTCAAACCATTCATGAACGAAACCCAAATTCAATTATCCACCGTCGTCCACGTCCCCAGTTCGTCGGATGCTTTCCAATATTTGTGTCTTCAAGCTTAAGTGTTCCTGGTGCATAGTAATCGAATCAGCTGGGACCACTCCCATACCTCTGTGGCGCAGCGGACGTAAGGTTGCAGGTTCGATTCCCGCCTCAGGAAAAATATTTCTACGATCTGTTGATTCAGTGTTCGGGATGTTTTCTATATACATATTATAAAATATTTATTTATGTGTTAAAAACTAGTATCGGCCTGCGTCTCCGCACGCGGTGTTTCTATAGAAACGTTTCCAGGCTATTTTTATCCAATGGGAACTGATTTATGGGATGAAAAGTAGCGTATCTCATTCCAGGGCTAGAACTCCGTCTACTCAATTTTTGCCCGATGCATTCCGTTTTTGCTTGAAGTTTTTGTTGTAGTTTTTGCTGGGTCATATATACCATAGATACACATTTTCGCGTTCATAATATTAGTAAGGTAGAATATCAGTTATCTAGTTGGTACCCCTATAACAAGCTGCGCTTAGCTTGGGAGCTAGTGTTGAATTGTCCCGCATTATCTATTTATTTATCTATCATGCTTTATATTCGATATTTAGAGTTTCCCAGTGTAGAGAAATATCTCGGCCGGGCCAACATATATGTATTTTTGACACGTCAAAAACTAAAGAGACAACTATCTGTAGCTCTACATCAAAACACACCCCTTGTTGCAATATTCATAGCATTTGTCTAATAGCCTCGGCGCCGGGTATCTGTATGCGTTATTACCAGGAAAACAGAAATAATTGTATCTAGTACCTAGAAAACTAGAGGTTCATGCTAAGAGGATGGCATAATAAGCTAGTGTTTACTTAATTTTCTTAAGAAAAATATATTTAATACGAGCTAGAAACAAGGGGTAGAATATACATAATTTGAACTATTCAAAAGTAACTCCTCGAGTTACTTTACACTAGCGCCGCCATCTTTTTTATCTTATTATTACGTTAAATAAAGGAATTTTAAAAATATCAAATGGGCAATTTGTTATACTTATCATAAGCTATTTTTAATTGTAGGTGCCTATAGGAAGAGATACGAAATTGCTCTTGGTTCCCTTCCACCAAACTCTGTTTTCATTTTTCAATTAATTTTCCAATTATATGGATTGCAAGACTGTTCTATAGGCTTCCAGAAGTTTCTACAATGTTCTCAAATGATCTCGCTCAGAACTTTCCAGAGCTTTCGGCGCTTTCCCGAAAGCTCTAGAATGTTGGACTGAGAAGGCATAGGAAATAAACATTATTTACCTTTAGAAAATAAACTTTATATGGATACCTAAAGGTAGGTAGGTACATAAATCAGTTTTTAATAAGTATTACACAATACAATAAGAAAAATACTACATAGCTTAAAACTATGTAGACGTTTGAAGATGCAAATCATACAATAAAGTATAAGAGATTAATTTATCAGTTTCCTTCATAATAAATGATTGTTTATTTTACCTAATTACTACCCTGTCGCGAATAACAACAAATCTAAATAAAAAAGGAAATCAAGACTACCTCAACTAGAAGCCTACAAAGCGTCCATTATTCGAATTTCGAATCATAAAGCTATAATGACTCGCGAGGGATGCAGCTGACGTCACCCTAGCACGGTCAATTTACAGGAAACCGCCAAAGCCTCCAAAACCAAAATTTTAAACCTTAGCCCCTACGTAATAAAGCTCCTAAAAACAGAACTTCCTCGACCAAGGTACAGGTACTTCAACAGACTGAGACAGATCGAAACTGCACGCCAGACACTAAACACAGCTTTATGTACGTATAAATACAGTCTCCTATACTTGTTTTAAATTGTAGAACTTTGTCGCTGCAAACACATTCGTTATTCGATTGAGTTATGAGAAAATGTCTGGAAAAGTTACTGCGATAGAGTCCTATAGAGTTTTAATGTATTAACTCGATTCTATAGATGTCGGAAGGGGAGATTAGAGATCGCAACGTGATGAGTTTTCAATTAGGGACACTTTTAAATCCTGTTCTCCTGGTTGTTTGTTTAGACGGAAAAGGCTTTGATTTAATTGGGTTGGCTGTTTTAACTTCTTAATTAATATTGTTTGGACTCAATGGTTTTGCATCTCAATGGTTGACATCATCTTCGTCGGCTCGAACCAACGCGTGACCCGAGAGCTGATGAGTATCTGGCGCAGCGCATCAGCATTGCCATCATCATCAACCTACCTATAGTCCGCAGAGAATCTTGCGCATAAGCATTTGATGATGGCAATGCTGCATTGCTATCATCATCATCAACCTATAGTCCACAGCTGGGGGTTTAGGTTTTCCTTAATGGACATAATAGCACCCTGTCTTGAGCTTTCAGCATCCAGCATCTCTCGACTCTTTGCTACAGTCTGCAGTTAGCTCAACTGTTCCAATAATGAACTGTTCCAATTATGAATAGTAACAAACTTCTTGATTGTCATTTCATTTGTTACCAAATTGCCGTGTAGCGGTAATAATCAGTATTTAGATTTTGTAAACCACTTATAAAAACAATATTGAACATCGTAGAATAAATATCTAAATAAATAATGTTGGCAACCCACACAGAATCATGTAACCCCAATCTAAACAGAGCTTGTGTTATGGGTACTAGATGACTGATATACTTCCTCAATATAATATATTACTTAGATATTTTTTTATTGTTCATACAATACCCCCAGAACAACGGAACGAATTTGCAGATCGTTCAAGCATTTATCCCAAGACAGGAATCGAACCCACAACCTCCTGCGTCGCAGGCGGATCTTCGCCCACCGCGCTACATCGGTCGTCTTTTGCGTAGTTCTTTGTTCGCAAAAAACAAAGCTCTGAACAAAATCCCATAGAAAAAGGAGACGTCACAAACACGTCCCGATATTATCGTTACCCGAACTTCATCATCATCATCAGCCTATATTAGTCCACGGCTGGACATAGGCCTCCCCTAATGAGCGCCATAGCGCCATGTCTTCAGCTTGCCGCATCTAGCTGGTAGATACCAGCAGTCTTTCGCAGATCGTCATCCCACCTGGCCGGAGGGCAGTGCACTACGTTTGCCAAGTCGCACACCCGAACTTAGGGCTCGATTTTACCCAAAACATTCTCGGGTCTCGAACAAAGCCTCTGTAAGCAAGAATGAGCGCGTCGTGCTGAATGCTTCGTACCGCATGAAGTATTCAGCACTACGCTGTTCTACTTAACCTAATTCACTTCATCTGCATTCTTAAAGGCTTAGGTTCTCGAGGTGCGAGGTTCTCTTATGAGAGTAAACCTGCCTTATCTATAGCCTATAGGTACTCGACTACGGTTGAACAAGGTTTTCTCTGATAAGTGTTTTTAAGGCTCTTAAGAGGCTAAGTTTACAGTTTTGACTTGTGAAGTTAGACCTTGATCTTAGTACTTACTAGGAACCCAGTGGTAAAAAAATTAATAACAAAATTGAACATTGTTTCTTTTGGTTTTTCTATTGTGAAGATTGAGATTGAAGCGAAGAGAAAATCAATTAACACTTTATTTCTTATATTATTTTTGATAATTATGTACCTTACCTACCTATAGATTAAAGTCCGACTTGTCTAAGTGCTTATTTTGTAAGCCTGAAAAAGTAAAGATATTTATTTCTGATTTCAAAATAAAAACGATAGTCAATATCATGAAAGTGTTTCGCATAAGATTTGGTAGAGATCACAGGAACCCTATGGTGCAGTTTGAGAAAACCACGAAAATGAACGGTAGTAGGTAGTTACCTTTTCTTCCATAACCGACGATGACAATAAAGAAATAGGATAGACGGACACGGATTTCCCTTTCCAATGATCCTTTTTAAACAAGGAATATGGCAAAAGTGAAAAAAATTGTAAATAGAATAAAATATCCACCTACCTAACTTTTCGCAGTAAAAATTTGATGAGAATACGGTGAATTAAGTAGGTAGGTACCGTAATATGGAGCAGGAATTACCTATTTAAATATAACACAAGCTTTGCTTACCTTGGGGCTAGATGATGCTGTGTGAATTGTCCGGAAATATTTATTTATTTATTTACTTACATGAAATAAGGGTGTCATGAGTTCTTTATGTGATGCAGCGCTTGGGCAGTATACCCAGATCAAAAAGAAACATTTTATGTTGATTTTGTTATTTTAACGAAAATTAGAAAATCAACAATGAAGTTGAAGTCAATAAAATACGCGTAATTGAGAATGGCGCTCATTAGGGGAGGCCTATGTAATGCAATGCACTATTTATAGGTTGGTGATGAGGATGATGAAGTGAGAATTACTCAAGAATTACTGTTCAAATCTTAATTAAATTTATATTTCTGTATCTCTATATATATGATTATTTTGCATTTAGCTGGTGCTTCTCATGTGGTCCCACCACATGAGAAGCACCAGCTAAATGCAAAATAATCATTGAATTCGGATTGAATTTAAATAAAACAAATAAATAACGCGTGGACAAAATCCACACTGCACCATCTATCATTAATAAGCAAATCTTGTGTTATGGCTACTAGATAAACCTAATACAAATACAGTCATATTAAGAACCTCCTTTATAGTCGGTTAAAAGAAACATTACGTTTCACGTTCCTAGGTGTGCGTAGGTTCAAACAAACCAAACACAGACTTCGTTCGCATGCGGCTAAAATATCGAACGCTCGTTTCTTCCACACCGATATTTCGGTGCATTTCCTTACCACAGCCCGAACCACACACAACTATCGCCACGCACTACACAACCATTACCGCTTTGGTTCTAAGAAGCTTATAAGCTTTGAAACAAAAGCAGCGATGTATAGCGTTTGTAGAAATGTGGTGGGTGGGCGGTCGGTAATTGAAGATTGTGTGGTGAAGGTTCTTGTCTCGCCGGTAGACCTACCCCAATGCAAGGCGCATTCACCCCGCTGCATGGTGCATTGTCACGGTAGGGTTTGCCAAGTAACAAGTTTTATCGAAATATTTTATAGTCATTTGCTTTTATGGTTTTGAGATCTGATGGAAACAACATGGGTTTTATACTGGTAAACCCAGTATGTATACAAAGTACACATGTCTTTGTTTGTCCCATGTTAATAACTACCACTTTTTAAAATGAAGAGATGTAGAATCGACGACCGATGTGACGCGGCGGTCGGTGGTATGCCTGTGACGCAGGAAGTGGCGGGTTCGATTCCCGCCTGAACGTATCTGCAGTTATTTGTTCAGGGTGTTCTGGATATTTTCTATGTATAATAAGAATACTCTACCTATGTACATATATATAGAGCTTTAGAGTAAAGTAAAGTAAAGTTTATTTAAATTTTAGGACAAAAACATTCAGGGTTACAATAACAATTTTACAGCTTTTTACTTTACTTTACCAGAGTATTTAAGGCGCGCTAAGTAGCTAAAAATGCGGCAGAAAAACCAGGAGAGTTGACAAGGGCTACCTCATAGATGGCGCATGCCTACTGTTAATGAGTATATTAGTTTTTATAATATCGCGTTGCTGGTACCTGCGTAGAGGTAGGTAATAATGCTTTACTATGGGTAACTTTACCCTGTTTTGTACCTGATGTAACGACCTCCCCAAGTTCCTAGGTAATGCATAAGTAAATTAATAATATGTATGCTTATGCATAGGTACAAAAAATAAAAAAATGAAATGAAATTGTTTATTAGACGATACGTCACATAACATAATAAAATTACAGTAAGTATAAAAAATAGAAAAAGTACACGGAGAGACAAGAAAAATGTAAAAACTGAACAGTGGGTACTAAGTAGCTCATCCGTAACTTCCGTAAATTAAGTTAAAAAATAAAATAAAATAGGTACCTATTCTATATTTCATTAAATATAATATAATCGCGAAGAAACGACAACCGTTGGGGTAAACGTGTTCTTGAGTGGAGACCGCGTCGTAGCAAACGTAGTGTAGTACGTCCTCCGGCAAAATGGGATGACGATCTGCGAAAGACTGCTGGCAGATGCTGGATGTGTCAAGCTGAAGATAGGGCGCTATGGCGCTCATTAGGGGAGGCCTATGTCCAGCAGTGGACTAATATAGGCTGATGATGATGTATTAGTCCACAGCTAGACATATGCTTCCTAATGAGTGCCATAGCGCCCTGTCTTCAGCTAGCCACATTCAGCATCTACCAGCAGTGTTTCATAGATCAGCCTATGCATTTTATAATTTCATTTCGAACGTCACTTAGGGTCATACTACACGGGCGGTTCTGCCGTCGCGGGTATCCGCTCGACAAAGCTGCCGTAGACCATCAAACTACAACGGATACGCGGGGATGATAATCCCGCGCAGAATGACGTATAGCGAGAAAGCGTCCATGTAGTAAGAACCGGTTATCAGCGGTGGTTTGAAGCTACATGCGGCGGTCGTATTGCTCCCGCCTAGCTGTGAACCGCGAAGGAAAATCATATCTTTCATATTTCATATTAAAATGTGATTAGTGCGGTCCAGAAGCGTATTCCCGCAGCGGGAGAACTTCCCGTGTGTGTGGTATGACCCTTAGAAATCCGCTGTCAGTTTAAAATGCTGAGATTTTGACAATTAGGGGAGAACAGGGCAACAGGAGCCTACTCCAGGAATGTTTTAATAAAAATTTGACAAATTTGTCAAAATTCTTCCTATTATTATTAACAATTTCATATATTTTATATATGAATAATATATGAAATATATTTCATATATTTCATATATTACTCATGAGTAGAACTAGGAAGCTCATTTGGATATTTAAAAATTTAAGGCATATAGCGACACAAAATCTTATACACAAAATATATATTGCTCTGGCACAATCAATACTCACCTATTGTGTACCAATTTGGGGTGGAGCAACCAAATCTAAACTTATCAACCTAGAAAGAGCACAGAGGTCCTTACTGAAGTAATATTTTTTAAACCATAAAGGTTCTCGACTGAAATGCTACACACAATAAAGAATACATTATCTGTTAGGAAATTGTATATACTGCATTCCATTATAAAATTACATAAAACAATCACCTATGACCTTAATATCATAAAAAACAGAAGGAAAAATAAAAATATAGTAAATAAAAAACAAACTAAATCAACCTTTGCATCTCGTCAAAATGTATCTAAATCTGCGCATATGTACAACAAATTAAACAAAATTTTAAATATTTATCCTTTGAATAAGTTTGAATTAAAAACCAGCCTAACTAAATATTTACTAAGTCTAAACTATGAAACAACTGAAACTCTTCTGGAATTAGATACCTAACTGAATAAGTTTTATATAAAAATAGCTGAAAGTACTTTTAGTAAGTAAAAATTAAGTTTTAGTGATTGGGATTAAATAAAATATAATAATAAACTAACACAACAACACACAACTTCAACATACATTACACAAACACACATCACTCACACACCAAGTAGGTAGCTCCTGTTGCCTGATCTCTTAAGGGAGCGGTGTCCTCGGGAGTAACCTACAATACACACACTTACTACACACACACTCACTACACACACTCACTACACACACACGCACTAAACAAGTCGCATCAGCTTGCACTTGTACCACACCACAAAACACTACTTCTCACAATTTACTTAAACCTACCCTCTTTTACGTAATTTGTAAAATATTCTGAACTGTTTGTTAATTTGCTGATTTGATTTACTTGTTTTATTGTTTATAAAATGTTTGTTCCTTAGTAACGAGTTAATATTTAAGTATGATATGGAAGAGCGTTGCCTCCTAATACAAGTATTCTATACTTAAAAGGAGGTTCCGAGCACATTATAAGACATTGTAACTTTCTGAAAATGAAATAAACATTTTTGTTTTTTGTATTGTATTTGTATAATATACCCTATAGTTAAAATACGGGACTGGCATACAAAAGTCTCGAAATGTGAAGAATAAAAAAAACCCTTTTCTTTATTATTAAATAGTACTTAACTATAGATATGTATTAAGGTACAATTTACAGTTTAACCAGTCAGTCGCTCCTTTTGCCTGTCAATTGCAATTAATGAGTGCCCATTTAATGCTAGAGCAAATATAATTAATTTTAGATCAAAAAAATTGCAATACTAACAGTAACATTTGTGTTACTGTTAGAGTTTTTCAAATTTTTTTCAAATCATAACATTTTTACAACCAAAATTAATCAATTAATTTTGCAAACAAAATGGAGAAAATAAATATAAAAATATTGATGGTAAACAAAAGATCCAGACTTTATGGATCCAAACAAAATGTACAAAATATCTCTCAAATCTGGACTATCACTGCCAGAATACTTTTTTATCATCGGTACCACATATCTCTACTTGTTTCAGTATATAAAAAATTGCACATAATTTATCTTCTTCAAAATATTAGCGAGGCTACCATCAATTCAATTTTACCTTATCACTCATTGCCCGACAGCTTTCATTAGCCTACGTTCCCCTATGCCCGTCGTTCTTTAGCATAGAGCCTATGCTAAAGAATGACGTAGCTCGGTCACTAGAGTGGATTTGAGTTCAAATTCGAGATTTTACAGAATGAGTCTGCCTGCAGATATAGATAAAGATATAAAATAAGAAAATAAATAACTTTATTAACAACGAAAATTACAATCAAGGAATAGAAAAAATTACAACTAGTATATACAATTGAAACCATTGAGCTAACTGCAGATTGCAAACAGTCTAAAGGAAATCTTATTTGCACTTTAGGTAAATTCAGGTAAAATAAAACAAATTGCGAAATATAAAGAATATGGGGTATAATTTATAATTGTCTATTTTTAATAATGAGAAAAAGATACTCAAAATTCAAATTCGTTTATACCTTATTTTCAAATACGACCAAATCTAACTGTCTGCTGCAAAATAAAAATGCGAATGCGAAATATGAATGTTAAGTTCCATTAATTGGTTCCGTAGTTTGAACACTGACAGTTTTGGTAGGTATATCTGCCGGTGTGAAATATTAAATTATTCATTTAATTTACAAAAAAACTGGCAACGCTCAATAAAACAATAAAAACCATAAGGCATTAACAAAAACACAAAAGACTGATATAACCCTAAGAATTTCATACCTATTAATCATCACTACATAGTATAAAACAAAGTCGCCTTTTCTGCCCCTATTTCCCTTTGACTGCTTAAATATTTGAAACTACGCAACGGATTTTGATGCGGTTTTTTTAAGAGATAGAGTGATTCAAAAGGAAAGTTTATACGTATAATAAAACCGTGCGAAGCCGGGGCGGGTCGCTAGTAAGAGATAAAGCTCCAACTAACATACCTTATACCGCGAAAGTATGAATCTATCCGAAATGCTACAAGATGATGGAATAGATAAAGTTTTGTTGTTTCGGTACTGTTCTAAATACTAAAATGGTTTTCCCGAAAGACCCGAAATTTTCCGAGAAATTATTTACTATTACCAGGTTTTAAAATCATCCAGAAATTTCGGGAAATCCCGGGAAATTTAGAAGCTGGAATCGACGGGACCAAATCCTAATTTATAGATTTCCATCATAATATTTTTTTGTGCCATCTCTATTACGTTCCAGTTCCACTCTATGCAAAACGATATCATATCTCTGAATGCTAAATGAAATTTAGTTTTGACAATTTGTGTAGCGTACTGGTATTCTATATTCAAAAATTTGATTTACCTAAATCCTAGTTGTCAATCCAAATGAAACATAGTCAATCTGTCAGGGAACGCTAGCTAAGAGCCTGTCCAGATGGAGCGTTTTACTCGCGAGTGCTCTCGCGTTTAAACATTCCCGTTCTCCAGATACTAGAGCACTATACCTACATCCCGTCCAGATGCTGGTGCGCGATTCCTCGTCCAGCCAGTGGTACGCGCGACGCGAGTGGACGTATTTCTTATACCGTACATATATTACCGTACTTTTCATAGACGAAATTGAAAAAGGAATTGCAGTATGGGAAAATTGAATCAATCAAAGATAATCCAATAGAACCATGAAACGTTACAATTAACTAATAACGGAAGAATTAGCAGAATTGGATGTATGTTAAATCTTTGTTGTGCTTTTTGCTTCCGACGTTTCCAAAACTATTTTATTTGGTTCCATGTTTATAATAACTGTCCCCGAGTCCCTCCCTAACGCACCGCGCAAAGGAGCGCACGTAAAACGCCCCATCTGGACAGTCTCTTACCGAATATTCACGATAAATATTACGTATGGATTGTCATTGATATCTGAGACGACATCAAGCACACGTCCAGCCTTGACAGTGGTCACGGCGGTACTGAGGCATGGGCGGCGGGCTCAGCGCCTGCTGTTAATCGAATAAATTAATATTTAAATTTATTATGAATCTTCATCAAAAAACTCACATAACGAGAGACTAGATAAAAATGTTACCTATCTTTTCCAATAACTTCCTAGTTGATGTTTATCGTAGCTATCAATATATTTTGATTTTAAATTCTGAAACGTATCATTTTGAAAACATATATTTATTAAGAAAAGTTTCTGCTGTTATGTTTTCGGATTAGCTATTGATCTAGGTATGAACGTGAAGTAATATAGATATTTAAATTTTAAATGTAGCTTGCTCAGAAGTATTATCTGTTTCTGCTTAAAAAGGACCAATTGTCGACACACAGCGTCTTAAGTTAAGAATATTTTCATATAGGTATCACATTAATTTACTGAGTGTTTCCAACGTAATATTAGATATATACATATACAAAATTTATTTAGCATAAATTTATTAAGTATAGGTATATGAATTATCTAGTACACATAACACAAGCTGTGCTTGGGGCTAGCTAGATGATGCTGCGTAAATAGTCTAGCATTATTTATTTATTTGAGTGTTCAATACTCGATAAACTTTTCGTTGAACCTGGTTTTTATTTGAGTATTCAATACTCGATAAACTTTTCGTTGAACCTGGTTTTATCAATAACATCTGACACAAAAGATTAAGTGGGTATAATAGAACCTCTTTGATATGATGTAATATCACTGAGGTACGGTTGTCATGGTGACCGCCAGAAGAGAAGCCATCGCCGCTGCAGCCCTGATACTACGGTGACCATGGTTTATGTATCTCATAATCTAAAACGAAGAGTTTTCGGATCAGGTGTACAATAATCTGAAATTGAAGAGGACAACTCGACCGCGGATGGGTTTTCTTTAGGACGAGAAGTACCCTAACACACCTTCTTCTAAGTAAAAGTGACCCAAGGAAGAAAGCATGTAAGAAAATAAAACTGCGATCCAAACGTTCAAATAATTTGAATAAACCTGGAGAACCTCACGTACACCTTAGGTTTTAACTCTAAAGTTCGAAACACACAGAAGCCGGAGGCGGAGCGGAGGCCAAGGCGTGCGAGTTGTATTCAATGGAATCCTATGAAAGCCTACACACACATCGCAGGCGGTGGAGGCGCGGTGCCATAGGAAAAACTATCTCGCCTTCGCCTCCGCTCCGCCTCCGGCTTCTATGTGTTTCGAACTTAAGGGGAGGAAATGCGTAGGGTCTCACCTGCATATTTCCGCCTCCTTAAATCCTCATCCATATTTGCTGCCGAAGCTCCGAAGTTTTAGGTTAACTTACAATGGCGATCATTCATAACCAGAAATACAGTAAGTAACTTTATTTTAAACTGTTCGTTCTATAAGTCATTTGAATAAAATCTAAGGAAGTAACTCGTGGCTACTCTACTAATTTTGCTGCTTCTCAGAATTCTGTTAACTGCGGATATTTGATTTAAAAAAGATTTAATTAAATTCCCTGAATAGTTTATTTTCCATGATTTTTCCTTTTACGTTACTTAGTAGGTACTACTTTGGTATTTAATTAAACAGACCTATATGGAACTTATTTCATTTTAAAATCAGGAAAGCACCATTATTGTTTTTTTGTACTAGTTATTCTGTGGAAAGAGCTTCTACAGCTTCTACAACTCACAACACATATTATAAAATCATTATTACTTAACATATTTGTAGGTAAATATAACAAAAATCGGTAGGGAAGACGAAATAGTAAAAAAGGATATAATTTTTCTGTCCAATCTTTAGATTGTTTTGTACCAGATATGTAAAAGCCAAAATGAGGCCATACAATAGGTACCTAATATTGATAATGTAAACGTAAACAACTTTATTGCATTCCCGGAGACCTGATTTTACTTGCAAAAGGAAAAGCCATTATGGTGGCAGATAGTCACAATCCAATGGTAGTTTTATGCAAAGTGTTTAGTTTGTGCGTTTTGTTACGAGAATCTATTTGTCAGAGTGCAATGACGCATTGGTGCATTGGGAGGACGTTGTCTGATAAAACCGATTTACACATTTCAGTAATGTCACCGTTTTCTATTATTAGAATAAAATATATCTTGCGAAATTTAAAGTAAATCTAAGGATTTTTCTAGAATGTAATGCATAAGAATATTTACTTACCTGTTTTTTTCAACAGGAATTGTATTTTTTGACATTATTTAATTTCAATATCGTTATTTACTGATAAATTATATAACTTGGGGACCTACGCTTAGTTTATTGCTTGCCAATAGTTTGATAATGTAATGGTATAAATTCAATTGTATGAATATTCGTTCCAAAAACATTCATATAGATATTTTCTGATCAGTCTGGTTACTCTCAATTATCTGAAAGAGAATTTCTCGATTATCTGAAAAAAAATTTAATAGTAACTATGTTTATTAACAACGAAAATTACAATCAAGGAATAGAAAACATACAACAAGTATTTACAATTGAAACCATTAAGCTAACTGCAGTCTGTTGCAAACAGTCTAAAGGTAGCTCAATTGATCCATGTCAGTACCATGAAAAATTTAAATGTGGACCATTTCAATTTTCATTCCATTTAGCTACCGAGATTCGAATTTCCCCATTTATTTCTCTGACAAAAATGACAAAGCCGTCATACTAATTCGTCTACGGAAAGCAATATATCCCAGCAGAGGGTCTCTTAAACATGCAATAAAGTACAAATATATAAATCTAGGTATGTAGCAGATTCTGTCTGGTTTCACCCCTGGCAAGAGGGTTCTGAAGCAATTTCTATTAAAATGGGGAGTTGGCAATAATTGTTTGTGCTTGAATGCCTTGCATATGGTCTGGTTATGGGCTGTTAAATATTCCTCACACATTCTGTTTGCCTGGTAATTCACAAATGTAATACCGTCGGTCGTCTCAATAGTCGACGAGGATTATTAACCAATGTCAATAATAATAAACTTCATTGAAATCATAGTCGATGTAGACTGCAGAAGATTATACACAACTTTCGTTTTGCTGGAATTGCATTTAGACAAATTATTTTTACTTTGAATAAAGTTGGAATAAAATCCATTCTACTTAGGTATGTTTGAAAAAGTGAGCACATTTGCCGGCAGAAGCTAGTAATTTAAAATGTATATAAACATGTTCATATCAATGGGTCTATACTGAAAAACAGTGTTAACTATTCGAGCTATTGCTATGCACAGAGTCTTTTTGCCTTTTTGTTTGGTTGCAGCACACACATACATACCTACTTACATATAGGTATTACGAATCCAAACTTTTCAAATCTTTAATTAAGCGAAATAATTTGATTAGATTTTTGCTACTTGATTTAGGGAACGAAAATCTATTATTTGTAAAACATTTTTTATTAATATGAACTGACTTAAACAAAGTAAAATATTAAATTCAACATAATATTTTCAATAGGTTATTAACAACGGAAATTACAATTACGGAATAGAAAAATAACAACTAGTATATTCATTCAATAGGTACATATTAAAACCATGATGGAAAAGCTAGCGGCTAAACAACCTAGGCTGGTCAATCGCTCCACGCCACTGCTGCTTCACGACAACGCTAGACCACACACTGCGCAACAGACGGCTACTAAATTAGAAGAGCTTCAATTGGAAAGTCTAAGACATCCTCCGTACTCCCCGGACCTTGCTCCAACAGATTACCATTTTTTTCGAAATTTGGATAACTTCTTGCAAGGGAAAAAATACAACTCCGATGGGGCAGTCCAAATCGCCTTCAAAGATTTTATTGATTCCCGTCCGACTGGTTTTTTTAGTAAAGGGATCAATGAACTACCTATAAGATGGCAAAAGTGCATAGAAAATAATGGTTCATACTTTGATTAATTAAATATATTATATTAAAAAATATTCGACTTTTTGTTCCTCCCATACAAAACGCCAATTTCATATGTAAGGACCTAATGTTTAGGAACATTTCGAATCCATACTTTCTTATCCATACTAATAATTCTTAAGTTATTTTCGTTTCATATTATGATGTATTGTGTGTGAACATATAATGTATGTAGTTAGTACCTAGGTAACTTAGATCAGTATGCCGCTGGGGTTGCCCTTGGATCATTAAAATCACTTTGCGCTCGTTAGCACGACCCGATAGAACTTTCTTTATCCCAAACTCTGTAGTCTTGAAAGTTCGCGGTTGAGTAAATTATTTCCGCAGCAGATCAGATACTATTAGAAGTTTTGTTGTTTGATTCAATATTGAAATTAATATACAACAAATAAGAATAAATAATAATCTTACAATACAAAGATCAGACAAAATTGCTAGGAATGTACGTGATAATAATAATTCCGTTAAACAAAGGAATTTCCAAAACTCACACGTACAGTTTTTAAAACCAATCATAAGTTTTTTTTGATGCATCTGTAGTAGGTAGTTTAATTTTGTCTAATTTAGGAAGAGATATGAAGTTGGCTTCTGTTTTCGTATCTCTTTGTTTAACGGAAATCACTACAAAGTACCTATAAAACAAAGTCGCTTTTTCTGTCCCTATGTTCCTATATCCTTATGTCCCTTTGAATGCTTAAATCTTTAAAACTACAGAACGCTTTTTGATGCGGTTTTTTTTTAATAGACAGGGTGATTCAAGAGGAAGGTTTATACGTATAAGTAATAAAACCGTGTGAAACAGGGGCGGGTTGCTAGTAAATGATAAAATAAGTGGGGGCGCCACTTGAGGTGCTGTTTGCGCCTTAAATGTTATTCTTAATTATGTATGACTTAGATCTGTGCGACTTTTCAGGTATACTTTTGTATGTGAAATATAAATATGTATGTGTAAAAAATATAAATAAATCTGAAACCTACATATGTATATCACTACATACTTAGTATAAAATAAAGTCGCTTTTTCTGTCCCTACGTCCCTTTATCCCTATGTCCCTTTGAATGCTTAAATCTTGGAAACCACGCAACAAATTTTGATGCGTTTTTTTTAATAGATAAAGTGATTCAAGAGGAAGGTTTATATACTTATAATAAAGCCGTGCAAAGCCAGGGCGGGTCGCTAGTAAATGATAAAATAAGTGGGAGCGCCACTTGAGGTGCTGTTTGCGCCTTAAATGTTATTCTAAATTCTGTATGACTTATAGGTATCTGTGCGACTTTTCAGGTATACTTTTGAATGTGAAATATAAATATGTATGTGTAAAAAATAAAAAATAATCTGAAACGTATATCACTACATAGTACTTAGTATAAAATAAAGTCGCTTTTTCTGTCCCTATGTCCCTTTGAATGCTTAAATCTTTGAAACTACGCAACGGATTTTGATAAGAGTGATTCAAGAGGAAGGTTTATACGTATAATAAAACCGTGCGAAGCCGGGGCGGGTCGCTAGTATAGTATAAATAAGAAGCAACTCATTGCGTTTTCATAACATTATTTGCTGTTCTGAAAATATTCAAAGCCTGAGTTTGGTTTCACGATTGTATCGACACCATCTTCGACATTCCTTTTTTGTAGAGTAGGTATATGACGCAGCGCCTCTACACGGTTTTTGATGTTGCATTAAATAGATGGATAATTAGATAATGCTCTATAGCTCTACACAGCATCATCTAGCGACTAGCCCTAAGCAAATCTGGGCTTATTTTATGGGTCCTAGATGATATATACGTACGTAATACAATACTGTATACATACTACTACCTATTATACACATACTACCTTACCTCTAATTTACATAGATATTTTTATTAAAACAGAAAACAATTAGAACCACGTAATAAATATTTGCCTAAGGCGGGAATGAAACCCAGCCACATCGGCTGTCTATAAATAGAATTATAATCTAGCCAGACAATAATGGCAAATCTTAATAAAAATGGAACGTCTTGATATTAATGACACAAGAAAATAAGGCCGGTCCTTAAAAAAATAAAACTTTATTAACAACGAAAATTACAAGCAAGGAATAGAAAAATTACAACTAGTATTTACAATTGAAACCATTGAGCTAACTGCAGACGGTTGCAAACAGTCTAAAGTTAGCTCAATTGATCCATGTCAATACCAGTCGGAAGCGAAAAATAACAATAAGGTTTAAAAGTTTAACAATTAATCAAACAAACTATAGTTAAATGAACTTCTTTTCAGTATCAGAGTACCTAGCTTAAATTGGCTCTTTGAAAATCAACAGAACTAGAGAACGCAAAATTTCCTTCGAAATTCTAAAAAGGATAGATGGAGCAGAAAGTTCTGGAAAACATCACACAAAACTGAAAATCCCCCGTCCTGCAGAATGCCGCATCGCTTGGCTTACTAATAAATTAAAGTGCACTCCTCCTAACTTATGCTTGCCTAGTACATTGCCTGTGACTGGGATGTGTGTAGTACGCTGCGAACACAGTATATACGTGTGTCTGTGTGATCGGCGGTTGTTATGGCAACGGGAGCTTAATCTATTTTCGCGCCTATTCTACCCAGCCTAGCCAAACTTTTTATCATTGTATTGTATATAGTACAAGTTGTATTTTGCTACCAGGCTTACTAGCTTACAGTTTCAAAACTACGCAGATACGAAAAGCTGAATTGTTGGGAATGTTCTTGTTGAGGCAATTTTAGCTTATAATATAGCCAACAATAGTCATAGACCTGCCACAAAGAAGTCTGCAAATCATTTTCAACATTTTCATGAATCTTAACACTCTACCCTTATATCTGAGCTGCTAAAGTTTAGAATACAACAGCTAGTGCGAAGTAAAACTTTGCAATGGCGCTGCAGATTTTCCGGGAGAGCTGTCAAAACTCCCGAGCTTCCGCGGTGTCGGTTCAACACCCGCCGCCGCAGACCAGGGTAGCGAGACCTGCGGGTTTCAGGCTCGAGGTGGTAGATGTGACCGGCGCCACGCGGCCCGGAGGACCAGCCAGCGCTGGCTAGGCTGCGGATGTATGCAGCGCGACTGCCTGTCTGTACTCGGTACTCTGTGTGCATGGTGCTGCCAACTTGGTTGGAAAGCTTTAGTTGATTTTTTAAAGGGGTAGTATGGTGACAAAATTTTATTGATTGGACTATTTACTAAATATTTTTATTAGAGCAATAATTATGTGTAGAGTTGCGTAAATGGGTAACATGCTTTTTACAAAATCTCATATTTTGAAGTAATATCACAATATCACTTACAAATACAAAATTTACCAGTCTAAAGATAGGTATAATGTAGGTACGTTACTTTCATCACAATAAACCTACATTCATCCCAATACATTTTTATCTTTACTTATATTATAATTATGTATACGCGAAAGTTTGTATGTAAGTTTGATGCATGGTTGGATAGTTTTACCTCTTTCACGCAAAAACTACTGAACGAATCGGGCTGAAATTGCCTTGGAATAACACATAGGCTTTCATTACTTTTCATCCCATAAATCCTTGAGTTAGACATAGCCTTGAGACGTTTCCATAGAAAAGCGTGAAAAGTTGCAGTCAGTTTATAATAACAAATTTATTTTAAATCCCGAGCAAATTCGCGAAATCTAGCCAAAAATCATCTAGCTGGCAACAATGGGTGTGCAACGTACTAGTGAACTTTGATAATGAACCGAGGAGGGTAATAGCCCGGGGGGGCACCCCGTTACGTACTGTCCAACGACCTGCAGAGACTTCCTATGTACTAGGTATCTGTATGTACTATATCTGTCTACAGTATCACCCTGTACTATATCTGTCTACTGTAGCCGGTTTGTCGAAGCAATTATTGACGTTGCTGATTGATATTGATGCCGACAGTTTCTGCGTAGTTTGGTTATTGCGTTTGTTCTTATTATTGAAAGTTCTGTAAATAATACGAAACTGAATTAAAGCTTTGCGGTTAAGGGGCGCTCATTGGCTAAAATCGCGGCAGAAACTACCAGCAAAGTTGACATGGGCAGCCTAATAGATGGCGCAAGCCTACCGTTAATAAATATAAAATAGTTTTTAGAAGATCGCGTTTCTGGTACCTGTGTAGGTAGGGGAAGACCGGGTAATAGGAATCAGCGGGTAATAGTGGTCACCCTCCTATCTCCAAATGTACAACTAATAGAAACGTTTAGAAATTTTTTTCTTCGTAAAATACTTGTGGGTAATGAGAATCGTGTGACCCCCATTACCCGCTAGTGAACACGATGATAAAGTCATTATGTTGATATTTTTTTAAGTTCAATATAAAAATTTTACAATCGTGTCAAAATTCTTCTTCTTTTTTTTATTAAATTATTGATATTTGTGTAGTATAAAATACGTATAGTATAGTAGTTAAAATACGGGACTGGCATAGTCTATTAAACATAAAAGTCCCTAAATATTAAGATTATAATAACTTTTCTATATTATTAAATAGTACTTAAATAACAGTTATAATCTACTATAATATATAATCTACTATATATAGTTACAATTTAAAGTTTTACAAATCAATCGCTCCTTTTATCCGTCAAATGCGGCTAATGAGAGCTCATTTATTGCAAGAGCAAATATATTTAATTTTTAATAAAAAAGTGGCAAAACTAACAGTAACACAAAACATAAAATTTTGAAAATCAAAATTAAACAATTAATTTTGCAAACAAAAAGAAGAAATAAATATGAAATTATTGATGGAGAACAAAAGATCCAGACTTTATGGATCCAAACAAAATGTACAAAATAAGAATCTGGACTATTACTGCCAGAACACTTTTTAAGGGCCCAGTTTCTACATCATCGGTACCACATATCTCTACTTTATCTACTACTTCTATCTAAACAAATTGCATAAATTATCTTCTTTTTTTTATTTTCTTTTTCAATTTTACCATATCACTCATTGCCCGGCCGCTTTCATTAGCCTACGTTCCCCTATGCCCGTCATTCTTTAGCATAGAGCTTATGCTAAATAATGACGTAGCTCGGTCACTAGAGTGGATTCGAGTTCAAATTTTTACAGAGATTTTACAGATTGAGTCCCCAGATAATAGATAAAGATATAAAATAAGGAAATTTCATTTGCACTTTAGGTTATTTCAAGTAAAATAAAACACATTGGGAAATACAACAAATCGACTCATCCGTAGAACAAAGTCCTATCTGCAGAGTTGATGGTTTTCAGTAGACGTTAGAGAAGTTGTTGACTTGTGTAACTCTTAAACGGTGAGACTTCTCATTGAGACTTTTTGGTATGTTGTTACAATGCCCTAGCCTAGTTAAATACTTTTTAGTGTATATTTATTTTCCTTTTATTTCTGGAGATAGTGAGTCCTATATTAACGTAGGACGTTGTACGGCGGAGCAGCGGTGGTCTGTTGTGAAGATAGAACGTTGTTTTACGGAAACGTCTTAATAAAATGACGTTTTATATTAATATGGGTCGTTTTTTGTTGGAGTTATCTATTCTGTAAGAGTCCTACGTGGATAACTACCTTAAAATATTGTTATAAAATTATAACTTCTAAGTACTAAAATCGTTAACTAAGTTAAAAAATCATCAACATAAGTAATATAGCCAATATATGGCAAGATTTAGAACCACAAATACGTCATTTAAAATTCAGCTCATAGAATATTTGAACGGCTAATATCATCTCCCTATTAGAAAAATGCTGAAGATGCGCATGAATAAATTTTAGACTAAGGTGCGAAATGTTAATATCTTCATGTGGTGATAAATATTTACGTGGATTTATCAGTTTACCTAAGACTACGTACGCCGATAAGTTTATGAAAAACTCTGTGGGGCAGCTGGCGAAGGTCTCCCTGCGACGCTCGAGGTTGCGGGTTCGATTTCCACCTTGGGTCATATATGATATTTGTTCAGGCTATTTTATATATATATATATAATATAGATAAAGCAATAAAATCTACCTATGTAAGTAGTATAATTCTTTGAGTATATCAGTTATCAAGTACCCATAATTACAAGCAATGCTTGGGGCTGGATGATTTTGTGTGAAGAATTGTCCATCTACATTTATTTTTAGACATGTTACCTGTTTCTGACCTGGTTACCATTTTATCATACGATATAGTATTTTAAATTTTAACTTTGTTGGCGTAATAACGCCAACAAGTCAGTTTTCGGTTAACGTGTAGTTCAATTAAGTTTCAAAACAGGGCGATACTGATTCGTAATATTATAAATAATCTAAGTAAATATTTGACAAAACATGAAGATAGTTGTGTAAACTTCGCACTTTAGTTACTTAATTCAAATCACATACAAAAATAGCAAAACTTATATTATTTAATCACTTATTTATACTGAAATATAATTTAGAAAAACAATTAAAAACCAAATTAAGCACTTACTACTATAATTGGACATTGTTTCGGAATTCAGATCATAAATTGATCAGCAAAACATAATATTGCTTGCTTGGTTAGGTCATCATCCCAGTCTTCTTTTTTTTATGTTGATGAAATTCCGCTTCATGGATCAGTCTCATAGTTGCCAAAAAAATTATAAAGCCAACCGCTGTTAGCTTACAACACAGGGAATTTGTCAGCGGCATTTGTATGTTGGCCTGATGGTTTTCATCATCTACGACTTTTTTTTCTCCTAACAAATTTTTACCTTATTTCAAGGCATTAGCATTCAATGTCTGTCTGTTTTAGGAGTCACGTTGCGATCAGGATATCATTGTGAAGATGCAGGCGAATTCATGTTGTCGATCAAAGTAATTTATATCGGAACAAGTAGGTACATAGGTTAAAATGACTATTGGAATTCGATGATGCCCGCTGAAGTTTTTAGTAAAACTGTACCGCAAATGCTGGTGTAGTAATCACTGATTACTTCACAAGCATTTGCGCACTTTTTAATCACATTGATTATCCACATGATTAGGACGGAATACGCAGGTAGCAGACCGAATTGACATTAAAATAAGACGGCATAGACATGTTGTTGGTAAAACCTTCTAGTTAAGAAAATTCGTAATTAATACAGCTTGATGAGTTAAAATTTTATCACCACAGATCCACCCTGGTTAATTTTGAACTGGGGTACATCTGTGGTGAGAAACTTCTAACTCTTAATGCTATATTTATGGTGAATTTTCGTAACTAGAATGAATTTTCAAAGAAAATAAACTAGCTTCATTGATGTAAACGTTCATGGCTGAGGTATTAGACACAACATTCGGTATTGAGCTATCGCAGGTAATTTCATCGGTCCACTATCTCATGCAGAATTTTATTCTGATCATATTAGCTCGTTTTTCCTGCACCTGGAAGCAAAGGCGACGTTTTTTGGTATCATGCGGCTGTTATCAACATTCACAACTGGAATTGAAGAAAAAACGAATTATTTTTGTAGCTATGTATAAAATACGTTCATGTTTTATATATACTGAAAAATAATGTACTAAGCAATTTATTACACTAATTAGAAATAAAAAAATCTCAATATTTAATGATGTTTTGTAATGAACAACGTCCTAAATGATTTCATTATCCCACAAACAACGTTCTATCTTAACATCGAACCGACAAATCGTCTAACAGATTCCGAAGGAAAACGTCCTATAGTCATATGGAATCCTAAGAAGCTCAATAGTGTTCGCATAAAATGGTCCTAACATATCATATGACTTAATTTTTTTACTGTTAATTATTAAAAAAAAAATGATTATTCCTTTGAATATGCACTACGCCAAAGAATTTCTGTACAAAAAATGCATTGCAAGAGCTCTCCATCAAAAAACGTCCTATTTAAACATTGAACGCCTGCTACCTAAAACCGAGATAAAAAAGCAATATTTATATTTGAATTTAATGTATATTAAACCTATAAAAAACACATCGAAAGACTTTCTCTTTTCCTATCTCCTACGAACAACGTCCGAACTGACGAACGGACCGAGCGCACGCGCAGTGCGCCGCACCCGCGCGCCGTTGCATGATCACGTAGAACGTTGTTGGGCGGAGTTGATATCAGTTAGGACGTTGTTCGATTTTATATCTCCGAAACTAATTAAGATACAAAAAATTTAAAAACGTACTTCTATAGAGCTTGTTCTTCTTATCTCGTTTCGCTATTAAATTCATTTTTGGTCTATGATCACATAGAACTATGTTCTACGGATAAGTCGAAATATGAGGTATAAAATCCCGTGATCCTCTATTTTTAATAAAAAGAAAAAAAAATCAAAATCCAAATTCGTTTATTCCTTATTTTCAAATTTGATGAAAGCTAACTGTCTGCTGCAAAATAAAAATGCTAACTAACATACCTTATACCGCTAAGGTATGAATATATCCGAAATGCTACAAGATGATGGAATAGATAAAGTTTTGTTTGAGAAATAATGTACAATTACCAGGTTTTGAAATCGTCCAGAAATTTCGGGAAATCCGGGGAAATTTAGAACCTGGAATTCCCGGGAGCAAATCCTAATTAATAGATTTCCATCATAATATTTTTTTGTGCTTTCTCTATTACGTTCCAGTTCCACTCTATGCAAAACGATATCATATCTCTGGATGCTAAATGAAATTAAGTTTTGAAAATTTGTGTAGCGTACTGGTATTCTATATTCAAAAATTTGATTTGCCTAAATCCTAATTGTCAATCGAAATGAAACATAGTCAATCTGTCAGGGAACGCTAGCTAAGAGCCTGTCCAGGTGGAGCGTTTTACTCGCGAGTGCTCTCGCGTTTAAACATTCCCGTTCTCTAGATACTAGAGCACTATACCTACATCCCGTCCAGATGCTGGTGCGCGATTCCTCGTCCAGCCAGTGGTACGCGCGACGCGAGTGGACGTATTTCTTATACCGTACATATATTACCGTACTTTTCATAGACGCAATTGAAAAAAGAGTTGCAGTATGGAAAAATTGAATAAATCAGAGATAATCCAATAGAACCATGAAACGTTACAATTAACTAATAACGGAAGAATTAGTAGAATTTGATGTTTGTTAAATCTTTGTAGTGCTTTTTGCTTCCGACGTTTCCAGAACTATTTTATTTGTGTTATATGTTATATGTTTATAATAACTGTCCCCGAGTCCCTCCCTAACGCACCGCGCATAGGAGCGCACGTAAAACGCCCCATCTGGACAGGCTCTAACAGAATATTCACGATAAATATTACGTATGGATTGTCATTGATATCTGACACGACATCAAGCACACGTCCAGCCTTGACAGAGGTCACGGCGGTACTAATGCATGGGCGGCGGGCTCAGCGCCTGCTGTTAATCGAATAAGTTAATATTTAAATTTAATGAGAATTTTCATCAAAAGCCTAAGCTAACCGGATTCTAGATAAAAATGTTAACTAACTTTAACAATAACTCCCTAGTTGATGTTTATCGTTGCTATCAATATATTTTGATTTTAAATTCTGAAACGTATCATTTTGAAAACGTATATTTATTAAGAAAAGTTTCTGCTGTTATGTTTTCGGATTAGCTATTGATCTAGGTATGAACGTGAAGTAATATAGATATACAAATTTGAAATGTAGCTTGCTCAGAAGTATTATCTGTTTCTGCTTAAAAATGACCAATTGTCGACACACAGGGCCTTAAGGGGATGTTATTTCTGTAAAGTCTAGGGGCTTGATCGTAGCTCGGGCGGTGAATTTCATTGAATTGAAAGCACACAAAGGACTTGGAAATTTTACACTACTCATGCTACGGGAACTGTAACCCCGTTCATTTAAACACCGTTGTGGCGCGACCACGGATGTCTGCGATGCAGGAAGTTGCAGGTTCAATTCCCACCTTGGAACAAATGTTTGGGGAAAATATTTATTCCGTCCGGTATAGACACTAACAAACAAGGATTATCTTTATTAACATCGAAAATTACAATCAAGAAATAGAAAAAATTACAACAAGTATATAATTGAAACCATTGAGCTAACTAACAAGATAAAGGTTTCATGTTCTTCATTAATTTATCTAGAATAGATTGAAAAGAAAAATATCACAGATCTCTTTATTTACCATTGCTATATTATTATACTACTACTTTTTTTGCTACTTATCCAAGAATCCTGTAAGGTCTAACTAAAGAATATAAATCACTTTCAATGTTGTCATGCGTCATAAATATCTTATCACCGACGCGACGCATTAACAGAAGCTAAATTGGATTGCATTTCTTGTGCAATCTAATTGCGCAACCGTTTTTTTCGGTTGGTAACTGTTTTGGTTTACGATATTCCGCTATTTTATGTAGTAGATACTTCACCCACTTCACCCTGTTAGTGATTTTGGCAATTAGTAACCATTTTGAACTAAACTATCCAGGATTAGGAAACATCAATCGTCCGGGGGTGGATTTTAGTGGTGAAATATATATAAGGCTACGATGCAACGTAGCGTGGCTGTTAGATTTCCGGGACACAGGCCGCCCAAAATGCGACCCGAATATGTGCATACCATTCGTTGCTGCTATGTGTAGCAGTAGGAATACAGAATTTATTTATACCATGTCAAATTATATAGACAATAAGTATATTAAAATGATCATCATCATATTATCAGCCCATATTAGTCCAGTGCTGGACGTAGGCCTCCCCAAATGAGCGCCATAGCGCCCTGTCTTCAGCTTGACGCATCCAGCATCTGCCTGCAGTCTTTCGCAGATCGTCACCGCCACCTGGCCGGTGTTCTTGTGTGGATACCGCGACTTGGCAAACGTAGTGTAGAACGCCCTCCAGTCACGTGGGTTTAAAATTATAATAAGAGTAAATTAAAAAATTCATTGGTATCGCCACTTACTGAGATTTTTCTTAAAAATGGGTGTGGTAGCTGCATCGCGGGTCCAGTCGGACAGCCGGTTATAAGCTGAAGGTCCATTATTATTATACTAGCGATCCGCCCCAACTTCGCACGGTTTTATTACACTTATAAACCTTCCTCTTGAATCACTCTAATTCAAAGATTAGAGAGAGAGAAAATAGTTTTTATTTTCAAAAAAAATACTACAATAATACATAATAACTTAGGACTGATCAGATATATAAACTAGCGATATTTAACAGTTTTCAGTTGCAGTAGAACAGTTTGCAGTAGAAAAGAACAGTTTGCAGTAGAATTTATGGCAAATATGGCCATCTAAAATCGCGTAGTTTTAAAGATTTAAGCATACAAAGGGATATAGGGACACAGGGACAGAGAAAGCGACTTTGTTTTATACTATTTAGTATAATATGATAGTGATAAGGTTTTTTTTTTGTGATAAGTTAGTTATCGTACGATTTTATTGTATTTACTAGTAGACTGTCATATTGTATATGACGACCGATGTGACGCAGCAGGCCAAGGATCGCCTGCGATGCTAGGCGCGGGCTCGATTCCCGCCCTGTGACAAATATGTATACGATCTGCAAATATTTGTTCCGGGGTTTTTTGGTGTTTTTTATAGTAAAAATATGTAATTATTATAATGTATTGTATTAAGTAGATCAGTCATCTAGAACCCATTAAACATGCTCTGCGTAGCTTATGATGCTGTGTGGATTTTCCAGCATTATTTATTTATATCTGATGATATCCATATTAACCCTATTGCTAGATTACAGCCACATTGACAAATGAGCAGGCACAATTATTCTACTTTTGAAACATTTTTTTAGCAGAAGAACTAAGAAATACGTACCTAGTTATATACTAGCAGCGCCTCGCAGTTTCATCTGCGGTAATTCCCGTTCCCGTGAGAATTCCGGGATAAAATATAGCCTATGTGTTATTCCAGACTATAATCTATCTCTGTGTCAAATTTCATCTATATCCGTTCAGTAGTTTTTGCGTGAAAGAGACAAACATCCATCCATCCATACTTACAAACTTTCACTTTTATAATATTAGTAGGATTATTAGTGTAAGTTTAACTCCTGAAACACAGTTTCGAACTAGTTCGGCAACTTATGGACTCATAAGTATCTGGATAACCTCTGTAATAAAGTCAACAAAAACCATTTTTACTTTTTCATATACTAGTTACATACAGCATCATGAAGCTATATGGCAGACCTAAGAAACTAATTATTACCGAGTCCTTAGTACCGGCATGTACCGGCTAGTTTTATAAAATTTGTGGTACCGTTTGTCATTAGTGTACAATGATCTAGAAGTTATCGTTTCTTTCATTTCGCACCTTACGCTTCTCCCGGATACAAAGGATCTAATTTTCGTAGTTCGATACTGGTAGAATAGTTTCATGTAGAACTTGGATTTAGTTTTAGAATGGTTTTCAGAGATTTGACCACAGAGCAAAATATACGAAGGATTTGACGGACGCACTGATTATTGTATTTGTTGCTTTATTTTTATGTACATACCTACGTGTCAGCGAGATAGAATTTAAAAGATTCTGTATCATTTGACATTAATTAATTCAATTATTGAATGGTTTCTGAAATGTGACATTATTAATAATTTTGAAATCTATTTTTATTTTATGGTTGTATAACACAGTATAAGTAGTATTACTAAAAATTATGGTGGTAAATAAATTGAATTGAATTGAATTTGAGTTTGGAACGCAGGTTCTATTCAATTTTCAAAATATGCGTTGTTCATCATTGCGAATAAAAAATTGCAACCATTCCCGTCATTCAGACTCAAAACTCCCCAAACATAAACAAAACTACCAACACATTTATAAGTGCCTACACCTTCAATCAAATCAGCCATTGTGTTGGATAATGGCCTCTAGGTGTTGGTGATAGGGTGCATGGGGTGATGTGGATAATCGAGGGTTGAGGGTCCAGACATGCACTTGTAACCCTCGTCTAGACTGGCGTCTGCAGACCGCAGCTGCGAGGGACCTGAGACAAATTTTGAAGAAGGGGGATTTAGATGCTTTATAAAGAAACAACAAGTTTTCAAATCACGAATGCACGAAATGATAGCAGTTGCAAGGAACCTAGGATAAATACTATGGGGATAACGGATAAAAAAGTTTTTAAAGAAACAATCAATTTTATTGAATTACTAGCGACCCGACCCGACTTAGCACGGTATTATTATACTTATATAAACCTTCCTCTTGAATCACTCTATCTATTCAAAAAACCGCATCGAAATTCGTTGCGTACCTAGTTTTAAAGATTTAAGCATACAAAGGGACATAGGGACAGAGAAAGCGACTTTGTTTTATTCTATGTAGTGATATGCCATACGATTGAAATTAAGCAGCCGCCTGTAGGAACCTTGGACAAATACTGGCAAGGAGAGGTAAGTTTTAGACGAATCTGAAGATACTTAGGTACCCATTTCATCAGCTCTTTTGTCCCCACTGGTGGGCAAATGCCTTTATATGCCATTATATCCCTGGTTCTGCTTGTCTAGGAAAATATAGACACCACAATCAAAAATCTATGAAAAAAAAGCAAATTGAAAACCTTCAGTAGAAAATTCACCAACTCCGCAATCAACAAAGGCAGTGTATATTTTAGCAACGTCTGTACCTATACCTAACTACACTATACGTAGTGCTACGTCGCATTGCGTCCATTATGAGGGTAGGTCAGGCATGCATGGTCTGGCTATTGAAGTTTTGTTAGTATTTGGTTTTTCATCTTCCTTTTAAAGAGAGCGATGAAATAAGAGCAATAAAACTAGGCAGATTTCGATGATTTTTAAACTGTATTAAGTATTAAATATACATGGAACGATTCTTAACTGCACCAGGAAATGCAACAAAGGCATTTAAACCCATAAAAGAAGAGGCCTTATCTGTTGGAATCAATCTTTCAGTCAACTTCTGGATGGATGATAAATGCCAGAATAGCTACATTTTTTCACCCCCTTCGCCGCGTGTGCACACTGGTACACACACACTCACACACGGTCCACAGAAGGTGACTAATAGTACCGCATGCATTATATTGTACCTCGTTCCACGTTTTATTAAAGCTGAGGTACAATGAGTAATGATCAGAGCCCTGAGTTTTGTTTCTCGATACTATCGAGACGTCGTCGAGACGTTTCATTTTAATATGGGATTGAATCACGGTAGAAGAGATAAAACAAAAATTTTGGAGGATGTCTGAGCTTGGGTCATCAATTTTATATATATATTTGTTTGGGATTTCCGTAGTTCAATCACAACTACAAAAATTACTTATCAAAACCTAGGGCCAAATACGGATTTACATTTTAAACTATAACTTTTATAATCTTTTATATTTTATTGCGTGAAAGAGTAACAAATATCCATAATTACAAAGGCGTTTATAATATTAGAAAAGAAGGATGTTACTATGAGTTTAACTTAAGTACACTAGCATATGTATTTCCCCTTCATCTTCTTCTTGCAAACATTGCAACATTTATCCAAAGTCAAGACCTAAATCCACGTCTCAAACGTCTCATCGTCCACTCCACCACTGATTCTTTTGTATTGACTATACCTCTATTGTAGTGCTTGAGGTAAAAAGCTGCGATGCATAATTCAAGGCACCATTTAGCATGGGAAAGCGATCCTGTGTCCACGTCAGTCTGTGATCACATTAGTGCATTTAGAAGGGGTTCGACCATCTCTATCAGATCACATGTACAAACATAAGCTAGGAACTGAATGCATTTATTTTTAAATAAGCATTTGACTTTGCAGCTCGTTGTTTAGACGCTTACTATTTTAATAAAACAATAGAGAAATAAATAAGTGGTCGAAATAGGTTTGTAAAATTTCACTTTATTTCATAAATTGACTGGCGTCATATGTAATCTCCCATAGTCATTAAAAAGTGAGTTGAATTCGTCATAATCCTATACTAGTCTCTGTACTAGGACATTAGACCTTCCATCATTGGGGGTAAAGCCCATAATCCCCACGCTTGGCATGCAGGTTGGCCAATTTGGGCATCGCCGTTTGGTTGGATTAATTCCATTATATGATTTATTAAATGTTAAGATTATTAAAAAAAAAAATTGTTCTCAAAAATTAATTCTACTCGTGTTCTCGAATTTTTTTTTAAACTTTAAATCGGCTCTTGGCTATCGGTCCGACGACGTACATATACCAGTTTGATAATTATATTGGTATGGATCAGTTGAGCTATATTTAAAGCTAGCCGTCAGCAGTTCAATTGTTTGAATTGTATCAGTATTGGTACTAGTTTTAATTTTGTTTCTATTACTTGATAGTAATTTTCTTTGATAGATACCAGATTCAATTTACTCACGACTCATAACCCACTTGAAAAACAAACAAATAATAAAACGTAAACGTTATTGCAATCGCACACGAAAAGTAAACAATACCTTTCAATTCCCTATAACAAGCTTCCGATATCTATAGAAGGGAAATACGAAGCGGAAAACACGAATAGAATACGAACTCCCGGAAAATCAATCCACGCCGCATCTTGTATTATATCTGTATCTATGCATTTGTATCTGTCCGCGATGTCAATATCTACCTTTCTATGTCTATGTGCTACGGCGTAGCCCTCGCGTAGCCGCGTAGCGCTTTGTCACGTAGGCATGTCTACGATGTGCCACGTTCCGGCTTTGTTTGACATTCCGTGTTTCATTTTGTTGTTATAATTTTGGACCATATTGACTACTGAATAAGTTATCTGATCTTTATGAGTATATTTTAGTAGTATTATAAATTATTCAAAATTGCTTATTATGGTCGAATTTTCTAGAAGTGTAAATAAGAAGTGCAAATTATATTATGTAATTGTGACGCTCTCTACGAGATTAAAGGATAAAATACAAAATATTAAAACCAGGCCATATTGACTACTTATATACCTAAGTAATCTTTATAAAAGTATATTGAATTTTGTTAGAAATTGCTTAGTATTGGTCGAATTTTCTAGAAGTGCTCTGCAATGTAGGTACAAACAGTAAGTGCATAGTGCACTAGTAAATGTTTGCTTGCAGCATTGGATATCCCGCCCGGCCGTGACACTGCAGTGGCTCGCGAGTTATTGCATCTGCAATGCAATTGAACGCGAAAATGTTTTAATAAACCTATTTCTTTCGAATTGCCGCTTTATTGTTGTTTTTTTTAATTCTCCTTAAGTATCTCAGAATCAGTTTAACTGCAAAGTGCTACCAAGAAATAGGAGCTGATAAAAAACAATTTAGAAATTCAACTCCAAAGAAAAACAGTTAGCGTAAGAAAATTGCACGGAATAAAAAAGTTTCCGTAAGTTTATTTTATGCGCTTTTTAAAGTGCATGAACTGGAGAGGCTTCCCGGGGCGGCGCAGCCTCCCGGCGCGGCCGCGTGGGTACCAGGGCGGCATGGAACGCAGGAGGTGGGCGCGGGCGGCAGGCGCATTGCAGGCGGGTGAACGGCCGAGCATCGATCCAGCCGACCCCGCCCCCCGCACCGACCCCGCGTCGCAACTTGCGTAACCCCCCTCGCGCGCTTATGTAACTGACGCGGTGAATATTTCCTCAAACCCTCGTAAAGTTGTTTTTAGTTTAGAAATGCCTACTTGACTAGAATAGGAAGTTTCGCGTAAATACAGTAACTTCTTGTTTGCGTCTAGTTGCAGAAGTAGGTAAAGCACGGCAATGAAAACGAGGAAAACTGTTTATTCCTTACGCTCCATTGAATGTTTTTGTTCCATAAAAAGCATCTTTCTTTTTGAGCTCGTTGTTTATTAGGGACATAATACAACTTCCGAAAAAGCAAGTTTACTTCTCACTTACAGATCTAAAAATGCGTCTTCCGGATTTAAATCTTGATTATAACTCTGACTTGAAAAGGCGGTTTTAATACACATTGGACAAATCTCCATATCGTAAAATCCGTACAAATGTCCTGAAACGCAACATTGATGCACTATTGAAGTCGAACGAAGCGCGAAACTACTAAATTTCAGTTCTTAGCGCGGCAAGTCGATTTCCTCATAATTCCTGAATGCCTGGTACTTTTGGGGAAGAAACGTGACGGGTACGGACCCTACCCGGATATTGGGGACGTTTGGGGTGAAAAAGCTCCCAAGATAAGCTTGATTAATATGAAGGTAACGAAAGTAAATATATATGAGTTTTCCTTCAAGAAAATAAACCTATTTCCAAATTTTTTGTTGTGTTTGAATCCTACTGATAGTACGAGCAAGGAATAGAAACATAAAACTGCTATTTACAATTGAAACAAAGATCTATATCAATACGAGTCAGAAGTGTCCCAAAGACTGGCTGCATTGCCTCGAAGTGTGGCAATACTACTGGCAATGCTGATATAAGGACAAATAACGATAAAATCTTTCTAAAATAGCTACGAAAATTGGACTAAGTAGTGTTTTTTCTCTTGACTCGTGACTTATAAAAATATCCAGATATATAAGCATTTATAGTAGAAATTAAGTCATAATAATAATGCTGGATAATTCACACAGTATCATCTAGCCCCAAGCTAAGCAGGGCATAATTCATTTTACTACATAGATAAATATTTTTACTATACATAGAAAACACTCAGAACATTTTGAACAAACATCTGCAGATCCTGTATCGAAGTAGTAATTTAGCATCTACCTGATGTAAACTTACCCCATGTTACCTGTTACAAGTTCAGAACATATTCACAATCCCCTAATACCCCTAACATGGGTATAAGTTACTTTAGTTACCAGCACCGCGACATGGACCCCGAATGTGGAAACTTTACGTGGGAATCGAACCGGACCGCAAAGTAATGTCACTTCGAAAAACAATGTTATATGTAAGTTGTATTACATACAAATTAATGCTAAACAATGTACACAGCATCATCTAGTCTCAAGCTAAGCAGAGTTTGTGTTATGGGTACTGGATGACTGTAATATATACAACTCGCGACCTGCCCCGGCTTCGCACTGTAAAACGTAAAACCTTCCTCTTGAATCGCTCTACTTATTAAATAAAACGCATCAAAATCCGTTCAAAAGATTTAAGCGTATATAGGGACATAGGGATATAGGGACAGAGAAAGCGATTTTGTTTTATACAATGTATAATATATATATTTTTTTAGTTTTATACATAACCCAGATAGATATTTAATTATTCATAGAAAACAAAAACTCCGGAATTAACATTTGTAGCATACCAAAACTTTCAAAGACATTATTATAAATATTATCAAATAGCGTTTAAATAATACTAAAATTTTAAATTGATGCGTACATCTACTTTATGTAGATGTACGCATCAATTAAAGATAAAAAAAATTAAATTAAAAATTAAAATTTTAATTTTACTTTAAAATAAAAAAAAAACATATAATCGAACATTGTAAAGCGAAGGACTTAACTATCCCATTATAAACGAGGTAGTACCTAGACTATGTTTGGCCCAAGTTAAACACTAATTTTGACTTCGGTTGCAAGAACATAACATAAATCAATCAAAACTTAGCTTCAGTAAAATAATTCACAGTGTGAGCCAGCAACTTCATGAATTTGTTGTTGTCTTTCAAAATAGTCTAGATACTGGATTTCGACAGTAAGTTTAGTGTAACTTATTACTCTGTGTTTCTGTTCCATTTGTATATAATGTGATTTATCGCTTCATGATAGCCTGAAATTCAATAAGCAGTAAACATAAAATTTCTCTGTCAAACACCACGCAAAGTACGAATTCTTCCGTGTATGGAAGAAATCAACCCCTCACACACATCTATCGCCTAAAAGGGCCTTTAAGTTCCATTTACAAAAATTAAATTCAAGTATATTATGAATGTTCTTTATTTATAGAATATCAGGTATTTAAGTAAGAGAGCAATATTTTGTACTAGCTGATGATATTAGACAACAAAAATTAAAAGAAAAAATAATTCACTCTTAATGGCCTTAAAACGGTTTTTAGTCCCGCTACGCTATGCTTCAATGACAAACTTTTTGAGCAAGAGTTAATAAATAATTTACACAACCTCATCCTCAAAACAGAAAACATATAAAAAAATCCCCACAATACTAAACAATAATCTAAATTGTAATTGTGACCTAAATAATGATAATTTTAAAACAAAGCTTGCTACGGCGTAGCTGTAGCTCCGTAGCGGGGTTACGGCGTAGCCGGGGTGCGGTCGGCGACCCCTGGCCGTGAACGGGGGCGCGCCGGGAATCCCCCCACCCCGCAGCACCCGTCTCACGCACACACGGACATAGGCCGTAGTAGACACGCGCGCGCCGCACCCTGCTTTGAGAACGTTTTGTTTAACTCTACAAAAAAAGTAGAGAAATTTCTTTGATGATGTTCTTTTCCTATAAATTCCACTAATAATAAATGTGACATATTTAAAAATAATTGATTTTGGATTTTCTAGAAACGGTATTCGAAAATATTCCATATTTGCAATCAAGAAAGAGACATCTATCAATTTGTTATAGAAGCTATTTTGTCAAAAAGATTAAAACTGCTCCTAAGAACCCATAATCCTAAAAACACCGACACACCGTGCATAACTCAGTCCTAGCCTCACAGAAACACCTGTATACACGATGCCACACCCCCGCCTGTATAACTACAGGGCGGCACACCCACATACACAAAATTAGAAGGAATCGCGCCTGTGTGAGTGAAAGCTGCGCGGGAAATGCTCAGCAGTGTGCAGTGGCAACCCTGGACGTTCGAATGTGTGCGTGGAAAATGTATGTTAATGTTTTACTTCCGCGTTTCGTGTTTTTGTGTCACGCACACATGCGCGCTAGGGGTGTGCGTGGGGTGCATCGACTTCTCTTCCGGTTCCGCAAGGTAAACGGCCTCTGCTGTGATCGTGATTTATAAGCTCGCGTGGCTCGGGACGTTAGCGCACTGCTTTTATGATGATGATTGATCAATACGTTTGTTAGTATGCAAATTGGGGTATTTTAGGGATTTGTCACGCACTCGGTATCACTAGGTATCATGCTGAAAAAGTTTTAAATTAAATCAAAAGAAGCTTCGTAGACCCTTGAATTTTTCTTAGTGAAATTATTTCTAAGCGTATTTTTCAAGAGCCTTGTTGATGAATCGACGCAGATTTTTGATTAATTAAAAATAGTAGATGAATTAAGTTGCCTTTGATATAGATTAGCGGATTTTCTAGACTTAAATATACATTCACAAATTTCATTTAGAACATACGTATAAAAATTAGAAAAGTAAAGAAAAGCGAGATAATAAATTGGACTATTTTGTTAACTAACTGTACTTGCTTTGCCTACTTTGACACGAGTTTGGCCACGAGGAAATGTTAGTCTTCGTAGCCAAATCAGTTAGGCGAAATAGTTTGGCCACGAGGAACAAGCCGTATTTACTTTTATAGAACTAGAGCGCTCTAGACTACTGCAGCCCTCGTACTCTAGGGCTGAACCATGCCACGTGTAGAGTGCGAGTGAGAAAGAGCGAACTGTTTCCTTCTCTTTCAAATGCGCCTGGTTAACGTAAACCTTAACGTAAGCCTCCTTTATGATATCACATACAATAAATAATTTCCCGGCTTCGTTCGAAATAGCCGATACGTTCGTAAGCTCCCCTTGCGGCCATTGAACACGAGTGTAGAGCGAAAACAAGCCTTTAGCTTTGATGTTGAACTTAAATTATTTTTTGCTTCTCTGTATATAAACAATAGATTTTCCTTAATAATATTTTAAACGGGAAAGTTTGTTTGTATAGATGTTTGTTAATTTTTTTTTTTTTTTTTTGACATTCCACACATCATCATCTAGCCCCGAACTAAGCAGAGCTTGTGTTATGGGTACTAGATGACTGATATACTTAATACAATATAATACATAGATAGATATTTTTTATTATACATATTAAACACCCAGACCAACGAAACAAATTTCTGCAGATCGTGCACAAATTTGTTCCGCGGCGGGAATCGAACCCGCAACCTCCTGCGTCACAGGCGGACATTCGCCCACCGCGCCACATCGGTCGTCGTCGTTATCTACTCTTTGACGCAAAAACTACGGAACCTGATCCGTTCTATTTAAAATTTTAGTTGAAATTTTAAATTGATATATTTCTATCCCTGAAATAAAACATAACAATATAAAACATTACATTTCATCCCATAAATCGGTTTTCATGGGATAGAGATAGACTTGAAGTTTCGATTGAAACAACGCTTGCGAAGCCGCAGGCTAGTCGATTATAGAAATATAAAAAACTGGTGTTATTTACACCATTATATCCTACTAATATTATAAGCGCGAATTTTTGTAAGTATGGATGGATCGATGGATGTTTGTTACTCTTTCACGCAAAACTACTGAACGTATCTGGATGAAATTTGGCACAGAGATAGGTAGTATGGAATAACACAGGCTATATTTTATTCCGGAATTTCCACAGGAATGGGAATTAAGCGGGTGAAAACGCGGGGCGCTGCTAGTGTGCAGCCAGCGTCTAGGGGTGTCTAGGGCTGGTATATATGGATCTGTTTTCTGTTTCTGAGTTACTTTTATATTGTTTACAACAGTCTGCACCAACAATGGCGCTACTCCATTGTTTCAATTGTAAATTAAGTTTTATTTGTTTCTATTGTTTAATTGTAATATTCTTTGCTTATTAAAAAAATAAAAACTTTAGCAAAGTGCGTAATACACTTAAAAGATTTCAGTAAGAATTTCGTCTTTGTTTGTTGAGTTTGAAGTTTGTTTTTCATCTTTGGAGTTATGTTTTGTAAAATTTTCTTCTACAAGTTACGAACAAATAGTACGTAACTCTATTATCTTCTATCTCTATTAAATTCTATCATCTATCTAAACACTTTCGCGTTACTTATATTACAATTGACAATAAGGACAGTCAACGACAAAATTTCCTTACAAATGATTTTTTATTGTTTTGTGTTCGTGTATTTATATTAATTTGGTATATGAATAGGTACTATAGGATTGATTGTGGCAGATTTGGCTGAGGATCTCAAGCGGCGCAAATATGTACATAGGTCTCGACAGAACCTACGCATTAGCGCCCCTGGGAGCCGAGACCCTAGGTCCGTGGGGTACCGAGGCTTTTAAAAAATATCTGAGCGTCTGGTCGTTGCGACGCGAGACCCGAGAGCTGGTGAGTATCTGGCTCAGCGCATCAGCATTGCCATACAGCGTGGTAATGCAGCCAGTGTTTTGGGGATGCTTCCGACTGGTATTGACATGGATTAGTTGACCTATACCCAGTCCTGGATTTGTAAATAGGCCGTATAGGCCGCGGCCTAGGGGCGGCAGATTTCAGAGGACGGTCACTCGATTGCAGACAATAAAAGTCAAACACGTTCACTGGTTTGAATTGGAGTGATTTTGCTATTTTTATTGCTGCGGGGGGGGGGGGGGGGGGGTGTTAAACTAATAATGAACGGCTCTGTACAGGGGGCAGCGGAAAAAAGTGGCCTACACTCATAAAAAATATAAATCCGGCACTGCCTATACCTCTAGATTGTTTGCCTGCAGGTAGCTCATTGTTTCGATTGTCCAGTTTTAATTTGTTTACATTCGTTGATTGTAATTTTTGTTGTAAATATAGGATTGATAAGTTATTTGTATTTAATTATACATGTATTAGGATTGAATAAATTTTGTATCATATATTTCATCAAAATCGGTTGACCTTAAAAAAATTATGTAACATTAAAATACAGACTAATTGAGAAATTCCTTCTTTTTTGAAGTCGCTTGTATAAGTTTTTAACTTTGCACTCATTTGTTGATCTTTAACGAAGAATATCGGATATATAAATATGTCATTTTAATTTCAATCTAAAAGCGCCATCTTTTCAGTCTAGGTGAATTATTTAGACATAAAAAACACCCCATAAGCTTTTTATGCGTCAGTACAAGCGTACTTGAATTTAACAAATTGTTAATTTTCACGTATTTGTCGATAAACAAAAAATCCATGGAAAAACTTTCGAAGCCTTTCGAAAAGAAAAACTTTCGTCAGCTCGTAAACTTTTGTTTATTCTTTTGTTTCGTTCACAGAACTTAAACAACAATCGCGAAGTGTTTTTACGTAGGATAAGTACCTACTTATCATCCTCCTCTTGATTTAAATAATTGCATCTGTCTGACCATTTTCTAACCTAACTTATTTCACTACAGGGCAAAAGTCAACCTCTTAAAGAAATTGTGTAAATGAAATAAATCTTGTAAATGCATACTTCAAAATAGTAAGTAGGTACCTACTAATCTACATGTTAATCGTGTATACCTACTTCGAAAAAATTAACGGTAACTACAATTAAAATCTAGAAAACATGTCTCATTCCAGCTACATTCATTCCTTTAGTGACGTGGTGCCCGATAAATAGTTTTTCAAGGATAATAAAGCAATCAGGCTATACTATAAAATCTATACTATACTATATAGGCCGTCCTATAAAATCTCGAGCGCAGTGTTTCATTATTTACAGTACCTGCCCTCGGCTTCGCTCGCTTTGTTTCTATAGAAACGTCTCAGGGCTATGTTTCCATAGTTATCGTTGTCTATAACAAGGCGTGTGAAGCCGCAGCCAGATACTAAAGTATCTACACTAGAGAATCTTCGGGAATAAGGTGAAATGAGAGGTGAACGGTGCAAAATAAAAAGATTTTTCTTCGTACTATTCTACCAGTTATTTTGTTAGCAGATAAATATATATACACATAGATTTGCGATCATTATAGAATTTGTAATTTCGCAATTACCTTTTCTATAAATACACTACACCAGTGAAGGTGTAACAAATTTTATTGATAGAGTATGACGAATATCTGCTACAAGACGGAACGTAGTCATGCTAGAATCATTGGCTACAAGCAAAACAAAACAAATCCACCATTTGTCAAGTCCCCACGGTGTATCACGAGTTTACAAAATTAAACTATAAATAGGTAGCTAGCTCAAGCCAACAGTCAGTCTGAGTACAAAGTGACAGTCAGACAGCCTGATAATTTAGTCTATAACGCTGTTATACACACCGGTAAAAGGATGCAACTTATGAAACATAATGAGTATTATGAAAGAAATGAAGATAGTTTAGATAATGAAAGCAGAGACCTACCTAATTAACAAACCCTTTATAAATATGAAGTAGGTACATGCTAAAATATGATTGGCAATAAGAAAATTACCGTAAATTTGGTCAACGATGCAAATAATTTTGACATCTTTCGCCAATTGCCTGCATGTGGTATGTAACATAATAATAAAAAAACATTATTATTTACTTATGTTATAAGAAAATATATATTAATTTCAATTAGTTTGTTGGTATTGTATAAAGAATATCAGATATCAGTCACGTTATTATTAAAGCTCTACTTAACCTAAGCTAAAAAACCAAAAGGTGCTGTGTGATTTGTCCACCATTTCTTAATTAATATATTTCCTTTAAAAAGTTAGTTTAGAAATACCTGTCACTGTGTCAACATTAATTAAAGTTGCATCACTTTTTCGCTCAGCACCTCCTCACAAAGAGTTGGCCAGTCGGCTGCTTTTTACCCTCCGTTTGTTTTGTCGGACTTTTTACACTCCCTATTTGTTTCACTGGACTTTTTGATAGTAGTATCGAGATGAACTCATGAATTATTAATCTATCGCGAGTGATTGAAGTTAACTTCAAAGTAGGAGTGTTGATTTTGTTTTAATATTTTAGTACTTTGTGATTGTTTACTCCACCTATAACACACACAAATCAATCAGTAAATCTGGACGGGACTCATTACTAAGACTGCTGTCCATCTGTTTGTCTGTCGGTCACCAGGCTCTCGAAAACCGTGATAGTTAGACAGTTGAGATAGTGGCCAAACGCTCGACCATTTACAATAAAAAAAAAAAAGTTGAAATTTTCAAAGATATTACGTTACCGCTATAACAACAAATAGGTACAAAAAAATGGCAGACCCCTTCAATGGTATGGTAGGCCAGCATATGATCTTAAAAAACATTTGGTTAGAGCCAACATTTATTTATGCAAAAGTTCATTTTTAACTTACGGATTCTAATATTAGTGTACTATAAATAAACTAGCGACCCGCCCCGGCTTCGCACGATTTTATTATATGTTTAAACATATCTCTTGAATCACTCTATCTATTAAAAAGACCGCTTCAAAACCGTTGCGTAGTTTTAAAGATTTAAGCATACAAAGGGACATAGGGATAGAGAAAGCGACTTTGTTTTATACTATGTAATGTAGTCATAGAAAAGCATGAACAACAAAACGACTATTGTACAAACACTCAATTTCCTATAAATCTAAGCGATCTCCAGAAGACAGAGTGCCCAGAATGCTGGCAGCATTATCACGTCAAATGACAATAATAAGTAGGTACTCTTAACTCTAGAGCAGTTTGATCATTAGTTTTTAAATGCCACGTTGATAAACATAATACGTAATCTACTTTAATTATTATTATCACCCTAAAAATAGAGTAAAGTTTGCCGAGAAGGTTCCTTCTCATAACCATAGCTACCTACCAATAAAAGATGAATCAGCGAGGCTGTTGACCTTTAATTGATTTACAATCTACCTGGCTTTCCAATTACAATCGCATTCATTTTAGGGTCGTGTTTCCTTTATTTACTCGACTACTTTGGTTCTTACTACGAATAGGTTTGTGAATTTTTTTCATGTCGATATTAAAAATATCGTAATTATTTAAAGAAATTAAATTTAAGAAAAAAGTGGTCTGTCTGTGTTCAGAAATTTAGTAAGTTATAATAATTAAGTTTTTGTCGAAGTGTTTTTTGATTTGCATGAGAAATAGGTATATAAAGTAAATAATCTTGATGTAAGTAGATACTTTTAATTTAACCATTATTTTTATTTTATTGTTTTACAAAATCAACAGCCCTTAATTTATAAACATTTCAAACCTTATTCAACTAACTTACGGCCAATAACAGATTTATATTTTATAAAAGAAACTTAAAAAACTTAAAAACTGACAGTCTTAAATAAACAAATCAAAAGTTATAGAGATTTATAAAGGTAATATAAAATAATAATAATAATACAGTTAATAAAGATGGAATTTTAAATTCAAGTAATACTTTTATATCTACTTGCCTAGATTTTTAATCTTATTAAAATAAACACAGTTTACCTAGACATGCTTATTTATACATATTTGAAGAAAAATTATCTTTAAGTATTATTTAATTTAGCAATTTTCCCTTTGTTTCATTTGGCAACTCCAGTTTAATTCTTTGTTTTATACGTCTTTAGGGATCACAAACTCAGGTTTTAGTTTTGAGATTTATTATAAGCGCCTTGAGTATCCACTGTCAATGGTCTTATAATAATAATAATAAATAGTAAAATATGGTTTTCAGTCACAAGCCAATCAAATCAAATTACGCGAATCAAAAACTACCGCATTTCCTAGTTATTAAAGTACTTTAACTTATTGAGATTTCTCGCATAATGAAAACACATTTCTTATACAGTTTTAAGCAATAATAATTATTTCACTTTAAATGTTATCATAATCAAGGGTAGGTTCACCTGAGCTATTTCTACCAATTATGTTGGTTTTCCCTGATAATTCAGCTGGCTTTCACGTAGTTGCTCTCGGAATAACTTGGTACCATTATGAAATAGCGGAAACTACCCGTAAATATTGAGTAATAGCTAGCCCTATGATCAGCCATGGTAAAAGAATAACCGTTATTCACCCCGCGGAATCATCCAGCCATGAGACCAGGGCTAATAGACCATGGAGCTGGCTGCAAGACCCTCGACCTGAATATACAGTGCCCCCGTGACCCCAGCTAGGGTCCATGAATTGTGGCTAATGCAATTACACATAACGCGGAGCCTAGGGCGTTAGCGGAACTAAGTATTCTTGGAACCTATTGACACCATAAAATGTAGGAAACAATCGTATTTTGGTGGAAACAAATATAGGTAACAATCACATGTTTGTACCTTTTTAGTAACATTATCTGCCTATGGCGTAAAGTAACCTAAGCTATATGTATAAAGCACAATATGTATAAACTAAGGTATATGTATAACCTAAGATATATGCTATATTATACACTAATAATAAATTCTCAATCTGATCCGAGTACTTTTGGCATTATTATCTCGTGACACAGCTGTGCATCCGTACATTAGGAAAAACTTACATCCTTCTTATATGTCTATAAACGCGAAAGTTTGTATGGATGTTGTACGGATCGAGCTGAAATTTTGAATTAACGTAGTTCTAGCCATGAAATAGCACACAGGCACTTTTCATCCAATAATCAGTTCCCATGGGATTGAAATAGCCTTGAAAATTTCCATAAAGACGCGTGCGAAGCCCCAGGTTATACTAGTCCCTATAACCTACCTACTATCTGCGCCACGCAGTTCCACCCGCGTGAAAACTGATGAAAACTAACATTTTATTTCCGGCGGGTGCCTGTCCATTAGAGCGGAGCGAGCTGGCGGAGCGGAGAAACGAGGAAATATTAACCAATAGGATTGCATGAAAAAGCGGAGCGAAGATTTCATGGCAATCCTATTGGTTAAATGTCCTCGTTTCTCCGCTCCGCTGTCTCTCTCCGCGTCAATGAACAGGTAGGCGGAACCGTTCAGTAATTTTTGGGTGAACAGGTAACAAACATCCATCCATCCAAACTTTCGCATTTTTATTAATAGTGTGATAATAATTAGTTAATTCGTTTCTATTCTTTGGTTATAATTGTCTTTGTTTACAAAGAATGCCATTATAACTTTCCAGTTATTAGTGTCCTGTCCAAAGATGTTGTCTGCCTTAAGGCAGGTGGGCATACTTGCGGAGTTCGACGTACATTCACCATCTGCTTCGGTGGCTTTAACCTGCCATCATCTGTTACCGTGCATCACCATAACGTTATGATAAGTTTATTTGGGAAAAGATTTTAAGTTCGCACTACGTCATAAATAGCGGTACTCGAAGTCTTCCGTACACGTGTGATTTACAAATGAAACAATTAAAGTTATAAATTTTAAGTTAGTTTAAGTATGTGACACCGGGTGGTCTAATCGCTCAAGAGCGCCAGACAACCTGAAAGCGATTTTTGTCATTCGTGTATCATGTAATCGTTAAGTTCGGTTATTGCAACGTAGATTTCGATCGATTAACTTTGACTCGTCATACTGAAAAAAAAAGCCAACCACCGGCCTATCGGCCGGCATGTTCTGTAAAAAGTTGGCGCAGTTATCCTAGATTTCAAAATGGTATCATACGTTATACCATATACTTTTTGTCTTTAAATAATAAAAAAAATGATTTATTGAAAATAGAACTTGATTCAAAATTGTTCTATACCTTTACAACGGTACATTTTCACCTATTGATATTGAATTTAACATGTTCAACTAAGATAGGATGTTTTTGAAATTATTTAAAGACATTATTTAATTTGATGCATAGGATGTTCGACCAAATTTTGTTCTATACATTTTCTGACATTAAAAACTTAATAGAAATGTCTATGACTATGACTAACTATTTTTAGGTTTCACATAAAACTTTTAAAATTCAGGCTTAAAAAAAACCTAAGGGATGTCTTAGGCGCTGCCTACTGTAAAAGTGAAAGATAGCGCGTCCTGTGTGCTGTGAAACACATTCTTGAAAAGCTCTGGAAGATATTATGTAAACCAACAAGGAGTGAGATTTTATGGTATTTTCCAGAAGCCTGTGAAAGCTCCAAAAATGCAACGAAATTAAACGTTCTGACGTGATTCTGACAATACAGCAGTGTCTGGTAGAGCACGCTCTACCAGCGTAAAAATAAGAAAATTTTGTACTGAAAAAAACAATTATTGATAAAAGTCATTTAAAAAAATTATTTTTATGATTGGGAAATTACCAGGCCGGTTTTGTATCTTCAATTAGAGAAAATCAGGCAATGATTATATCCGGTCCACATTTAAATTGAAATCACAAAATGCCGGATACAGAAGCCCTAGGCGCTGCGCAAACGTAGACACTTTTTGTTGCCAACACGACACACCATCACAGGGAACCGTAGTTGCTGTGTCCTGTAGCGGCGATAGGTCACAGTGTCCTTTGCTTGCTATTACTGATCGTCCGGTGGTGGCGATAGGACAGTTACCGGTCGATTCTTCTGGACACTGCTGCACTGGTGAAATTCGTTGCTTGTTTTCATTGGCGTGTCTAGGTTTACTTTCCAGAGGCCCCCTGATACTTTTCCAATTATGTGAGATTTTGCCTCCTAAAAAAAAAGGTCCGCCTATTGCCTGTTATCTATTATCCAGAGATTTTGCTTCATAAAAAAATAAAGTTCTTTTAATGCTCTTCAGCCTGGGGAAGCCACGGACCCTATATACAGCCATCCTTGTTTTCCTTTAGTCTCACTATGGAGGCCCGTGCCACAATCTCAGTGTGCGTGGCTTGTTTCGCACACAGGAGATATTTATATGAACACCGAATGCAACTCGTCCTTTTGCGCAGTTTAGTGCTTTACCCCATTGTAGGGAAATTTATTATTTTGCTTGTGTATTCATTTAAATGACGACTTTTAGTTTCCAGTTACCGACACAGATAACTTTTTCATCGTCAATGAGTGCCAATCTATATTTACACAAAAATACATTTGCAAACGCGCAGAGGGTGTATGATTTCAAACTCGTTCCTTAAAAATCAAATATATATCGGTGGCTTGTAACTGACTCAAGACACAAAAGTATCCACGTTTGCGCCCCGCCTTACTGACAAGGGTGCTTCGGCCACAGATTCCATAACAGTACCCATGGGTACCTACAGCTTCACAACTATGGTGTAATCTACGGCATGGGCCGCATGACCCAGTTACCAGCGAGGGTGATGGTCTAGCATCGATCCCCAGCTAGAGGCACCGTGGTTCTGGGTGGATCTGTTTATCAATAAATCTTTTGACTTATGAGATTTAAAGTGAAGAGTAGAGAAGGGACAATCATCCTACTAATATTATAAACGCGAAAGTTTGTAAGTATTGATGGGTGGATGTTTGTTACTCTTTCACGCAAAAACTACTGAACGGATATGGATGAAAATTGGCACAGAGATAGATTATAGTCTGGAACAACTAAGTGTTATATTTTATCCCGGAATTCCCACGGGAACGGGAACTACGCGGGTGAAACGCGAGGCGCTGCTAGTCGTCTATGAGTGGGCTATCTGAGAAAAGCTCTGTTGTGATTGATGACATATATTTTCTATGACATGGATAGGGTTAGTATCCGACCAGTCTATTGGGAGTAAGCCTACCTATAATCAGGAATCTAACTGCTAATAAGGCAAATAAAGTCAATTTTACCTTTTTACGGTAAATAAAAGGCATGTCTACAATAAAATAAAAAGCAACAGAGAAAATAACACACATTAACATAAATACTTACTAATAATAGCAAGTCGATAATAACACGAGCTTTGTTCAACCATCGCCAACATGTTACCAGTTTTAAATAAGTTTAATTACTATACACATCAGAGTCGGAATAAGGTACGGATAATCGTATAATCGGCTTTTAAAAATCCACGATGTATCGCGAACTTGGTGCCGATGCCACTAACCATCTAATAATCCAACCAATACACATGTTGAGCTCTTTTATTCAGAAGACTATCAAATCAAATCCTTTTTTTTATATTTTATCTTCACATTTCTTGACCTCTCCATGCAAGTTAGGGCAGTTATTTTATTACGAAATATTATGATCATGTTTGTTGTTTCGAGCTTTCAATCTAATAACAATATTATTTTTGGAAAACTAAATATTGGGTATTATATTTATTTAGTTTTTGTGTTATGATTATAATACCAAGAACTTTTAAGATAAAAATGTAAACTGGGGTAAATAATGTATTTTTTCATCCCTATAGATGACTATTATTATTTTCTTTTGTATTACATCAACTGATTGCCATCATCATTAATCTGTACCCAGGGCTTCCCCTGGCTACAGCCCTGTAGGTCTCCAATACCTATATAGTTAAGGCGGCAGGTGGTCACAAAGCCACTAGGGTCCAATAACACCAAGGACCTATTCCTGGCGGTTCGAAGACCTGGTGAGGTCATGGTAACCTTTCACTTTCCCATTGGCAATGGCAACATCTGGAGTCAATGTTTTGCTGGGAATCTACGTTTAGCTGATGTAAATGGAATACTTAATGGAAGCATTGTACTTATTATTTTTAGTAAGCCTACGAAGGTAATCAACGACCTGTTGGATCTGTGCACTGTCTATGCTCTAGGCGCTAGGCCAGGTGATGACTGGTAGACCATTACAGCCTAGATTACCCAGGTCTACGCTACATCACTCCATTAAATCAATACCTACCTACCTACCTAACTCATGCCATGTTTTTGTAGATTACAAATAGAACCTCTTCCAAGTTTGAATCTAATACATGCAACCACGTCTTGTATGGAGACCATAAGTAAAATTATATTTAAATTGAGAATCTGATTAATTTGTCTACACGCTGACTGTCTTCGAAGTATTATCCGGAGAATGAATCGGTCTCTAACAAGCCACGTGTTCAAACGTTCTGTGACATGTCTACCTTCCGTACCTTCAGTTCTCAGCGCTATTTTCACACAATGAGGAGACAAACTTTACACAAAGGTACCCATCTCCCGTGAGAACTAACACACAATGCGTGTCCGCCGAAAAGACACAAAAAGTTGATAGACATAAAAAAATATTAAAATATACACGTGGAAGCACCCACACCTGGCTTTTGATGCTTTCAATCAGAGCAGCTGCTTTATTAGAGATCCTTACACAAAAGTGGCGACGGATCTTGAAGATACTAAATAGATAGGTGATAGACTAGAATCTGCCGGCGGCTTCGCACGCGTTGTTTCTATAAAAACGTCTTAATGCTTTTCCTATCGCATGGGAACTAATTTATGGGATGAAAAGTAGTCTTTGTTCTTTCAGGGCTAGAAATACGTCTATTCCAAATTTTAGCCTACTCTGTTCAGTACCGAACAAACATCCATACATTCATACAAACATTAGCATTTATAATATTAGTAAGGATAGAATGGCAAAAGCTCGCGGATTCCAAATCTTTCCGTTCACGTTGACACGATCTGTTCAAACTATGCTTTTCTTTTTTGGCCGATCCAACCGACACTGATTCCGGTATATACCTACGTGATTTGTCCATTGTGTTCTTGAGTGGAGACCGCGACTTGGCAAACGTAGTGTAGGACGCCCTCCGGCTAGGTGGGATGACGATCTGCGAAAGACTGCTGGCAGATGCTGGATGCGTGAAGCTGAAGACAGGGCGCTATGGCGCTCATTAGGGGAGGCCTATGTCCAGCAGTGGACTAATATAGACTGATGATGATGATGATTTGTCCATTCGATGTGTCCATGATGCGAATTCGGATAAGTGGACTATGGTGTTTTATAGAAAATTGCGTCCACTGAAGACGGTGCCGTTATCTGGTCAGTCGACCAATGAAACGAAGAAACGTCCAATTCAAAAAATAAGTCCAGAAGTAGACGGCATACTAAGGGTTTCGAGACTTTGGAATTCGAACCTGTACACTCACACTTGGCCTCTTCGTAATCCTAGAGACAGCCGACTCAAGAAATCCGTACAACAAAGACAGAGCACCAGCTGTCAGAGCCAGCTTGCGCCATAAAAAATAGGCCAATAACTCCTTACCGGCGAAAAAAAACGTAAAGAAATGCTAAAGACGGCAGGTGGGTGTCAGCTGCGCTCACGCACCTTTTGTAATAATTGCACCGTTCTGTTTACCTCGACCGGTCCGGCATTTTTATCGTTTTGTGGCGGCTATCAAGTTAAATCTATCAATAACTACTCTAATTGATTTGCATGCTACAAAGATGGTAGGATTGTTTATTGAATAGGCTAGGGTACCTACCAATGCTCTGCAAATCCTACCTGAGGCCTTTAATAACTTTCTTAAAGAGTTCCAAATCTAATCACTTAGAACCTTTTTCTGACTAAGTACCTAAAGAATAATAAATAATTATAGAAATTAATTGAAGTTGTGTACTTAGAGCTTACAGACTTTATTACGTTACGGCTTTGTAACCTTTCAATCAATTTGTAACGCCTCTTTACTTTTTTGTAAAGATTGAAGTGACAAAAAAATCAAAGTGATCACTTTAACCCTAGTTTTAGCTAGGTACCTACATAATTACCTTTTTTTTAATGACTTTATTATTTACTAGCTGGTGCCCGCGACTTCGTCTGCGCATGATTAGTATTTCGAGTACTCGCGATTTTACTTGCGTAATTCCCCTTGGGATTTTCGGGATAAAATAAAGCCTATGTGTTATTCCAGCTTATAATCTATCTCTGTGCCAAATTTCATCCAGATCCGTTCAGCAGTTTTTGCGTGAAAGAGTAACAAACATCCATCCATCTATCAATCTATCCATCCATCTATCCATTCATACTTACAAACTTTCGCGTTTATCAGTTCAATTCAGTTTGAACCAAACTGAATTCCGGGATAAAATGTCCAATCGTCCCGAGTTCCATTCGAATTCATTCACTTCCGTCGTGATGCGTGGTTAAAGAATTCTTCTTTCACCCTCTCTCCCAGGGGAACCTTACCGAATTCCGGGATAAAAAGTATCCCATGTCCTTCCTTGTAGTATGAACTCAAATCGTCCCGAGGTTCATTCCAACTCATTCAGCAGTTTCGGCGTGATGCGCGGTAAAGGATTTTTACTTTCATACCCTCTCCCATGAGAACCTTACTGAATTCCGGGATAAAAAGTATCCTATGTCCTTCCTCGTAGTATAACCTATAATCATGCCGAGTTTCATTTCAATCCATGAAATATTCTCGGCGTGATGCGCGTTTACGATACAGACAGACAGACAGACAGACAGACATGACTGAAAAAAATTACAGTTTTGGCTTGAGTATCGATAATAGAGTGCTCTCCAAAAAAATTTTTCAAAAATCTTCAATGTACAGAATTGGACCTGTTACAGTTTTATTATAAGTATAGATTATTATAATTTAAATGTTCTGACGTGTCCAAGAGTCCTGTAAGGTTTAAAAGAAATAAAGTTCTTTGATATAGATAATTAAACTATATTATTGCATTAGTTAAGCCAAGCCACAAACGACGTAAGCTCACTTTAGCGAGCGTAGATGTACCTTATTAAATGTGACCGTATAGTTTATTTTCAAGGACACGCTGCCCCAAATCTTAATGTATCCAGTTCCATGAAAGAAGATAAATAAAAGAAAGCTGACCAAAACACGTCGGCGCAATCACGCGAGCACGTGTCCGCGCATCTGCCGCTAATTAACTACCTGCGCATGCGCCGCCGCCGCGCCGCTCGGGACTTGGCGCCGCGCCCCGGGGATTAGGGTAGGGAACCTCTTCGTATGAGAATTAAGACTAATAGTAACGTAGGTATTTTTTTATCAACAATAGACCCTCGTTCGACCACAATATCACCTGATGGTAAGTGACGAAGATGTATCACGAAAGTCTAGAAGACACTATTCACTCTCGTCTTGAAGAGTCTCGGGTTGTAAAGTTGTTTAGTTGTCCGGGAAAACAGAAGCAGGCAGCGAATTCCATTCCTTAGCGATACAAATGATAAAGGTTACTACTATAATATTTAGGTACCAATGGATAAATGAAGTTTAGGTATACGTATTACCATATAAGGAGCTTTGAGAGCACAAATCTTACCAAGTCTCAATTAATAACATCTTTCAAATTTAACTGTTATTTCTCTCACTATTAGTAATAAAAAAAAAAAGATTAAATAATATTAAAATAATAATGCTGCCTGGACAATCAACTCTCGCACCATCTAGCCCCAAAGTAAGCTACTCAAAGCTTGTTATCGGTAGATAACTGACAAATTTAAGGCATTATAAATACATTGGTAGATTTTTTTTTATTATCATAGAAAATACTCAGACCAACGGAACCTGCAGATCATACACAAATTTGTTCCGAGGCGGGAATCGAACCCACAACCTCCTGCGTCACAGGCGGTCCTTCACCCGCCGTGCCACTTGGTTTTAGATACGAGGGATAGGTACGGATTCAGAAAAGTACACTACGAACTCGCAACCGTTTCGAATTCGAACTTGTTTGAGTCGACAAAGTCGCTCTCTCTGTCCCTATGTCCTTATGTCCCTATATCCCTTATCTTTAAAACTACGCAACGGATTTTGATGCAGTTTTGTTTAATAGTGATTCAAGAGGAAGGTTTATATGTATAATAAAGTCGTGCGAAGGCGGGGCGGGTTGCTAGTGGTATTATAAATTAAAGAAAATCCAGTATAATTCAATATTTTTAATTCTCTTCGTTTGAACATTGCATTTCACATTGTCAGGTACGGTCGACAACAGAATTTGGTACATACATACAATAATTTGGTACATACATACAATAAGTTGGTACATACATACAATATGCTTGACTGGAAGTACAAAGTGGACGACCTTTTATTAAGACCGAGTCATTATTTTTACACACACTATTTTGGCCATTAAGAAATCATCCACTAAAGCGGGGCAGTACGCATGTAAATTTAATTAGATTAAGACCACATTCAAGTTAATAAAACAATACAAATGTATGCGACGCTCTAGCAGATATAGGCCTTATTTTGATCAGTCTCTAGTTCCGTTTATTACGGTCTATCGCGAATCAGCCTTTTACATGGAAGAATGCACTGGTCATCTACAATTTTAAGGTGGCTGAAAAATCTAGTACCTAGGTATTTCATTTACATTTGGGTTTTTTTTTTAGTTTACACTCGTAGGTATACTAGGGGGAATCCATTAATTAAATGAGGAGATTTTCGGAATTTTATGACTCCTTCTCGCCTAGTGAGGTTTTGTTTGACCATCTATACACTAGCCAAACTCGATGTAGAATGTTTGTAAACAAACCGCCCATACTTAACCTAAATTACACTCTGTTGCCGCGCCTTTTTATACGCAATTTACATTACTTGTCGATTTAAGATCCTTCCTTCACTAAATATTTCGTACACTCATCTAAAATTCGACGCCAAGCAAGTGAATTTTAGTTTTTTGTGTCGTGGTTTGTTTACAAACATTCTACATCGAGTTTGGCTAGTGCCACTTTAGATGTAATTATTAGTATTAAGCTTCTAATTGACTACAAATTTTGATGGAGCAATAAAGAAGTTATCTACTCGTATCTATGTATCTTGATTTCAAAATCCCTACGAATATCATAAACACGAAATATTTTCTGTGTGGATTTTTATTACTCTTTCCTTCACTGTAACTACTGAACGGATTGAGCTGAAATTTTGGAAGGACGTAGTTGTAGCCCTTCAATGAAACCTACTTTTCATGCCATTAAACAGTTCCCATAGGATATGTGATAAGAGTCGCTAAATGCCTCACGTTATTAATAAATTCCCCCTTAGGAATTACCCTTACTACTGTTGTATGTAACAGATGATTAAAGAAACTGACGCCAATGATCAGCTCAGCTTTTTTCTTTGCTTTTTGACGGAACCTAGCTAAGCTACAGATAACAGTTGATAGAATTGTTAATTACACATCAATACACCTAAAGCTAACTTAATGTACAAACTATACAGACTGGTTTGAACAAGTCAAAAATATTAAATATACCAATTTTGGCAGGACGAATATGACGCTTGCTCAGAATGGTCTAATAACGCCAAAGACCACATGTAGGGAAGTAAAGCTATGCCCAGCTGTGGGACCCAGCGGGATGGTTAGATTAGGGTTAATTTATGGAATAATTATTAGTACCTATGTACAACATAATTTGATATAACTATCTAAGGGAAAATAACATTAAATTTGACAAAATATATTAATATTTTACGTATGGGAAGCTTTAGTGTAATCATGTACAATTTTACATGTTGTTTGACAATAGTTAATAAATAAACTTGGATAATCCAGACACGTCATGTAGCCCCAAGCTAAGCAGAGCTTGTGTTATTGGTATTAGATATGACTGATTTATGAGACATTACATTACATGGATAGGTATTTTTTATAGATACAATAAACCTAGAACCCCGGTACAATATCTGTGGATCGTAAAAACATTTGTCCCAAGGCGAGAATCGAATCCGCTTCCTCCTGCATCGCAATTTTGTTTTCTATATACAATTGATTAAAATTGAAAAGAACCAACCAAACCTAACAAGCTCTTTTTTAAGTTGTGATTCTGCCATTAAAAATATTATTCAATCATAAATAGAAATTAATGAATTAAATAACAACAAATAATGAAAACGTAATAGCTGCCGTAATAATGTACAATCATAAGTTATTTACATAAAACCTACATTTCCTAGTTATTTGGTAACAAACATTAAGTTACTAAATCTGTTTACCAATTTTCATGCTGATGCCTATATTTTTATGCCCATTTGATAATAATTTAATATTTTTATTAATAAGCAAACGTTAAGGAGAACATTTACATAAAGACAAGGATTTAGGACATTACCTAAAACATATTATTATTTACTTGACAAAACTTTTAATAACATTTAAGACAAAGACATATTGTTGGTTTGTTGTAATGTCTCTTGCTCAAACAGGCTTCTAAGAATCGCTTTCAACGAAGTTCACATCTATACGCTATACGAAAATACTTAAAACTAGATACAGATTTTATAAAATCAATTCCTTTCAACACGCATTATTATTTACAGTCGCGTCAACATTTAAAACGTAACACAATATATTAAATCTTCGCATTTCAATACTTTAAACATAATGGCTTTAATAATACACAGTACTTGTTCGTTACATTGATCTTAATTACTTAGTTTTAATTGGACATCTATCCGAAAACAAACCATAATTATCTTGGTAGCTTTACCATCATCATCATCATCACCAGCCTATAATAGTCCACTGCTGGACATAGGCCTCTCCTAATGAGCTTTACCAATATGTACTCTATCACCCAAGTTCATAAAGTGTAAAAACGCGTGGTCTTTATTTTTTTTTTGACGCTTGAAGTTAAACAAGCCAAACAGTTCGATCGGGCCTATGTACAATGAAACGGTAAAAGTAGAAAGACCGCAAGGGTCAAGGCATAAAGAAAGCTCAAAACTATGTTTCATAGAAATGTGTGCCTTGCGCTTTGGAAATAATACACCATCAAACTCTTCAAAGATCGCTTTGGGTCGCTTTTAATATGCCTTGATTCTAAAGATGCATTTTTACTAGAAATATATGCTACGTAAGTCACATAAATATGTCAAACCCAACAATTAGGCTGTAAAAATCAATTTGTTTGACACCACGCATTACTATAGCCCAACTCTGGTGGAAACGCACAGTTAGCAACAGAGCCCCAAGTTCGGTGACTCGATAGTATCGTCTCGACGACGTTCCATTACGTTTGGGATTTTGTACATCGCCTCTACTGTTCGGATATTAAACTATTAGGTACCACATACAAAGATAGATATCTCTTTTAAATATAAAACTACATAAGAATTCATTATGAATGTAAGCAGGATAATAGGGTATTTTACACTATGTAAGGAAAAATATAAAAATGTTTGATCATAATAGATTTCGAAAAAAGTAAACAAGAAACGTCGATATTTATTCATAAAATTGCAATTTTAATTTTATAATTCCATTTTAAAAATCGTCTTTTCTAATCTGTTTTTCAAATGTCTAAAACGCCATTCGCCATATTGGATCCCGCCGTGACGTCATTCCGATAGCAAACAATCTACTGAAAATAAGTTGTGCGCTGTTATTTTGATAAATTTACGAGTTATTAACACGTTTGTAGACTTCTAGCCTTTATTTCACTATGGAAGACGGTTTTGTGAAAGCAGAAAGTACAAATCTGCCAATGGTTAATACTTTAATGGTGGCGAAATTTTTTGCGAATTTCTCATTTTTACATCACTTGGCACTTGAATCCATAATTTTTGTGGCGTTTTTACACTTGTATTTTTGCATTCAGGCACAAGACACCAATGATAACACATTATTTTCACGAATCTTATTACTTGGTCTTTCGCAGTCGTATTGTTTACTAACCGAGTGACGTCACGAGATGAAAAAGCATGGCGGCTAGCGTTTCCGCGCGAAAATTCAAAATCATAAATGAAAAACATATTTTAGGGCGATTTTCGGTTTTAAAAAAAATTAACAAAATTTCTACTAGTTCATTACGATCTCAGGATTAATTTAATTTTTTTTTTTTAACAGTTTTTAAAAAATGGTGTAATACCCTATTCCATTGTTAGATATACAACAATTTTCTTCTAACACAAAAATAAAAATGCTCCAATCTAAGCAAAGCTTGTGTGGAAACTGGAATAGAAATAGAAAAACTATTCTATTTCTATTCTAGAATAATTAATACATTATAACATGGTAGTTTTTTTCTTACATAGAAAACTTCCAGATCATACAAACATTTGTCCCGAAACAGGAGTTGATTCTTCAGTAAATCAATATCTTTATTTCTTTAGGCTTACAATATAAACACTTAGACAAGTCAAATTTTATACTATAGGTACATAATTATCAAAATAATGTAAGAAATAAAGTGATAAATGATTTTCACTTCGCTTCAATCTTTTGTCCACTCAACCTATTGCTGCGGTACAGGACATCAGTTATCCCGCTTAAATTCATAACGAACAGAACGATACGTCGTCGAGACGATAACGACTCACCGAACCTAGTCTTAAAGACGCTGCATTAATCCGGCGCGTTCAACAAAGACTGCGAGTCCAATAGCTGCGTGGCGTCGATGAGGCTCACGTGCATGGCGTCTAGCGGCGGCGGTGGGTGCGCACCTTTAAGGGAGAAGGGGTGGAAGCGAGACACGGCGCTGCGCGGCGCCTCTGCGTCCGTGGAGCCGTTGGATTGCCGGCTGAGGATGGAGAGGGAAGACAGCTTCTCTTGACAGCGACGGATCTGGAAAAAGAAAGAACATCACTACATAGTATAAAACAAAGTCGCTTTTTCTGTCCCTATGTCCCTTTGAATGCTTAAATCTTTAAAACTACGCAACGGATTTTGATGCTGTTTTTTTTAGTAGATAGAGTGATTCAAGAGGACGGTTTATACGTATAATAAAACGTACGAAGCCGGGGCGTGTCGCTAGTTATCAATCTGCTTCAAAAACCAGCTAAGTGCTCAAAAAGGGTTCCGAACTATAAAACCATGTATAATGTATGGGAGGCAGCCCTCTTAAATATTTATTATTATGTTTTGAGTAGTAGTTTAGTATTTGTTGTTATAGCGACAATAGAAATACATCATCTGTGAAAATTTCAACTATCTAATTGAATCAACATCCCTCATGCTGACAACCACGTTAGCCAAGATATTTGATTATTATTATCAATACATGCACGGCGACAGGCGGGCCAGGGGTGCCACGCTCTCGGTCATCACTTGAAGTCTATAGCTTTAGTACTTAGATACTGACCGCATCAGTGAGCTGCAGGTGGAAGAGCTGGTACTGCGCGGGGCCGGCGTGCGGCGCGTCCAGCGGGAGCAGCCAGCGCTCGTAGCACTGCGACCACACCTCGACGCACGCCACGCTACAGCACGGCGACAGGCGGGCCAGGGGTGCCACGCTCTCGGTCATCACTTGAAGTCTATAGCTTTAGTACTTAGATACTGACCGCATCAGTGAGCTGCAGGTGGAAGAGCTGGTACTGCGCGGGGCCGGCGTGCGGCGCGTCCAGCGGGAGCAGCCAGCGCTCGTAGCACTGCGACCACACCTCGACGCGCGCCACGCTACAGCACGGCGACAGGCGGGCCAGGGGTGCCACGCTCTTGGACATCACTTGAAGGAATTAACACTTTATTAGTACTAGAAAGATTATATGTAGTACAAAAGGCGGCCTTGGGGTGCAGGAAAAGAAGAACGACGTCAGGCGATCCAGTGGTGGGACGCTCTTGGTGATTATTTGAATGAATTAACATATAATTAAAAGATTCTAATCTAATAAATAAATAACATAGTAAAAAAGGCAACCTTTGGATGGATCGACCTGAACCACAAATGAAACAACAAAATTTATGATTGCAAAAGTAAATCACATGACCCATAATCCTAGATCGCGCAAACGCTGGTCTCAACAACATCTGACCTAGTTATTTTACCTACAACTATCCAACATCAACTGTTGGTCGTAAGACCCCGGGTATGTAAGCCAGTTGAGCTGACCCGGTACAGGGAAGATCTTCCCCTGTAACAATTTCAGGGAATACCACCTTATCCCCAAAGAGAACCATAATACAATTAGGTTAGTGGTGCACCGATAGTAAAGAAAAGTAAATTGAATACAATCTAATATGTAAATTTATACTCACATAACTTCTGGTTGGGCGCGGGTGGCGAGCTGTTAGCAGTGGGAGTCGTCACGCCGTACAGAGGATTGTAGAACAAGGCCTTGTCTTCTTCTGAGAACTGCTCGCCCCAGTCCCACACCGGTCGGGGGACAAAATTCTGGAAGAACAATAATCAATCTAATAAATTTATGTATGTAACAGGAATTATACAGGGTGTAAAGACTTTATAAAAGGAAAGAGGACCTCTCTTCCATCTTCGTCTTTTGTCTATCAAACAGAAAATAACCAACATAAAAGTTTATGTAGAATGACGTGACGTCATTTAGGCATCAAGCCTATTATACTTAAACTCAGTGAGGCTGAGTTTTGAATTTACCTTCTCCCTCTGATGCGCGAGATCCCTATCCCTCTGGCAGTTGAAGAGGAAGGTATCGAAGAGGCTTCTTTCTCACTTTTCACGCTCATTAGGGGAGCCCTATGTCCAGGAGTGGACTAATATAGGTTGATGACGATGATGAAGTATTGGCAGTTGAAAAGGAAAGTGGCTGGCTCTTTACTTTTCACGCTCATAGGGGAGCCCTATGTCCAGCAGTGGACTAAAGGATGATGATGAAGTATAAATATTTACCTTTTCCCTCTGATGCGCGATAACTATAAACCTCTGGCAATTAAAGAGGGAAGTGTCACAGAGGTGCGGCTAACTCTTTACTTTTCGCGCTCATCAGTGGAGCCCTATGTCCAGCAGTGTACTAATATAGGTTGTTGATGATGAAGTATAATGATTCACCTTCTCCCTCTGATGCGCGAGATCCCTATCCCTCTGGCAATTAAAGAGGAAAGTGTCAAAGAGGTGCGGCTAGCTGTTTACTTTTCACGCACATAGGGGAGCCCTAAATACTCTCTGACACGGTATACAATAATACAATTTTCCAGCATTGGATATCCGTCCATTTGGGCGGTAACAAGAAATGACGGCCTTGTAGCGTTATATGCTCTGGGTACTATTTTAGAATCATTAGTTCAATTTTATGTTGTATATGCACTTTTTCCCATGTTTTTATTTTAGTTAGATTTTTTTTGTACTTAATTGTATATTTTATTTTATATGGGTCAATTATGTGCCTGAAATAAACGGATTTTATTATTATTTATTTATTTATTATTTAAATACAGCAGTTGACTAATATGGTTGTTGATGATGAAGTATAATGATTCACCTTCTCCCTCTGATGCGCGAGATCCCTATCCCTCTGGCAGTTGAAGAGGAAGGTGTCAAAGAGGTGGTTGTGCGCGGCGTCCCACAGCGACGTGAGATAGGTCTCGCTGAACTGGAAGCGCGCGGGGAACTGCTGCGTGAGCTGCCACACGCAGTCCAGGAACAGCAGGAACACGGGGGCTGCTTATGTCCAGCAGTGGACTAATATAGGTTGATGATGAGTATAATAATATACCTTCTCCCTCTGATGCGCGAGATCCCTATCCCTCTGGCAGTTGAAGAGGAAAGTGTCAAAAGGTGCGGCTGGCTCTTTACTTTTCACACCCACTAGGGTGGCCTAAGTCCAGCAGTGTACTAATATAGGTTGATGATGAAGTATAATTATTCACCTTCTCCCTCTGAGGCGCGAGATCCCTATCCCTCTGGCAATTAAAGAGGAAAGTGTCAAAAGGTGCGGCTGGCTCTTTACTTTTCACACCCACTAGGGTGGCCTAAGTCCAGTATAGGACTAAAGGATGATGATGAAGTGTCAATATTTACCTTCTCCCTCTGATGCGCGAGATCCCTATCCCTTTGGCAGTTGAAGAGGAAAGTATCGAAGAGGTTTTTTACTTTTCACGCTCATTAGGGGAGTCCTATATACACTAATATAGGTGACTAATATAGGTTGATGATGAAGTATAATTATTTAATTTTACCTTCTCCCTCTGATGCGCGAGATCCCTATCCCTCTGGCAGTTGAAGAGGAAGGTATCAAAGAGGTGGTTGTGCGCGGCGTCCCACAGCGACGTGAGATAAGTCTCGCTGAACTGGAAGCTCGCGGGGAACTGCTGCGTGAGCTGCCACACGCAGTCCAGGTACAGGAGGAACACGGGGGCTGCCTGGGCGGCCGTGGCCTCCTTAGCGGCTGGCTCTTTAGGGTTGCCGGGGCGGGGGAGACCGAATCTACCGGGAAAAATTATAGACAATTATATAAATAAATAATTCCGGACAGTCCACACATCATCATCTAGCCTCATGCTAAGCAGAGATTGTGTTATGGGTACTAGATGACTGATATACTTAATACAATACATTACATAGATAGATATTTTTTATTATACATAGAAAACACCGGAACAAATTTCTGCAGATCATACACATTTTTTTTCCGAGGCGGGAATCAAACCCGCAACCTCCTGCGTCGCAGGCGGACCTTCGCCCACCGCGCCACATCGGTCGTCAATTTCTTGTATGTAATGCTTCGTTTACACTTTGTTAAGTATCAAGTGCGAGTGACAATGATTTCCGATAGTTGTTCACGGAACATTTTGAACTAAGACATATTTTTATTAACCGCGCAGTGTAGTATGCTGCATGCATACTACACTGCGCGGTTTTCCGTCGCGGTTCACAGGCCTGAGAAATACGACCGCCACATGCAGCGTCCTATTGTCGCTGATAACCGGCCCGTGTGGTTTGATGGTCTTCGACAGCTTTGTCGACCTGTTTCCCGCAGCGGGAGAACCATCCGTGTAGTATGACCCTTACAAGACGCAGGTGTCACTTGCACTTTTACCCGCACTTGATACTTAACAAAGTGTAAATCAAATATAAGGGCTTCAAACGTAAAGAATATTTTGATCATAGAGGGGATAGTGCTAACTTCACTACATAGTATAAAACAAAGTCTATTTCTATGTCCCTATGTCTCTTTTTATGCTTAAATCTTTAAAACTACGTAACGGATTTTAATGCGTTTTTTTTAATAGATAGAGTGATTCAAGAGTAAGGTTTATACGTATAGTAAAAACGCGCGAAGACGGGGCGGGTCGCTAGTCATTAATAAATTCTTCTTCATAACTCCGTCGTGACTCCAGTAAGTTACCTATCGCAGAAGGGATGTCCCAGCGCCACCCATTCCTTCTGCACGAGCGACTGGAAGCCGGATATCGTCCGGAAGTAAGGGTCCACCAGCAGCTGAGTTAGAGACGATACCACCGCTGAGTAATCAACGCCATCGCCTGGAAAACACAATTTTTACTACAATATATACGCGAAAGTATTATTGTAGTTTATGTTATGGATTGTTACTCTCTAACAAAATACTGTGATTATTCAAAGAATGTGAAAGAGGCTGTAAATAAAATATCTACCTATCTAGTATATAATTAATAAAGTATATCATTTATATAGTACCCATAACAGCTCTGCTTAGCTTGGACCTAGATGATGTAGTTTGCATTGTCCAGTATTTTCTATTTATATCTGAAATAACTGACCTTCTAGGCAAGAGCTATAGAAAGAGTTTCTCGGGAGTTTCTCTGAAGAATAGGATTCGTAACGAATTCATCCGACAGAGAACCAAAGTTATCGACATAGATCAACGAATTAGCAAGCTGACGTAGCAGTGGGCCGGCCGTATCTCGCGAAGAACCGACTACTTTTGGGTAAACGTGTTGATTGGAGACCGCGACACGGCAAACGTTGTTTAGGACGCCCTCCGGACAGGTGTGATGACAATCTGCGAAAGACTGCTGGCTGATGCTAGTGCAAGATGAAGACGGGGCGCTATGGCGCTCATAAGGAGAGGCCTATGTCCAGCAGTGGACTAGTAGGCTGATGATGATAGCTGACCTTCTTGTAGTACAACAGTGACGTTGTCGGAGAGCTGCTGCGCCGCCTCGTCTGCGAAGGCGAGGCAGTTGGCCACGTGTCGCAGCCACCGGCTCGACTCCAGGATCGAGTAGTACTGCGAGTCTTGGATCTGGAAGACAACAATCATTTATACCACACGGTATTATTAGCTTAGCTTGGGGCTAGATGATGCTGTGTGGATTGTCCAGCATTATTTATTATATTATTTGTAGAAAATAACGACGATTTTGAATTTGTTGTGAACCTAAGTCACGTGTGCCGCCTCGTGATCGTGTCACTGCGCGGGCGACCAATCAGAAGGATCAGATGTTCTATGACTGTTACTGACCAAATCCGCAGGATTATGTAATAATTTATAGGTCGCGTCACGTAAAAAGAACGCTGGAAGAAAGTGGAAGGGGTATGTTCGCGCATGGGTACACTCGCGTACGATAGTACTATGCCAATTTGCTGTGCCTATTTTTAACTAATATTTCACTCGCGGCTTGGTGTTGGTTATTAGAAAATAATATTAGATAAAATTAAAAACAAGTTCGATTCAGTTTAGAATGTTTAATCTAATTACAAAAAAATAATGTAATGTAGCAACTCCATCCATTAAGTCGTCTTGGGTGACGTGAAAACCAGATGAGGACGCGGGATTGATACTGGAGGTGGCTATTTCATCATCGTCGCTGTCGTCACTTGTGCTTTCATCATTATTTGAGTCAGAATCATCATCCCCTACACGAATAATAAATGTTTCTCTCATCATATCTACCAAATGATCGCGTTTACAGTAATAGGTCTTTAGAGGTATTTCCTTTACATTTGTGCATAATTTCCAAATGCCATTAAAATGTAAAACCATTTCGTAAACTTTTGTGCGCGATGGTATTTTGACAAGAAACGTGACGTGTGATAGCAAATGTCAACTGACGAACCAATAGCGCACCGGCAAGCATGCGGCGCATGACCCTTCCACCCCGCGCCCCACCGCCTACCTCCAAATAGACCCATAAATCGCCTTCTGCGCAGCTTGACCGCCAGCGTTCTTCTTACATGACGCGAACTATAACTAATTTCAGGTGTCTGTGCTTGTGAATAAACAGTGACATTGAAATGACAGTGTTTTTATTCGATGAACGACGAACCCTGCGCAAAGTTTACAATATTTTTTACTAAAATTACATTATTAAAAGGCCAAGAAGACAAGAACCCATAGTAATAAATACTTATTAGCTGTTAATATTATTATGAAAGAAATATATAGTTCAATATTTAAAAGTATCTTTAGTATATCTCTACTCTAGTCTAGTCTAGAGCATAACAGAATGTCATTTCACAAGGTAACTCCCCTTTTTCAACTTAGTATATTGCACTTGCATCCGAGTCCTTAGTATGGTTTGTGCATAAGTTAACGATGACGAAAAAAGTTATCGTCTCATTACATACGGCGGTTTGCACCGCCTTGAACAGAAATTCGTGGCTTGATGTGAAATAAATAAATAATTCTGGACACACAATCCACACAGCATCATCTAGCCCCAAGCTAGAAAAGTAGAATAGTAACTATTCTACATAAACGGGTTTTAGTAGCCTACGAACATTCAACTGTTGAATGTTCGTAGGCTACTAAAACCCGTTTCATACGAACTCGATTTTAGTTTTTAAATGTTTTTAAGAGGTTTAAAGGAGACTATTTTCAGGGAATATTTTAAATGTCTCATTTTTTTTACCGTGTTAACGAGATAGAAGTTGAAGTCTATCGAGCTCTCGAAAACTTTTATCGTAATCAAACTGTGTACAATGGTACTAAGCGTACTGGTAGTAAAGATAGTATTTCATAAGGAAAACTTTGCAAAAATTACATAAGCATTCAGATAAATATTTGTAAACACTCTAGGGGAATAACTCTCAATAAGTTATTTCCCCAAAGCGCAGTATTATTAGTCATTATTTGGTCTTTAAATAAACTTTTCGTTGATGTAAGTAAATAAGGCAAGTGATGTTCCTTGAAGCATTATGTCATTTATGGCTCTACTGACAAGGAATTAAAAGGAAAACACAATAAATGCTTTGTACTTTACTTTAAAACCGCACAAAAGGCGGTATGCCGTCATTGAAATAACACCATTAGATAAGAATGTAATAAAGTTGGACAATCCACATAAACTACATTTTCGTTACTTCAATCTTTTAAAGGTAAAGAAGAGAATAAGAAACCTCTACCTTATGAGGTTGTTAGAGAGCAGAGTTTTAAATTGTAGCAAAACTCGTCCCAAGCTTTTTATCCTTATATATTTTATAGTATGTACTTAAGCCTTTTTACAAAGAACAGTTTCGATTTTTTTTTAAATACCTTAGAACTTCCCCAATTTTTTTAAAATTGTTTGAAATCTCACCCAAAACCCGCCCAAAGTGGTAGGCGTGCACAGTTCGACTAGCTTCTTGTAAGAGGTCTGCAGAGCCGGCAGTGGCGGCAGCACGTTCACTCCGTTGCTGTTGACAAAGCTGTTCCCGCACAGGTACAGAACGTGAGGCGGCGTCAGCTTCGGATGCGAGCGCCGGACCTGGGGAGAAGACTTTATTGTAAAGAGATAAGGTTTAATATAAATAAACAACTAGATTGAAGACAACTGTATAAAATTTTACGCATTTTTAATAGAATAATCCTATCCTGTCTTTGAGCTATGTCGATAATTTTGGTTCTCTGTCTGATGTATTCGTTAGAAATCCTATCTTTCAGTGAAACTCCGAGCTCTTTCCATAGCTCGCTGAGCGACTTTGAACTGGTGGACCAGCCCTACCGTGAGTGTCCACGTCTCAGCTCCGTAGGTCATAACGGGTAGGACGCACTGATTGAAAGCTTTCGTTTTGAAACATTGCGGTATGGAATAGTAAGTAACTATTTCAATGAGTGTACATCAACCTGGGTACAGGGTGTCCGGGTACATACCTGCTCTAAGAGGACGCTCTCAGCCGCCGCGGCCTGCTCCGTGTGCAAGAGCTCCCCGCTGCGCAGGAGCGCCGCGCCCTCCCGCCGCCCCCACACCCACAGCGGCACCCGCCCCCCGCGGAACTGACGCGCTGACTCTATGAGGGAGTAGTCTAGCACCGAGCGAGGGACTATTAGGGTCTCGCCGGCAGTCAGCATGAAGGCATCTGAAACAACATGTTCTTTTAAAATGTGTTACAAATGTGATGAATATACCAAACAACGGCACTTATACAGGGTGATTGGAAGGTGGGTGCAAAGCTGGTGGGTGAAGGTAGTGTGGACTATTTGGAACCATTTAAGCCATATTTGTCTAAGACGAAGTCTGACTGTTTCTTTTTTACCAATTTTTTATTGGTGTAAAGGAAAATTCCCAAAATTTTACAGTTAGTTGCTAATCATTGCCAGTTTAAAAGGCCATTGAATTTTTGTTTGTTTAATTTTAGTAAAGCTAATGTGTAAGCTATCTAACAAAACATGTTCTTAGGTATCTGAATCATTAGCCATCTTTTAAAGACATTTAAATCTTACGAAAATTTTCAGCAATTTACAAAAACCCTTTTTGGAGTTATTAAAAAAAAAACTCTTAAAAAAAAAAACTTTTTCTTTTTAGGTATCATTTAAGCGGATATCTCACAAATTATTGAAATTAAGATCAACAAACCTCACCCACCAGCTTTGCACCCACCTTCCAATCACCCTGTATTTTAAACCTGTTGTCCTATTGATACAAGTGATCCAATGCGGATCGTTCCAAATCCCTCTTGCGCGGAACTGGAAGAGGGAGTTATAACGGTGCGACAGCGGCTTTGGTACTCCTCTCCACACTTCTACACAAAGTTTGGCTTTAGTACTCCTATCCACACTCCTACACGAAGTTTCTAGACTCACCAGAAGTCCCGTTGATACAAGTGATCCTCCAATGCGGACACTCGCACCGTTCCAACTCCCTCTTCCAATCCCCGGGCCGTTGGAACATGTTCATGTCAGGCGGTAGGTGCATATGATACTCCTCTCGACACTCGAAGGCGAAGAGCAGATCGTGTCGTTTCGGAAACGCGTGATGCATGAGCGCCAGGGTTATCTTCCGGCCATGGTCGATTGGGGAGTTCGCGAAACTGAATGTTAGGACTTTCATGTTCTGGAAAGAATAGAAAAATATTCGATAAAAGTTATAGATAATACTGAGATTCATAAATGCTGGATTGTCCAGTATTTATTGGGAGTCGAAGATTTAAACAAGAACCGTCAAGTGTGAGGTCAAACTTATGTCAATTATAATACAAATACTAATGTACCAACCGAGTAACAGTACTAACTAAGAACAGTTGGTCCTGACATTTCAGATGGTCTCTTTTCGATGTACCTATTTTAAAACGTATCAAAACCTAGACAAATTTCAGAACTGTTTTGAAATGTTCAAACTAATGCCTTTCTTTTGAAACCCAGCTCAATGTCTAGCCCTACCCTTTTTGAAATCATATAGTTTTTTTACATCAAAAACTGATCTTCCTACAAACTTCTCTTTTTTTCACTGTAAAATAAAGATCCATTTCTATAAACGCTATACATTCAGATGTATTCCTCTGCAAACGACAATCGACAGATTTAGTCTCTTGGTGTGTTATTAAATAATGATTTGGTCGTTGTCGACTCTCGTTAACACCAAGCCACACCGAATTAGTGTGAATAAAATGTCGGACAAGCAGTCACACTAGTTCGATTCTCGTACCATGTAAATAAATGACTGACTGTCTTTTAGACTACAAAACTCCGAAAACAGTTATAGGTCTGTTGGGAAAGTTAATTTTTCAGTCAGTTAATTCGTTATCAATGTTTTTTGATCATTTAAAACACTAAGCCATGTGCCTCGGTTCAAATACTACACGTGACAAGATAATACAACCTGTTAAATAACGATAAAATTTTAACTGCTTTACCAATTGTTACTGCTACTAGCTCAACAGCTACTCATAACATTTGTTATCTTATTCAATTGACATAAGGTTCACAGTTGAATGATTATTTCGCAATGGGCGTATGTGTCAATGGTTTATTTTCCTATATCTGGTTTTAACGAGCAATGTCACATTCCTCAGATTCACAGTGAGTCATCGGCATCGAATAGATTAGATAAGGTATAAATCAAAATATCTTTATTTCCATAGGATGAATTTGAAGCTGAATTGATTTCGGCGACCTAGACTGCGCAGCGGGAAACGGTCCACCTGTAACGCAGGAATTAGCTGGTTTGATTCCCGCCGCGGGACAATTGTCTGATCTGCAGATATTTGTTCCGGGACTCGCTATCAATCGATTGAGTATATCAGTTGTCTAGTACCCATTAAACAATCTCTACTTACTTCAGGACTTCCTAGATAAGGGATGTGGATTGTGCATAATTATTTACTTCTTTGTCCAGTTTTATAAATTACTTATATTTTGGCCTTGTTTTAAGTTTGAATTGAAGATCAATGGGATTGGGATTCCCTTTTCTATCTCTACCGGACCTGTGAAAATGAATGGTCTCCCATTCATTATTTAAGTTTTAAATATTTTATTTTACTGTTATTTTTATTGGCTCTTGTGAAATAGAATCTTGATTCTGAAACATAGAATTATTATTAACTAGCGACCCGACCCAGCTTCGCTCGGTTTTATTATACGTATAAACCTTCCTCTTGAATCACTCTATCTATTAAAAAAAACCGCATCAAAATCCATTGCGTAGTTTTAAAGATTAAAGCAGTCAAAGGGACATAATGATATAGGGACAGAAAAAGCGACTTTATTTTATACTATGTACTGATTATTACAAGGTTTTTAAGAAAGAGTTATATATCAATATATCTATCTGTTTCTGTCCACATAACTAGAGCTTTTACAAATAGACCGGTATTTGTAAAAGCTCTTGTTTTTTTGTACCCACTTGACAATTTTATTATGTCCGATAAGGACAAGCTTAACGAATTCAACTCTAATCGATAATGTATATACAAAAGTTAACAATAAAGTTGTTTTTTTGTTTAAAGAATGAAAGTAAAATGGAAAATTATAGTTCCTAGGTGGTTCCGTTTGCACAATTCTTAGGTTGGTACTTGATACTCACTTTACATATAACCTGCAATCCTTTCACTTTGCCCGGCATATCTCCGTACGGCATGAGCCGTCTCCGCCGCACCGGCCCGCCATCCGTGAGCCACACTGCGCCCACGCTTGTCAGCGGTAATCCTACGTACCTAGGTGGTTGCTTTAGCAGTATTCTTAGGTTGGTACTTGATACTCACTTTACATATAACCTGCAATCCTTTCACCTTCCCAGGCATATCTCCGTACGGCATGAGCCGTCTCCGCCGCACCGGCCCGCCATCCGTTAGCCAAACTGCGCCCACGCATGTCAGCGGCAAGTCATAAGCGCCGAGGAGGTGGTTGCGTTGGCAGTATTCCTGGGAAGGGGATGAATGGAAATAAAGGGGGTTTTACACTGGCAACTTCGCTGGGTGGGTTAGCAAAAAAAAATTAAATTCTAGTAATTTCATTTTAGGCTGTATTCTTGTCTTCCGAGCTAAGTCTGCGCTGTGCGAGCTGAAATTGTGTTGTTTATTAATAATTGTTGGGGCGTTCCTTTTCACTGCCGTGTGTCTACATCAAATAAGTACCTACATCAAAGGAACTATTACCCTATATGTTTGACAATGATTTGAATGGCGAATAATCTTTTAAAATGGCTATTAATTGTATCTATATGAGTTTGTATCTATTTGTATCTATTTGAGTTTTTTATCATATACATATTGTATATGATAAACCATCAACCAAGTACCCAGCTAGACATAGGCCTCCCCTAATGAGAGCCATAGCGCCCTGTTCAATTAGTGTTGTTTCAATCAGTACGTCATTAGGTTAGGACGTACTGATTGAAAAGTCTCGTTTTCAAAGATTTGCTTTTCTTGCTAAAGAGTTTGCTTTACAGAATGAGACACATTTTGTGCATGACCTTATGTCTGGTAAAGATATCATACTTACATCAACATGCGAGCTCTCCAAAGGCACGAAGGTAAGCTTGTAGTTGGTGACGAAGAGGGATCCGAACCTGCCCCTGTCTCGCTCGCTCAAGGGCGTCAGCATCACCACGCTGTGAGCCGCTCCCGTCACGAGCTCACCTACAAAATATTTTTTCTCGCATCAGCCCGCGCATTGCACGTTTCATTTCTATGGAAACGTCTCAAGGCTATTTTTATCCCATGGGAACTGGTTTGTGGGATGAAAAGTAGCCTATGTGTTATACCAGGGCTAGAACTACGTCTATTCCAAATTTCAGCCCTATCCATACATACATCCATAGGTACAAACTTTCGCATTTATAATATTAGTAAGGATTATATAAACAGCTTCTTCAACAAACTGTGGCTTCGCTTGCTTGAATATAAAAGTTCTTTCTTTAGGGTGTGAATATGTCTACGTCGTGTAAAATATAAAAATAAGTTTTTCAATATGAATATAAAATAAATTTATCAAATCGGTAAAGTCGTTCTCAGGGCCAAGGGAAACAGGGATTCATTTCATTCATACTTACTTAAAGGTATACCTATTAGTAGGTATATTCTTAGCTATATTAGATAATCGAGAAACGTGCAAGAAACTTCTAAGTATCACTGACATCACGTGGTTACAATAGGACGTTATAAAAATAAAAAGCTTGCTGAGTGTTAAAAACTCATCTATTTCGTCAATCAACCGTTAAATTGGATGACCTTGTGTCGAGAGAACAGTTCAATTATGTGGGTAATTTAAAAGTTTTATCTACACGGTGTTTAATGATAAGCCAGTCGTTTTGAAAAGTGATCATTCTAATGGAAAAAGCAACAGAATATTGCTGTTCTTATAATCATTAATATCGTCGCGTCTAAGTCTTGACGATATGGTTTGGTTATGATATTCTGTGGAACTACTATAAAACGGAAAACGCAGTTTCTGATTAGTTTTCATGCAAAACCTACTCTTATGCCACCACCACCGTCGCGTCGTAAGCATTTGCATGTAAAGAATGTCTAAAACTTCGATCTTCATTTTAACGAGTATGGGCCCAGGTGACGAAATGTTTTGATAGGACTAATGAAGTATTAAAAAGGTACCCTATAGTTACCCACCGAATGAGATTGGGTATCATTTAATCGGTCAGTGAATTAAACAGATTTTGGTGAACAAAAAAATTAATTCGGTAAGCTGAATAAATAAAACTGGGCTGCGACAAATGGCCTGCAAAAAAATAAAAATTGGGCAACAAGAAAAATAACAACGGGCTATTTAAAAAATATTTGTGCAGTAAATTATTTTTCATGCATCAGCAAATCATGATTAGCATTTATTGAAATTTTGGCCTGCTGTAAAACTAAAAATGGAGCAACCAACTATCAAAAATGATCAGCAGACCGTGGATCGGATATGATTCAGTGTTTGGAAGGTCACTAATTAATTTTGGTTTGCTAATTTGACGATCGATGTGGCGGCGCGCGTGGCGTGGCGGGGCAGCGGGTTGCGGGTTTGATTCCCACCTACGGTTAAATATTTATATAATCTACAATTAATTTGGCATACAACCTACATCCATGTTCTTTAATTTGACTACAAGGGAAAAGCAGGAATGAACCGAAATTAAAAAAGCCCGTGTCATGAACTGTGTTATCCTACTAATATTATAAACGCGAAAGTTTGTAAGTATGGATGGATGGATGGATGTTTGTTACTCTTATACGAAAAAACTACTAAACGGATATGGATGAAATTTGGCACAGAGATAGATTATAGTCTGGAATAACACATAGGCTATATTTTATCCCGGAATTCGAACGAGAACGGGAATTAGCGCGGGGAAACCGCGAGGCACTGCTAGTAATATATATACCTAAGCAGCCCGTCCCGGCGTCGTCGCACAGGGCACAGGTAGGTATTTAACGAAAATTTCATATAATTTATAAATTTTAACATGCACCTACCTAGTATACACACACACGCAGACGATTTCAAGCATTGACTCTGACTCCCCCACAGTACCCCAGTGACGCCCTAAATCGCATGGTAACTTTTATTTTTTAAAACTTTTTTATTACACTACTAGATGCGCCCCGCGGCTTCGCCCGCGAACCAGAGTTTTTTATACAAATTTCAGAAATTTATAACACAATCCCTAGGCGTAATTTTGTTAAAATAAAAAATACATGTTAAATTATTTATTTTATAGTTGATTTATACTGAGTTTTGAGTACATCGAATCAAGGAAAAATAATTTTCCATACAAACTTTAACCCCCTCAGAAGTTAATTTTTGAAAATTTTATGTCTATGCCTATGTCCTATTCTAGGTTCTAAACTATCTACTTACCAAATTTCACCTAAGTAAATAACTTAAGTGACGTAAGTACTTAATTACGGAGATTACTTATAATATAACAAACATTCACACAGACTTTTCAATTTTATAAATATTATAATTGTAATATTACTTTACATTTTTAAACTCGTGATATCTTTCGAATGGAATGTCCGAATTGAATAATTCAAAAAGTTATATATGTAAAGGTATTGTAGCAATTTTTAATATAAAGTTTTTTTTATATATATAAATTTTTCCTCATAATAATATTATATGGTTCTTTTAAGCTGTTTTTCTGTTTTTCTCCTTGATGGTGGAGCGTAGATAGGTCAGTATGTTATTTTGGTGAAAAGTAGAAAGGGGAGGGGTTAGTGAGGGAAAATTCCGACTTTTTGACATTTTCGCTGCCCTGCACATGTACACGCCTCATACACGCATACCGTAGTTAGTAGGTAGGCCGGGGGTAGCTGGGTAGGTAGGTAGGTAGGTTAGGGAACTACACGATGCGACCGACCGTTCGTCACAGTTGCCGTGCATGTCGCGCCGTCCCGCCCCGCCTACCGCCGCCCCGTTGCTAGATCATCATCGCCTTTTCAAATGAACTATGCAGTACGTAGGTAGACATAGGTACCTAGGTACGTAGTAGGCAAAGAATATAAACTTTACCTTAGTACCTACCTATACCTATGGTACCTACATGTCAAGCTGTAGGATAAGCAATGACATACTTATTTGAAATTAGTTGTGCCTCGCGGCTTCACCCACGTGTAAATTTATTTTTCAATTGGAGAACATTATGGATATCGAAGACTGAGAATAACACGTTTGATTTTGTGATGAGATGGGAGGCCACGTTTTGGATCGCAAAAGCAAATTCGGGTTTTTGCATTTAGAACTGTGGCGGGGCGGCGCGACGCGGTGGGGCGGCGCGACGCGGCGAGGCGCGCGGCGGTACTTGATTTCACAAATCAACTTTGAGCCTTACTTCTGGTGTGCTTGCTTGTAAATAAGGTTCCTAACCACAGAAATCCTAGCACTAGAAAAGTTATCTACTAATATTACCTCCTCCACTAATATTACCACCTCTACTAATATTATAAACGCGAAAGTTTGTAAGTATGGATGGATGGATGTTTGTTACTCTTTCACACAAAAACTACTGAACGGATCTGGATGTAATCTGATACAGAGATAGATAAAGTATAGTCTGGAATAACACATACGCTATATTTTATCCAGAATTCCCACGGAAAATTCCGGTGATTTCGTGGGTGAAATAGTACCTACTATTTTAATTGGGAAAATAAATAAAACAATGAAAAAATATGAATGTTTATGACAGTAAGTGCACTCTGTGCAGCACATTTTGGGATATAACTTTATTTCTTTATTCCCAAGATTGAGAGATAGAGATTATCTGTAGGAAAGCCCCAAAGATTTTAAACATTGCTTAGTATTTACTAAGTTATTCTCGGTCTTAACGTATCTACTTACATACCAAATTTCATCTAAATAACTAAGTATCTACATACCACCACCAAATTTGATCTCAATAACTTAAGTATCTACTGAGATTATTTATTACAAACATTTACACAGACTTTCAATAATAGTATCTACCTAAAATAGTAAGATTTCAGACGCAGTACCAGTGACTACGGCTTATTTTCGCTTTTTTCTGTTTTACTTTTTAACAATTCTTTTGCCCATAACATTTATTATGCACCTCAAAAATTTAATTACTTGCTGTAACAAAATAATGGTTTATTACTGCCCATTATTTTTTTATTCAGTTGCCCAAAAGTATTAATTTCATAGACCATACCGCTATTTATTCACTTACCAAAAATTTTATATTTGTCAGCCAAGTACTGCAGGTCGTTTTTATTTTACATCCGACCAAAATTTATTAAGCTGCCCAAATATTTATTTAGCTGATTTTTACCGCTTACCCCAATATTTAAAATAACTACCAATAAATTTACTCCCAATGAGATTGGACCTTCAAATCATTGACTTAATTAAGGCACCGCTTGTACTATTATTTCATAAAGTTGACAGTACCTACGCTCCCGTTTCTATTAAAGAATACTATCCCACAAAGAATCCATCAAAGTGCCGAGACGCGGTCTCGTAATCTACCTAAAAGGAACGAGTGTAACTAAGTACATCAAATCATCCATCTCAGCCGAATGACGTCCACACCCGAATTAAGGTATAACCCTTTTAAAACTATCATGGATTGTAACACTAAAGTCATTTAACACAAATCAAATTATGGTAAATATCCCGTGTTCAATAACTTTAGTGTAAGTCTAATCCGTCTGGCAAAAAGGGTTTACCATAATCGCACGCAACGCTTTGCTGGCGGTTTGGCCGTCGCACGTCGATGGAAAGTGCCCCAAATCCCTTAGCCGTCTCTGAAGACACTAACAGGAACAGTTGTGTAAAATATAATCCACCTCAAACAAGTACTGCGTGTTAATAATTCGTAAGTCATATCTCGCGTAGCGAAGGCAATCATCTCAACCTAAAGGGTGACGAATGCCGCTCAATATCGCCGGTTATTCACCGAGGTAGTATGATGTCATAGATTTGCTGGTCAATTCGCACAGCATTATCTAGGCCCAAGCTAAGCAGAGCTTGTGTTATGGCTTTTAGATAACGGATATACTTAAAACATAAATAATATACTACAGAGATAAAACTAAGTTTACAGGTAGTCAATCCGAAAAACATTTTAACTACCTATACATCAAATCAACATTTGGTGAAATCGGCATGGTTAAATAAAACTTCTCCAGAGTTTGGGCCCTGCATGTTGGTAGGTGCATAATAGTTTTAAACTTATGCGCTTTACAGTGTTTCGTTGTATTTTAACTTTTTTTGTTTCTGTTCATCACAATAATATTAAAAATGCCAAAGTTTGGATGAATGAATAGATAATAATAATTCCGGACAGTCCAAACAGCATCATCTAGTCCCAAGCTAAGCAGAGCTTGTGTTATGGGTACTAGATAAATGGATGGATGAATGGATAGATAGATGGATGGATAAATAGATGGATGGATAGATGAATGAATAGATTGATGGATGGATGAATGAATATATATGGATGGATAGATGAATGAATAGATGGATGGATTGAGAGATGTTTGTTACCTCTACATGCCAAAACTCCTGAACAAATCAGCTGAATTTTTGAATAGACGTTTTCTAGGTCTGGAATAAAACATACTTTCAAGCGGGTCAAGCCGCAGTGCGCATCTAGTTCCAGATAAACATTGAAACTATTCGGTAAAAAAGAATAATCAAGGACCTTGGCGCTCAATAGAGCGTGCTTCAGAATGAAGGAAACAAGAGCATGTTTACGCAAACCGCGCTGACCGTGAAAGTTGACTCACTGCGTATACTAACTTACGTCTTTCTAATAAACAGATTCATTCACAGAGGACTCTAGGCACTGAATAGGTTAGTAAACAAAACAGGTGCGTTGCCGCAGGTGAACACATCCATGTGCCTCAAGTCATGAGCAATTAATGAGTTGAACTAAAAGCTTTCTGCTCATACGGGCTCTTGGGTAGGTACTGTATTTTTAGAGGAAGAATAAGACTATCAGACTGATTACTAAGATGGCGCATAATACATTTCACTATTTCGAAGATGAGTCTTTATTTTATTATTAAAACTTTTTACAAAAAGCCCGTCCTTTCCGTAAGTCATTTTAATTCGACAACTACGGAATCTACTGGCTTCACTACACCAGCAGTATTCGGAAGAAAAGAACTAGATTTCAGGGCCTTAGAACACCAAAGCCCTGATGTATGCCTGCCACATTTGAGCACCTAAAGCATGCTTCAGAATGAGAGAACCAAGATCATGCTTACGCGAGCCCGTGAAGGTTGACTCACTGCGGATGCTTACTTATGGCTTGTGAATGAATAGATGTAATTTGTTTCTATCAGGGAATATTATACAGAGTGTTTTTAACTGGTATAGTGTTGTGGCATCCATAACCAAATGAGGGACACGTAAATGGATTGTTTACCTAAAAAACATTGAAGTGAATAAATAGTCAAAGATCACTTGGGAAATTGATTTTTTTATGAATTGTCCAAAAAGTCTAGTAAGGTTTAAAATACTGTAAGGTACTGTAATAGCTATGAAATTTTTTAAATTTTTATTTTCTCATGTAAAATCAGTCCACCAAGGCAAGTTACCGCTTAATATACAATAAATTATACAGCCGAATTTATAAACTCCTCCGTTTTAAAGTCGGTTGAAAAGAAACAACAGCGACGTTTTAAAAGTTTTCATGGTAAAATAAAAAAAAGTATAAGTAAAATTTTAATTTGTATTGTTTTTTTTTTTACTTTCTTTATATTTTTTGTATTAAAGTGTGTATGGCTGAAATAATCGAATTTAGTATTATTCTTATAATAATTTAGTACCAATAATCGCATCATCGAACCTACGACATCTGAGGCGCAAAGAACCGTCTGCGACGCAGGAGATTGCGAGTTCGATTCCCGCTTCGGGACGAATATTAATCCGATCTACTGACATTTCATCCAGGTTTTCTAGGTATAATATCTATGTATATCAGTTATCTAGTACCCATAACAAAGCTCTGCTTAGCTTGGGGCTAGATGGTCTTCTATAAACTGTCCAGCATTATAAACATACCTCGTTTTAGCACACCCATCACAGTTCACATAACACCACAAACTGGGCAAGGCACACCGTCATTTCCTCAGCCTTACCAGCTTATATGGCGGTACAGTTACGTGTATGAATGGCATACATAATGTCTATTATTGTAATTTACGTCGGCGCTTAAGCGATCCTAGGGAAATAACGTCAATGCTTGTTGACGACCTTAGTAACGCAGCGGACGATGGTTCTTCTGCGATGTAGGAGGTCGCGGGTTAGATTCCTTCCCCATGACAAATGTTTGTATGTTCTGTAGATATTTGTTCTGGATGTTCTGGGTATTTTTCTATGTATAATAATTGGTGATGATGTACCAATTTAATCCACAACATAAGCTAGGGACTAGATGACGTTGTGTGGATTTTCCAGCATATTAATTATTATTTATTTTTAAAAACTACTACTATGGACTGTAAAATACTTATAACTGTATAACAACGATTGCAATACCAGGGTTTTGAAGTATTAGTGACAAAAAAATGCTAATAATAAAATACTGGGTACCGAGACTCTCCGGATTTAAAAAGAAATATCTGAGCGTCTGGTCGAAGCGACGCGCGACCCGAGAGCTGGTGAGTATGTGGCGCAGCGCATCAGCATTGCCATACAGCGTGGTAATGCAGGGTCTTGGGTATGCAATGAGTGGTATTGATATAGATAAGTTGAGCTACCTTTAGACTGTTTCCAACCGTCTGCAGATAGCCCAATAGTTTCTATTGTATTACTATATATATTGTACTAGTGACCCGCCCCGGCTTCGCACTTATCACGGTTTTATTATACATATAAACCTTCCTCTTGAATTACTCTATCTATTAAAAAAAACCGCATCAAAATCCGTTGCGTACTTTTAAAGATTTAAGCATTCAAAGGGACATAAAGATATAGGGACATAGGGACAGAAAAAACGACTTTGCTTTATACTATGTAGTGATATACTAGTTACTTTATACATGTATATGTGAATTAGTGTAAGTGGCTTTCAATGGCCGTTCTTATTAATTAATTAATTAATAAATAGTTTTAATTTGTTTCTTTTACTTAATTGTAATTTTCCTGGTTAATAAGGATATTGACTAACTATTGTTCTTACCTTCTAAGAGTTTTGGTTTAACTTCGGAGACTGATCCATTTTTACTTGGCTGAAATAAAAAATATATCATAAGTAATTAATAAGGTACTTAACCATCATAAAATTTCTTAAATTGTTATTACATGACTTAAAAAATATATGTTTAACTTAAGACTATGCTCCGTCAATGCATTTATTTATTGCAAAGATTTCTATTAGTTACAGCAAATTTTTATTTGTTTTATATGTTAACGTGATACTAAAAGGTACTAAACTATGAGTATATTTCGTTAACTAGAAGATAATACAACTAGTATCTGCCTGCAGCTTCACACACATTGTTTCTATTGAAACATTTCAAGACTATTTACTATACTATCTATTATAAGTACACTTAAAAGTTTATCCTACGATGATACAGAGAAACTTTTAGAAATAAACAAGTAAATTGTAAGTTTAATTCATAACTATCCTAGTTAAAATAGTGATACACATAGTTTTATTCAACTGTAAATTAAGTTCTTTATATTTTATACACTCGTCTCCAATATTTGTAAAATATCATAGTTAATTATTACTGAATGTTTGGTTTAAGCACTTTTTCGCCTGAAACACAGGACTACCTAGTTCAGGCTTAATTGTTATACTAGCTTTATATTTAGATAATAAGTGTACCTCTTGTTTTATAGTTCTACAAGTTTTTGAATAAAAATTTATTTATTTATTTATTTCTATCCCATGGGACCTGATTTATGATCGCCTATGTTTTATTCAAGGGCTAGAACTATGTCAATTCATAATTTCAGTCTGATTTATTTAGTAATTATGTGTGAATGAGTAACAATCATCCATAAATCTTTACAAACTTTTGCAATTACAATATTAGTAAGGATGACCCATGTCTTGTGTGCAGTGCGGTGTGTATTTAACAACATTATATTTTTCTTTATTGTATTATTTTACATCGGGGATTTGTTAGACAGAACAGTATACTGAGGTTAGTTGACTGTTAAATGTACAGAAAAATGGTCCCAAAAACAGAAAATAGAAAAGATTATCCCCATTCACAGATTTTAAAAAATGTGTACAGTTAGCAGTGTAAGTTACAAAGGAAACAAAATAGAAATGAGACAATTGAGCTAACTGTTGCAAACAAGAAATTTTAAGATTAAATACTCAATTAGAACTCAAGCTTTTATACATTCTACTGTATTAGTATGTATTTTGATGAATTCAAATTTACAAAAATGACTGATGTTAGGGTAACAAAATTCATTATTTAAGAGTAAATACTAGAAAAGCGTGAATTTTGCTTTCAAGGACAGATATATATATATTTAAGAGGACTTAATTAAAATATTAAAAGTACTAACCGGTGATGAAACGTTGATGTAGCTTGTGAAGTTTTGGGTTAGTCTTTTCTCACTCATCGTGAACTGATTTGCCTCACACATATGACCCACTTTACACCTCTCCAGACTTAGCTACCGATCTAATACAAAATAGAAAGGTATTTATACGTAAGAAGAAAATCAATTTCACCAAAATTTTGATGAAACTGCATGTTCAATCACTAATTGTACGTTTTATTTGCTAACAATCGTTGAGAAACACCATTGGAAACTAGCTGATTATGACTTTTTTATTTGACTCTTTATAAATGATTTTAGTTTTTCGTGAAAATGTAGTCATTTTAATTAACGCTTTGCATACTATTTTCGTATTTATTTACAATAAAATCTGGACATTTTTTCACAATTTACCAAACAACACGCAAACGATAGAGAAATAGATAAATTTTCATAGACAAAAAAGATCTATGACATGACTTTGACAACATCTAGTAGTGCTACCAACACAAAAAAAATGCTACTAAATATTTCTACTTTCGTGCTTGCAGGGGCTCGTTTAAGGTCTCCACACACTGAAGCTGGAGGCAGAGCGGAGGCGAAGGCGTGCCGGTTTTTTCTGTTGCATCGCGCCGTCCGCCCCGCCCGCCGCGCCGCCGCCCCCACCTGCGGTGTTTGTGTAGGCTTTCATATGATTACATAGAATAAAACTCGAAAGCCTTCGCCTCCGCTCCGACTCCGGCTTCAGTGTGTGGATACTTTTATGGTCTGTTTTCTCGTAGTTTTTATAAAAGTCAGCCCATGTTGAGTAAGAACAGTTTTATTGAAGTGAATGCAAACAATTCCAGTCTTTGTGACATTATAAAACAAAAATCTACCAAAATTTCTACTATATTTTATCCATAGACTTTCACATGTTTCCAAATTCTGAAAAATGGCGACAGATAATTTTTTATGAAATTTTTGTCTCGGAGTTGTACAATTTGCAGGAAAGTTTGGAAAATATTTGATAAACTGGTGTGATTGTCTCAATCAGTAGTCTATAATGGGTGATGCTGCCGTAGATCCAGGAAGAATTCACCTAAGATTCTTTTGTCACAGATGTAACGTAGAATTTGAAGATGTTATTCAGGTAAAAATCAATATTTTCGATAGTTCTCATCTCTCTCACGTGGTGGTGTGTCAGTGCGAGAAGTGGTCACCGTATTTTCACCAATAAAACGTCCCAATTGTGAAAAAGTTAATGTTCCTTCCAACCTTCATATATTATTTGCGATCAATTTATTGTGGCGGATACCTACCACTGCCGGTTCCAGAGTACAATTGTGACGTCTCCGTGAATAAGTTATCTGATCTGAGGACACATTACTCGTATGGTTAAAACTAGACATTTCCTTACGGTTACATCACCCTTATAAAAATCAACAGTGAATAAATCATTAAACAAATAAAATACAAGCAGCAGTATCTGTGGATTTTATAGGTACACTTCAGCCCAGACTTCATAAATTTTGTATCAAAACATACATAAAAACCCTGAGACTTGGAAACTTATAATACAAATATATTTATAAATTTTGGCCAGAGTGTTATGCATCATATCTTTAGATCAATCTCTATATTTTTCCTATTCTTAAAGAAAGAGCTTGTCACCCTGGTATGCATTAATAACCATGTATAAAACATGTATTGCTAATGCTATGAAATGTGTTGTGAACAAAAACTCTTTTGTACTTTCAGAGTGACACATGTCCTTACTGTGCAACGGGGTTTGTTGAGCAAATAGAAAACAACGATAGAGACACACTCCTCCGAGGGTTTGAGGAAAGTGAATACAGTGACGCAGAGATGAGCAACCTAGATGACGCCGGAGGTGTTGATGACAGTACAGTAGATGAAGGCATAGAAGACTCAAATGTATGTTTGGTTGCATTGTTATATGATTTAAATAATCACAGTAATAATCATGTTCTTAACTGTATAGGTTTGTTAGTAAATGGTCAAGCTCATACAAATATAACAAACAGTAGATAGAAGCTGTGTAGCTTGTTCTAGCTATGAATGACCTTGACTATCCTCCTGAACTGAACTGTACTCCAAGATATATCATACTAGCTGTGCTTATGACTTAGTCTATGTGGAATAGTGACTTTGGGTAGTCACATAAACCTTACATATTCCTAGACAAACTTTCAGCCCCTATTTTTATTTTACCCCCTTTAAGGTAATTTTTACAATGATGAATGTCATATTTTTTTTAAAACAAAAGCCTAAAAAATAAGTTCAAGCTACAAAAATTATGTATCTTCCATACAAAATTTAATTCCCTTCTTCAAAACCCTTAGCAACCTTTTTTAGCATTAAAAGGTAGACTTTGTCTGTTCTCAAGCTCTAGACTATCTCTGTACCAAATTTGATTTCAATTGGATGATTAGTTAAGTCATTTGAGAGTATCAGACAGAGTTATTTTCGCATTTATAATATTAGTAGGGATTAATAATAGAAATAATAACAATGCAAGACAATTCACACAGCATTATCTATCCCCAAGCAAGTGTTACGGGTACTAGATAACTGATAAACTTATTTCCAGTTACTTATTAAAACAAAAGTTACTAGATGACTAATCTCAAAGAAAAATCACTACATGGTATAAAACAAAGTCGCTTTCTCTGTCCCTATGTATGCTTAAATCTTTAAAACTATGCAATGGATTTTGATGCGATTTTTTTTTTATAGATAGAGTGATTCAAGAGGAAGGTTTATAGTTATAATAAAACCGTGCGAAGCCGTAGAAGGGTTGCTAGTAAAAGAATAAAACCAACTTAACTGAAATAAGGCCAAGACTGGAGTAGCACAAAACTAATAAATAAAGGAGGTCTGCCTGCAGTCAGTAGGGCTGATGATTATTATTAATGTTATTGTTGTAATTCTATTCCAAAGTCTATTCCTTGCTTGTAATTTTCGTTGTCAATAAAATTATTATTGAGGAATAATTGAAATGTAGATTGATAGGTTCTATCTGCCATCTTACTATTATAATAAATGGGAAAGTCTGTGTGAATGTTTGTTATAAGTATCTCCATAAATACTTAAGTTATTTAAATGAAATTTGGTATGTACATAGTTGAGGACCTTTTGACCTCTGAGGGGGTTAAATGGTGTGGTAAAGTTTGTATGGAAAATTATTATTTCTTGGTTTGATTCATCAAAACTCGGTATAGGTATATAAACTGCAAAGTATATAATAAAACAAGCCCCTAGTACCCGTGCCTAGTACCCAGGAAGCGTGCAATTAATTTCTGAAATTTAACTCATAAATTTCCTAGCGGGCGAAACCGCGGGGCGCAACTAGTGTTTCATAAACCCTGGTACAGTCAAAGGTAAATGTATACACTGCACTACTTCATAAAATGTCACCCTCAACATGATATAAATATGAAAACATCTAAATGTTTACAAATATGTACATATTTACTACATATTACAGTGTACACAATGCTTGATAGTAAGAGTGTATACAATAGTAAAGTAGTATATCCATATTATATCCATGAAATAAGTAGTATGACATTTATAGTTATAATATAAGCAAAAATAAATAATACTAGATAATCCACACAGCTAAATATTTGGAATTATACAATTAATTGCCTGTGCAGATGAATACAAAACTACTTATGTAAACTTTATGTTTGTTTATACAATATACATGTTTTTTCCCTTGACTATACCAAATATCAATATAGGATGGGTGATTTTTGTATGTAATCCTACAAATAGTAAGACAGATGGATTTGTGTTTTATGTTTATGTTTCTATAAGAATTTTCTGGTCTCTGGAGTTTGTAAACATAATAAAAACATGCCAACTCATTTGCGTGTCCGATATGATAATGCACATGTTGTTTACTTGATAAGATGTGAAAAATATTTTACTGCATTGGAATATTTACTTAACGAAAATAGCGAATTTAAACAGAAAATAATAAATAAATTATACAGAAATTCGGCAGTTCTAAATACGTCATTTTTACCGTTGATTTTCAACTAGCGACCTGAGGAGGACCCCGCTAAACACAGATTAGCTAGATCTCTATTTCCATAATGCTGTGTTTTCATATTACTATTGGAACATAAGCTCAACTTATCTTACACCTACATGATGTTCTGTGAATTACCTAGCATTATTTATTTATTAATTATATGCTGACTACACACAATTATAGGTACACTTGAACCTCTCGCTTAAAGGTCAGCCGCTTGTTTAAGTAAAACTTATTGTGTTTCTCATGTAAGTGAACTATATTGTTTTCTTTGAGAAATAAAAATCATTATAAACTGAAATTCAGTGGATAAGGTAAAGCAGAAATTTTGAATTCTGATATATGGACCTTAGTCCATTATAACTTATTATAATGACTTCATCAAAAGCTATGATAAATATATAGGAGTGGCAATACAGTAACTATAAATAGACTATAGTTGACGTAAATGAGTGTTTTTGTTAAGTACCTACACAAATAGCTACAAAATATAAAATAAACCGTCTGCCCTAGTAGCTTAGCAAGCAGAAATCTATGTATGTATTTAAGTACGTATTTGAAAGTCACGCGTCACGTTTGTTATCGGAAATAACACGTCACTGTGATGTTGTGAATTGGTATACCGCAATACTACACCACACGCTTATCAATGACGAGACACAATAATGTTTGAAGATAACTTAGCCTTAAAAATGATGAACACGGAAATTTACATTGATGCTAATTTGAATTTGATTGTGAATGGTATATTTTGCAAACAGGACTAGCAATAATAATAAAATCGGACAATTCACACTAGCCACAAGCTAAGCAGAGCTTGTGTTATGGGTTCTTGATAGCTAAAATACTTATTACATTCATAACTGACATAGGTACTTATATATTATAGTCCGGTTACGCTGTCATGGCCATCTGAGGTCAAAAGCAGTACAGTCCATTCGAAAAAAAAAATACTTGTATATTGAAAAGCCCGGAACACCCTGAACTGTGTACATCTGGAGATAGTGCAAACATTTTCCTGAGGCAAGAATCACATAGCTACTTCTTCGGAGGCGGACCTTCCCCACCAGCCGTCGTCATAAGGCAGAAATCCCAGGAGAATCTATCTTTTGCTTTGAAGCTGAGCCCGCGACTTTGCCCTCATGGATTTCATGAAATATTGCCTGTTACTTATACATAATACCTAGCCCAAGTAATTCGCTTTACTATCTACTAGCAAATCCCGTCATAATCAGTCCCATCTTTTCTAGACATAACCAAGAACTAACAGACAGACAAAAATTATAATCAGCGCAGGTGTGGGCGGGGAGTTAAGAGCCGTTTTACATTTTGGCGTTATACTGATTTTGAACCCGTATATAAAGCAAGTATGTTTTGTTCACAGACATTCAATGAAATCCCACCGATGCTAAATGACCTGGCGTTTCTAATGTCGGGAGGGCGGACGCGGGCGGCAGGTGTGCGGTGAGATTACTTACAAATAGTCAACGTAAGAATCGACCACTCTCTGAGCTTGTGGATATATGAGCCTAAGAGAACCCCTTAGGCTTAGGACACCGGAGAGGAACAACATTAGCTTCCTACTGCGTCATTTTAACAGGATCTCCACTGCGAAGCCAGCTCAGCGCTAACCGTGTTACTCTATCCTGTCTTAGGTTGTCATATGTCTAGGCCGATATAACAACCGCAAATTAGGTTAAAGGATATTTATTTCTCAAAAGAAATTTCATTTCACTTATCTGAGAAACATCTTGAGGTTAGTTAATTAAAACTTCGAGCAACAAAACAATTTTTGTTATGTACCTACTTAAGCACACAGTAAAGTTAATCATGCAATGCATTATTTCTTTTCCATGATGATTTTGTAGCGCCACTTGGATATCTCATACTGACATACAAGGCCAGTGCTATTTCAGAACACACCTCTGTCTGTCCTATGTGATTTAGTCTCTTATCACACTAAGCACTTTTGATACCTCTTGTGGATTTCAAGCAAATGTTGAAGTTTTCAGACTACGCGATAAATACTCATAGTTTTTAAAGACACACAATATTAGTCCTGACTGTCCCACTGCTGGGTAAAGGCTTTCCTTTTCTCCTTTTTCGAGATCTAGCTACAACATGCCACGTTGGAAGATGTGGGCTCATCTTGGACCTTTCCTCGACTCTTACAGTTAGGTGGGTTCCACTCTATAGTGGTCTTTAAATCCTACTAATATTATAAACGCCAAAGTTTGTAAGTATGGATGGGTGGATGGATGTTTGTTACTCTTTCACGCAAAATCTGAATGGATATAGATGAAATTTGACACAGAGATAGATTATAGTCTGGAATAACACATATGCTATATTTCATCCCAGAATTCCCACGGGAACGGGAATTACGCGGGTGAAACCGCGAGGCGCTGCTAGAGATATATAACACAATTTTGTTTTACAGGCCTCCCAGATCAGAAACGCTCATGGAGCAGTTAGTGTGGATGATAGGCGGCGGTCGAGGCGGTGCGGTCACAGCGGGAGCGCCCTTCGTGCTGGTTGGAGCGCCCGGTGACTACGTGTTTGGAGGCGAAGGTGAAGTAAACCCATGCTAAAATAAAAATAAATCATTATACCAATAATAGTGTTTTAAAGAGGAATAGTCACTAAATAGTATAAAACAAAGTCGCTTTCTCTGTCCCTATGTCCCTTTGTATGCTTAAAATCTTGAAAATCACGTAACGGATTTTGATGCGTTTTTTTTAAAGGTTTATACGTATAATACAAACGTGCGAAGCCGGCGGGTCGCTAGTATATTATAAAGAGAAGATTTAGATTTATGTATGTATGTTAAAGTATCTACTGAAAAACTACTGGGCCAATTAAAAAAAAAATCCACCATAAGAGAGCCATAATTATCCCTGAGACACAAAGGCTTTGTTTATAAGAATAAAAAAGGTACTAAAATTTAAATTATGACCAACAAAGTGCAAAAAGAATGTGTTCTCCTTTTTGAATTATTCAAATCGGCTATTCCACTCAAAAGCAATTATGAATTTAAAAAGTCGCTCTAAACAAAATAATGAAAAATAAACGCCGCGGTGCCGCCCTGTGCTGGTTCTAACTTTTCATTCTGACTTTCACAGGTCTCGACGCAGTAGTAACACAGTTACTGGGCCAGCTTGAGAACACAGGTCCGCCGCCGTTACCCACGGAGCGTATATCCAATATACCCAGCGAGGTGATCACAGCGGCGCAGGTTGAAGCCACTATGTCCTGTTCTGTTTGCTGGGACCCCTTCACACTAGGTTTGTATATAAGTTCACACTGATTCTGGATATGATACATTCACACGCAGTAGTAACACAGTTACTCGGCCAGCTTGAGAACACAGGTCCGCCTCCGTTACCCACGGAGCGTATATCCAATATACCCAGCGAGGTGATCACAGCGGCGCAGGTCGAAGCCACTATGTCCTGTTCTGTCTGCTGGGACCCCTTCACACTAGGTTTGTATATAAGTTCACACTGATTCTGGATATGATACATTCACACGCAGTAGTAACACAGTTACTGGGCCAGCTTGAGAACACAGGTCCGCCTCCGTTACCCACGGAGCGTATATCCAATATACCCAGCGAGGTGATCACAGCGGCGCAGGTCGAAGCCACTATGTCCTGTTCTGTCTGCTGGGACCCCTTCACACTAGGTTTGTATATAAGTTCACACTGATTCTGGATATGATACATTCACACGCAGTAGTAACACAGTTACTGGGCCAGCTTGAGAACACAGGTCCGCCTCCGTTACCCACGGAGCGTATATCCAATATACCCAGCGAGGTGATCACAGCGGCGCAGGTCGAAGCCACTATGTCCTGTTCTGTTTGCTGGGACCCCTTCACACTAGGTTTGTATATGATATGTTGACAAGGGTGTGTCAAAATCGATTGCAACTTCTTCATACACAAAATCGATTATCATAAGGCCGTGCTATCTTTGGATACGATTTCATCCGAATTTGATTCGCGCGTAAACGTATAACAACGCACGAATGATCCCGACCTTCCGAGAACTATGGGAGCGCTAACACTGCATGCGATCAGTCGTACGTATACGTACGTTTACTTACGACGGCGTCAGAATACTATCCGAACTTGTTGGAATTTATCACGCAGTTGTACATTCAGTTTCTGTTCAGTGTACTGCTATTTGACGGAGAAAAACGTATTCAGTATCACTACATAGTATAAAACAAAGTAGCTTTCTCTGTCCTTATGTCCTTTTGAATGCTTAAATCTTTAAAACTACGTAACGGATTTTGATGCGGTTTTTAATAGATAGAGTGATTCAAGAGGAAGGTTTATACGTAGGTATAATAAAATCGTGCGAAGCCGAGGCGGGTCGCTAGTAAGCAATAAATTCGTACGAACAGGCGATACTCGTACGTTTACGTTTGAACAAATTCGTATCCAAAGTGAGTGGGGCCTTAAAATAGTATCGGTCAAGCCAAAAATAAAATAACCTGGATGGAATACAATGCAAAAGCTAAACGATTATCATTGATTATTATTATTATTGATTATCAGTGTGACATATAATATTCTAATCTATGGATCAATGGTGTCTGAATCAATAAATGAATTTAATTTTATTTTATCTTAAACTAGCGACCAGCCCCGACTTCGCACGGTTTTATTATAAGTGTATAAACCTTCCTCTTGAATCACTCTATCTATTAAAAAAAACCGCATCAAGCGACCAGACCCGACTTCGCACGGTTTTATTATAAGTGTATAAACCTTCATCTTGAATCACTCTATCTATTAAAAAAAAAACCGCATCAAGCGACCAGCCCCGACTTCGCACGGTTTTATTATAAGTGTATAAACCTTCCTCTTGAATCACTCTATCTATTAAAAAAAACCGCATCAAAATCCGTTGCGTAGTTTTAAAGATTTAAGCATTCAAAGGGACATAAGGACATAGGGACAGAGAAAGCGACTTTGTTTTATACTATGTAGTGACTAAGAACACTGTTCTCAGGCGAGTCAGTGTCCCGCCTGGAATGCGCTCACATCTTCCACCCGGGCTGCATCACCCCCTGGCTTCAGCTGCACGCCACGTGTCCCATCTGCCGCCGGTGCCTGCTGCCCCCTGGGGCCGCGGCGCCGCGGGCCCCCGCGCCGAGGCCCACGGCCCCCCCGCCGAGGACCACGTTGGCCGAGACCCTGGCGGCCCCCGACTCCGGGACTAACACTGCTACGTCACGTGAGCATACTTATTTATAACTAGCGACCCGCCCCGGCTTCGTACGGTTTTATTATACGTATAAACCTTCCTCTTGAATCACTCCATCTATTAAAAAAACCGCATCAAAATCCGTTGTAGTATTAAAGATTTAAGCATTCAAAGGGAAATAGGGACAGAGAAAGCGACTTTGTTTTATACTATGTAGTGATTATAGATGCGAAAGTAAATATGTAACCTTTTCATGGTTGAAACTCTTAAGGCGCAAACAGGAGGTACACAACGCCACCATTTATTTTATCAAAAACGATAAAATAAATGGAGAGTAACAGTGTTTGGTGGCCAATGAAAGCAACTTCATATCTTTGCCTAAACTATACATTAAGATATTTCCTAATAACTACATAAAATAGGAGGCGGCGGTAGTGAGCAAAGCCTTATACAATTTGCCAAATATGGTTTTGTATCCCATACAATTCCAGTACTTACCCCCGTATATACCTCCAACTCAAAATTTACCACCTTCTAATCGTGATTTTTGTCAGTTTACAATGCTCAAATAAGATTTGCATATGAATCATCGGTCGGGTCAAGGTTACTATTTAACTAAAAAAACGCGTGCGAAGTTAGGGCAGAAACTAGTAACAAATAAGGGCCTTTTGTATTAATAAATTTGCAAATAAAATGGGCTTATGCGTTGCCAAGTAGAGTATTGCCTTTCAGTTGAAGGGCGTCTAGCTAAGCAATCAATACTGCCCGCGTTATCAACTGAGTAGTCGAGCCAAATGTAATAATAGGCATGTTCATGGGTAGCTTTGCATCTTATCGATAGCCCGCATTATCGGCGGTGAACAAAGCTACCCAGCTCATTAAATTTATCATTAGGTCGTTGCTTATTTTTAATACTTACATGAGGTAACATCTCTGTACTTCTTTTTCATATTTCTTTCTCACTTCGATCTCGATGCATAATGGAAAATTTATTCTCAATCGGGTATTTCTCTAACGTTTAACTAACGTCTAAACTTGAATAGTCATTAACACGTTGTACGCCACATCACCCACCGGTGAGCCTAGCTTACTTTTCCATTCGGGCCAAGCCAAAATCAGGTAATCGGTCATTTTCATCAACTTAAAATTTTAATTCCAAAGTTAATAAAATGAAGTAATTGGCATGGAAAATAAAAATAACCGACTTTTACCGTGTAGTTTTTAAGATATCGTCAAAGGCTCACCGGTGGGTCCCGTGGCCTAGTGCGTAGAATTTTCTGTTTTCCGTTGGCGGGGGCCGCGGGGTCACGATGCGGCTCACCCCGCGCGCCTTTGGTATGGCGCGCTTTGTCGACATGTGATGATCTAATACGCTTTTCCCGGCAAAAATGGATGAGTTTGATTTTGAGCTTACGCAAGAGGATCTAACGCAGTTGGATAACATTGAGATAAATCTTCTGAACCAAAGTTTCCAATTAGACAACAGAAAAAAAAAGAAAAAAGTAAGGTTAGAAGGACATGCCGCCAATGTAGAGGATTCTATCCCGGGATCCCGATCGATTTTCGATCCCGAAAATTTAGGGATTACATTTATTGAAATCCCGGGATTTTCGGGATATAGAAATTTTGTAAAATCTGTTAGAAAAGTTAACACAAATTGTATACTAAAATGTGAAAACTTCTTATCGGAAACAAAGTAAAGATACCTTTCAACGGGCAATAAATACGCTCCTACAACAAAACTCCAAGTGTGAGTTTTGTTGTAGAAGCGCATAAGTTATCAATAAAAAAATCATAGAAATGTTGGGTACAAGTTTTGCTCCAACTCGAAAACTAACAACCTAACAAGGTATAGGTTTCCTGTTCGCTTCTTCACTTTACCTTAAAAAGATTGAAGTGAACAAAAATCAAATTGAATGCTTTACTTCCAAGTAATTATTTGTAACATGAATTCTGTGACGTGTCCAAGAGTCCTGTCATCTAGGTCTAAAGGAAATAAAGCACTTTGATTTTGAAATGTAATAAATAAGAAAAAAGGCAAATACGATCATTTCGGTTGACAACGGTATAGTTTTCTTTAATCAAATTTTATTTATCTAAACTAACTGATAATATATTCGAATTAGTTATTTTTATATCAATCAGTGTTTCATTACGTAAAATTAAGCTTGTGTGATTTACGTTGATTTCTAATTTGTTTTTGAAAGTAAATACAAGCTATTTTCTTATAATACTTAATTTTTTTCAACTTTTTATGATCTCGGGATTATCCCGGGATGGCGTTTTACCAATCCCAAAATCCCGGGATTAAAAATAAAGAAAATTTAACAGTCTTGGATAGCAAAAAGGCCAAAACGAAGACGATAAAAGTGGTCACATATGGCCAAAGCTGTCCAAATAAACCTTACCTTTTTTTGAATTGTTTCATAAGATCCACATATATTTTTCTTTTGCTGAAGTAAATAAGTCTTTAAATTTGTATTTTAATAATTATTTGATTATTATTTTGTAGTTTTAATGTGCATAATAAAGGTTAGTAGTATTCTCTACCGTATCGTTAGCACAACCCTAGCATTATTACAAATACCTTGTTATATGTAAAAGTTTCTATTGGATTTGAAAACCACGCCGTCCGTATCGGCTACAGGGCCACGCGGCTCACTTCCATACGCGTTTTGTTTCATAGCTGCAATCGGTGGCTTGTAGGAAGCGTTTACGTTAAACCTCTGACGCGGCTCACCGGTGACCCCCGTGGCTCAAACGGCATAGTACGAGTAGGCTCACCGGTGAGCCCCGTGGCCTGAATGGAAATGCTCGATTTTTTACGAAGCGTTCAACGTGTTAACAATTTATATTTTTTTCTGATTTAATTAAATATTCGTCCCGAAAAGAAATCTTAGCTTAATTTTTTTAAACGGTAAAATATTGAGTTTATTTGGGTAGTTGTCACATATGACTCTAATGAAGAAGATAATGAATTTGTATTATAATATAATAAAAATATTTAAATGTAGATTATGTGCTGTTTTTTTTATTTTAAACCAACAAATATTTTATAATTTCAAAACCTAGAATCAATTTTAATTTTTTTTATTTTTAATTTTAAAATGTTGTCGATGTCGACTACTTGCTGTTACGCACATCACTAAGACCCTCCATAAGCCCAATGAGTGCGAGCGAGACAGACTGATTACAATAATTTATAGCCCGACGACTCAGTTCATAACACGGGTACTTTATTCGCTTGTGGTGAGGCTGTGACAGATTGTAACTTTGCCTACTAAGGCGCTTGCAGGTCGGCCGTTGCCTTAGGGCCTTATCATACTAGCTGATTGCGAGCGGGCGCGCAACGAGATCGCCGCGAGTAACAGCTTTGCAAAACAACACAAAGTAGTCTCTCTCTTTCATTCGATTAACTGATAATGGTACAAAGACGCGACGGAAACGTTGCCGATTTACCACGCGTCCGCGACGTCTTCGATTTGCAACCGCGGCGTGTTCGCGACGCATTCGCTGCGCGCCCGCCCCGCCCCGCAGCCGCTCGCAAACCGCTAGTATGATAAGGCCCAAAAAATCTCCACACACTGAAGCCGGAGGCGGAGCGGAGGCGAAGGCGTGCGAGTTGTATTCTATTGAATCATATGAAAGCCTACACACACACCGCAGGCGGTGACAGCGCGGTGCCATAGGAAAAACCGGCACGCCTTCGCCTCCGCTCCGCCTCCGGCTTCAGTGTGTGGAGACTTTTAGGGTGATTGGTTTGCGTCCACATACTCACTCACATGTTGTGCACGCAGGCACAGGCTCCGAGACCAGCGGCACATCGCGTGAGTACTAGTAGACGCTAGTATATACATACGAGGTACTTTTAGATCGTCTCATAAGACCCTATATACATACGAGGTACTTTTAGATCGTCTCTAAGACCCAACCACTCTGGCACTAATGGAGTACCAGATTCCGCAACGCCGCCGACACAGGGAAGCCCTGGTTGTTATCAGATTTTAAAAATTCCAGTCGGCTTTCTAGAGATATGGCGACATGTCTGCGAAATCTGCAAAAAAGCCGCCAGATTCAGATTTGTCTTGTCAAATTACTTCCATTTTTGGTGTAATGGCTCTTATCGACTTATTTTCGATGGTGAAACAAGCCATAAGTGTTATTAACCTGCTAATAATATAAAAACTTTAATAGTTTGACGAAATCAGTATGTCTGTCTTATGACAGACTTTGATGAGTCTTATGATAACATAGCAAGCTTTTTAAAGGAGTGCGCATTAGTGAGCTATACAATAAATTATAATAATACAGAAAACTGTAATTGAGAACCAACTAAAAATTACACAAAATTACGAAATAAAATATTGTGTCGGCAGCGTTGGCGACTTCGGTGTGTAGACTCCTTAACTTTAACATGGACACTTACTTACTTACTTATTCATAAAGGTCTGTTAAAACATTTACTTAGTCATTTTTAAGTCCTATTTCTCACTCTAACTTATGTCGATAGAAGAAGGCAGAGTAAGAAATAACAATACTTAACCTTAGCAGACTATTTTGAATAAGGGAATTAATTTACAACTTTACAAGTCATCCAGTAATCCATTTCCATCTTATGTTAGACTTATATGTGCATCTTTTATTATTTGTGTTGTCTTTTGATTCCAAACTAAAGTAACGTAAAGTACCTGCTAAAATAACCACTAATTTAATTGGGTTTGCTAAGTAGAATAGAAATTGGTACAATAATCCTTAACCTAATTATTCATCATTAGTCCTATAAAAGTAGCCATCACGAAGTATTGTCAGCTGAATGATAATATTGGAAATTATTCCTGACATCAGGTTCGTCTGGAATCAGGGAATGCAGCATTTAATTGAAGAAACCAAAAACACAGTGAGGGTGCGTTCCGCTCCGCTCCTTTATAATAGGAATGCACTATTACACAAAAAATAATGTAAAAGCTTATAGATAGATTAATAAAAGACACGAAGATGTCTGGCATATTCACATGTGAAATCTCATCTCTCTGATATATAACTGGGAATCCAACTAATCCGTAGCTCATTTGGCACCAGGAATTTGTGGGGATTTGTCAACATGGTTCTGGGTTTAGGGTCTAGACAGACGGACTGCAATTCAACTGCAATCCGACTGCCAAATGGCAGTTCAGATGCAGTTGGAATGCAGTTGGCTCGACTGCAATCAAACTGCACGTCGACGGGCAGTTGGCGTGCAGTTGGATTGCAGTCTGAGTGCAGTTAGTCGTTGTAACTGCACTCAGACTGCAATCCAACTGCACGCCAACTGCCCGTCGACGTGCAGTTTGATTGCAGTCGAGCCAACTGCATTCCAACTGCATCTGAACTGCCATTTGGCAGTCGGATTGCAGTTGAATTGCAGTCCGTCTGTCTAGACCCTTAGTCTTATACATGGTCTGATTAATGGTAGCGTGTAAGAATTTGCCATCCATTGCTGCAATGCATCATGTTAGATGAAATACATTGTGACAAATTCCCATGAGTCTATAATTCAGCCAAATTCGATGTAGGGTGTTTGTAAACAAAACACAGTAAAAAACACATTCAAAGTGAATATGTTGAGTGTCAGACAAGTATATAAATGGCGTATAAAATAATAATATATAAAATAAATGATAATTAATGGCATTTTAGGTCTAATGAGTGATTTATTTACAAACATGTGACATTGAATTTGACTAGAGAATAGATGCTCCTTTCATTGCACGTCACCATTACTCAGTCTTGAACTTTACTTGAGGGTATAATAGGTCATAATATGAATATGTTTCAGCGTCGTTACCCCGCGCGACGTTCACCCACTTGCGGCGGCCCGCCACCGCCGACTCCAGTTCGTCCAGCAGTGGGACCGGCGTGGGCGGGCTGTGGGCCCAGCTCGCCTCCTCCATCAGCTCCAATCTCCTCGCCAACGCCGACTCCTCCTCATCCCTCAACTCGAGTGACACTAGCCGCTTCATGGACATCGACTTTGACTAGTGACGGCCCACCTATCATGGCCTCCCGTGCTAAATTCAGTGTAATTACGTTAGCGCCCGAAAAGCGCGTGCGGAATATTTCGCTTGATTGGAAAATTTGGTGTGTGATTGTGACTTAAGTAGGGCATCGCTCTGAAATGCCTCTAGGTTGCTGTGACGGCCGTGATAGTTTTAATGCTGCTTAATATCTGAAGGGAACTCCGACCTTGGTTCCGGTGATACAAGTCTTTGAGTGTAGATACTAAATGAAAGTGGATACTGAAAGGATTGTTTGTGGTGTTATATTTAGTGTTCAAAGCTAAACAGCACGAGAAAGGTACTTAGTGGATGTCTGCTTAAGGAGCATAATTTAAAATAATCATCTAGATGTACAGCTTAGTGTTGCCTGTTTTGTCAACTAGAGGCAGTGAGTTCACCTATGAAAGAAAAAGCTTTATTTACAAGAGAGAAATTTTGGCAGTACCTAGAGTTAAACAATATTTACCTTTTAAATACTTTAACTTTCTTGTTGGAAAACAACTGAAACGATGCAATTGCACTAGTTTCGGTTATTAGTCACTTCATTACACTAAACAGATAGTTTTAAAGCTTTGATAGCACATGGACGCAAGCTTGGACAATTTCTATTTCACTTAAGTTATGATCAAATAAACATTTATCTATATCATTAAAATTGGTGTTTACCTAAACTAGCTTTTCCACCTGTCTTTGTTGTCAAGATTGAGTTGAAATTTTGCATAGCTATGTCTCTAACCCCGAAATCAAACATAGGGTACTCTTTATCACATAATTTAGTTCACATAGAATGGAAATAACAAAGTTTCCATAATAATGCTTTTAGTGACTTGTGATAATTGATTACCTGTTTGGGTTTTTGGAAGTTATTGTGATAACTTTATGGGAGTAAGTTTCTCTATGGAGTGAATAGATATCTTGATTGATAATGGAGTAAAATTACGTAAACTTCGTTTGTGCCTTGATAGATATCTTACAGTGGTTTTCAAATTGTCCATACTTACGTTCTCTTGAATGAAAGTAACAGGAATATGATAAAATAGAAATCATTCGTGCTTTTAGTTTCGGGATCTAGGAAATGAATGACTTAGTAATAAAATGAATGAAAGCCTGTAATAATGCTAATTTATATCACAGATAGTGGATACACTGCTAGTTTTTGGTGTAATTATATTATATATGGAAATGGATTCATATTTTGTTATTTATTGTTTAGCATGATGACCAGTACCTTGTGATATAAGTTAGTACAAATAGGGCCTATTTTTTTACTTGTTTATCCATTGCTGAATAGTCTACTAATTGTTGAATAATCAATACTCTAAATTAGTCAAAGTCAGTTGTGTTTAAACTGCAGTGAGTGACGGCTCGCGGTGTTATTAAGGCACATTGGGATTTTGCAACGAAATTGAACATAGCATTGTGAACTTGATGTCGATTGTATAACATCCTTACTAATTTTATAAAGGTGAAAGTTTGTATGGATGGATGTTTATTCCTCTTTCACACAAAAACTACAAAATAGATCGGGCTGAAATTTAGAATACACGTATTTTTGGCCCTGGGAAACACATATGCTACTGTTCATCCCATAAATCAGTTCTCATGTGATAGAAATAGCCTTAAATTTCACCGGAATATGCGCGAATATTTTGGCTCTTATTTATAACGTTACAATTGACATAAAATGAATCATGTTATGTAAAGTTATGTTGCAAAAATTCACTTCAAATCCAATGCATTTGAGCCAGGCATTGTAAATTGAGCCTCAGTGAGCCTTACGCAGTGTTGCTTATTGTCTGACGTCACTCGAGTCTCAGTTCCGCTTTTTCACAAGCACACGTGCCGCCGTGCCATGAAAGCTCATATACTTAGTATAATACTAATCCCTTATCAGACTTTTGTCTGTCAAATTTAAGCTATAGCTGCTAAGGGTTGTTTTTCTCTTTCTGATATTGGGAAGAAAAAACGGCTCATGGCCATCACGACCCTAATATGCGACCCATTCATATAAATTTCTGATTTCGAGTGTTCAAGTATATTTGTGTGATAGCATTAATTTGCGAGCATTGTAATATTTTGTAAATAAATTTAAACTATTTAACAGGCTGTTGGTTCACTTATCTCTCCGTATGTTCAAGACAATTTATTTAAATCATTGTATAAAATCTTATGTGTTTCCATATTTATTTACAAGTTCTACTTGAAGATCCCTAGGCCAAATTTACCTATCGCCATTTTGACAATATAACTAGTCTAATCACAATTATTAGAACATATAGGTAACCATGTTTTATAATTACTCCGAGCCGTATAAGAGCTATATATCATTTTTATAACTATTTTCTTATTAATCATCTCATTTTATGTAAATTTTGTAAATACGCGTAACTGTTAAGGCGTTTGTATGAATGAATGGCTGTGGCCAATAAATAAAATATGAGCACAAAAAGTTCATCCACGACTAGGACAGTATAAATAAACTTTGATTACCATACATTTTGTTCTTATGTGCTAGATGAAACTACCTTTTTATTTATTTTTTAGATGCACCTGTACTTGTGGTGACACGTTAGTGATGTCTATATACAATAAGTGCTCTTTTTTTGTATGATTTGTGTATTCTTTGATGGTACTTAGTTCTAAATAAAGTAAATTATTTTGCCATTTCTAGTAGTCCGACATCGTGGGTGAGTTTTTCTTGCTAGTAAAAAATAAATGTGTAAAGTACTTATGGTGATAATATAATGCATGTACACTTTAATTGTACTACATCTTTGTTTTATTTATACGACCTTCTTGTAATTAGGATTATCAGCATTATTTTATGTGAACTAAGGTAACCATGGGAAAGTATCTGGATAAAAATCTACAAAGGATGATCTAAACTTCGAGTACCATTAGCACAATTTGCCAGTTCTTATATCAATGCCTGCATTTCTATTTCGTTAGGTAGTGGTTAAGGTCTAAGAGCGGCCCTCATACCTCATTACGATATAATTTGGGAACCAAGCTTAAATCTCAAGGTGAGGGTATTTCCACACTTAGAGGTATGTGTTTCTGTTCTTAGGTCCAAAACCTAGGTATTAAGACTGATCATCTACTACAAAAGGTACGGTTTAAATACCATAGGTAGATACTTAGAACTGCTTCCAGTACAAATATGAAAGATTGAAATGTAAAGCAATGTAATTACTAGCGAAAAATTCTAAATTATTGTATAGGTACATATTTACATAGATAGGCTTGTAGTTTGAACATTTGTTATCTAGAGAAATCAATTTCTGTATGTAAGAGTAAAGGGATGTAAAAAAGTTCTTAACACTAAAAAAATGTGGATGAAAGGTTTAAATAAAATGAACGATGTAATACGGACTTTTATTTCTCTATCAATCAGATCCCTAACGACCTGACGGTTAAAAGAGAGGTTATGCAGTTCAAAGCTTGGAGTAAATTTTATGCTGTACTCTTGTCCAGGGATGTTATGGAGCTCCGAATCTATCGGATATCCGCAATAAAATAAGTTATGAAATTTAGCTACCTAACCGTATGCTACTAACAAAATGGATGTTATATCTGCGAATAATGAATAATAAATTCCAATTAATTAGCTATGGCGCATTAGAGGAGGCCATTGTCCAGCAGTGGTCTGATTTAGGCTGATCATAACGAACTGTAGGTAGGTACTTCCCTTACATCTCAAAGTATCTAATGGTACTAAAAATCATTAAAATCTTTTTAGATTCGTACCTATCGAATAAAAAAACAGCCTAATAGTAGAAGATCCGCCCTATATCGACATTCATCGAGTTGATAATAGAATCAAACTTATTTTACATATTAGGATTTTTTTTGTCAACCCATTTTTAATATATTTTCTAATATAGGTACAATATTTTTTATAAAATAAGTTTGATTCTATTATCAACCCGGTGAATGTCGATATAGGGTCGGACTAAGATCTAGCATTACTACCTATTACTACGTTCCGTAGGGGTCGGATCTTAGACTATAATAGAGAACCGCTTCCTCTTGTTTTCATCGATTGAAAAGCTATGTACACATTTCTATGAAGGCCAATTACACACATTTCTTGGCCTTCATGGAACTGCACATATTTCTATGAAGGCCCTTTATGTGCGGATACCCATTTTAAAGGCCCCTTTTTCTAGACAAAACCTTTGGCTTAGGATATAAAAGTGCATTCGCAATATACATATTAGACTGGTGGTTTAGAATTGTCTACTTCTGCCTTCAATTTCTTAAACTTTTGGTATCTCTTTTCGAAGCTCCTGAGTTTGTATAACACCTTAGTCCTTGACCAGCTCCAATGTTTCCAGTGCTGTAGGGGATAATGTAAAAATAATTCCAGACTTAGTTAATAGGTACTACCTAGGTTAGGTATCCTAGGAAGTACCTACATGGTTCAATTATGTAGGTATTGTTTTTCACTTTGTACCTAAGCAATGACAGTAATTCCTTTGGCACATAAATCTAAAATATCTAGTTTAGCTTAAAATTTAACGACCTTTGTGGCGCAAAGAGAGTAGGACCGTGCGTGTTTGATTCACGCCTCGTTCGTGACAAATGTGTGAACGATCTGCAGATATTTTTCTTTGTTTTTATTTATGTAAGTATATAATAAAAATATCTATCTACATAGTTTAATGTAGATATCGTTATCTAGTGCCCTTAAACAAGCTCTGTTCAGCTTGGGGCTTCTTGCATATTGATCGTCCTGTCTCTGCCCACCGCCGTCTAGGTTCACAGCTGGACATAGACTTCCCCCAAACGACGATACCTCGTCGTTCCTGTTTCCCTTCAGTTCATCCACTGTACCATACTTAGGTACTCTGTCTACCAAAAATACATAAGTATTTTAGTTAAAATAGGGGGCATCCATTAATTAACGCTGCATGGGGCTGTTTAAGGGGGAAGGGATCGACCCATATCTCATCTCATCATCATCATAATCTCACGTGGGGGGTCTCGGCACCTTTCACGGAAGTAATTTTTTTCACGAATTTTAGTAGAACATTGGCATTTTATTGTTCGATTTTGTCACTGCGATTCTAGACTATGTTGTTAAAGTCAAATGTAAGCAATCAGCATAGCACAGCTTAGCTTATTGAAAATCTCGCGTGAGATTAGGAGAGGAGGAAAATCTCACGACATCTCACGTGGAAGATGTAGTTTAAAAATGGCCTCGCGCATTTTATGGAGGCCCCCATATCTGCTATAATGAAACCGCCCAAACACAGCAACGCAAGAAAATATAAAAGGCAAGCGAAACCAAATAAAACAAGGTACGTTAACGAACCACGTTTTATTCACTCCATCAATAATTCAACAACAAATATAATATTCTCATTCAACTAAAACATTTACGAGCACTACATAGCTGATTCACACAAAAATACTAGATTAGATTTATTGCTATTCACTATCCCTAAAAGTCTCCACACACTGAAGCCGGAGGCGGAGCGGAGGCGAAGGCGTGCGAGTTGTATTCTATGGAATCCTATGAAAGCCTACACACACACCGCAGGCGGTGGCGGCGGCGCGCTGCCATAGGAAAAGCTGGCACGCCTTCGCCTCCGCTCCGCCTCCGGCTTCAGTGTGTGGAGAGTTTAATAGGTAAAATGTATTCGGTACACCGGGATCCGTCAAAGTAGGTATCCAATAAGTGACGACGCTAATATGCCTAAGAGTAGCGTTTTAATGTCTTGAATTAAGATAAATTTAGAATCTACGAAAACGATTTCTTTACAAAAAGGGTATCTCGAAAAAATTTAAATGGTAAGCATTGCTTAATGTTGGATTAACTGGATATTTTGTTATCGCTACTCTACTTTGGTGGATAGATATCGGACTTTGAATCAGTACCTTTATGGTTGTCGCTCACAACGACCAATCACAACAAAATAAGCTTAATCTTAAATCTTCTTTAGTAAAATTTAGATTCATTTTACAGTGACACAAATCGCTTATAAGCTTCAAGTGCTTTCTACTTGTTTACGCCGGCACTGTAAAATGTAGCTATAAGTTATGAGTTTAAGCTCTTATTTGTATGCTCATTGTTTTGTTGTACAACAGCTGCCGTGTTGGACATGTGAGCGACCTTTAGCTATTTAAGGTAAGAACCGACCATGTTAGCTAGGAAACTTTCATCTGGTTATTATTTGCACATTCAATACACAGTGCAGATAACTTCTTTTACTCTAAAATATTTAGCATAATTAATTACCTATCAAATAAGTCACATTCTGAGGTAGGTATTTAATAATTTTCATCTCATCATCAATTTTAGGTTTTATTTCTTGTGCGAAACCCTTATGGTCTTGCTCGGTCTTTTTTTCTTCTTTTGTATCTCAGGAACTACTCATTCTCATGTTTATTTTAAAAAATCGCGCATATATTCAATTTAAAATAGTAATTTGCAAACATAAATAATTATCAGAACAATTTTATTTTTATGTCGAAATTATTTGTGGGACAATTAAAGGAATTTTGCAACCGTCTGCAGTTAGCTCAATGGTTTCAATTGTAAATACTAGTTGTAATTTTTCTATTCCTTGCTTGTAATTTTCGTTGTTAATAAAGATTGTACAAAAAAAAAAAAAAAAGGAATTGACTTGTATATTTCAAAAATATATTAACATTAAAATTTAAACAAAATGTATCTAATAGGTTAAATATTTAATAAAATGTTTATGAACATGTTCAGTCCTTAAACCAACCAGCTATCAAAAACCTTGTTTGTGTCCAATTTTAAAAAAATGTCGTAAAAATATCAATTGTAAGAGATCAGTCAGTATTTAGTTTGGTTAGAATGATATTGCCAAGTAAACTTGTAACTACATAAATAACTTTCTTCTAATTGATAGAAATTTTAATGTTTTTTACTAAATGCTTGAGATATACCTTCATGTACCAACTACTTATTGTTACAATAAAAATACTCAACAACTGACATTTTCTAGGTTAGGTATGTATATGTACTATTTGAAGATAAATAACATGTCTATCTATTTTTAGTACATTAATGGAATGGAATACAAAAAAAAGATAAATAAAATTGTTTACAATATTTCAATCTGGAGGGTTTTCAGTTATTTTTTAGGAATACTTACCTATGAAAAAATACAATTTTTACAAAAAAAAACCAAAGCAATGAAAAATTTTTTGGTGATTTTAAAGACTGTGTGATTATCCCCTACTTCTCATCATAATCAACATAAGATGCCCAATCCCCGCTAATTTTAAAATATTACACGATTTGTGACCTATAATTTAAGTTCACTCATTGAGCAAGGAAATCAACCACAGATCTGGACAAAGTAATACGTAACTTAGGAGCACAAATTTGACTAAACAATGCTCAAAATGATGTTACTAAAATAACCCCCTCAATCATAATAAAAAGTCTCAGCAACTGTTTACGCCTGCCCTTAGCACACCGATGCATTCGTATGCGGCAGCGAACGAAACGAAAAAACTAAAACGCTATGTCTCACTCTGGCACATGGCTAAATGAAATAGTTGCGTCCTTGTTACGCAAGGAACTGCGAACTTACTCAGAAGTTCCGCATACGAACGCGTAGGTGTACTAGGTTAACAGATTATCCTACTTTCCTACAAATATCATAAATGCGAAAGTTTGTGCTATTGACAACGTCAAAACTATAAATAGAGCTGAAATTTTGTGAACCTAGAATAACAAAAAAGCTACTTTGAATTCCACGAACGCGTGCAAACCAGCGGGCTAGTTATTAATAAGGGGGCATGTTTTACCGGTCCTCGGTGAATGGCTGCGCTAAAGACTAGCCCACTGGAGTTAATCGTCGTCTTCATTCTCAAATAGGTCATCGTACTCCTGTGACTGTTCGTAATCCTTCAGGTCCTGAGAGAGAATGAACATAAGTGCAACAACTGCCCAGGAAACCTATTCTGCTGAACGAATCGCTTCACTATGACAATAGTAACGTCACATAATGACATAGCTTGGTATTTTATCTTAGACTAGCGAAGCGACCCGCCCCGGCTTCGCACGGTTTTATTATACGTAAAATCCTTTCCTTGAATCACTCTACATATTTAAAAAAACGCAGCAAAATCCGTTGCGTACTTTTAAAGATTTAAGCATTCAAAGGGACATAGGGATATAGGGACATATGGACAGAGAAAGCGACTTTGTTTTATACTATGTAGTGATGACAGAAAGTACAGTTGAAAGGAAGGAAGTAAATTTTTAAACCATTCTATTATTTAATTAATTTAATAATTAAAAGCATTTAATGTTTTAAAGCATTTAACAATTAATTGATAATATTGACAATAATTAATTTAATAACCAAAAGCATTTAATGTCCATATACCTAATTGATAAAACCTACCATAGTCAACATAATACTAATAATTATCTAATAAAAAAAATGCTGCTTGCATATCTCCATCAAAAAAACTTTTTTGATTTTATTATAAATCAACATCTAAATCTATCCAGATGCCTTTAGGTACATCTAAGCCTACGTGGTTCTACGTGACGATTGTGAGAACTGTGCTTCGTTTCTACTGTACTTTCTGTCATCTAAGATAAAATAAATAAATAATTCCGGACAGTCTACACAGCATCAAAATACCAAGCTATGTCATTATGTGATGTTACCATTGTCATTGTAAAGCGATTGGTTGTGTGTGATGGTGACTATAATATCCACGAGCGGAACTGAGATGTAAAAATAAATAAATAAAATAAAGATACTTTGTTTCTACTATGTAGTGATAGTGTAAAGGTTATTTTTAAGTTTTTTTTTTTATAACAAGTATAAAGTAGTGTGTAGTGTATGCCTGACCGTATATAAGCTACATTTAATCAAGCAATTGGATTAAATAACGACTGAATATCTATTTCAGGGTTCTAGGTGCCAATAATAAAAAAAAAATATACCAATGTTAACAATAAAAATAATTCTGGACAATCCACAGAGCTTCGTCTAGTCCCAAGGCATGGCGGCATTAGACTACTAGATATAAAAAGAAAAAATGGACTGATGCAGGTACTTGACACAATACCTTCATTACATTGATAGTTATATTTTATTATTGATATACCAACCAGAACCTTGAAACTAATCGCTCTCAATGACTTTTCTACTATGTCGGATGTGTTCGTTACGATTCCTATTCTTCAGAGAAATTCCGAGCATAGAGCTCTATCCATATATCGCTGAGCGACTTTGAACTGGTGGACCAGCCATGCCGTGAGTTATCTACAACGGTCCGCAATATTCAAAAACAGTTGATACAACATGCAAGTTAGAACGTAGGCACATTATAAAAAAATGTTAAAGCAGCAGAAAGACTGTGTGCAATTGAGCAATACAAATAGGAGTGTCAGGCATATTTGATTCTAGTACTTGTTATTACTTGCATTACTGTGTTTTGGCAGATAATCGAGCTTCATTTCATGGTGGCTACAGCCAGATCAAGCGAACGAGAGCGAGTGAATGCTAACAAACAACGCGAACGAACCACGCGAACGTGGACGTATTGGCGAAAGCAAGCGAAGGCCTTCGTTCGCCTTCGGCCGTGATCCGTCGTCGGATTTCGCTGGGGTTCACATGTTCGTTGAGTAAGGATATGAAAGCGAAAGCGAATGCAAGTACGGTATGATCGCCGAATCCTACTCGCTCTCATTCACCGGGATCTGACTCCACCATCACATATACACCGAAAAGACTTGACACGGAGTTCTGCCATCGCAGTTACAGAATCTGCTATGCGCAGTATATATGAGATATATAGGGCGCGGTAAGCAAGTTTACCCCAATTCCAAGCGAATTATAATCGCGTGAACTGCTCGTTTGGAACAAGTCACTCGTTTGACGACCGATGTGGCGCGGTGGGCGAAGGTCCGCCTGCGACGCAGGAGGTTGCGGGTTCGATTCCCGCCTCGTTTCGTTGGTCTGGGTGTTTAATATGCATAATAAAAAAATCTATCTATAATTTATTAAATATATCAGTTATCTAGTACCCATAAAACAAGCTTTGAGTAGCTTACTTTGGGGCTAGATGGTGCTGTGTGGATTGTCCAGCAATATTTTTTTAAATTTATAAAAAAAAAGTATGACCGAAAGGGCGCTTTCTGCAAGAAGAGCGCGTTGTTTCCTTGCTTAATTGAGTCAGCAGCGTACGGGTGCTAAGTGGGAGCGATGCGGTATTAATGTGCTCCGACCTTTAGACTTTTCCTTGCATCATCACATCATAAGTCTGATGTTTGTACTCAATTAAGAATTAAATTATTTTATGCACCCCAGGTAGAGTAAGATTCAACTTAGTCCAGATATAAATTATAATTACCTGGAACATTCCATTAGCGACTGCATACCCGGTCATCGCGATAGCAGCGAACAACGCCGCGAGTATCTTATTCCGAGTCCGGTTAGGGAAGTTAATCGCCTCGCGGTCTGATTCGGTCCCCGTTGAGTGCTGCTTGGCGGTTTGTCTGTTGTATTCTACAAACAAGATAATTATATGTTACCTTGCCTCATTGGCACAAACGCGTCCACCGCTGTACATGGCTGTTCAGCAGTGAAAGAGTTAGTTTTGCCTTAATCACCACGCTTGCAGGCGGGGAGATGTAAATACACACAAGAAAACTAGTATCTATATATATAAAAGAAAGTCGTGTTTGTTACAACACTTATAACTCGAGAACGGCTGGACCGATTTTTATGATTTTTGTGTTTTTGGATTTGTCTTCGTCGGGAATAGCATATTATGTATAAAAATATGATATTTGACAAATAAATAAATTTCGCCGCGGGCGACGCTGCGGGGCGCAGCAAGTTTGAAATAAAATACAAAAAAAAAACCTTTTTTCTGACCCTCTACAACCAGAGTTCCATAAACTCAAGAATAAACAGGTATCATCTAGACTTTTAAGGTACATTGTCAACCAAGAAGTGGGATTATGGTCACACAATGATCACTTATAAAAGAATCTTACCATCAGTCACATGCCTAAAATTTTTCTGGTTTATCCGGGCTACGAATCTTGTTAAATTAGCTATTCCTTTCACATGGTTTGATAGTGTTCCGTTGGGGAATGGAGCTTTGAGCAGGGGAGCGAGATAGGCGAACACTGTAGCATCAAATGAGGAGGGACGATTGCCAAAGAAATATTCACTCTCTCCCAATCTGTCTGAGAGGGTTTTAAGGCATTTATCGGCTTCATTGTAAATCTGGAAATAAAGTAGCTCGTACAAATACAGAATGATCAGTAACAAATGTAAGTAAAATCATGCTGATCCATTTGAGATAGAAATAATTATAGATCAGAGTAGCATCAACTGTTGATTACACTAGTAAAAAAATCATTTATTGACTTTGCATACTACCTACTCAATAAACAAGTGATCTATCTAGACTTGGTGTTTGACAGGCATAAGTACTTACTTGTCTTTCTATTTCTCTAAGATCTGTGTGTTCACCATACAATGCATCGATCATGTCTTTAGCTGAGTTCTGATATCTTGATGGATAGAAGAAGTTGAAAGGTATACGCAAAGCTTTAGCATAGGTCGGTCTGGTTATATCACAGTAGTTCTTTTCATCAACCCACCAAGCATATTGGAAGGCGGGGTATAGTTTCTCCCGTAAATACTGAGTGAATGCACTAGCTTCCGCAGCTTGTTTTGTACTTAGGTGAACATCTGTGCTGTAATGCTGAAAGAGGTAGGTACAGTATTTATATATATATTGTATTATGTGTGTCCATTAGTTATTAGTTTTTATACTTGAATATGTATTTTAGTTTTAAGGTATATATATTGATATGGACCATAGAATAAGTTATAAAAGATCTTTGTACTAGTTCTAATGTTGTCCGAAATAAATGACTTTATTATTTTATTATTATTATTATATATGAAGTATTCTTGAATACTTCAAGAGTGTGAGTCTTAAAGGTCCAAAAGTTCTTTAAGGTAGATTAAAATTTAAAGAACCTTTGTACAGTGAACACTCTCTTGACACAGGGTAAAAGATAAAACTCAATTTGATCACTATCCTTTAAGTCACTTAGCTTATATACCTAGTATTCTTTGTTTAATTCTGTATCTTTAGCCTCTGTGTAGCATGAGAAAATCAAAACTTATTGCCAAGGCTAAAACATAAAAAGGCCTTCTGATACAAAATATACTAACCAATTAAATGTACTAGAGGTTACTATATATATATATTCGATATATATCGCACCCCTAGAACAAGACAGCGCTAAGTCGAAAAACTACTTTTTTCAGAAACGACGAAAAACCGTTATCTGCTTTTGTATAAAAGTTATTGACAAAGTCTTGAATGTTTTATGTAACCTATCCGATGTGAATCATTATAATATGGTTCATTTTCCTCAATAAACGTCGAGCGAGCAATTACATGCATTTTTCGTTTTAATTCTCTTTTGTGTAATTAGCTCATGAAATAAAAATGAAATATTTCCAGATACGTCCTTCTTATTGAATAATTATGAAATAATGTTCCATTTTTTTACCAGTCATTGGTAAAGTGTAAATATACAATAAGGAACTATCTGATTTTTTTTGAGGAATTTTCCTATTGTTTGTAAAATAAAAGACAAAATTACCAAAAGCCGAATTTCATTCAATTTTTTTTAACAAAACCAATGTCATTATTCAAAAACTAGTGATTATTTAAACTTTAAACGGCAAAAATAAAAAAATATTGATGTCTCTATTTGAAAGTAGTATACAAGTAAGAGCCTTAATTTTTGTAATGATGTGTACCTTTACATTGGCTAGATTTCTTGTGTACGCCTGACGATGTACTTCTCATTGCCTTTCTTGGGTGACCAGCTCCCAAAAGTTTTTAAAATTTTCTTCCTGTGGGTTCCATCTATTTTTGCTATGCATCTCATTTATCGTCACAAGATTGATGGATCTGACGTTCAGCGATCTGTTTTAAAAAGTTTCAAACAGAAACATACCTACGCCTTCTACTATCTTCTATCGCTTAGTAATGTGAGTTCCAGCCACAAGGATTTTGTTTTATTTTTATTTTAAGTGGCGGATTGCTTGTTGTCTCAGTGGTACTGGCACCAGGAGATTGTGCCTGTGTAACAGAAGGTTGTATTGGAGCGGTGCAGGTGTTGCTGCTGCTTCTACTGGAGCTTGATGACGATGATGAACTCTGACTCTAATACACTATGCTCAAGCAGGAAGTAGAAGAAATTATTCTATTGACTACAAGGGACCTATTGTTTTGTTTAGCAGGGAAAGCAAAACAAAGGTCTATATCTGAATCATCTATAAAATCAAATTCATCACTCGGGCCAAATAACGTATGAACCGGTATTTCTGTAATCTCCTTATTTTCTGACAAATCACTTCAATATTCTGCCACGACTATTACTTCAACCGCTGGTAATGCAATGTCTGATGCTGCCACAGTGGTGCGTTCAGCATCCTTTCCATATCTATTTCTTTAACAGTTGACAATTGCCTCTATGGTTACCTACTCCAATTGGCTTTTCGAGCAGCAGCAGGTCGTGACCCTTCATCTTCTGCCAGAAAATGAGATAAAACTAATTAATTCCAAAATAGAGCACTATCTGGAAAACATGTTTTGGTAGTCCTATTATAACGAGAAAAATACTGCTTTAAAAGGTTTTTATTGTTTTGAACGACTATTAATATGAATTTAATTTAATTAATATTGATTTAAACTGATTTTTGAATAAACTATAGCCAATTTTAAATTTGCCATCAATAGGGCATTATTTAAGAAATTGTTAGTTAGTTAAACAATATGGAACTATTTTGGAATAATAAACAAAAATTTACATCCCTTCGTTAACAATACCGCCGTATTTCGGAATACTAGTAAAACCCTAACCAGGAAAATTCTCCAACACGGGATTATCACTAAATAACTCACAGAATTTGTCTCAAAAATTTCAATGACACCAGAGTATTCCTTAATAATTTGCTCTTGCGTATGAGTAATAGGATTTTTTAAGAGGGTGGCCATGTTGCAACTAGACATAAATTCGTATTCGTGGTATGATTTTTAACCTATTTGTTCACTAATAGCGACGTACATCTCCATTTCTTGGGCGTCTGTGCGAATATAAATAAGCCTGCCTTAGTGGTATACGCGTTAAAACTTTGCGGATTCAAATATGCAATAAAGTCGATTTTGAGATTTTTCGACTTAATTCCGTGTTGTTCTAGGGGTGCGATATAGGCACGGTAAGTACAGTTTGTACAGAGCATATCGGGATTTATCAGGCTACAAATGATTGCATTGCATTTTCAAGTAACCAAATAAATGCTATTACAATCGTGTAACCAAGCAGTCTATGTAGGGTACGAATCAGATCAGCTTTCGGTCTTACCAGCGACTTCAGATGCTCAACAACTTCTTCGAAATTCGTGAGGACCTTTCGGCCGTCTCTCATAACAGGCAGAGTTCCTTTTGGGGTAAAGAACGGATTGTTAGATTCTTTGACTCGGACAGGCACTCCGATGAATTTCATATAAGTCTGTAAAGATTCATTTCGGAGAAGTTTTCGATGTTAACCGGTGATACTAACTTAAAATTTACAATCATTTGAGGTTAAGTTGCATAAATATTTACCAAAACTTTCAAAGATTCCAATTCGATCGATGCTAGTCCCCATTCCCCTCTCCAAATATCTAATTCTATAGTAGACATTTCTGTTGGCTATAATTTTTAATTTACCAATATAATTTATTAAAAATTATTACTTTGGAAGGAAGTAAACGAAAAGAGAAAAGAACGTCTTGTCTTGATCGACTTGACTTCTTTGTTGACGATGAAATTTAAAAGAAAAAGACTTGTCGTGACTGATGGCAACTTGTACCTGATTTGCCAATTCTGCCAGAGTCCTTCATTTCATTTTATGTAGAATAAAAATCGGACTTTATATTATAGTCTGTGGTGTTTGTGGCCATAAAACAAAGATCTTATGGGTAATTACCATAAGTCGGAGGCGAAGTGGAAGCGAAGGCGTGCGAGTTGTATTCTATTGAATCATATGAAAGCCTACACACACACGTGGCGACGCGGGTGCCATAGGAAAAACCGCCTTCGCCTCCGCTCCGCCTTCAGTGTGTGGAGACTTTCAATGAAAAAATTAAAATTAGCTTAACTATTTAATTTAGCAATTTTTCAATATACCGGCCACTAGCAACTTCATTTGAAAAACACATGTTAAACAAATACAAATTTTAATACAAAAACTATCAGAATAACGATCAGAACTTTTAAAAAATATTCGTAAAAGTACCGTGGTTAAATTACTACATATTTTTTAAATTTCATCTCTTATATGATAAAGAATTTATACATTTGTTTAGAATTTATTATTCTCATAACTTTGAGTTGTAACAGCAAAGCTGTCATAGCAATAGTTTTTCCGGCTGTTTAGACCTAGGTATGCAACGACATTCATTTTCTTGCTAATAGGAGGGTGTTCACATTATTTTATCAAAACTTTTGTCGTAAGTATATTTCTTTGAACGGACAGTTGTAACAGCAAAGCTATCATAGCAATAGTTGTTCAGATTGAAGAGACCTAACCAACGACATGCATTTTAATGCTATTGGAGGGTGCTCCCAGGCTCCATATTATTTACCCATTTTCCTTTGATATAGCTACATATCCGCTAAGCGACATTTAAAGTCTCCACATAAAGAACCCAGAGGCGGAGCGGTGGCGAAGGCATATGAGTTGTATTCTATTGAATCATATGAAAGACTACACATACACTGGAGGTGGTGACGACGGCGCGGTGCAATAGGAAAAACCAGCGTGCCTTCGACTCCGCTCGGCCTCCGGCTTCAGTGTGTGGAGACTTTTATTGAGACTTGACTTTTTTGTTGATGGCAACTTGTGTCTGGATTTGTTAATCCAGACACAAGTTGCCATCAAAGGTGTTCCTTTCTGCTAGTATCACTGACGTATCTATACAAGTACTTGTATATATCATGTTCATGGAAGACTTTATACTAATCTGTTGTTTCTGGTAAAACAAATTTACATATTCGAGATAACTTCGCGTCCGTCGTTTAGCTCTGATTCCCCTGGTGCGCACTAAATCATTAATAAATACTGTACTTTAATATCTGCGTAAATAGTTGTTAGATTGAGAGAAACTATCAGTCACGCCCCATCAGTGGTGTGTACAACAAAGGTGTATGTCTCCACGTCACTCTGTTATTTTGGTACTTAATCACTTTCCGTGGCTTGGTATCTAGAAATTCTGATTACCATGTTGATTATAAATTTGTTCATACTACCTAATCCTATTGTTATAATAATTGCAATAATTTATGCCTTTTGTGTTCCTAATTTCAACTGCATATTAATTTCAATGTAAAATACCTAAACCAGAAAATCAAGAAAATTTCTAGGATTTTGTAATAATTTTTGATTTCCGTGGTACTGATTTCCGTGGATTTAACGGGTTGATTAACATCTCAATAATAATATTTTAATGTTATTATAATTTTTTAGGATAAAAGTTTATAATAAATTTAAAATGAATAATTGTAATATTTTAAATACAAAGATACACATTATTAGTGTGACTTTTGTTAAAAATTTACTTTAATCTCATTAAAAAATAACTTCTGCCAGGTTTACTCAATACTATACGCCTATTTCTCTAAGTAAAAGAAAAGAGTGGGATAGGATAAGCCTATTTTGATTAGTAGTTGATTTATAATTCCATCTTTAGAATAGAACCTAGCAACAGGACTGATTAAAAAATTGTGTGAATCGATGTAGATGTAAACTATTGCCTTAGTTCCATTTTCATTGATATACTATAGAACATAAACCTACTTCTTACAGGATATAAATAATATTTGAAAAACCTAGTACTTATATAATATAACCTGTGTGATTTAATAAACTGATTAAAAATAAATGTTTACAGTAATGATTTAAAGCTGTTTTTGTAAAAAATGATTGAAACTACAAACATCAAATAATTGGTCCTTAGTTTTAAGAAGCTTAATAATCTACTTACTACCGAAAACACATATTTTTATTGATAAACCTTTTGTTTTGTTTGTTATGTTTTTAAAAATATGGTGTCAAATATGGTATCAAATAACCCATATTTGATTTTGGTGATATAAATTCTGATTTCCGTGGACACCATATTTTTAAAATTGAATAACTTCGTAACCATAAAGCCAATAAAGTTCCCTTTACTACCAAAAAATTCAAAATTAAATCTTCATTTAGAATATACCTAAGACCAAGTAGGTACCTTACATCTTTGGAATATACCATCATTATGATTGTGTAATTTCAACAAAAAAAATGTGCCACAGAAGTCAGACAAAAAACGAGTTTTCGTAGAATCACCCATTTACATTGTAATTCCTATTTGACTTGAGATTCAACTGTTTTGGATAATGATATTAATGATTAATATTCCAGACATATTGTATCTATTGTTTAAAAAATATTTTGTCTTATTGATCATGTTGAAGCATCGCTTCTTCTAAGCTACTTTTTGTAATAAAATATAGTGATCTGGCAACTTCTGCGAAAGATCTATCAGTGATTCCCAAAGTGGTCCAGGTGGACCCCCAGGGGTCCACAATTGTAAGCGGGGGTGCATGAAAATTAAGTTCGTATCGATACCTATTAAAGAACTAAAATGTTGGCTTGACTTCTTTTATCAATATAGGCAGATAATATTCAAATTTAATATTTAATACCACCATGGATCATAAATCTATTTGATGAAACGGAAATGGAGAAAGTGAAATTACAAGAGGAGCTACTCGAGAAAAGTGACATTTATAAGAATGTATCAAAAATTTTGGCTGCAGGTAGTAATACCCGAAAAATATCCTGGACTGTGGGGAATTGTGCAAAAACCTCTGATGGCGTTTCTCACGTCATATCTTATCGAAAAAAGTTTTAATGCGGTTGCAAACTAAAAAGAACTACTAAGAAATATACTATATTTCTTTCTACCAATCCGAACATAACGTTATTTAAATAAAATTCGTGAGAATTGATTGGTTCCTGTGTTGTGAGTTACTGTGATTTAAAAAAAAGGTGGTTGGAGTCACTTTCGATTGGTCAACTTATTATTATAATTAAAATTTATTTGAAAATTTGTTTAGTCGACTTGATTATCAAACTAGCAGCGCCTCACGGTTTCACCGCAAACAAACATCCATCCATCCATACTTACAAACTTCCGCCTTTATATTAGTAGGATAATTACGCATATCTATCAAGCATCAATTGTAACCTTTTTTTTCGAAACCTTTAATTCGTCGTGAAACTCGGCGAGAACGCAAGATTCCATAGATCTAATCCACACTTTTTTTTCGAGATTTAGAGATTTGTAGTAATTGTGCTGGGTCCACCGGATCCAGCACAATTTTGAAAGTGGTTTAGGTAACAAAAGAGTTTGGGAACCTCTGCACATAAACCAATATTTCCTGAGTATCTAGATTCTAGATACTCAGGTGATAGTACAGTTGGCAACACTGCTGAGGATCGGAGATTGTCCATGATTTCCCTTTTCAAGAAGTTGCATTGATAAAGGAGAATCCCAGTAAAAATAAAAATATTGGTATAAGTGTAGGAAGGAATATAGAAGGTCGGAGATTGTCAATGCTAAAAAGGCTAAAAATAAGTCTAAAAAATCAGCCGGTTTGGTTGGTTTGCAGTTGCAAATTCAAAGTTGCATTCATAGTTTTCAATAAGGTGCAAAAAATTACGAGATACCCAAATAGTGCTCAGTGTTCAAAGTTCCACACAATACGAGGTTTGTTGAGGTCTGCAAAATGTCAATACAATGGACTTTCACTGCCGGCTTCCTATATTTAGAGATAGCCGTGGTTATTATCATGCTGTTACCTATATTTAGTCCAAAACGATGGAACCAGTTCTTCAAGTCACGTTTATTCTCCATGTTTCAACAGCATGCAGCAATGTATTTCTACGTGCTGCTTGGTGTTCTATGTTTATTTTTACTCGACGCTGTAAGGGAAATGAGAAAATATTCACATAACTCTGAAACCGCTCACACAAATCTGTCTTCTGAAATGAAAGGGAGTGTGAAGTTGTTTAGAGCTCAAAGAAATTTCTACATCACTGGGTTTACTATTTTCTTAGCATTTGTCATCAGAAGATTAGTGACTATACTTATGATTCAAGATGAACTGACAACTAAATCAGAAAATATAATCAGAGAAGCTGAGGCTACTGTTAAATTGGCTAAACAAAATCTTCAAGTCGCAACTTTGCAAGCTACTGATGCTATTCACTTGGAGGAAATTAAACAAAAACTGAAAGAAGTAAATCAACTATTAAATAAAGAAACAAAAAAGTCAAAGCTGTTAGAGGAAGAACTACAGAAATGGAAATTAATGTATGCAGAAGCAGAGAAACAAATGAGTCTGTGTGGTAATGGAAAGGGGGACGAGCAATCGTCTTAAAATTGGCTTAAAAAATTAAGGTTTTGGTTCTTGAGATAATAATATTAATCCATTACGAAGTATCTTTTAAATAGACTTAGTTAAAATAGTAAACAAAACATGCTGTTCGCGCTGCTTATCATCATCACGTCAAGAACCCTGGAAGAACGCCATCTACTGGCGGACGCAAGAAGCTCGTCGTGGGATAGGGCCATTACTGAACATACATCGGATCGTACCTAGCTACGTCGGCGGAGTGAGCGGGCTTCTCGTCGTGTCGGTCATAACAGTCGGCACAACCGTCATTTTTTTCTTCCCTCTCTGTACTCGTTCGTTGCTGTGCAAACACACATCTCTTGTATAGATTTAAGAATATACGTTTTTTACCAAGTTTCAATAAATTCGAATCATTGAAGACGCACCCGATGACCCCCGTAGCTTAACCATTGGTCCTTCGAGCCGGATATTGCTGCGTATGCTGGGAGAAGAATCAATCTTCAGCCTGCTCGTGAGAAGTCGCAAGTCATCGAAGCACTTCGCAAGCTGTGGATACCAACCAGCACCCAAGACAACGGTCAGGTCATTGATCCCGTCTAATCCTTCCTTCCGTTCCCATTTGTGCTAAAATTGTGTCGTTTGTGCATTCCAGAAAGATACAGAGTGCCGCGTCACCGTTACGTACAGTTCCCGCGCTTTTGAAAAACCGTGAGTACCTTATCTTATTCTTTACATAGGCCTTCATAATGGGTAGTGAAGATAAATTAGGTATTCCTAGCAATAAAACGCCTCAAGTTTCTCCGTCTAAAAAGCGTTCTGACGATGAACTTTTAATTCTCAGACGTCAACGGGGTAACCTCAAATGTAGGTTGACCCAGTTTCAAAATTATCTAGATCTCTTTAAAGATACTTGCCCATCTAAACTACAAATCAAAGAAATAAAGTTTAGAATGCAGGCTTGTCAAGATCATTTCAAACAATTCAATGAAATTCAAAGTAAAGTCGAATTTTTAAGTTCAGAGTCAGATGCCGATTCTAACAATGAATATGTTCAAACGTTCGAATCTTCATATTTTCTAGCCTTAGCAATAGCTGAAAGTTTAGTCGAAAGTGTAGAAACTGGAAACAACAATACGAATGTTACAAAAACTAGCAGTTTCCGTTCATTACCTGCAATTAAACTACCTACGTTCAGTGGAAAATTTGATGATTGGCTTGAGTACAAACATGCATACGTTACCATGATCCATAACTGTCCTGATCTGGATGAAATCCAGAAGTTCCATTACTTGCGTTCTTCACTTTCCGGTACCGCCTTAGAAGTTATAAGTTCTTTTGAGTTCACGCCTAGGAACTACCTTCACGCATGGGAGTTATTGGAAAATAGGTTTCACAATACTAGGCTTTTAGTTCAGAATCATATGAAAGCTTTGTTCCAAATGTCGTCTTTGAAACAGGAATCATCTTCACAGATTAGAAAGCTGATAGATACCGTCATGCGAAACATTCGCTCACTTACTTCGCTAGGCGAACCCACTAATTATTGGGATACGATGATAATCTACCTAGTACAGTCGAAGTTAGATACGTCTACTGAGCGAGAGTGGGAAATAGAAAAGGGTTCTATTCATGCTAGTTCTGATCGTAGACTAAAATTGGACGATATTCTTTCGTTTCTTAAGAAAAAAGCGGACATGTTAGACTCAATTAGTTCAAATAAAAATAAAATTCAACAAAAGTCGCAAAATCAATCAAACTCACAAAATAACAATGCGTCTGCACATACGAATAGCTATGTGTCAACAAGCGAGTCGGCGGGAGCAAAAAATAAGCATAAACGTAGAAGCTTTAATTGTAGTTTATGTAACGGTGATCACGCGATTTATACGTGTTTTAAATTTCTAAATATGTCAATCCAAGATAGATTAAAATGGGTTGATAATAAGAAGTTATGCCGAAATTGTTTACGTGCAGGTCATTCTATTCATGATTGCATTTTCGGTCCATGCAAACAATGTCAGAGTAAACATAACTCACTTTTACACCTCAAGTCGGGTAACGAGGAGTTAGCAGCTGAGAGTTCGTCTCAGACGGCTCCATCAACCGCGTTGCACTCCTTATCAGTAGGTAGTGTAGGTACTTACCACGGCAGTGTGAACGAATTCGCTCGCAACAGCGGCGATAGTTTCACACCATGTAACGTACCGCAACCGGTATTGTTATGCACGGCTTTAGTTGAGGTGGCAGACAGTGAGAACCATTACCATACAGCCAGAGCCCTTCTGGACAGTGGTTCCCAACACTGCTTCATTTCAGATAAATTACGAAAACGAATCAATGCGCCTTTATTACAGTCCACAATTCAGATATCAGGTGTGTCACAGACAGTGACACAATCAAATCATTCATGCGAATTATTAATGCGTTCTAAAATAAACGATTACAGTGCAAAGGTTAAATGCTTTGTCTTGCAGCGTATAACAAGCAGTTTACCCTCGACAAGCATTGATCCCGAGCTTATACGAATACCGGACAATGTATACCTAGCCGATCCCACCTTCAATATTCCTTCGGACATCGATTTATTGATAGGTGCAGATTTGTTCTGGGAATTACTTGACGGGACTAGAATCCGATTGGTAAACGGACCATTCCTTCAGAATTCGAAGTTAGGATGGTTACTTTCGGGTCCTTTATACGATTCTAGTAAGAACTTAGATAGCCATTCTAAAGTTCACTGCAATTTCAATCAAACCTTAGACTTAGGTTTAGATGAGCAACTTAAACGTTTTTGGGAGTTAGAGAATGTCCCTCAGGTAGATAAAGTCCTTTCAAAAGATGAACAATTTTGTGAGGAACTATTTACCACTACAACTAAACGCGTATCAGGGGGTAGATTCTCAGTCCGAATCCCGCTGAAAGAATCACCGGAAGCATTGGGCGATTCATATAATTCGGCTAAAAATAGATTTTTGTCGTTAGAACGCAAACTCGAGCGTTTACCCGAATACAAACGTATGTATTCAGAATTCATGAGTGAGTACGAGGCCTTAGGCCATATGAGTCGGGTTGATAAAGTCGATGAACCTAATTATTTCCTACCACATCACGGTGTATTTAGGGAAAGTAGTTCTACTACTAAATTACGCGTTGTTTTCGATGGTAGTGCTGTGACCACTTCGAATAAATCACTTAACGATATACAGTATCCAGGTCCAGCCCTACAAAATGATATATTTTCAATACTATTACGCTTTCGACAGTATAGGTACGTAGCTTGCGCTGATGTTGAGAAAATGTTTAGGCAAGTTTTAGTACAAGCAGATCAAAGATCACTCCAGCTCTTACTGTGGAGAGATTCGCCAGCAGAACCCTTAGGTACCTGGTCATTGAACACAGTAAGCTACGGCACTGCGTCTGCGCCGTACCTTGCTATTCGTTGTATACGTCAGTTAGCGTTAGAATGTAGCGATGACGTCATAGCTAGAGTAATTAGTGAGGATTTTTTCGTTGACGATCTTGTTACAGGTCACGATGACTATCACCAGCTGTTAGCTATATGCGATAAGACGTCGAAAGTCCTACAGTCGGGGTGTTTCCCACTGCGTAAATGGACATTCAACGCTGACATAACAAACGAATCTTGCGCTCATACCTTTGTTAGTGAACACACACAAAACAAAACGCTTGGTATAGGCTGGCAAAATGTTCAAGACGAATTGCATTTCACTACCAAATTAGATAGCAATAAAAAAGGTGTTAAATTGACAAAACGAATTATGCTATCAGTAATTTCGCAAATTTACGATCCGCTAGGCCTACTTTCGCCTTCAGTCATAATAGCAAAAATTTTAATTCAAAAATTATGGCTCGACAAAATAGGATGGGATTCTGCCGTTTCGGAAGATCTCGCGTCGACTTGGAACAACTTTATTAGTACGTTGGATTGTTTACATAAATTACGTATACCTCGTCACGCAATAAGCGATACAGCTCAATTCACGGAGCTTCATATATTTACGGACGCATCTCAAAACGCATACGGTGGCTGCGCATACATACGATCGTATAGCGATGATTCTCAGGTTACCGTTAGGTTGTTGTGTGCAAAAAGCAAAGTTTCCCCTCTCAAATCTTTGAGTATCCCGAAATTAGAACTTTCCGGTGCTTTAGTGGGAGCGAGGCTTTATAAAAAGATAATCGACTCATTACGCTTAATATTTAGTCGTGTATATTTCTGGACAGACTCAACTATTGTCATTGGTTGGCTACGCATGTCTCCACATTTGTTAAAAACATTTGTACAAAATCGTGTTGTCGAAATTAACGAGTTAACAAATGATGCGGATTGGCTACATGTTCGTAGCACAGACAACCCGGCCGATTTATTGTCCAGAGGTATGCCGCTCGATTCATTGATCGATAGTACGTTGTGGTGGAATGGCCCATCCTATTTACAGAATAATAATCATTTTTTCTCAACAAATAAATCAAACGAATCCATTAATTTATACGAGCTACCCGAATTAAAATCGCAATCATTTAATTTAATATGTAATTCTAATCCAAGTGAAATTATTCAATTCAATAAATATTCATCATTCATAAAGCTTAAACGTATAGGTGCGTACGTACTACGATTTATTCATAATCTGCGCCTGAGACGCGAGGAGCGTGAAACCGGTTTCTTATCAGTGACCGAGCTCGATGCGTCGCAAATGATGCTTGTTAGGCTATCGCAAATGCATTCATTTCCTGACGCTTATAAAAGTTTGCTAAATAACATTCCAATAAAAACAAATAGTAAACCTAATAATTGTCTAAGAGGTCTGAATGTGTTTTTAGACGAAAATAAATTAATTAGAGTCGGTGGTAGACTAGGAAACTCATCTGAGTTTTCCTACGAAAAGAAACATCCCATATTATTGTGCAGTAAACATTCTTTAACAGTGCTATTAGTACAATATGAACATAGACGTTTACTTCATAGCGGACCGCAGCTACTTTTATCCAGCTTACGTGAGTCTTGGTGGCCGCTGGGTGCTAGAAACTTAGTTCGGAAAACTGTGCGTGAATGTGTTACTTGTGCGCGAGTCAAAGGTAAAACTTTACAGCCTATAATGGGCAATTTACCTTCTACGCGATTGGATTCTGGATTTCCTTTTGGTCGTACAGGGATGGATCTAGGCGGAGTGTTTTATGTCCTTAACAAAAGGGCAGAGGAGCACGTCTAAGCAAAACGTATGTATGTCTGTTCGTCTGTTTCCTAACTCGTGCGGTACATCTAGAACTTGTTTCCAGTCTATCCACTGATGACTTTATTTTAGCATTAAAACGTTTCATTAGTAGAAGAGGTAAACCTGATTCTATTTATTCAGATAACGGAACAAATTTTGTAGGAGCTGAAAAAGAGTTCTATACTTTTTTAAATTCAAATTGTAAACAAATAATAGATTACACATCTAACGATGGAATTCAATTCAATTTTATTCCACCATATTCACCCCATTTTGGAGGCCTGTGGGAGAGTGGCATAAGGTCTTGTAAATATCATTTGCGTCGTGTAGTAGGTAACGCGAAACTTACTTATGAGGAATTGAGCACAGTTTTAGCACAAATTGAATCTGTCCTCAATTCCCGCCCTATGTCCCCTCTGTCTCCAGATCCTAACGACTTCACTCCATTGACTCCTGGTCACTTCCTCATTGGCCGACCGTTGACTGCTCCAGCTGCGCATGATGACCTCACAGATGTCCCGATGTCACGTCTGAACCGGTATCATCGAATCGAGCAACTACGTCAGCACTTCTGGCAGCGGTGGTCAAAAGAATACATCTCGGAGCTTCAGCAGAGAACAAAATGGAAGTCGAACCAGAAGGACATTCGCCTAGAAAGCCTTGTCCTAATAAAAGAAGACAACCTGCCTCCACTGAAATGGCGCTGAGGCCGCGTCACGAAGGTGTTCCCGGGCACGGACGGTGTCTCACGAGTTGCCGAGATACGAACGGCAACTGGAATGATACGAAGGGCGTTCTCCAAAATCTGCCCTCTGCCAATGGAGCCAGCAGACAGCAGCAGCCAGTGATGTACTATGACAATCCCATTGTTGGAAGCCGGTGCTTCCAAGGCGGGCGGTATGTTCGCGCTGCTTATCATCATCACGTCAAGAACCCTGGAAGAACGCCATCTACTGGCGGACGCAAGAAGCTCGTCGTGGGATAGGGCCATTACTGAACATACATCGGATCGTACCTAGCTACGTCGGCGGAGTGAGCGGGCTTCTCGTCGTGTCGGTCATAACAGTCGGCACAACCGTCATTTTTTTCTTCCCTCTCTGTACTCGTTCGTTGCTGTGCAAACACACATCTCTTGTATAGATTTAAGAATATACGTTTTTTACCAAGTTTCAATAAATTCGAATCATTGAAGACGCACCCGATGACCCCCGTAGCTTAACCACATGCTATTATTGTTATAGTTCAATAACATTTTGCTTAATATTCTTAATAATAACAGAGTTTATCTATCTAGTACATACATTCATAATACGTGAAGTAAGTAGATACATGAAGCCAACTGTACATACAACCTGGGGCCTTATTGTCTAACTTGAAGTTGATTATCAGTTAAAATCAAATGTCAACCAGTGGTACAATTTAAGTCCAGGCTAGGTTTCAAATGTCATAAATGAATCAATCTTGATTATCAGTTGAGTTAGACAATAAGGCGCCTGATTGATTTCATTCTTAACAATATTCTGTACGATGGAGGAACTGGTTTAATGCTCTTATTTTACATATCGCACCCCTAGAACAAGACAGCGCTAAGTCGAAAAACTACTTTTTTCAGAAACGACGAAAAACCGTTATCTGCTTTTGTATAAAAGTTATTGACAAAGTCTTGAATGTTTTATTTAACGTATCCGATGTGAATCATTATAATATGGTTCATTTCCCTCAATAAACGTCGAGCGAGCAATTACATGCATTTTTCGTTATAATTCTCTTTTGTGTAATTATCTCATGAAATAAAAATGAAATATTTCCAGATACGTCCTTCTTATTGAATAATTATGAAATAATGTTCTATTTTTTTACCAGTTATTGGTTAAGTGTAAATATACAATAAGGAACTATTTGATTTTTTTTGAGGAATTTTCCTATTGTTTGTAAAATAAAAGACAAAATTACCAAAAGCAGAATTTCATTCAATTTTTTTTAACAAAACCAATATCATTATTCTAAAACTAGTGATTATATTAAACTTTAAACGCCAAAAATAAAAAATATTGATGTCTCTATTTGAAAGCAGTATACAAGTATGAGCCTTAATTTTTGTAATGATGTGTACTTTTACATTGGCTAGATTTCTTGTGTACGCCTGACGATGTACTTCTCATTGCCTTTCTTGGGTGACCAGCTCCCAAAACTTTTTAAAATTTCCTTCCTGTGGGTTCTATCTATTTTTGCTATGCATCTCATTTATCGTCACAAGATTGACGGATCTGACGTTCAGCGATCTGTTTTAAAAAGTTTCATACAGAAACATACCTACGCCTTCTCCTAACTTCTATCGCTTAATAAGTAATGTGAGTTCCAGCCATAAGGATTTCGTTTCATTTTTATTTTAAGTGGCGGATTGCTTGTTGTCTCAGTGATACTGGCACCAGGAGATTGTGCCTGGGTAGCAGAAGGTTGTATTGGAGCGGTGCAGGTGTTGCTGCTGCTTCTACTGGAGCTTGATGACGATGATGAACTCTAACTCTAATACACAATCAAACAGGAAGTAGAAGAAATTGTTCTATTGACTACAAGGGGCCTATTGTTTTGTTTAGCAGGGAAAGTAAAACAAAGGTCTATAATCTGAATCATCTATAAAATTAAATTCATCACTCGGGCCAAATAACGTATGAACCGGTATTTCTGTAATCTCCCTAGTTTCTGACAAATCACTTCAAGATTCTGCAACGACTATTACTTCAACCGCTGGTAATGCAATGTTTGATGCTGCCACAGTGGTGCGTTCAGCATCCTTTCCATATCTATTTCTTGAACAGTTGACAATTGCCTCTATGGTTACCTACTCCAATTGGCTTTTCGAGCAGCAGCAGGGTCGTGACCCTTCATCATCTGCCATAAAATGAGATAAAACTAATTAATTCCAAAATAGAGCACTATCTGGAAAACATGTTTTGGTAGTCCTATTATAACGAGAAAAATACTGCTTAAAAAGGTTTTTATTGTTTGAAACGACTACTGATATAAATTTAAATTAATTAAAATTGATTTAAACTGATTTTTGAATAAACTATAGCCAATTTTAAATATGCCATCAATAGGGCATTATTTAAGAAATTGTTAGTTAGTTAAACAATACGGAACTATTTTGAAATAATAAACAAAAATTTACCTACCTTCGTTAACAATACCGCCGTATTTCGGAATACTAGTAAAACGCCAACCAGGAAAATTCACCAACACGGGATTATCACTAAATAACTCACAGAATTTGTCTCAAAAATTCAATGACACTAGAGTATTCCTTAATAATTTGCTCTTGCGTATGAGCAATACGATTTTTTAAGACGGTGGCCATGTTGCAACTAGACATAAATTCGTATTCGTGGTATGATTTTTCACCTATTTGTTCACTAATAGCGACGTACATCTCCATTTCTTGGGCGTCTGTGTGAATATAAATAAGCCTGTTTAAGTGGTATACGCGTTAAAACTTTGCGGATTCAAATATGCAAAAAAGTCGATTTTGAGATTTTTCGACATAATTCCGTGTTGTTCTAGGGGTGCGATATAAGTAATCAGGTAAATAAGATAGACATTCATCATCATCATCATCATCAGCCTACATTAGTCCACTGCTGGACATAGGCCTCCCCTAATGAGCGCCATAGCGCCCTGTCTTCAGCTTGACGCATCCAGCATCTGCCAGCAGTCTTTCGCAGATCGTCATTCCACCTAGCCGGAGGGCGTCCCACACTACGTTTGCCAAGTCGCGGTCTCCACTCAAGAACACGTTTACCCCAACAAGATAGACATTATTTGGGATTAATTACCTTCTCATATGCAGTCATGGTAATATTTTGCTTGTAGTATCAATGTCTGAGATTTGTGATTCCGAGTGGTGCTAAATTTTGTAGTTAGTTTTCAAGAAAATATCATGGTTAAAATTATTTGTATTGGTGATAGTAAGATCAAACAATTATTTTTATTTGTATTATTTAGTATTGATGTAGCGAGTATTATAAAATCTTAACAGTAAAATGTACCATTCCTATAATTAAATAATAAATAAACTCTAGTCTATATATTTTACACATAAACTAGGTAGGGATTTCAAAATACCTAGGCATATTCTTAAAAAAGTAAAAAATATGATTTTGTTTGTATGAAATTATTTGATCTCTGTCATTAAATATTTAAGTAGACTAGAGATTTTTTTATGAATAAAATATAAGATTATGTTTTGGACTCTAAGGTTTTGGAGATATTGGTGTTGAGTCAAGAGTCAGATGTTTTATTTGGATGATGGATAGATGCAGTTTATAAGGCTGACTAAATAGAAGCATATTGTCGTGTGTTGTGTTGATTTCTTGACCTTGTGTACAAAAGGGTTGTCTTATGGTCTACCATAACCATTCTTACGCCCACGTAACCGCCATTCAGTATCAGGCAGGACGATGCTGTCCCGCGTTTTGCTCGATACAATAGTCACAGATTTGCATCGCTTCTATGGCGCGCGTCAGTCGCGTTGCAAACGTGTTGCAAACGCGACTGACGCGCGATGGCAACGATGCCGACGCACACTACAAACCGCGCGACAGCATCACTACCAAAACCTCCAAAATGTTGACACCGTGGTTTCTACGCACGAAGATTTGGTTTAAAGATTTGTTTCTCAATAAAAACTTCACAGTTTACTTTAAATGAGACTTATACTAAGTATTATTTAGCCGTACGTATGGGCTTGCGGCCTTACCCCCTCGACCAGTGGCGGCGCTAGATCTCGCGTGGACGTCGGCGAAATTAGGTTGGTTCGCGAGGCCTCCTTTTTTCCCAATCAAGAAAATATTTTCGGCTTTTCAGCACCGCTATATTAATGAAAAATATGTGATAATCGCAGGAGAACGTATTGTGTGATTCAATAGACATGTTTGCATTATTTGTGTTTGTATTAATTAAAAATAAATACTTAATGGTCATTTACAGCTTGGCAAAAAAGTCTTGAAACGGAACTAATTTTTTTGTTTAATGGCAACATTCTTAAAACAATGACGTTTGATGTAAAATTGTAAACAAAGATTACGAATTCTCGGATTTTTTACTTGGATCGGTCAAGCGGTGGTGATAAAGTGACGAAAAGTGAAAAATAATGAATAAAACAGTTAGAAGTGCTGCCAGGGAGGTTATTTATAAGGTATACAGGCGATATGTCTGGCAGAATTTGAGGCCAGAACTATTCTTTCAGATCTCAACAATGTTTTTCAAAGAACCGCTGATATGACAAGTTTGTGAGAGTTTGTTTTGTAATTATAAGTTGAATCAAAGGTAACTTGATGGTCCTAAAGCAGGGTTAAATTAAAGTTCCACGGAACAAGTGAAATATTCAACAATAAACATCGGGCAGTTAGGTTATGTTTACGTTTGCTCTGCGTACTCTGCTATAGCGCGGGCATAGAATTTGATACTTGAGCTAGACTAGCTAATATGTAAATCTATTTCTACATAATTTAAATGTTGTGTTATTTCTTTGTAATAAAGTTATTATAGCGTTTGTATTTTAAATGGTCTAGAAATTAGGTGCCTAAATAATAAACTGAAAAAGGTAAGATAAAGGTATCATAAAAAGTTTCTTCTTTATAGGAAGCAGCTGAGCGTGCTAAAACGGAACGGTTCCAAGCTATTACGGAGGAGGATTGGAAGAATTCGTGCCAGCACGTAATAAAAATAGAAAAGGAATACTGTGAGAGAGAACTTACAATGTATTAATAACAATGTATTAAATTTTAATTTACTTTATATTTTTTTCCTTATATACTTACATAACGAGAACCTTGCTCAATTAAACAATATTTACTGATACTAGTATACTATGTGTGGATATAAATGTACGTATTACAGAAATATACACCTAAGTATCAAGACTAGCTTGGTGCGCTATAGGTGTTGCCATAAGGACCTACAGTGGCGCCCCCATTATTTTCTACTCTTTTTTGCCAAGCTATATGTGTAAAAAGGACACATTATAGCCGATTAAAAAAAAACAAAAAACTGATTAGTATACAACGTGTAACATAATTAACGCTAACCTCTCATGGATATAAATACAAATTCCTGACCCTTACCTGTTTAAAGGCACTGATTTAAAATATAGCTAATAGTCACAACCCTAAAGGGCGCTCCACATTCTCACGAGACATTCACGCGAGAATCTCCGGAGATTCTCAGCGAGAACTGTAGCGAGAACTTCTTTGGGTACACACTCTCACAAAGTTCTCAAATAGTTCTCGCTACAGTTCTCGCGCTCGATGACGATGACGCGCGCTACTGAGAAACATGCGAGTGTGGATTCAATACACGTTCTCGCCTGTTCTCACGTTCTCGCGCTTCTTTTTCTCTCGCCTAAAAACCGACAAAAAGTGGAGAAAAGCCCGAGAACAACGCGAGAACTTGAGAAGAATACGCGAATCGCTTCCACATTCACGTTTCTCGCATGTTTCTCGCGCTCTCGCGAAGTTCTCGTGTGAATGTGGAGCGCCCTTATGACAGTAGGCAATTGTATCGCGGAGTGGGCCGGAGATAGCCTACTTCCCCTCTTTATACTATGCTAGTGCGGAGTTCTTTTAATACAAAGTAATCTAGATCTAGGCGCAACAATAGAAAAACTCGATAAAAATAATAAAAAAATGTTGAAAATTTTGAGGCTGAAAAATACTGGCTGACTTTACAACACAATAAAAAGAAATTTTGTCCATGCTTGTCTAGTCTGCGAGTGTTGCGTTGCATTCACACAAGGAATGATTGTTTACGTTTCGCTCGTAGAAGAAATACAAAAACCGGTACTCCCCGTCTCGCGCACGAAGTTGTTAAACTTTCATAGTGTTGCCAGACGATTCTGCCCGTAAAGTGCTCATCGCAAAAAACTAGAAACACACTCACTTAAATCGCGCAAGTGTATGATATCAAAAGAAATAATAATGAATAACTAAATTTTAAATAATAAAAAAAGTTTTGCGAGGCCCCCTCAAGCGCGAGACCGTCGGCGGTCGCCGACGTCGCCGACGCCTAGCGCCGCCACTGCCCTCGACAAGCCTAATTAACCAAAATTTTCGAATCTACCGCCTTAATATTAATTTTTAAAGTGATCCACACTGGGCAACTTCTTGTTGTGTGGCGCCGCTGTTTGCTTTTCGCTACGATACTTGCATTTGATCTGCCAGTGTCACTGTTCGTATCTTATACTTGCTTTGCAGTACGACAGTACAACGTAGTAATTGATCTTATAGCGACAGTAGTAATTTAAAGCTGCGTACAGACTGCTGTTACGTAACACGCAATGAACATTAGAAGCAACCTTATATAAGTAAATATGTATATGTAAGAATTTACCAAGGTTAAACCCGCCATCACATAACTTCTCGGTGACCACCTACCCGAGGGGAGAAGATTTTAAATGGGTATCATTTAATCGGTCAGTGAATTAAACAGATTTTGGTGAACAAAAAAATTAATTCGGTAAGCTGAATAAATAAAACTGGGCTGCGACAAATGGCCTGCAAAAAAATAAAAATTGGGCAACAAGAAATATAACAACGGGCTATTTAAAAAATATTTGTGCTTTAAATTATTTTTCATGCATCGGCAAACCATGATTAGCATTTATTGAAATTTTGGCCTGCTGTAAAACTAAAAATGGAGCAACCAACTATCAAAAATGATCAGCAGACCGTGGATCGGATTTAATTCAGTGTTTGGAAGCTCACTAATTAATTTTGGTTTGCTAATTTGACGATCGATGTGGCGGCGTGCGAGGAATTATTATTTTTATTATGGATGAATGGATGGATGTTTGTTACTCTTTTAATATGGAAAACATTAGGGATATCGAAGACTGAGAAAAACACGTTTGATTTTGTGATGAGATGGGAGGCCACGTTTTGGATCGCGAAAGCAAATTCGGGTTTTTGCATTTAGAGCTGTGGCGGGGCGGCGCGACGCGGCGGCAGGGAGCGGACGCCCGCTACTTGATTTCACCAATCAACTTTGAAAAATGATCAGCAGACCGTGGATCGGATTTAATTCAGTGTTTGGAAACTCACCAATTAATTTTGGTTTGCTAATTTGACGATCGATGTGGCCGCGTGCGAGGCATTACTATTATTATTATGGATGGATGGATGGATGGATATTTGTAACTGGATGGATGTTTGTTACTCTTTTACGCAAAAACTACTGAACGGATATGCTAGTAATATATATATATACCTAAGCAGCCCATTCCGGCGTCGTCGCACAGGGCACAGGTAGGTATTTAACGAAAATTTTATATACAGGGTGTTAGTGTGAACACCGTTGTCCTTGAAACCAGAGGTTCAGCATCATGAGTAGAATCCAAAACCGATGAGAAAAGCTTAACACCTATTTTAGTTTTGCAAGATTTTGATATTTAATGTCTTCGCTATCGTACACGATGCCATAGTCACTCTACATACTTTAAGTACCTACCTACGTAAGTACTTATACCCGCGCCTTACTTGGATCGTAACTTCATTACTTGTGCCCTTCAAAGACGGGATATTCGCACAGAAGGTGATCCGACACTGAGGTGCACATGCCACGTGTCGCCTGGTCGAAGTACTTGTGTCACGTGTTTGTGAGCAAACGTTTAGTGTTTATAAAAAAATTCTTAAAAAAAGGAGTAAAAAATAGAATCATTTTTTTTCATCCGTTTTGGATTCTACTCATGATGCTGAACCTCTGGATTCAAGGACAACGGTGTTCACACTAACACCCTGTATATTATAAATTTTAACATGTACCTACCTAGTATACACACTCACGCAGACGATTTCAAGCATTGACTCTGACTCCCCACAGTACCCCAGTGACGCCCTACATCACATAGGTAACTTTTATTTTTTTAAACTTTTTTTATTACATTATGCGCCCCGCGGCTTCGCCCGCGAACCAGACTTTTTTTTATACAACTTTCAGAAATTTATAACACAATCCCTAGGCGTTATTTTGTTTAAATAAAAAATACATGTCAAATTATTTATTTTATAGTTTATTTATACTTAATGAGTTTTGAGTAAATTGAATCAAGGAAAAATAATTTTCCAAACACACTTTAAACCCATCAGAAGTTAATTTTTGAAAATTTTATTAGCGTTTTGGATCGCGAAAGCAAATTCGGGTTTTTGTATTTAGAGCTGTGGCAGGGCAGCGCGACGCGGCGGGGCGCGCAGCGGCAGGGAGCGGACGCGTGCTACTTGATTTCACCAATCAACTTTGAGCCTTACTTTTTGTGTGCTTGCTTGTAAATAAGGTTCCTAACCAAAGAAATCCTAGCACTAGAAAAGTTATTTCTCTGATTTATTACATAGGTAATTAGGTACCTGCCTCCGAAACGCTTGTCGCCACCTCTACTAATATTGTAAACGCGAAAATTTGTAAGTATGGATGGATGGATGTTTGTTACTCTTTCACACAAAAACTACTGAACGGATCTGGATGAATATAGATAGATTAAATATAGTCTGGAATAACACATACGCTATATTTTATCCAGAATTCCCACGGAAAATTCCGGTAATTTCGCGGGTGAAACAGTACCTACTAGGGTTGTTGCGAATATCAGCATCAGCATCAGCATCCGCTGATGATCAGCATCGATTTAAACATCAGCATCCGCATTGATCGATGCTGATTTTTAATGCTGATGTTCAAGCCGCGTCACAGCAAACGTAATAGACTGACAAATGACAGGGCTAGGTAAATATTGTACATTTGCGCAAAATAAGATTGCAATCAGTGCCGTCCTCTTCAAGGTCTTCACAGAACCAAGCAGAAGAAGTCGTTAGTGTTCCGTCTGGTTCCTATGTCGGTGGAAATAGCACTAGCACTACCTGCACTACTGATATGGATAAAAATAATAATAATAATAATAATAAATCATTTATTTTGACACACAGTTATACAATTACATATTGAATCCGTAGGGTCCTAAACTAGCCTAGGCTGTGTTTTAGGATCCAGGGCTTCTCCTTTTATATTTATACATATTTGTGTCTTATTTGAGTTACTTAAAAACAAAAAACAAATTAAAAAAGAAAACTAATGAACATGAAAACAGAAAAAACATTAAATTGTAAAAGCAGTCAACATGAAAAATGATTCGTCAGAAGAAGGACGAAGAAGAATAAAGATTTCTAAGTGTATAATTAATTATTTACATTATTATTGATTTAAAAGTAAACATCATTTCAGATATAGAATTTATAAATATCCTGAAAAAAACCTAATTTATAAAAAAAATATGGTGCCATGTTTTCTTTCATGTTTCTTTTCAAGATTTTGAAAAAAAAAAACTGTTTTTTTTCAATTTACATCACTAGAGAGGAGGCACATAGGGTACTGAATAAAAAAAACAGTTTTTCAGAATCCTATTACTATCGTAATATCGTTACATCGAAGTGCTGAGGGAGGTGTCTCCATGAAGCTGCCACTATGAGTGTCCAAGTACAGGACCAGCCGTCTAAACCTATCCAATTGCGCGGAGGAGTGAGACAGGGGGATATCATATCCCCGAAACTGTTCAATAGCGCATTGGAAGATATGTTTATGATGCTGGACTGGAAAGGTAAGGGCATTAACATAAACGGCGATTACATCTCACACCTGCGATTCGCTGATGACATAGTCGTAAATGTCGTAATGGCGGAGTCGCTAGAGGAGCTGACCTACATGCTGGACGGCCTAGCCTCAGCCTCGACTCGTATCGGTCTTGGCATGAATTTGGATAAAACCAAATTCATGATCAATGGCCACATTGTTCCGGGACCGATCGTCGTAGATGGTCACCTTCTTGAAATTGTTTCTGAGTATACTTACCTTGGGCAGATTGTGCGCCTAGGTAAAAACAATTTTGAGAAGGAGGCCAAGAGGAGGATCCAGCTAGGCTGGGCAGCATTTGGGAAACTATGTCAAGTCTTCTCCTCATCCATACCGTAATGTTTGAAAACGAAAGTTTTCAATCAGTGCGTCCTACCCGTAATGACCTACGGAGCTGAGACGTGGACACTCACGGTAGGGCTGGTCCAGCAGTTCAAAGTCGCTCAGCGAGCTATGGAAAGAAAGAGCTATGCTCGGAGTCTCTCTGAAGGATAGAGTTCGTAACGAATACATCCGACAGAGAACCAAAGTTATCGACATAGGTAGCTCAAAGAATTGGCAGCTGAAGTGAAGTGGCAATGCCGGCCATATCTCGCGAAGAACCGACAACCGTTGGGGTAAACGTGTTCTTGAGTGGAGACCGCGACTCGGTAAACGTAGTGTACGACGCCCTCCAGCCAGGTGGGATGACGATCTGCGAAAGACTTCTGGCAGATGCTGGATGCGTCAAGCTGAAGACAGAGCGCTATGGCGCTCATTGGGGGTGGCCTATGTCCAGCTGTGGACTAATATAGGTTAATGATGATGATGATGACACAGACAGAGGGTGTTCCCTGTACTACCCCTTTGTGTGCTAAACCCTGCTAAAAATTTTGATTTTTCAAGAAGCGGTATCTATTTGAAGAACCACCAACATTAAGGAAGCGTGGAACACTATGTTTGCGAGCCCGACACGCACTTGGCCTAAATCAGCATCAGCATCAGCATCCGCTGATGTCAAGATCAAAAATCAGCATCAGCATCAGCATCCGCTGATGTGTCAAAAAACCGCAACAGCAACAACCCTGGTACCTACCTACTATTTTAATTGGGAAAATAAATAAAACAATGAAAAAATATGAATGTTAACATTAAAATTTATGACAGTAAGTGTGTAAGTCCTCGCACTCTGTGCAGCACATTTTGGGATATAACTTTATTTCTTTATTCCCAAGATTGACAGATAGAGATCATCTGTAGGAAAGCCCCAAAGATTTTAAACTTTGCTTAGTATTTACTAAGTTATTATCGGTCTTAAAGTATCTACTTACATACCAAATTTCATCTAAAATACTAAGTATCTACATACCTACCACCACCAAATTTGTTCTCAATAACTTAAGTATCTACTGAGATTATTTAGGGAGTAAATTTATTGGTAGTTATTTTAAATATTGGGGTAAGCGGTAAAAATCAGCTTAATAAATATTTGGGCAGCTTAATAAATTTTGGTCGGATGTAAAATAAAAACGACCTGCAATACTTGGCTGACAAATATAAAATTTTTGGTAAGTGAATAAATAGCGGGATGGTCTATGAAATTAATACTTTTGGGCGACTAAAAATAATGGGCAGTAATAAATCATTATTTTGTTACAGCAAGTAATTAAATTTTTGAGGTGCATAATAAATGTTATGGGCAAAAGAATTGTAAAAAAGTAAAACAGAAAAAAGCGAAAATAAGCCGTAATCACTGGTACTGCGTTTGAAATCTTACTATTTTAGGTAGATACTATTATTGAAAGTCTGTGTAAATGTTGGTAATAAATAATCTCAGTAGATACCTACTTAAGTGATTGAGATCAAATTTGGTGGTGGTATGTAGATACTTAGTAATATAGATGAAATTTGGTAAGTAAGTAAATACTATGTATGTTAGTAAATACTAAGCATTGTTTAAAATATTTTGGGATTTCCTACAGATAATCTCTATCTCTCAATCTTGGGAATAAAGAAATAAAGTTATATCCCAAAATGTGCTGCACAGAGTGCACTTACTGTTATAAACATTCATATTTTTTCATTGTTTTATTTATTTTTCCAATTAAAATAGTAGGTACCTACTGTTTCACCCGCGAAATAACCGGAATTTCCCGTGCGAAATCTGGATAAAATATAGCGTATGTGTTATTCCAGACTATACTTAATCTATCTCTGTATCAGATTTCATCCAGATCCGTTCAGTAGTTTTTGTGTGAAAGAGTAACAAACATCCATCCATCCATACTTACAAACTTTCGCTTTTATAATATTAGTAGAGGTGGCGACAAGCGTTTCGAAGGCAGGTACCTAATTACCTATGTAATCAATCAGAGAAATAACTTTTCTAGTGCTAGGATTTCTGTGGTTAGGAACCTTATTTACAAGAAAGCACCCAAAAAGTAAGAATCAAAGTTGATTAGTGAAATCAAGTACCGCCGCGCGCCCCGCCACGCGCCCCGCCGCGTCACGCCGCCCCGCCACAGCTCTAAATGCAAAAACCCGAATTTTCTTTTGCGATCCAAAACGTGGCCTCCCATCTCATCACAAAATCAAACGTGTTATTATTCTCAGTCTTCGATATCCATAATGTTCTTCAATTGAAAAATAAATTTACACGTGGGTGAAGCCGCGGGGCACAACTAATTTCAAATAAGTAAGTCAAGCTGTAGGATAAGCAATGACATACTTACCGTATGTGCTTATTGCTTATCCTACAGCTTGACATGTAGGTACCTAGATAAGTAGGGCATAGGGTTGTGACATAGGTATAGGTAGGTACTTAGGTAAAGTTTATATTCTTTGCCTACGTACCTAGGTACCTATGTCTACCTACGTACTGCATAGTTCATTTGAAAAGGTGATGATTATCTAGCAACGGGGCGGCGGCGGGCGGGGCGGGACGGCGCCGCATGCACGGAAACTGTGACGAACGGTCGGTCGCATCGTGTATTTCCCTAACCTACCTACCTACCTACCCCCGGCCTACCTACCCCCGGCCTACCTACTAACTACGGTATGCGTGTATGGGGCGTGTACATGTGCAGGGCAGCGAAAATGACATAAAATCAGAATTTTCCCTCACTAACCCCTCCCCTTTCTACTTTTCACCAAAATAACATACTGACCTATCTACGCTCCACTATCAAGGAAAAAACAGAAAAACAGCTTAAAAGTACCTTTACCTACTATAATATTATAATAAGGAAAAATTAATATTAAATAAAAAAAACTTCATATTAAAAATTGCTACAATACCTTTACATATAACTTTTTCAATTATTCAATTCGAACATTCCATTCGAAAGATATCACGAGTTTAAAAATGTAAAGTAATATTACAATTATAATATTTATCGAATTAGAAGGAAAACAGGATCATCTTCATGATCATCTCCATAAAACCGGATTCAACTCAGAATAATAATTTGGAAAATCTTCACTGTCATATTGTCACCAAAGTAATTCCTTTCTTCTTTATCACATTTGTCCATCAACAGTTACTTGTCGGTGAATCACAGATTCTATGGACAGGCCGCGCATAGAGCAAAGAGACCGAATACATAGGTAACCAAGAAGTTATCATTACTCTTGACTATGAAATGCATGGTATAACAAGGAAGGCTAGCAAGTACAAAATAGAATAGAGGTCTAGAAATGCAGCGATCTGCGACACGACCATCCTGACCTCTCACACTCCTGTGTGAGGCAATATCTGAACGTAGAAAGGATCTACCTACAATCTACCGCTTCTACCGCTCGGCTATTCTGACGCCAAAAAAAAATTAAACAGATGATAAAGGTCACCACAATAAAATTTAGATGCTCGAGAGCAAAGTATAACCGTTGCACTTAACCAGTGCATAGTAACGAATTAAATCATAGGATTGAAATTAACAACGCAGTCAACTTTATTTAGTAGCTTCCCGACTTATTACCTACTCAGCTGATCAAAACATTTGCATCATCAGAGTGCAAAATAATAATAAAAAATCACAATAATAATGTTACCGAATTGAATGTTTCGATACAGAGGGTACATTCCTGACTGATCACTCTTTATCGTTTGAATAATACCATCACTTAACCAGTGAACTTTTACGCTTGACCAGCAAAGTAGAAACAATAACGCTGAACTGGTAATCAATGCTTAACGTGTCATATCAACGAGAACGCTTAACTAGCGCATAATGCTTAACCCAGCATAAAATCCATAGCTCAAAACTAGAGCTCAATGCTTACCCCAGCAAACAATCCATACCACTTGACTAGTGCTCCATGCTTACACAGCATTCAAATGCGCAGCACTTAACCAGTACCCCATGCTTTACCAGCACTAACGCATAGCACTTCACCATTGCTCTATGCTTATACAGCATTCAACGCGCAGCACTTAACCAGTGCTCCATACTTAACCAGTACTAACGCGTAGCACTTAACCAGTGCTCCATGCTTAACCAGCATCAACGCGTAGCACTTTACCAGTGCTCCATGCTTAACCAGCATTAACGCGTAGCACTTAACCAGTGCTCCATTCAAAACCAGCATTAACTCGTTAAACATTACCAGTTGCGCTACGAAAGAGTGATAAGTCGGTACAAGACAAAAATAAAGTAACAAAATTAAGGACTCACCCATTGCAATTCTTCTCTTTAGAATTCCATAATAATAATTAGTGCCAATACTCACAAATGACTGCAGCAACAAAAATCATCAAAATAATATTACGCATCACCATTGGTAGAAATGCCGTTTTCGTAAAATAAGTGGGCAAAAGGTAACATCCCACTTCTGATATCGAATTAGAAGGAAAACAGGATCATCTTCATGATCATCTCCATAAAACCGGATTCAACTCAGAATAATAATTTGGAAAATCTTCACTGTCATATTGTCACCAAAGTAATTCCTTTCTTCTTTATCACATTTGTCCATCAACAGTTACTTGTCGGTGAATCACAGATTCTATGGACAGGCCGCGCATAGAGCAAAGAGACCGAATACATAGGTAACCAAGAAGTTATCATTACTCTTGACTATGAAATGCATGGTATAACAAGGAAGGCTAGCAAGTACAAAATAGAATAGAGGTCTAGAAATGCAGCGATCTGCGACATATTTATAAAAAAGTGAAAAGTCTGTGTGAATGTTTGTTATAAGTAATATTTACTTAGGTGAAATTTGGTAAGTAGATAGTTTAGAACCTAGAATAGGTCATAGGCATAGACATAAAATTTTCAAAAATTAACTTCTGAGGGGTTGAAGTTTGTATGGAAAATTATTTTTCCTTGATTCGATGTATGTACATCTCAACTCAAAACTCAGTATAAATCAACTATTATAAAATAAATAATTTGACATGAATTTTTTATTTTTACAAAATAACGCCTAGGGATTATGTTATAAATTTCTGAAATTTGTATAAAAAACTCTGGAACGCGGGCAAAGCCGCGGGGCGCATCTAGTAGTGTAATAAAAAAGTTAAAAAAAAAAAGTTACCTGTGCGATGTAGGGCATCACTGGGGTACTGTGGGGAGTCAGAGTCAATGCTTGAAATCGTCGGCGTGAGTGTGTATACTAGGTAGGAGCATGTTAAAATTTATAAATTATATGAAATTTTCGTTAAATACCTACCTGTGCCCTGTGCGACGACGACGGGACGGGCTGCTTAGGTATATATATATAACTAGCAGTGCCTCACGGTTTCACCGCGCTAATTCCCGTTCTCGTTGGAATTCCGGGATAAAATATAGCCTATGTGTTATTCCAGACTATAATCTATCTCTGTGCCAAATTTCTTCCATATCCGTTCAGTAGTTTTTTCGTAAAAGAGTAACAAACATCCATCCATCCATCCATACTTACAAACTTTCGCGTTTATAATATTAGTAGGATAACGCAGTTCATGACACGGGCTTTTTTAATTTCGGTTCATTCCTGCTTTTCCCTGATAGTCAAATTAAAGAACATGGATGTAGGTTGTATGCCAAATTAATTGTAGATGATATAAATATTTAACCGTAGGTGGGAATCAAACCCGCAACCCGCTGCCCCGCCACGCCACGCGCGCCGCCACATCGATCGTCAAATTAGCAAACCAAAATTAATTAGCGAGCTTCCAAAAACTGAATTAAATCCGATCCACGGTCTGCTGATCATTTTTGATAGTTGGTTGCTCCATTTTTAGTTTTACAGCAGGCCAAAATTTCAATAAATGCTAATCATGATTTGCTGATGCATGAAAAATAATTTACTGCACAAATATTTTTTAAATAGCCCGTTGTTATTTTTCTTGTTGCCCAATTTTATTTTTTTCGCAGGCCATTTGTCGCTGCCCAGTTTTATTTATTCAGCTTACCGAATTATTTTTTTTGTTCACCAAAATCTGTTTAATTCACTGACCGATTAAATGATACCCGATTATTTATAACAAACATTTACACAGACTTTCAATAATAGTATCTACCTAAAATAGTAAGATTTCAAACGCAGTACCAGTGATTACGGCTTATTTTCGCTTTTTTCTGCTTTACTTTTTTACAATTCTTTTGCCCATAACATTTATTATGCACCTCAAAAATTTAATTACTTGCTGTAACATAATAACGGTTTATTACTGCCCATGATTTTTTTATTCAGTTGCCCAAAAGTATTAATTTCATAGACCATACCGCTATTTATTCACTTACCATAAATTTTATATTTGTCAGCCAAGTATTGCAGGTCGTTTTTATTTTACATCCGACCAAAATTTATTAAGCTGCCCAAATATTTATTAAGCTGATTTTTACCGCTTACCCCAACATTTAAAATAACTACCAATAAATTTACTCCCATTTTAAATCAGCGCCGCATGTTTCCTGCATGCAGCAGATAGCTGAATCTACTCCCTTTGCCTATGATTAGTTTTTTTTATTACTGTTTTTAATTCTAGTTTAGGTTAAGAAATTTATAGGCAATAAATGATTCATCATAAATGACGAGCATCTCATAAGTGTGGACGCAGCGCGCGCACGAACTGAGCACGTACGTGTTCGCCTTTTTTTCGGCATGCGCGCGGCGAATATAGCTCAGTCTGCCGTAGCTGTGTTTTCTTCCATGGTTCGCGCGCGTTCCGCAGTACAGACACAAACCCGTCCACACTATATTATTAATCTGGGGCGCGCCCCTTTGTGTTCGGCGAATAAACCGACAAATGGCGTATCGCGGCGCGCACGAGTTGAAATGCTCTGTTCGTTCTCGTAGTGTGCGCGGTGCGTGCGCGTTAGGCGTTCACACTATGGCATTTCTGTTACATTGCGACAGTGTGGACGGTAAATTCTTTCATTGCGTGTTACATTGCATGTTACGTTACAGCAGTCTGTACGCGGCTTAACTAGCTTTTCACTACTCATACTCGGAAAGTAGGTCTGAAGATGCCTGAAGAGCAGCGGGTTGAAAGTGATACTTTTCAGCAGGTGATTCGTTTTCAACTGACAGCTATCACGTTTCTATTGAACCATGATAATGTTAGAATGAGTAGAAGCTGAAGACAGGGCGCTATGGCGCTCATTGGGGGAGGCCTATGTCCACCTGTGGACTAATTAGTTTGATGATGATGATGAATGTGAAAAATAATAACTGAAGCTAAAAAAAAAGAAATGCGGCAATGCTTATTTATTTATATAATATAAGGTCATCATTATTAGCCTATATCATATAATATATTTATTTAGACATTATTTATGTATATATAAAATATTTTCATTTTTGGCTGAGCCGCGCCGAGGCTTGGAGAGGCGCTCCTCTCCGTTTCAGTGCTGCGACCGCTGCGACCTTATAAATACGGTTAACTTTTTCTTGACGTGATGTCATACCAGACGCAGAGCCATTCTACAACTTGAGTTTTTTGTTTAATTATGAAAGATCTTTATTAACAACGAAAATTACAAGCAAGGAATAGAAAAATTACAACTAGTATTTACAACTGAAACCATTGAGCCAACTGCAGACGGTTGCAAACAGTCTAAAGGTAGCTCAATTGATCCATGTCAATACCAGTCGGAAGCGTCCCCAAGACACTGGCTGCATTACCACGCTGTATGGCAATGCTGATGCGCTGAGCCAGATATTCACCAGCTCTCGGGTCACGCGTCGCATCGACCAGACGCTCAGATATTTTTTTAAAAACCCGGAGAGCCTCGGTACCCCACGGACCTAGGGTCTCGAATCCAAGGGGAGCAAATGCGTAGGTTCTGTCGAGACCTGCATATTTGCGCCTCTTGAGATCCTCGGCCAGATCTGCCGCCGCACCAGCCCTAGTGGATGTCCTTGAAAGATGGGAAGGTGCAAGTGTGTCGACGCATGTAGCGTCCCACACAATGGGCCTCCCCAACTTCCATGGGACTAGTGTCATACCGTCGGGCCTCTTGCCATCGTCACGGAACAGACCATTCGGTTCGAGAATAGCTGGTACGTTAGCGCTGACAAAGGCCCGCCGGATGATGTCATTAAGGCTGGCATGACGAGATATCCGACCAGCGGCCCTAGTACACGATAATCCGTGATGACCAAGCTGTTCGACTGCAGTACCGCACTGGCATTCATGAGGCGCACAACACCTTGCACCCAACCGAATACATGTTGCGATACGGAAAGTAGCGGGATCCAATAAAGTGCCAGTGTTATAAGAAGGAAGTGCTTGCAGCCAATGTCCTGACTCCCATTTAGAAACGGCTAGGAGACGGGCACGATCTGCCGAGCTGGAGCACGTTTGTAACAAACATTTCCGTGTCAACTCACACAAAGGCCCGTCCCATTGCCGTTGGGACGAAAGAGATTTTGGAGGAGCAGCATCGGGGCAAGCACTATGCCAAGCCGTTCTAGCTTCGTCTACATATGAAATTTGAAAAGAAATTTGTGATCGGACCAAATCAGACGTGTTTAAAAATTTTTCAACTAAAGAACTAGTGCTGTAGACGGAAGATAAGAACGCTGGTAGGGCTACACTGGAAATTTTGCGAATACCTAAGCCTCCCAATTTGACAGGCAGGGAGGCCTGCGACCATGCCTTGTCATCCAAATCAATATTCAAAACCGATGATAAAGTATTCTTTAGTTGTCTAAGCTATCTAATAGCTCGCTGTGTTTCCACAGGTGACTACATCTTAAAGAATACGTAAATTTAGGTACAAACAGGCAAAACCGAATAATAGTAAAAGCCATATGGCTGTTAATTTTGAGAAGTCTGTCCGAAGTTTTGTTGAAATTTTGAATTTTCTCATCTACAAATGGCCGAAAAGACTCATCAAGAATTGGTGAACCTAGGAGTCGAAGTGAACATTTATCTATAACTGTAATGTTAGGGGCCAAACTGTTAAATTTTGCAATGATATTGTTTTTGTCTACACAAGAGTCCGAAATAAAAAGCTCGCACTTTGAAAAATTCAATTCCAAACCTATTTGTCGAAATTCATCTGTGATGATTTTTAAATCATTAAAAACCACTTCTCCACCTAAAGTTCCGTCATCCAAATACCACACATTGAGCTTGGATTGAAGACGTTGAATTATTGGATGAATGGCAAGGCTAAATATGGCCGGACCAAGAGGGTCGCCCTGCTGACAGCCAACGGCAGACGAAATAATGTTATTCCGGTAAATTAATTTTGACTGTGAACCATAGCACTGCCAGAGAAAAAAGTAAATTTCAGGAATTTTATTTTTAATTTCGTTTAGCAGGGCGCCCCTATCTACGGAATTGAAGGCATTTTTGACGTCTACCTTCAGAACTACCTCCCCATAATTTTGATCCAAAAATGTACGAAGGGAATGTACTGCGGCCTCACAGCCGCCTCGCGAACCAAAGCCTAGCTGAATAGGTCGGAAATAGTCGCCTAAATAGTCGGCTTCTTTCCGACAGCAGACTTTAGCCGCAAGGCGGCGGTAGGTAGTGCCCACGGCTATGGGTCTTATACCGCCATCCTTCTTTTTGAGTGCACAAAGGTTTGCACCATACAAGAGTTCCGTGATCTCGCTGTTGACTCGGCCTGACAACATCAGGTTGATCAAAGACGTCAAGTCTTCCAGAAGGACTTCACCTGCATGGCCAGACCCACCAGATAGTAGATCTTTTAGATGCTGTGGAGACACAGCATCCAGGCCGCCGGCAGAGCCACTCTGGAAAGAGAAGACGGCCTTGAGCACATCCTGGCTGGTCGTGCCTACAGCGTCATCACTCTCTTGTGGTGGATCGGGGAGTTGGAAATTGGGCCCTGCGGGTGGATGCTTACTCTCAAGAGAATTGAGAGTCTCATCATTATTTGGCGCCATCGTGTCATTTGAAAACATTAAACGTGAGGCTCCTTTAATATAATATCACCATCATTGAGTTTACTTTCTACAAGTCTGTAGATAGTAGACTCTGCCAGTGATGTATATGATTTTGAATTTTTGTGTGAGTCCTGATCATCAAAATCAATAGGATGCCCTGCACGTGCAGTGTACCTAACACAATTTTCTTTTATCCTAATAGTGATTGAACTTTTGTTCAAAATATCTTTCTTTACATGTAATACTTTGTACGGAAAAATTAATAGATGCTCCCAAGCTTGCTTCGTGTTTTTTAAAACAGCGTTCCTAATAGCCTCCGAGAGAGAGGAAGCGACAGAGATGCGGGCACCTCGAGGAATGCGTTTAAAAATAGGGGTAGAAGCTTTGTACTCACTCAGAACTTTCCAAAAAGGTGGGGAATCACTCGTGTGATCCGAATTTTGAATAGAAATATCTACCGCTCCTGCAACCGGAGCAGACAGCGGGATTATTGGATCCTTATGGACTCGTTTTTGGTGAATTTTGAGGCCTCTCTGTCCCTTGAAAAAGCGAGCTTGGGGACATTGCGTGCACTCTACAAGAGGCTGCGTAGACACGATGGAATGGATCGCCGTCACATTCCTAAATGTATTTCTCGGTTGAGTGCATTGTGTCATCACAAAAAATTAAACTTACGAATCTAAATAAAATTCTTACAAATGTAAATAAACTATACAGATGACAGCTCGCGCAAGCGTCGTCGTCGCCCGGCTGCGCCGGGCTCCGCGACAACGAAGCTCCTTACTGTAGACAGAAAAATTGTAAAAGCTTAGCTTCTGTCAAAACCAACGTGAACAAACTATAAAGAGAGAATTCACCTTTTCTGAGCTATCCCCGGCCTGGAAAACAATACCTGACGCGCCCGAGGTGGTGAGCCACGGGCCCCAGAGCTCCAAAGCTCCCCAAAGACGGTAGAAAAATTCTTTCTGAAAAAATGCAAGAAAATCTGAGTTGACAAATTGGCAGTTTTTTTTTTTTTTTTTGTTTAATAGATTTGAAAACTCAGAGTTATAATGAAGAAGTTGATTTAGAAGTTTACTTACATAGATAGAAAGTAGGTCTTTAAACTGAGTTTTTAGGATTCTTATTTTTATCCAGAGATTTGAGAGATTCACAGCAATATATTAACAACAGACTAAAGCTTACTCTAGAAAAAAAGTCTATCTACTAATTGCCAACGGACCGCACGAACATATTTCCGTTTCTGGTGATAATGTTTTAAATACTGCTAGTGATCTGATCACAGCGGATCGCAAAAGGGTACCGTTACAAACTATCTATGAATGTGGGAATCTTCAACAGAGTCAACCACAAGGTAAACAACATTTACAATTTTAAAGAAAGTATAGGTACCTATATAGACAGAAAACTAAGAGAAACGCTAACATTAAAAAAAGTATTTTTAAATATTTTCTTAAACAAATTTCAGATTTCATAGAAAGATTTCTGTTTTTTTTATTCAGTCTTTATATTTATCTGTTGGTTGGTTTGTTTAAAAGAGGTTGTGACTGTGTGTACTGAGTCTATTCAATACACAGAGACACTGGTACAAGAAATTACATATACAATAATCTCTTCAATATTCAATAATCACTTATATAGATATGTGTGTTCTGTGGGATGTTGCTGGAGTGACTGAAGTGAACTGAGCTTTGTCCATGAAAAAGTACTTACACATACTATAACCTAAGCTGTGTCACTACATGTTTAGTTTCACAGTAGTTGTTCAGCCAGTTCGATAGTTTTAGATGTTTATTCTGCAGTAATTTTTAATTACATTGTGAAGTGCCTTCAGACACACTTTTATCTACTTGTAGAATAAAGAGAGTGGTGGCATGTATGCTGAATGGAGCTCTCTGCCCCTGGAAGGGGGCGGGCGCGGTGTGCTGGGGGCGGTGGGAGGGAGGGATGTTGTGCTGGCTGTGGTGAAGCAGTTAGCCTCCCATGAACCCAGTCCACTCACTACTGATGCCGAGGTAGGTATTATAGACTATCATATCTTCGAATGAAGTGACTCATATAATTGTGATCTAACTTCACTTTGCAAGTTCAATTGATCACCTATAGCTTAGTAAGTATTAAAAGATATTGGAAGCAAGTTTTCTCAGTACAATATAGTAACAATTTAATATCTATCTATGTCTCTAATGTATTGTATTAAGTATATCATCTAGTGCCCTTTTGTCAGGTGGGATGATCATCTGTGAAAGACTGCTGGATGTGTCAAGCTGAAGACGGCACTATGCCTTCATATCATTAGGGGAGGCCTATGTCCAGCAGTGGACTAATATAATAGGCTGATGATGATATCATCTAGTCAGTCCTGGATTTATAAATAGGTCGTATAGGCAGCATCCTAGGGGCGGCAGATTTCAGAGGATGGTCACTCGATTGCAGACGATAAAAGTCAAACACGTTCCCTGGTTTGAGGTGGAGCGATTTTGGGGGGGGGTAGAGCTAATAATGAAAAGGGCAGCGGAAAAAAGTGGCCTACACTCATAAAAAATATAAATCCGGCACTGGTTTTAGTACATATTTTCCTGTCAAACACCAGGTAGAATGGGTTTTAGAAGTGATCCGCTTCGGTCTTTCCCTACCCCTGCAAGAGCACGAGGCACTGCGCGACTGCGTGCGAGTATGTTGCGCATGGCTGACCCCTCTCCTGCCCCCCGCGCCGCCCGCCATGCCCCCTCCGCCGGCCCTGCCGCCGCCCGTCGTCGCGGAGCCCCGAGTCTATGCCAGGAAAATACTGAGGCATCTGCAGAATTTGTTTGTGCCGAGGCCTAATGAAAGTAAGTGTTCAGTTTCTGCTGTATAGGTTGCTTTTATGGGAGTTTGCTGTTTGAGTTACAGGGTGCCACATAGCATGTGTGTGTACTAAGCCAAAAGGCTTTGATACTGGAAACGTCTTATGGTCTAACTAAGATTTTATTAATTTCAATTAAATTATTATTTCTTGACAAAAAAAAAAATTTGTATAATGACTTGAAATTATTGCCTAAAACCTATGCTGTACGTACATATTATACAACATTTGAGATACATTTGAGACAATAAATTAAATGTAAAAATCGTTGTGTTGAAATGTTAATACATAAATATGTAGGTTCCTATTCACATTGCTTCGAAACCATGATTGGAATAAGAAACCATGGTCGCTTGTTATTGGCAAAGGGAACTTATTCCAATCATGGTTTACATCAAGTTTTTTATATTCTTAGCTTGCATACAAGAAATAGTTCACTATAAAACTGGTTCCTTCTCTAAGATTGTATAATGTACACATGTATTAACCTCAGCACTGTTTTATATGACTGCACTGCACAAACTAGTACATACTAATATTCTTAAGCATGATTCTTTCAGTGAATGATTTGTGCCTCTCTTTTACAAGGTCTCACATTCATTTATCAGTTGGAATTGGGTAAGTGGTGCTACTTTACTAACAGTTATGTATACATACACACATATATAATATATACATACATGCTATAATTACGGGAATATGTTGTTCCTCTAACATTACATACTTACTAGCTTTAGATTATAAGGATAAAAATATTTACTTAGTAATAATTTTTAATAATTCTGCACGAAATTTAGTAATTTATATATTAAGCACATTTTATACTTATTTCCATTACTGGTATATATGGATGTTTGTTACAATTTCAAACAAAAACTACTGAATGGATCAGGCTGAAATTTTGAATAGATATTATCCCGTAAATCAGTTCCCTCTTAATCCTTAAGTTTTGCAATGGGTTTGCGAAAAGTAACGCATTAATATTTAGATCCCGATTTGTTATTGGCAACAAACCGACAAGTCAAATTGTATACATTCTTACTTAAAGCATTAAATAAAGTATATAATTTCAGTACGATTTCAGTAGTTTTGGCATGTAGAGGTAACTAATATCCATCCATTCTTCCATCCACCCAAACTTTCGCATGCTTATTAGTGCATCCATCCAAACTTATATTAGTGTGATTCATAATATTAGTTTCATAGGCATTCCATTATGCTATCCATTCCATCATCTTATCCACATTCCAAAGACATGAAACTATGCTTTTGTATAGCATGTGCGCTCGCTATAAACTGCCCATACAAGTAAAACATACAAGTTAAGTTAAGTAAGTTAACTTAACTTGTATGTTTAAGTTAATATTCGCTAAATGGCGACTTAATCACTAACTGTAATTTTCAAAATAGCTTAGCATTGCCTTGCCTTGCCTCCCAATATGGAACATTCAATCATCCAAATCATCGTTCTGCACTTTGCGTAACTCAACACACAATCATGCTTTTCATGATATCTTTAAAAAGTGCCTATAAAATTAAGTCCATCTCCGCTAGATGGCGATCTAATCAGCAAGCAAGCAGTGCTCTGCCATAGCGTTCTACACACAATCATGCTTTTCATGACATCTTTTAAAAAAACTGCCTTAAAAATATCGGCGAGGTGGCGACTTAATCAGCAAGCAAGCAGTGCTGCCATCCCATTCCGCACTTAGCGCAAATCAACACACAACCATGCTTTTCATGATATCTTTAAAAACATTCATGCTTTTCGTGCTATCTTTTAAAAATAACTGTCTATAAAATTAAGTCCATATCCGCTAGGTGGCGACCTAATCAGCAAGCAAGCAGTGCTCTGCCATCGCGTCCTGCGCTTAGCTCAAGCGCTGGCCGACGGCGCCGCGCTGGGTGCTGGCGAGTGGAAGTCACTGCTGCTGCTTCTGTTGGCGGCCGCGAGTGCGCTGCTGTCGCCGCCCGCGCCGCACCACTCCGCCGCCGAGCAGCTGTGCGAGCGGGTGCTGTGTGTGCTGTTCCAAGTTTGGATACTGGCGTGTCATAGGTGAGTCGTTGCTGCATGGGTGACTTTGGTCTAGTCGACACGGGATCTGCAAGCTTCCGCGCCGCACCACTCCGCCGCCGAGCAGCTGTGCGAGCGGATGCTGTGTGTGCTGTTCCAAGTTTAGATACTGGCGTGTCATAGGTGAGTCGTTGCTGCATGGGTGACTTTGGTCTAGTCGACACGGGATCTGCAAGCTTCCGCGCCGCACCACTCCGCCGCCGAGCAGCTGTGCGAGCGGATGCTGTGTGTGCTGTTCCAAGTTTAGATACTGGCGTGTCATAGGTGAGTCGTTGCTGCATGGGTGACTTTGGTCTAGTCGACACGGGATCTGCAAGCTTCCGCGCCGCACCACTCCGCCGCCGAGCAGCTGTGCGAGCGGATGCTGTGTGTGCTGTTCCAAGTTTGGATACTGGCGTGTCATAGGTGAGTCGTTGCTGCATGGGTGACTTTGGTCTAGTCGACACGGGATCTGCAAGCTTCCGCGCCGCACCACTCCGCCGCCGAGCAGCTGTGCGAGCGGATGCTGTGTGTGCTGTTCCAAGTTTAGATAATGGCGTGTCATAGGTGAGTCGTTGCTGCATGGGTGACTTTGGTCTAGTCGACACGGGATCTGCAAGCTTCCGCGCCGCACCACTCCGCCGCCGAGCAGGTGTGCGAGCGGGTGCTGTGTGTGCTGTTCCAAGTTTGGATACTGGCTTGTCATAGGTGAGTCATTGCTGCATTGGTGACTTTGGTCTAGTCGACACGGGATCTGCAAGCTTCCGCGCCGCACCACTCCGCCGCCGAGCAGGTGTGCGAGCGGGTGCTGTGTGTGCTGTTCCAAGTTTGGATACTGGCTTGTCATAGGTGAGTCATTGCTGCATTGGTGACTTTGGTCTAGTCGACACGGGATCTGCAAGCTTCCGCGCCGCACCACTCCGCCGCCGAGCAGCTGTGCGAGCGGGTGCTGTGTGTGCTGTTCCAAGTTTGGATACTGGCTTGTCATAGGTGAGTCATTGCTGCATTGGTGACTTTGGTCTAGTCGACACGGGATCTGCAAGCTTCCGCGCCGCACCACTCCGCCGCCGAGCAGCTGTGCGAGCGGGTGCTGTGTGTGCTGTTCCAAGTGTGGATACTGGCTTGTCATAGGTGGGTTATTGGTGATTGGTGGTGGCTTTGGTACAGTCGACACGGTGGCTGCAAGCTTCGAGTATTGAATAAGAATAAGAATCATTTATTTGCTTAAAACATGAGTATTAACATGGTGTGAGCATGCAATTATGTTATAAATATATTACGTTCTACATGTTTTGTCACTGCTGGCGTGCAAATAGGAGAGAGCACTCTGCGGATAATATGGCGGAAATACCTTGATACGAGTGAAACTCGAGGGAATTTATGGGATACTAGATAGATAGATATTATTTATTGAGACAAGAAAAAATCACATTTTGGTTAGTAGTACCTATCTTAAATCTCATGTTAGGTTTGTCTAGATAACTAGTATCTGCCTACGGCTTCGCACGTGTTGTTACCACTACTGTACTATGTAGATAAATTGAACGATTTACATTTAAAACTACGAACTCGTCATAGCTATAGGTTTTCGAAACCGCAACTTCTTTCATCGCAGGCGCAATCTCGCCCGTTGCGCCACTGAGTAAATCTATCTATGTTAGGTGTGTAATAAAGAGTTTTGCATTCTTTCATTTATGTTCAGCATTCATTTGTTTCTTTGATTATAGACCTCCTTGTTCATAGTTAGTTTTTGTTATATATGTTAGGTATGTGTCGAAATAAATGTTTTCTATCCCATTCTATTCTATTATTTATTTACTTTACTTTAAATAACACGGACAGATCTATACAAGGTATAACATATTACCCCTGCTAAGCCGAAGGGGGGGGTTTCAGGAACCCATGGTGATCAGTTGTGGGGGGGAGATAATTAAAAATTCCTATTTTCAGTTTCCCATACAAAAAGTTTTCATTTCCTAGTGCCAAAATAAAGTGACAACCCTATTTGGGAAACCTATACCTACCTACTACCTCTACAGGTATGTAGGTAGGTATTTATCTTCGTAGATTTCAGCTATGGCGGGAGATTACTAGACGATCTAATAAATGCGTGATAATAATAAGATATGTAGCTAGTATGTAAGTTCCTAGGTTGTATTGAGAAAATTTTAAATGCAAAGTAGAGTTAGGAACGTTGTAAGTGTAGGTACATACCTCATATTTTCTCGCTTGTCAGCTGTCTGGATGGCTTCTTACGAAGGGATTTAAGTATGTTTTGGTAGGTCACTCGTAGGTACACTATCACAGACAAGAAATTCACACACTTCAGCACAAGGTTGGTATGTTTTTAGGCATCAACATGTCTCACTCACTTTAGCACTAGTTAGGTTAGTTAGTTAGTTAGTTACACATGACATACCGATAACTATGCATGTAAGTAGGGTTCGATATGCCTCCCTTCTTCCAAGCAACACAGACGAGCGCGGCCAACCACTGATGATGTTGCATTGCCTATTTTTATGGGAGTCAGAGCAGCACACGCTTCCACCACACGCCTCTTCATCTCTTCAGCTGTGTGACACTCCGATGCATACACCACACCCTTAAGGTAGCCCCACAAAAAGAAGTCAAGCGGGGTGAGGTCAGGGGAGCGCGGTGGCCAGGCAATCGTACCTCCGCGGCCGATCCACGTACTGAACCGCCGGTCCAGGTAGCTCCTCACTGCGCGTGAGTAGTGAGCTGGTGCTCCGTCTTGCTGGAAGACCAGGTCCCGGTAGACTCGCAGCGGCAGCTCCTCTAGCAGTTCTTCTACCTGTTCAGACAGGACTTGGAGATAGGTTTCCCCGTCTAAGCGATTTGGTAAAAAAATTGGACCAATAAGACGGTCTCCAACAACGCCAGCCCAGACGTTGACGGCCCATCGATGTTGGAAGGACGATTGGCTCGACGCGTGTGGGTTGACGTGCGCCCAGATATGGTCATTGTGGATGTTGGAAATGCCGTTCCGGGTAAACGTGGCCTCGTCACTCCACAGCACCGTGCTGATCCAACTTCGGTCCGCCTCTGCCCTTTCTAATACCCATCTGGAGAACTGAACGCGTGGGCCGTAGTCAGCTGCTACCAGTTCCTGGGTCCTCCGGTAATGGTACGGGTGCTGGCCATCGTCATTAAGGATCCGCCAAACTCTCATATGAGGCACGCCGAATTGAGCCCCTGCTCTACGAGTACTCCTTCGAGGGTCTTCGTCAAAGAAATCCAATATGGCCTCCTCGTCGGGTACCGAGACAGCATTTGGGCGCCCTTCGAAGTTACTCCTGTGGAAGGATCCTGTAGAATAGAGCCTTCCTACAAGCTCACGAAAGCAGCGGTATGAGGGTAGCGGCGCGTTCGGGTGTCTTTCACCATACAGCCTCCGCGCAGCCATCAGGTTGTTATTTGGAGCAGCACCCACACACAGTATCATATTATAGTAATCAGCATTGCTGTAAGTCGCCATTATTCTTAAGTCCTAGTAACTTGTTTTTTTGGCACGAAAGATAAAAATAGTAAAGCACTACACGGCACCGCGACGCAAGTGATACTAAAATAGTTCATGTCATTCCTTTGATTTCGCCGAAAAGATGGAAAAATTTTAGGGTTCATTTTCAATTTTAACTTCCCTGTCCAATGAGTCATATACGACTCATAGGAACGTATTAGAATAAGTTCATGAGTCACATGTGACTCATTTCTCTACACGATTTGAGGCACTCTTTTCGGTATGAACGTGACGTGATATTTTTGTAAATCATACGTGGACAAAATGTGTATAGCATAAAACTTAATGTTTACAACGATTAAACGTGATTTTTTAGATTTTGTCATTGTATACCATAAATAAAACTATAATACTGGAATGTAAGGTTTTTTATTCAAAGAAAATATTATAAATCCATCAATAAATCAAGCATGTTTCTCATAATAACATTCTTGTTATTCTGAGAAACATGCTTAAACATGATTTTTTTAGATTTTGTCAGTGTATGCCATAAATAAAACTATAATACTGGAATGTAAGGTTTTTTATTCGAAGAAAATATTATAAATCAATCAATAAATCAAGCATGTTTCTCATAATAACAATGTTATTATGAGAAATAAATCAAATAATAAATCAAGCATGTTGTCAATAAATCAAGCATGTTTCTCATAATAAAAATGTTATTATGAGAAATAAATCAAATAATAAATCAAGCATGTTTCTCATAATAACAATGTTATTATGAGAAACATGCTTGATTTATTGATTGATTTATAATATTTTCTTTGAATAAAAAACCTTACATTCCAGTATTATAGTTTTATTTATGGCATACAATGACAAAATCTAAAAAAATCACGTTTAATCGTTGTAAACATTAAGTTTTTTGCTATACACATTTTAACAGAATAAACAGAACGCTTTTTCACATCTTTTGCATTCAGTGTGTACTTGCTTTGCTTTTCTTGCCTTAATTTATTTAACAAATTTTTCCAACAAAATATCAATTACAACCTCAAATAAACATTAAACTTTCTTATTTAATTGCAGTTATAACAGTTGATTGACATTCTACGAATGATGTATTGTCATTGTCAATAAAAAATGCATTTGTGTGGGTGTTCACATGACTCAAAGAAAATTTATCGCCCTACGTTCGTGAGTCACATGTGACTCACGAACGAATTTCTAAAAATTTTGGGGTTAAAAAAAATTACGGAACCCGTAAAAAAATATTTCAACGCGCTTGGAAAAAGGCGGCGTCGCCATGTTGGTGTATTGCATGTTGATAGATGCCGACAGCCAATTAGCGGAAAGGGGATGGTTCTCTAAGATTTCAACTTGTCTATGATTGGCGGTCGGTAACCATTTTGCAAAGTGCTACAGCCAATAAAATTTAGTCGCTTTCTTTTGTGGAAATTCAAGTGTCAAAGATTAATGTAGGTACAGAACGGACAGACTAACTACAATTAATAACGGAAAGAGTCATTTGGTAAAGTTTTTAGTTAAGTTAACCGATCCCTGTGACTCAGCCTGCGGATGTCGTAAAAGTCGACCAAGGGGCTTCGCCAAATGAAAGGCAGCATTTTTATTCTGTGAATTACCTATACCTTTTCTTCGATCAGCAATCCCCAGCCAAGTGATTATGGCAATATCCGCCAGATTCACAGCTCTGTTCAGTAGTGGACATCAATGTGTATTCAGTCAGTAGGTTATTATGATTAGATCAACACACAAGAAAGAACCAACAGTTAGAAAAAGACATAACTAGCGAGTGTTAGCGTAGTTTAGTTCGTATGTTTAACTTCACGTAACTTAACCTTCAAATTGAAATGTGATTTTAGCTATAATTTTGTGACATGACTTACGACAATTTGCCTCAATGATGCTGTAGGTGTTTTTCTATTTTAAGAATATGAATCTGTCACTCTTTTATACATCTATTCTGTGACCATACTGAGGTCATCGTCGCAAGTATAAGAACAGCTGATTTTCAGGGTTGTCACTTCGTAAAAAATCTGCTGGCCATGTGAAAACTTTGTTTTAGTTTTTTCAGAGATACCAATCGAAATTAGAAAAGTCGTTGAACAAAAGTTGTTCCCCGGGGGGGTAGAAATACCCAGCTTTTCGCTTAGCACATGTATATTGTTACACCATGTATATATTATTTGTATGTATGTAATTCCAGATGTTTCCCTTCCCCGCCGCTGTGGCGTACACTGCGCGAGCAGTGTATGTCCTGGCGGCACCGCGCGCCTCTCACGCAGCAATGGACGCGCGCCTCGCTCTGTCTCACGGCCAGAATGCTATCCCATATGTATGGGCCGCTCTTCCCCGCGCTTCCTATCAGTGAGTCCACTCAACTTGTAATTAAAATGAACATTAAATAATGCTTGATCGGTAGGGCTCGTCCACCAGTTCAAAGTCGCTCAGCGAGCTATGGAAAGAGTTATGCTCGGAGTTTCACTGAAGGATAGAGTTATGCTCGGAGGTTCACTGAAGGATAGGATTCGTAACGAATACATCCGACAGAGAATCAAAGTTGTCGACATAGCTCAAAGAATTGGCAAGCTGAAGTGGCAGTGGGCCGGCCTCGCAAAGAACCGATAACCGTTGGGGTAAACGTGTTACTGAGTGGAGACCGTGACTGGGCAAACGTAGTGTATGACGCCCTCCAGCCAGGTGGGATGATGATCTGCGAAAGACTGCTGGCAGATGCTGGATGCGTTAAGCTGAAGAGAGGACGCTATGGCGCTCATTAGGGGAGGCTTATGTCCAGCAGTGGACTAATATAGGCTGATGGATGATGAATGCTGGATCAAATTCAGCGTCATATAGCCCCAATCTAAGCCGAGCTTGTGTTATATGACTAGATAACTGATAATACATAATATTATTTTTATTTAACATCGAAAACACCCAGAATACCTTGAACAAATATTATGCATATCGTACAAACATTTTAAGGAGGCGGGAATGTGCTACAGAGGTTGTCAAATAAACTTATCGATAAACAGAAATAAATGTCAATGATACCATTACCGTACCACCATACGGTGAAGCGATTAATTTAGTGGAATAAGGGCTCAAAATGCTGTCCCAGATGTATGGGTCGCTCTTCCTATAAGTGAACATACCAATGAGTGATGTAAATTTTTCAATGAGCCATCAGTATTGTTCAGTAATGCAGCAATGAATGCCTCGTTCTGTCTCACTGTAACAATACTGTCCCACATGTTTCACGTGTTTTCCCATTTCTGCTTATCAGTGAGTTGCGAGAACTTGACTATGAGTCAACTGGCATCAATCTAGGCATTTTTTTCTACTTACCCGCGCTGGCAAGTTGAGAACTTATATCTAACGAAGTATCTCTTTGTATATTATTTTTGTTGGTATATAAAGATTTTTTTATCTGGAAACAATTTTCCTTAAGTGCTCGAGAGTCTTGTTTGGTTGCGTATTCTAAGTGCTTAGAATACGTAACCCAATGTGTAACAATTGGCGGTCTTATCGCTCAAGAGCGATCTCTACCAGACAACCGTGCAGATAGATAGATTTAATATTAATCATAACAGGTTTCTTTTTTTAACCCTAAGGCGATGTTAGATCTAACACTACAGTACAATAAAATATATTTTAATAAGGTATTAAAACTTATTTAAGGTATCTTAATTTTGGTTTCTATAATATAGATAATCCTTTATTACAAAGCCTTATTAAAAATTAGTTCTTAAGTAAACTTATCTTAAAGAGGCAATGGAATTGGCGGCCTTATCGCTTAAAGCGACATCTTCCTGGCAACCAAGGTGTAAAATAGTGGAGAAGATCATAGTATTTGTATTTTTTTTTAAACTACACAATACTTTACTAACAACGAAAATTACAATCAAGGAATAGAAAAAATTAAAACTAGTATATACAATTGAAACCATTGAGCTAACTGCAGACGGTTGCAAACAGTCTAAAGGTAGCTCAATTGATTCATGTCGATATTCCAGTCGGAAGCGTCTCCAAGACACTGGCTGCATTACCACGCTGTATGGCAATGCTGAATTTGTATTTTGTATTTATTTATTTTCAAGTTTAAGTACATTACCTTTATAAAGCTTCTGCCAAACTGTGTAACAGTTTATAGTATGAGTGTTTGTCTTCCAGGTGATGAAGACCAGACGCTCATCCCAGTGGACATGTCCCCGGAAGCTGTAATGCAGAGCTGGTACCGCATACTGCACACTATCGGCAACCCGGTTGACCTTTGTCGTCCGCACCTCATCAGTCAGACGCCTGAGTTTTTACAGGTAACTTATTGTTCATGGTACTTTTTGTTCCTTACAATATTTTACGTAGCGTTTGATTGCGAACATAGCATTTATAATAGTAAGTTTATTAACAACGAAAATTACAAGCAAAGGAATAGAAAAATTACAACTAGTATTTACAATTGAAACCATGTTAAAGCCAGTGTCTTGGGGACGCTTCCGACTGGTATTGACATGGATCAATTGAGCTACCTTTAGACTGTTTGCAACCGTTAGCATTTATTGTCTTGGTAGAATAAAAAAAATTGTGCAAAATAATAAAGTATTCGTCGCATTCTTAATATTACTATACATTTCTGCATTTCTTCCTTATTATAATTTTTACTTAAGTACTTGTTAAATAATAAATCGTTTAAATAAATACATAATCTCATCTTAAATTTCAACCAAACAATCTACTATACTAGGCGAGCAGTACATAAACACTCACACAAAGGAACACATTGCTTATACAGGGTGTCCCATAATGAGTGGATAACCTGAAAGGTGCTTATGCGCCAAGTCAAGGCCAATCAGAAACATTTTTTATTTTTTTTCTAACTTGATCCGTTCGGAAAAGATTTAACATTTTGTAAATTTGGAAAAAATTGTACCTTTATTCACATTTTTGGACTTTGTGCCTACAATTTTAACAATTTTTTAAATTTTTATTTTTGGAATATACTAAAGAAAAACAGCTTTTTTGAACACCGTTTAAAATATTTTGGTAACTAGGACCAGTAATTTTCAGGGCAGGTTTAAAGTAGAAAATTTTAATTTTTCATATTATTATGCAAAGTTTGAGCTGCTGTGGTTAAAAAAAAAGATAAGGAAACCTAAGATGCTAGGTACTCTAAAAACATGTCCATTTCAAGAGCATCCTAAAATGATAACAAACGTTGAAATTTTGTAGGGTAAAAACTGAGATATTGCTACTTTTGTGCCAAAAGGGGCCAATGCTACTAAAAATAATATTATTATATATATTTATGTACGGGTATTTATCGCGTTCATTTACCTATTTTTCCCGACGTTTCGACAGGTTTACACACTGCCGTGGTCACGGGATGACTGGAGTAACCGCCTCTGCGAAACGGGGTCAGCTGTTCCGTCCGGCGACTCGAGCAAGAATGAATGTTTACTCGGCCGACGGCTTTATTTATAGCAAAATATCGCCCCGCGTTTGTACCATAGCAAAGGAGCAAACTCGTGGCAATATTTTAGAATTTTCAACTACCCGCATTTCTTCTTAATTGAATAGGATGACGACACACAACACTAACAGTGTCCGCGACGCATTGAGAAACCGGCCTACGAGTACACTTAGCTATAACTGGATTCCACGAGGCAGAGAGTCTGAAACCGTCTTCACGATTGAAATTGGGATATTTCTTAATTTCAATCGCTTCCCGAACCAAAACCTACACACACTGACAGATACCTGAATGCAGCATCGCACCACCATCCGAGACACCTGCAGTCAGTAGTCTCCTCACTAGTGAACAGAGCTCATGACCTCTGCGACCCTGAACATCTGCAAGGTGAGCTAGATCATGTTCAAAAAGTTCTGGAACGGAATGGCTACAGTACTCGAATCGGAGGTCGTCCTAACTGTAGGCGCAAACAGGTACACACTGATGTGAAAAGACAGCCGGCGTTCTTGCCTTATGTGAAAGGAGTGACGGACAAAATTGGAAATCTTCTTAGAAAATTTTCAATCAAGTCGATTTACAATCCTCTCACGAAGATGGCGAAGTGTCTACGAACACCTAAAGACGTTGTACCATTGCAAGTTCCTGGAGTTTACAAAATCGATTGCAGCTGCGGGCGTTCCTACATAGGCCAGACTAAACGCACGGTCGCTGAACGTGTTAAAGAACACATAGCAGCGGTCAAAAATCGACAAGTAAACAAGTCTGCAATAGCCGAGCACATAGTAGACTCAGGACCCAACCACTGGATTGAACTACATAAACCACAAGTGATCTGTAATGAAAGGCATTACTACAAGAGAATGGTTCGGGAAGCGATTGAAATTAAGAAATATCCCAATTTCAATCGTGAAGACGGTTTCAGACTCTCTGCCTCGTGGAATCCAGTTATAGCTAAGTGTACTCGTAGGCCGGTTTCTCAATGCGTCGCGGACACTGTTAGTGTTGTGTGTCGTCATCCTATTCAATTAAGAAGAAATGCGGGTAGTTGAAAATTCTAAAATATTGCCACGAGTTTGCTCCTTTGCTATGGTACAAACGCGGGGCGATATTTTGCTATAAATAAAGCCGTCGGCCGAGTAAACATTCATTCTTGCTCGAGTCGCCGGACGGAACAGCTGACCCCGTTTCGCAGAGGCGGTAGCTCCAGTTACTCCAGTCATCCCGTGACCACGGCAGTGTGTAAACCTGTCGAAACGTCGGGAAAAATAGGTAAATGAACGCGATAAATACCCGTACATAAATATATATAATAATGTGTTCTGATCGCGTAAGTTTAAAAAACTTAAAAATAATATTGAACCAACACATCAAAAAAAATATCTTTTTCGCCTTACTCTTTGTAAAATGGTTACTTTGCTTCTTAAAAATAGTAAGGGAAATCAATTTTGCTGATTCATGCTGGAAAATTGGAAATATTTTGATAAATAATAAACAGTAATCTAGCCGAAAGTAAAGAGAGTTTGTGTTATGAGTACGAATTTGGTGGTATGAATTTGGAAAGAAGATTCCAACTCCATTCAAACTACAGAATGACGGGTGTCCAGTACACTTGCCGTTCAGGAACGGCGTTATTTAGATTCATATAACTTAATTTAATTTCATTTATTATAACTTAATATAACTTCGACGTCGAGTCCAAAACGATGCGGAAAAAATTAACGACCGCAACTGCGAAAGTTAGCTAAAAATCCTTTATTTAAAAAGATGCAGAGCCTGCATCAGAGTTTAAGGACATCAATTTGAACATTTCATCATCATCATCATCACCATCATCAGCCCATATTAGTCCACTGTTGGACATAAGTCTCCCCTAATGAGCGCCATAGCGCCCTGTCTTCAGCTTGACGTATCCAGCATCTGCCAGCAGGTCGTCATTTTTCGCAAATCGTCATCCTACCTGGCTGCAGGTCGTTCTACACTACGTTTGCCAAGTCGCGGTCTCCACTGAAGAACACGTTTACCCCAATGGTTGTCAGTTCTTCATGAGATATGGCCGGCCCACTGCCACTTCAGCTTGCTAATTCTTTGAGCTATGTCGATAACTTTGGTTCTCTGTCGGATGTATGTATTCATTACGAATCCTATCCTTCAAAGAACTTCCTCACATAGCTCTTTCCATGGCTCGCTGAGCGACTTAGAACTGGTGGAGCAGCCCTACCGTCAGTGTCCACGTCTCAGCTCCGTAGGTCATCAGGGGTAGGACGCATTGATTGATAACTTTCGTTTTCAAACATTGCTGTGTGGATGATGAGTTTTCACTCACTGTTTTTAAGTAGCAAAGTAACCGTTTTAGAACGAGAATGCCGAAAAAATTTTTTTTTGATGTGTTGGTTCAATATTATTTTTAGTAGCATTGGCCCCTTTTGGCACAAAAGTAGCAATATCTCTGGGATCGCCAGATAGTAGGTCTGCGGGATTTTGAGTGTCCAGGACAAGGAATCGGCCGACTGATATAGGTTTGAGGAGGTTATGAATCAGTCTTTGCCCCAGGAGCGGAAAAGCACATACCTTTGATTCTGTGAGCTCCAGATCCAGTACAAGTACCACTCGCGGCGCGCACACGGTATAATCACGGCACAGATGGGAATTTAGGGGTTCCCAGAGGAGCGGATGATCGAGGTGATCTTTTTGCTGTTTATCGTTCGAGTAACGACCAACGACTGTCTGAGTGAGCCATCTTGGACGACTCTTGTGGATGTTGCGTCTCGCTCACTCTTGAGCGGTATTCTATGTGCTGGAGAGGGATGGGGAGTGAAGGGAGTAGACACCCAAAAAACGTTTGATTCTACGCAGAAAGTTAACTAGTTACAATAAGTTGAATATGCGCGCAACCATTCCCCCGGGCTAGAAGGAACCCCTTCTAAACAACAAAGAATACTATTTGGCAATAATACCGCTACAAGACTAAGACGCATGCGATGGACGCTAGAGATGCGGTTGATACTAAGGACGCGGTTGATACAAAGGACGCGGTTGATACTAAGGACGCGGTTGATACTAAGGACGCGGTTGATACGAAAGACGCGGTTGATACGAAAGACGCGGTTGATACTAAGGACGTGGTTGATACGAAAGACGCGGTTGATACTAAAGATGCGGATGCTACTAAAGAATGCGATTACTACAAAGATGTGGGTGCTGCTAAATATGCGGGTTAAGCGAATAAAACTAAGACGCGGCGTTATCTATTGGTAAAAGTTATTGAGTAGGAAGCGGACAGAGACGAACAACTGGACGTAGATATGACCCAGTTGCTGTGCGGACACGAACTATACGTGTGACACCATTTGAGCCCGGAAAGACTTCGTCCACAATGCCTAGAGGCCAGTGAAGTGGAGGAGAATTTTCGGTCAAAAGGATCACAACGGTTCCTACGGTTATAGGGTCCGTAGGCGTGTTCCACTTGCGGCGCGATTGCAACGTATGGAGATAGTCAGTCCTCCATCGTTTCCAAAAGGATTGAACTAGTTGATCTAACAGGTTATGTCTAGTCAGTGTTTTGATATTCTCGTCAATTGACAAAGCAGGCAAGTATTTGAGAGGCGTAAGAGTTAAAAAATGCGCAGGAGTCAAAGCGAGAGGTTCTGCAGGATCGCTAGAGAGCGTTCGACAAAGCGGGCGGGTGTTCATTACAGACTCTACTTGAGCGAGGACAGTGCTCAGCTCTTCGAATGACAAAATCTGTTCGCCTATGACGCGATAGAGATGTGTTTTTAATGTTTTGACATTTGCTTCCCAGTTTCCGCCGAAATGACTTGCGGCTGGGGTGTTAAGCGACCATTCGATGCGGTTTTCAGCTAAGACGTGACTGAATTCTGTATTCTGGTGAGCGGATTTCAGAAACTCATGGAGTTCCGAGAGAACGCGTTTAGCGCCAATATAGTTGGTTCCATTATCGGAGTAAATTCGACCCACGGGACCGCGGCGTGACAAGAACCGTTTAAAGGCTCCCATGAAGCATGCAGTGGTCAGATCACCTGCTAATTCTATATGTACGGCGCGGGTTGTCATGCAGACGAATAGGCAGACATAGGCCTTGGTTGCTCGGATACCACGACCACGAGTAAGTGTTACTCTAAATGGACCGCAGTAGTCAGTACCTGTGTGCACGAATGCCTTCACTGACTCTACAACACGACAGGAGCGATGATCAGCCATTTCCGGAAATAAAGCTTTAGGACGAAGTCGAAAGCATGGGAGACATTTATGTATTCTATATCGAATGATATTGCGTGCTGCAAGTATCCAGTATCGTTGGCGTAAAAGTGACATGAGCAGGTCCGGGCCTGCATGGCAGTTTACCTTGTGGTAATGATCGATTAATAAATCTAATATGTGGGCTTTGCGGGGTAACAAAATAGGATGCTTTTGAGAAAAATCTAAGTTAGAATTCGATAAACGACCTCCAACTCTAATAATACCATCCCTTATGAAGGGTTTGAGGCATTGAATTGCACGGTTACATGATCTTCCTGCATTCAAATTTGCGAATTCGACAGCGAAATGGAATTTTTGAAGTTCGCGAAGTACTAGTGACTCCGAGAATTCAAGATCCGATGCGGTTATGCGCCCACGAGAGGGTATCAACTTAGCGAATCTACTAATGTAAACTACACAACGAAGTTGCTTTGACCATGAAGAAAAGCGGTTTGACAACGATATAAATAGCGGTTCTTGAGGCGGTTCAGCGACCAACAGCGTGTGTTTCCTTTCTTGAGGAACCTCCGATATAGTCGAGGGTTTAAATGCCACAATGGGCCAATGCGAGACGTCTAAATGGGCCCAAGGAGGACCATGAAACCACAGTGGGTGTTCAATGATTTGCGAAGGCGTAAGGCCACGAGACAAACAATCAGCGGGGTTTTCAATGCCAGGCACATGATACAAATTTGCGGTGATAAGTCATTTTGAATTTTGGTTATTCGATTGGCAACAAATGTTTGCCAACGATGCGGATGCGATGCGGATGCGATGCGGAAGAGTGTACCTAACAAAGTGCGACAAAATGCGGATAATGCAAAAATATTTCTAATAGCGATGCGGGTTTGACAAGCTGCGGGTGAAACAATAATCTATATGAGGCGTGCTAAGACGAAAATAGACTAAGTACAGGTGTGACGTCTACTTACTCCAGCTCCCAGAACTTGTGGACGGCAGAGTCCAAAGTGGGTGAGGTACAACAGTACGAGAGCGATTTGTAGCTACCTACTTGAGTAGGAACGTTACCAATGACAACATAGCCAAGGACAGTCTCCAAGGCGAGCGGAGAATGAAGCGAAGTGCTTCCTTGAACCTTACGATGTAGTAGTAGGTGAGGGAAAATCGAAGCGCCTATTAGAATTTGAATTGAGCCCGGCACGGAGTAGGTATCATCTGCCAGAGGCAGATTTTTGCAGTTACTCAAGTCGGAAACTTCGACCGAAACCGCGGGCAAACGCTCTGTTATTTTGTCTACTACTAACGATTCCATATCGTAATTAACGCGGCGATCCAAGCGGGAGAAAAATCTAAGCGTTACTGAACCTTGAATTGTCTTACTAGAACCTCCTATTCCCTTTACGACAGAAGTAGGGTTCTGTTTTAGGTTTAATCCTAAGCGGTTGCAGCAATCAGAAGTAATAAAATTACTTTGTGATGCGCTATCTAACAAAGCGCGCACGGTAACTTCGTTACCATGAGAATCTATGACAATAACGCGAGCGGTAGGTAGCACCACTGTGCTGTGAACAAAGTCATTATCAGCTGATAACGCGCACAGTGCGATATTGTCATGATGCGAAGAACGAGCGGGGAGAGCGCACGTCTCATTCGAGGCGGGCAGCTGCGCCGACGTGAGCGGTGGCGGCGGCGGCGCGGGCGCCGTCGTCGTATGCGCGGGGCTACTATTTTGTGGTTTATTACCAAAGCACAACAAGGTATGATGCTTTGAGTTGCACTTCTTACAACGAGAATTGGAAGCGCAATTCGCGATGCGATGTCTATCACTCAGACAATTTAGACACAAACGCTTGGTTTTTACAAACGCAAAACGTTCGCGTTCGTCTAACTTATGAAAAGCCTGACATTTATATATAATATCATGCTGCTTATCACACAGTGAGCATAATGATGAGCCTGACTCAGCACTGGCTGTCGTGTTGACATATGTTTGCGTAGAACCATGGGGCTTACGCTTAGAAGTTTGTGCGGGCGAAGTTCGCTGTAATATTTTTAAGTGATTTCTCAAAAAAGCCGTCAAACTATCGAATGTTGGAATTTTCGAGCCAAGTTGATCGAACTCGAACGAACGCGCAGTTTCAACATCCAATTTCTTAAGCGCCATGTATAAAAACACGAAGTCGGCGAGGTTATCTATACCTAGATTTTTTAATGCAGCGATTGAAGTTGAAAACTTGTCAAGAAATAATTCCAGACTAGAAGCGGAACTCGTTGACACTGGTTTTAGATCGAATATTTCATCTAGATAGGATACTGCCATGAGGCGTTTGTCTTCATATTTATCTTTGAGCCAATCAAAAATAAGTGAGTAGTTTTCTGCCACCAAATTTATTTTTAGGCTGACCGGGCGCGGCCCGTGAGTTTACCTAGAAGGTAGTATAATTTCTCTGAATCGGTCAGAGAAGCGTTGTTGTGAACCGAATTTTGAAAACTAGCATAGAATAGAGGCCAATCCTTTAATCACCATCAAAGTTAGGGATTTCTATGGGCGGCAGCCTAGGTGACCTATGAGGTGTTGCAGCAGTTGCAATTGCTGTAGACGGTTTGACATCCGTGTCTACTGACTGCAGCTTTCTAGCAGCGCGACGTACACAACCTAACAGGTCCTCAAACGATGATAGAACCTGGAAGTTGATTGCGGTCTCGGGATTGAGTTTCAGTTCTATTTCTGTTATTTTATCAACTAACTTCTCGAAGTCGCAATGTAACATGTCAACAACCTCATAATCACAAAGAAATGATTCCTTGTCGGTAGGAGTATCAGAACTCAAGTTCTTCGCTCGATCACATTCGAGCGAATATTCGGTCTCTCTTAGCGAACAGTAGTTTTAGCTGCGCTTGTGCGGTAGATTCTACAGAAGGCGGCGGAATTTTGAATGGATTGGAACATCAAAGCTCTTATAATCACGAATATATGTATATGTAGCGGTAAGTAAAGCGATATAGCAGAAATGCGTAAGTTGTAACAATGCAGTGTAGGTAATTTACCAGCAGCTGATTTGCTTACGAGTTCAAGCGTAGGGCTAGAATGAATAAAATTAACGAGTCGGTGCGTTACTGAAAGTTACTAACTACGGTGTATTTAAATTAAATGTCTAATTGATGCGAAAGACTACACAAAATAAGCGGATATTCTAAGGGCGTAGCGGGAGTGCGTAGGTGACGTAACGTACGGACCTACCTACAGAAAATGAAGAATGCGAAATACGAAAGACAAAGTTTAGGTTAAGCGGGGTTGGCTATAATATTATAACTAAATAGGTTCAGTGCGATTCCTATTTGAATTTATAATTTATGCGCGATGCGATGCGATGGGGTGCGATGCGATGTGAAAGTAGCAATAATTTGAAAATAATTTCCTGCGTAATAAGTAAACAACAAAATGGCGGTCTATGCCGTGCGCCGTGTGAAGCGAAAACGAAACAAGATTGCGGCGCAGATTCAACTATTTAGCGAGATATACAAGCGAGTAGGTATATCGCGGCTCGAAAGGACCAGAAAATGGGATCGCCAGATAGTAGGTCTGCGGGATTTTGAGTGTCCAGGACAAGGAATCGGCCGACTGATATAGGTTTGAGGAGGTTATGAATCAGTCTTTGCCCCAGGAGCGGAAAAGCACATACCTTTGATTCTGTGAACTCCAGATCCAGTACAAGTACCACTCGCGGCGCGCACACGGTATAATCACGGCACAGATGGGAATCTAAGGGTTCCCAGAGGAGCGGATGATCGAGGTGATCTTTTTGCTGTTTATCGTTCGAGTAACGACCAACGACTGTCTGAGTGAGCCATCTTGGACGACTCTTGTGGATGTTGCGTCTCGCTCACTCTTGAGCGGTATTCTATGTGCTGGAGAGGGATGGGGAGTGAAGGGAGTAGACACCCAAAAAACGTTTGATTCTACGCAGAAAGTTAACTAGTTACAATAAGTTGAATATGCGCGCAACCATCTCAGTTTTTTACCCTACAAAATTTCAAAGTTTGTTATCATTTTAGGATGCTCTTGAAATGGACATGTTTTTAAAGTACCTGGCATCTTAGGTTTCCTTATCTTTTTTATTAACCACAGCAGCTCGAACTTTGCATAATAATATGAAAAATTAAAATTTTGTACTTTAAACCTGCCTTGAAAATTACTGGTCGTAGTTACCAAAATATTTAAAAAGGTGTTCAAGAAAGCTGTTCTTCTTTAGTATATTCCAAAAATAAATATTAAAAAATTATCAAAATTGTAGGCACAAAGTCCAAAAATATGAACAAAGGTACAAATTTTTCCAAATTTACAAAATATTAAATATTTTCCGAACGGGTCAAGTTAGAAAAAAAATAAAAAATGTTTCTGATTGGCCTTGACTTGGCGCATAAGCACCTTTCAGGTTATCCACTCATTATGGGACACCCTGTATACGACCGGTATGTCGTAGATAAGTGACATTTAGCAAAAGTTAATTCGCCAAGTTACGCCTGAATGTATTTATACACAGTACTCCATAACTCAAGAGGAAGGCGCCCGAGACCCCAGTCAGCACCCATGTCTCCAAGCCTTGCCTGGGATATTCCACAAAGCTATGATGGGGATTGCTGCCCATGTAGACGCCTTTCTAGGTATGTCTATCTTACAACTACCTACATACTTTTGCACTTAAAACTACCTGTATACTTTAACACTTATTACTACCTACATACTTTAACACTTATAACTACCTACATACTTTTACACTTACAACTACCTACATACTTTTGCATTTACAACTGCCTACATACTTTAACATTTAAAACTACCTACATACTTTTACACTTACAACTACCTACATACTTTTAAACTGACAACTACCTACATACTTTTACATTTACAACTACCTACATACTAACATTTACAACTACCTACATACTTTTACACTGACAACTACCTACATACTTTTACGCTTACCCCGAGGTTATTTTATATGGAACAATGTTCGTAAGTGATAAGGTATTTACTATGGAACGACCATTGTGGCGTGTCGAAGGTCCTTATTCCATTAAGATAAAGCTGAAAATACGATGCAACATTATAATCTTGTCCATGTTCGAACAATTTTCAGCTTTTTTTGAATGGAAAAGGAATAATATAATGGAATAAACAAAAGGTGATATATAATCACAAAAAGTGCTAGTGAATTTCTCTCAACCCATAGTTATTAGCGATTGGAAAATCATGTGGAAATTGTTGCTCTTCAATAAAAATAACTTAGGTGTATGTGTGTACAATAAATATTTTATGCCAGATAGGGTTGTCGCAGTTTTGGTTAGCATACAATCGCACAACATAAACTGGGCGTTAAATTAAAATATGGGCTTAAAATTTTAACAATTGGATGGCATTTTACAGTGACAAAATATCTAGCACGTTATCTGATGCCGTCAGTATAAAATACAGCAAAATATTACCACTTTTAGCCCATATTTGAATGTTCATTTTTGCTTGTGCTGCAGGGATATTCAGATCGGTTGCACTGTATAATATATTAGCACATAATAAGGGATGTTTTTGATGATTGCAAGGGTCAAGTCAGATCAGGCGATAAAATGCTCTAGCACTTTTTGAGTGATTAAATCTCCACCTTATTAGAGATAAGAATTCACCCTTGGGTTCTCGATATTTCGGCTCATAAACAAAAAATATCCATTTTCATGAATTTCTAATTCATTTAATGGGAAATACGTATAAGAGTTTGTCTTACATCGTTAAATTTCCAAACTGGATTCCCCTTTGTAATCAAGTTGGTATGTTTTTTCTTAATTGGAACAATAGATCTAATAAGCTTTATGTAAGACAGATTCGAACCCACATTTTGTATAATACTTGAAGTTTAGGTTTTTTTAGTGTGAATATTTTTGCGGCTTGTATGGGGCAAATCATGGGAGTATTAATTTTAATTATAGCACAAACAAAATATAGATGCACCAACGAATTTTGCACAGGTTTTATAAAAATATCTAAAAGTCAATTTATGACATTCAGTGAGTAGCTCGCTCGTTTTTCTTCCCGAGAGCAGTGCTCCAAGTCCGGATGACGAAAGTATCAAGATATGATCGTGACGTTTTTTTATAGGGTTCCGTACTCAAAGGGTAAAAACGGGACCCTATTACTAAAATTTCGCTGTCTATCCGTCTGTTCGTCCATCTGTCTGTCAACAGGATGTCAAGTGCCGCGATATCTAGACAGTTACACAAATTATGTATTTCTGTTGCCGCTATAACAAGAAATACTAAAAACATAATAAAATAAACATTTAAGGGCTCAACAAACTACAACAAACTTTTTTGCCGTTTTTATATATACGAAACCTTTCGTGCGTGATGCGCGAGGCCGATTCGCACTTGGCCGGTTTTATTTGTATCGAATTTGCTTAGTTCCCTGTCCGCATGATATAGGCGCTGCTGTTCCAAATCACATACAAAAGGAGACGTCACGATCACATTTCGATATTATCGTTAACCGAACTCATGGCTCGGGTCACTGATCGAATAAACTGACTTGCTGGGTCCCCATTTATGAAATTCATCTGATGAAGTTTAGTATGATACGTGTAGTTCAAACAGCGAATGGATGAAATTTGTATTCTTTATTCCTATTTTACTTTTTTATCATCATCAGCCTATATTATCTTACTCTTACTACATATTATAATTAAAAAAAACAGACATCCCTCTATCTATCCATTTATCCATCAATCCTTCCATACTTACAAACTATCGCGTTCATAATATTAGTAGGGTAAACAAAATATAAATCACTACATAGTATAAAACAAAGTCGCTTTTTCTGTCCCTATATCCCTGTCCCTTTGTATGCTTAAATCTTTAAAACTACACACCGGATTTTGATGCGGTTTTTTTAATAGGTAAAGTAATTCAAGAGGAAGGTTTATACGTATAATAACCGTGCAAAGCCGGGGCGGGTCGCTAGTTATACGTATAAACCTTCCTTCTTTCTTTATACTATGTACCTAGTGATAAAACCGTGCGAAGCCGGGGCGGGTCGTTAGTAAGGAAATAAAGTAAAGATCGTCCATTCGCTGTGAGAGCGTCGGTAGTTAGCGGGTGATGCTATGGGGCGGTGTGGTGTAGGGCGCGGCTGCGAGCGATGGTGGGCGGCGCCGGCGGCGGCGGAGCGCGAGGACGGCGATGTCACGCCGCCCGCGCACCGCCGCCTCGCCAAGTCCTTCAGCGTCGCGGCGCCCAAGAACAAAGCACCGGATAAAAGTATGTATCGTGCTCGGTGGTTTGGTTGGTTAAACTTATACGATCAGAACTCGAATTTAAAGTATGTAATAAAATAAATTAAAATAACACTTTATACTTATATTTATATTTTTTTTTGTCTTTTTGTTATAGTACATTGTTACCCAAGGGTTGAAAGTAATTTATGTATTTAGTCCCGAGACGGGGTTTGGCGCCCGAGTGTAGCGAGGGCGCCATTAGTTCGAGGTACTAAATAAGTTACTTCACCCGAGGTAAACACTGTGCTTTTTATTACGAATACAAGGAAATTTAATAAAAACATGAGAAAACAAATTAATTAAATTGCCGCTATTTTTTTTATAAATTAGTCCATCTAGGACGGGCGAAAGCCATAAAGCCATACTGCCTTGTCTTTCGTATTTTTTGTATCAGTGATTTGTCGATGTGGCGATTTTTTTTACCTTCAGCATTTATTCGGCCATTATCATGGTTCAATAGTAACGTTATAGCTGTCAGTTGAAAACGATTCTCCCTAGGGCTGAAAAGTATCACTTTCAACCCGCTCTTCAGGTAACTTCAGACCTACTTTTCGAGTATGACCTAATGAAACCTACCTAATGAAAAAGAATTTGACTTTTTTTTTATCGTGAAAAAGACAGAAATAAAGTGTTTTTTAATTGTTTTATTACTTATTCTCAAGACTTTTCAATCCATTCTAGATAAAAAAATTAAACAAACCGCAACAAAATAGGAACCAACTGGAATACACTGCGATCTTTTTGTTAACAATCATTTTCAAAGAAAAGATTTAAAATCGACAAGTACTGTATTTAAAAGTCAATTTAAACGGGCGGTTTGTTTTCTTTTTTGTTTATTTAAGAGGAGTTGCTTTGTAACTTTTATGTGGTTGTGCTATGATGTTTTTTGCTTGGTGTTTTGTGTGTATTTTTTTTTGCTATCTTTTTGTGTTGGGTTGTCACTGTTATTATTTGCACTTAATACTTCACATGCCTTATTGTTAAAAACGTAATGAATATCATTACATAACGAACTTAGCTATATATACTGTAACTCGTGTGTTTATTTAACAGAACACATACAAGTTTGTGATTTAAAGGTATTCGTTAAATCATCGCTAACATGAGTGCTAACAGACTGATTCCAATGCACTTGGTTCGAAATCAAACTTTTATACTCCGTCTACGATCTTCTTTTCTTTTTGACACGATACATGGACGTCCTTAAAGTTGACAGGTGACTGAATGAAGACTGAATGATAGAATGCAATAAGTATTTCTTAGACATGGTTAGGTAAATTTAACAATAGAGATTATAAAACTATAAAACAACCAAAATAATACTTCTATATTCTATTAAAAATACGGATTCTAAAATTGAAGTCTATTAGACGCGCCTGTTTAAACATACTTACTAAACGTTGAACAAAAATACCAATATGGATTACATAAACGAAATCGATTGTCATATAAAAATATAGCATAGGACAATACACGTGACGATTATCAAGCAATATACCAAAAAGAAAAAAGATCGTGGATCGAGTTTCGATACATTGATTTGATATGCAATTTTTAACCCTCTCTTACATTGGTTTACAAGGTACGCCGCGCACGTCGCTCATTGGTCTAACGAGCAGCCGCCCGCCCAGTATTGCGCCCATTACTCCGCCCAACTCAATTTCTTCACAAGGTTGGTACAAAAAAAAAGTTGTTTTATAATTTATTTTATAGTTTATTAAACCGAGTTTTGCTTAAATCGAACCAAGGGAAAATAATTTTCCATACAATCTTTACTACCCTATATAATCCCCTCAGAGGCTAATTTTTGACATTTTTATTGGCCTATGTCCTATTCTATGTTCTAAAATATCTAAGTACCAAATTGCATCTAAATAACTTAAGTGATTACAGAGATTACTTATAACAAACATTCACTGTTCTATACAGACTTTCCCATTTATTAAATAAATAAAATTATAATAGTAAAATATCGATGTAGTGTAACATACAGCTCGGTAATGCAGTCAGCGTCTTAGGGACGCATCAGACAGGTTTTAATATGGATCGGTTGAATTATCTTTAGTTAGTTTGTTACCAGTTATCTACTACCCATAACACAAGCTCTGGGACCGAATTCCACTAAATTCAAAACAAAGGTCTCAATAGTGCCATTCAATCAAGATGATTAAAATGACGTTTGTGCATTTCTAGTACCCATAACACAAGCTCTGCTTAGCTTGGGGCTAGATGATGCTGTGTGGACTGTCCGGAATTATTTATTATTATTTATTTGGTATTCTACTATTTACTATTTTGCGCTTGAAGCGACTTTCATAATTAGAATGTCAAATTGGTAGTTATAAAGTTAATCGTTACAGCTATGAATGAACAATAAAAAGTTTGTGCTAATAGAATACCAAAAAGAGTTTAACACTGACATTTTGACACGATACTATTCAAATGGTGAAGCGATTTATTTAGTGGAATTCGGGCCCTGCTTGCTTGTGCTAATCTCTGTTTAGCTTGCTTATCTCTGTTTAACTAGATGATGTGTGGATTAACCAGCATTATTTATTAATTTGTTTGTTCCTTTATGTACTGGACACTTGTAAAGCTGTTTAAAATAAGAGTTGCCAATTTATTTTAGTCGGAGAAACGGAGAAGCCGCCACTGACACCCCTTCGTCCAAAAGTGAACTCTATTTTCCATCTCTTTGGGGAGTGGCTTTTTGAAGCAGCGCTTATTGGTACCACCGCTTCGTACAATAATCAACGTAAGTACAGTAAGAATAAGTTTGGTATTTATTTGCTATAATGGAGGTTAATAATACGTAAACAATTACTGAATTTCCAGCTCGATCTGAAGGAACCCCGCCTCCGCCATCACTCTCCGATGCAGCGAATCGTCTGAATATGCAGAGTTATATGCCAGGTGAGTTTTATTCCTCACATATATCTCATTCGTTGTAATTGAGCAATTTATTGACATCTAATATAATGAAATGAAGACCTATGGCTTAACAGGTAGGTATGGTTCTTAATTAGTTATCAACGAGGCACACAAGTGGTTTATCCTTAACCCCCCAAACCCCCCTTAACCTTTCCTTACAAATAACATGAGAAATCTAAACAAAGTTTTCGCGGCTCTCTTCGCTCGGCGGTAAATGTTTTTTTACAAGGGAAACAATAAGCTTATGTTTAGGTAACAATAGATTCATAGACTAGAAATTATAAAGCTAACGATAGTTTTCCAAAATAACATGAATTGATAATTATTATGATAATCCTTATGATTTCTGATTTCGATTTGAACTTAATGCGAAAGGAAGGGTTTATTGACCGGAGTTATAGATTTTTGTAAAGTAAGCTTATTCCATAGCAATAGCGAAGTGTTGATACATAAGCTTCTCGTTTGCAGGTCGCGCCGAAGCTTTAGGCACGCTCTGCCGAGTGCTATGCTCCAAGCAATGCCGCGAGGAAGTTTTAGCGCCTTACCTCGCTCGCTGCTACGCCGCTATCCACCACGGCCTCAACCCGCCGTCCTCTCGCACCGCGTGCGCTGCCGTGCTCAACGCGAGTGATATATTCAGGTAACATTGTCTAGTGCTAGCTTCTACTAGAGCTAGTGTTGGTGCCTTACCTCGCCCGCTGCTACGCCGCTATCCACCACGGCCTGAACCCGCCGTCCTCTCGCACCGCGTGCGCTGCCGTGCTCAACGTGAGTGATATATTCAGGTAACATTTTCTAGTGCTAGCTTCTACTAGAGCTAGTGTTGGCGCCTTACCTCGCTCGCTGCTACGCCGCTATCCACCACGGCCTCAACCCGCCGTCCTCTCGCACCGCGTGCGCTGCCGTGCTCAACGCGCGTGATATATTCAGGTAACATTGTCTAGTGCTAGCTTCTACTAGAGCTAGTGTTGGCGCCTTACCTCGCTCGCTGCTACGCCGCTATCCACCACGGCCTCAACCCGCCGTCCTCTCGCACCGCGTGCGCTGCCGTGCTCAACGCGAGTGATATATTCAGGTAACATTGTCTAGTGCTAGCTTCTACTTGAGCTAGTGTTAGAGCCTTACCTCGCTCGCTGCTACGGACCATTCATATCGGTTCAAATCCCCAAGCGTATTGATGATTCTGAGATAATGTTAAGACACCTAATTTTGCCACAAAATTTACATACAGCATTTAAAAAATTAATGATGCAGTCGAAATAAAACTATAAACAAAAATTCATTATCAATCAAATCAAGACGTGGATGGTAAATTATTGTGTTGTTATTTAATCACGAGAATTAATATAAGTTAGAAAATTGATATATTTTTTTTATTTTCATTAGTTTAGCTTCAATCATAGCACAGTAAGCTAATATAAATTAGAACTAAATCTACGTGACCAATAAAATCTTATTTTCTTCTACAGACTAGACTTAGACGGTGTCTTAGTCCTGGTGCCAGACTTCATAAACGCTTTGGACCATATTCTAACGGACAAAGAGCCTAAGATCGACTGCGGGAATATAGACAAACGTGCGCTTCGCAAGGCCGCCATCAGTTGTCTGTTGTCTATGGTCGCCTTCCCCTACCATTATAGAGGATTGCCGGTTCCGGAGTTTCCTGGGTGTAATGAATAGTAAGTAATTATTTAGATCGTTATTTTTATTAATGTTTTTTAAAAAATATGTCACCCTTATGACTAAGTCTTATATTTAAGTACATTGCTAATTAAATTCAGATATTTCATTGATAGCTACACGATAGAATAGTAAGTATTTTAAACATATCTTACTTTGCCATGGCTCCGTTATCGATCTCGTTTTAAACCAACATACAATTTAAACGGCTGCATATATACAGGATGTCCCGAAACTCAAAATCAAGCCGAAAACAGAAGTTAGTCGGGTTCACGACGACCCAAAAAAACCATAAAATCATGGGTCTACCTTCAATGTTTTCCGAGTTATAGGCTTTTTACTGAAAATCATTAATTCTCAGTCCGGCGCCAAACTTTTCGATGCTGTGACTACAGATGTCAATATTTTTTTTATTTTTGTGTTACAAAGTCAAATAACAAATTAATTTATTAAAGTGCAAAATTTAAACACAATGTTTGAATTTCGTGAAAAAAAATTACACTTAAAATCATACATATTTAGCGTCTGTATCGTTGCATTGTTTTATTTTCTAAATATTCTATGATTTACTTACATGATTAGTAATAAACTAATTTTAAATTTTCCAGTGCGGGTATGACTCTAGGCGAGTTCACCCGCGGCCGCCTGGCCCTCATCTGCGTATCGGCGGTGCAGGCGGAATGTTCCGACGCGTTGGCGGTTCCACTCCTGAGTGCGTTGTATCTGTGCGTACGACACAATGCTCAGGCGACGTCGGGGCGTGCGTACAGTGCACCGCCCGCGTCTACTATGTCGCATAATACGGATTATAAAGGTAAGGTCAATATAAGGTCAGTATAAGGGGTATTCGAAGGAGGGAGTGACCGCTGTACGTAGCAAGGTCTATGTTCACCGCTGGACTTTAATCCCCTAAAAGCATCTTCATCGTAATCATATGATATACACGTTTAGGGGATAAAGCTTCCTCAATAGTTTCAGAGGGAGATCTGACCTGTTCCGGGCCGGCCGATCACATGCCCGGGGACAGTTGATATCGGTTATTTGTGTATCACTGTTTGATTTATGATATAAATATGGAATTTGTATTAACGCCATCTACCGGAGGATTTATGAAGTACTCAGGTCGGTAGCTTTTGTCGAGAGTATGCCGATGTGACTTTTGTCGAGCCTCTTGACGTCGACAATTGACGTTAGTTTTTTAGTTCTTGAGGTCGCTACATTAAGATAACAAAGATAAAGAGTGTCAATAAAAAATAAATGCGTTCAATACAAGACTCATACGAATGGAACAAATTTGCTGAGGCCTACACCACAGCAGATACGGGCTGATGAAAATGAAAGGTAACATAAAAGGAAATATTAATCGTTGAATGGTTGGCCAAGTAAAAGGCTGCCAGCATGAAATCTTCACTCATTGCACTGACTAATATTAACGCCTTAGGGACAGGTCAATTCAGATCAGGCAGCAAAATGCAGCACTTCAAATCAACCTTATTAAATTTTTACAAAGTTTAAAATAGCTTGCGACATCGAAATCTAACCCTCAATCACTGAATCACCCCTTCTTGTTGAAAATAGTTCGAACACACGCTCCTGACTTATCAGGAGCGTTCGAACAATTTTCAACTTTGTGTTACTGGAATAAGAGAAGTAAAATAATCGTTTTCATCATTTTACCTAGTTACAGCTATACACCGCCTATCACAACAAAGAACTGTATGACATTCACACACAAAGGTCCATCTACGACTCAGGAGGTTGCGGGTTCGATTCCAGCCTTGGGACATGTTTGTACGATCTGCAAATAATTGTTCCCGGTGATCTGGGTGTATTTATAAAACTTAACAATCCATAATGCATTGTATTAAGTAAACCAGTCTAGCACCCATAACACAAGCTTAGCTTTGGGCTAGATGATAATGTGTCAATTTGTCAGCATTCATTATTTATTTATTCACAGTAGTAGCATAGCCACGCTACAAACATTTCATTTTGCCTAGCAATTTAAAAAAAACAACAGACAAAGCACCTATGGGTAAAACGTGGGTGTCCTCCAAACGTATCACAAACTGCAGACACTTACATAAATAAAATAAAAATAAACTTTGATAAACTTTGATCGTGGTAGCCACTCATCTTCGCCTCAACAAACATTTAACAATTTGTTTGGTGCGATAATGTCTTGATAATCTAAATATTCAGCTTAAGTCCTGTTTATTTTAAATCCTGTTTATTCTAAGTCCTGTTTAGCAAGTATACTTTAATTAAGTAAAAAAAAAATATTACGAACTTTCCAAACCGGAACTTCTATGGTATGAAATTTCTTGCAAACCAAAATAGAACCCTATATCCTGAGCAGTAAGTATATTTGTAGCGCGTTCGGAGAGCGGCAGTGCCTCGGGCAGTGAGGGGCATTCGTTAGAGGACTTCGCGGCTGATGTTAGGGAGCTAGACCCATCATCGCCTGTTTTCGGTAATTATGCACCTTATGTTGCTGTGGCAGGGTCGATATTTGATTGATCAATTATTTAGAACAAGCCTTGTTTAACAAACAATTTTACTCCTTATGTACATACTCAGTAAAGTCAAAGATCAATGAGGCATCCAAAAATTTAATATATTCACATTAGAGCTCACAAGAGGGTGCGGATCATTCGTGGAGATGAAACTATGCAGGGTCTGCCATTTTGACAAATGACTTTAAAAAAAGAAGCTTCAATTTTAGATTTTTTTCTATTTCAACTCATTAGTGATTTTTTTATTTTAAAGCTGGTGCTTCTCATGTGGTCCTATATACATATTAATTAACAATTAGTATAAAAAGTAATTTGATTTATCTGACTATAGTTCTTGAATGTGTGTTATATTGCCTTTGACTGCATTGATGATGTAGATGGTGTTCTCATTTTAGAGATATAAAAAAAAATAAGTCAGTATACATATTTTAAAACATACCAAATAATTTTGACAAATAATACTCCACACTAAAGGGCCCTCATTTCAGTCTGAAATATAAAAAAAAACGCCTCGTTGATCTTACATTTTGTTGTTGTATATTGATGTCAAATATCGCACTCTGAAACTCAGTGAACCCAAATTCACTGTAATGACATTTTGAATTTGGGTTCTACTATGATGCTTTTTCTGTAAGTACTTATTAATTTAGCTTGCTTTATCAAAGAGTTGTTTGATTCATATTTTTAATTAAAAGCACAGCCTCTCATTATTTTGTTCATAGTATATATCTGTTAAAGTTATCCTGACAAAATGAACTTCGAAAGTTTACAAATAAAACTTGTTATTGCTCATGACGCATTTGCCTTTATTTAGCGGCAGCTTCAGAAGCGCGATAAAGTTCGAAACTCACAGAAGCCGGAGGCGGAGCGGAGGCGAAGGCGTGCGAGTTGTATTCTGTTGAATCATATGAAAGCCTACACACACACCGCAGGCGGTGAAGGCGCGGTAAGAAAAACCGGCACGCCTTCGCCTCCGCACCGCCTCCGGCTTCTGTGTGTTTCGAACTTAACCCGGATGATCGCGCTGAGTCTTGCCGCCGCCGCTAGATGGAGCGGGCATGGCTAGTCAGTGAATGCGTTAAAAGATTTGAAATTCCAAGAGGATCAAAATTAGTCATTCTTGGCTATAATGAATAGGCCTCTCCCAAAGCCAAAATAACACTAAGGTTGAGTGGTGTTTGTTAAAGTATATGTTATTGTGATCATTAGAACCTGTTCAGACATTTACGCGGTATTCACTTCCCAGAGCGGTAGCGATTTCGCTCGGTTACGCACCAATTAAAAGTTTCTTCATAACGTAGGTGAACCAAATTTAATGATTTTTTAAAATAAAAAAACTGGTGCTTCTCGTTTAGTCTCATATAAAATTCAAAGTATCTGACCTGTAGTTTTTGAGTTATCCTTACTAATGCGTGTAATTTAAATTCCCTTGTTAGTTTTTGTAAAAAACATCACTTTATTTATCTACCGCTCTGGTAAGCAATAACGAAATAGGTCTGGACAGGGTGCCTACTAACAAAAACGAAAATCGAAGTTTCTGATTAGTTCTTGTGCAAACACTATCTTATACTAATGACATAAGATTACATTTTATATGAAAACGAATTAGAAACTTCGGTTTTCGTTTTCCGAGTAGGCCTCAAGGCCTTTTAAAGTAAATAATGAAACATAAGGTGCGGCACTGGTGGTTCGGGCAACATATCTCGTGTGCCACCGCTTAATATCCTCGTGGAAGGGAGATCTTCAAGTGTCGTTGGCTGCGTTGGAACTCCTCTCTGGACTGGCGAAACTGCACTCTTCCAAACCAGGTATGAAACTAATGTTTAAGTTAATTTAAGTATTGTTTTATATTTCAAAATGTACCATAAAGTGTTCATTCATTCATTCATTTAACTCCAGAACCACCAGAGAGGCGTTATACAGGGTGTTAGTGTAAAAAGTCTTGTCCCTTGAAATAGGTGTTTTGTTATCCTCGATAATGCTTGAAATTTTAAGTTGAACTTAGTTTTTAATGAGTTTATTAAAAACACAATTCGAAACAAATCAGAACAGTCATGATCATGGTTCATAGTTATGTTGTATTCAAGGAGTTAATATTTTTTTTTCTTATTTCTTCAAGTCAAGTGACATCTTAATTGACTCCATTATCAGCTGACATTAGTAACTAACTAATATTAGTTGTATTAATAATAATGATGATGATCTAATATATTTTCATGCTTTCTAGAATATGTTATTGGTAAGTTTGAAGATTTACATAAGTACTTATACTATTTATAGTTTTAGTATTACAAAATGAGCGCTTAGAGAAGTAAAATTTTAAAGTATAGGAAACTAAGCTGCGACCTACGGCTTCACTCACATCATCCTTTCAACTAACTCTGTGCCAAAAATATGCAAAAAATCAACTTATTTAGCTTATTAGTGCGTTCGAGAAGGAAAAACAAACAAACACATCGCATTTATAATATTAGGATTCTATTATATTTCATTCTATTTATAATTTATTCATTTCTATATTATTCTTTTTTCAAGACAGGGCGCTTTGGCGCTCATTAGGGGAGGCCTATGTCCAGCAGTGGACTAATATAGGTTGATGATGATCGATGATGTTTATATTATTTACACTCAATATGGGCCTAAATTTAATTTTTGTGTTGTCCGAAATAAATGAATTTTAATTCAATTATTTAATTTAATATTTCAGAGGCGATCGAAAGAAAACGCGCAGTCCGCTGGATATGCGACTACATAAGCGTGCAATGCGGCCGCCCGCCACAAGCGCACTCGCGCGACTTACACTCGTGCGTAGTAGCCGCCTACAGCTGCCTAGCCGCGTGGCTATGTCCCGCGCTTTTGGCCGACGCGGATTGTCTGGCTACACTCATGGAGGTAGTTGAATTGGGGATAGCTGGCACTAAGAGCCAGGGTAAGTTAATGATCTTTTGGCCATGCCGTGTTATTTTTAAATTAAATAGGAACGCTCCAACATTTCTGTGACTGTTTAAAGGATCAAATAGGAACTGAGTATTTCTGTCTCTAAACTACTGCAATTGGCAATCCGCCTGGTTGTAATAAATTAAAGTTATATTAAGACTGACTGCAACACAGTGAAAACATATATTTGTTAAGTTGTAATTAAAAGCTTTCCTTGTAATAAAAAGAAAAACTTTTCATAAGGTCCGCACATAATAATCAAAATTATCTTAACTTATTAGATGTAAATATACTAATTCAATTCAATTCAATTAGTTTATTTCAGCTTAATAGATAAGTACATATTTCAGCCATATATTATATAAAAATAAACATCTTAACTTAATTTTTAAAAACGCTTGACGCCATGTGTGCGCGTCCAGTGCTTCATGAAAGCGCAGTCTGTGTCCAGCCTTCCAGCTATAAGTTTGAGATAACTACTGGTGCCGCCCCTCACCCGGCGCATCAGGGATGCTGTTCTGTTGCGGATGATTGCGTAAAAGTCATCAACGCTACTAAAGTACTTACATAAAAAATTCTAAAAGGAAATCAAATAAATTATCAATAAATTGTATTTCTGTAGATACAAATAAATATCCAAAAGACATTGCACCGTTTTGCAGGTAAACCGGGAGAGCCGCCCAAGATGAAAGACGAGAAAGAACTCAAACCCGTATCGATGCGAGTCCGCGACGCCGCTGAATCTCTGCTCATGCTTATATTGGAACAGGTGCGTGGAAGGCTTGGATAGAATATTTTTTCATATATTTTTTGATACCAAATAAGTTTCAAATGTTCACCGAGAGTAGAAAGTGACCTGACGAGATTTTGTAATCGGTCCCTTTTTAAGATAAATTGTTTGTACGGTGGTAGTTCGATTGAAGCCATAGTCAAAACCACGACAAAACCGATAGCTTTACATTTTAAGGCGTTTTAAAAATTACATTACATTACAAAACTTTTTTTCAAGGAATCACAGAAACGCTTAACTTATTTTTCTTGAAACTAGGAAAGTTCTTAGAGTATGATTTGATGTAAGGTGGGCGACGGTCCAAACGGAACCGGCTGGTGCCGGCTGGACGAGCGCTGGCTGGCGGCGCTCGGGCACGGCCGGCTGCGGCACTACGTCGCGGATGGAAACATACTGCTGTCGCTGTTGGAGGAGCCGCTCGCGAACAGCCAGGAGCCGCAGCCCACGCTCGTCGGTGAGTACCTTGCACATTGGACATGTGTCATCTACTCCGGCTGGACGAGCGCTGGCTGGCGGCGCTCGGGCACGGCCGGCTGCGGCACTACGTCGCGGATGGAAACATACTGCTGTCGCTGTTGGAGGAGCCGCTCGCGAACAGCCAGGAGCCGCAGCCCACGCTCGTCGGTGAGTACCTTGCACATTGGACATGTGTCATCTACTCCGGCTGGACGAGCGCTGGCTGGCGGCGCTCGGGCACGGCCGGCTGCGGCACTACGTCGCGGATGGAAACATACTGCTGTCGCTGTTGGAGGAGCCGCTCGCGAACAGCCAGGAGCCGCAGCCCACGCTCGTCGGTGAGTACCTTGCACATTGGACATGTGTCATCTACTCCGGCTGGACGAGCGCTGGCTGGCGGCGCTCGGGCACGGCCGGCTGCGGCACTACGTCGCGGATGGAAACATACTGCTGTCGCTGTTGGAGGAGCCGCTCGCGAACAGCCAGGAGCCGCAGCCCACGCTCGTCGGTGAGTACCTTGGACCTGTACAATATCAAAAACAATAGATAATTTAATAATGATTTATCGCATACCTTTTGTTTTTATTAAACTAATGTAGGTAAAATAAACTTCAAACGTTAGAAACATTGTAAAAGCAAATACTAGTAAGTTTATATATACTTTATTTTAGAGAACACCGTTCCGTCATCGTAATATGCATCAAACAGTTATTATAGTTAAATATTTAGTTACGGGTATTTCTGGTCGTGGTCACGGGATGATGAAAATAGTTAAATAAACGCGATAAATACCCGTACCTGAATATTTATTACAATACGTTCAGATTGCGTTAGTTTTAAAAACTTTAAAGTACGAAACAAACAGAAGCCGGAGGCGGAGCTGCGGCGAAGACGTGCGAGTATTCTGTTGAATCATATGAAAGCCTACACACACACCGCAGGCGGTGACGACGACGCGGTGCCATAGGAAAAACCGGCACGCTTTCTGTGTGTTTCGAACTTTATCGTTGTTTTAATGTTGCAGTGATAATCCGTTGCGGCTGGGGCCGGTACGCGTGGTCGCTGAGCGTGCGCGGCTCGGCGCGGTGCGCGCGGCGCGGCGGCGGCGCGGCGTGCGCGCGCCCAGTCGACATCCGCCCGCACCGTGCCGCGCACGCGCCGCACTGCCGCCCCCTGCCGCCCGCTCCACCCGCACCCGTGTCAGTACTTGGCTTATACACACAATCACTATCACTACATAGTATAAAATAAAGTCGCTTTTTCTGTCCCTATGTCATGGTGTCCCTTTGAACGCTTTAATCTTAAAAACTACGCGACGGATTTTGATGCGGTTTTTTTATTGATAGAGTGATTCAAGAGGAAGGTTTATACGTATAATAAAACCGTGCGAAGCCGGGGCGGGTCGCTAGTATAGTATAAAACAAAGTCGCTTTTTCTAATTCCCTTTGACTGCTTGTAGTATTCTGAGTATTAAAATGTGTCATGTGGCGTGTCGGATGCACTGACCGACCGGTAGGGGGCGCGTATGTCCCGTGCCATTCGTCTTCGGACGGAGCAGACGACACCACGTTTACGCGTGTGTATATAATCGATATCTGTGTTTTATTGGCATTTGACCCTAACCTGGTACACTGCTTAAATCTTTAAAACTACGTAACGGATTTAGATGCGGTTTTTTAAGAGATAGAGTGATTCAAGAGGAAGGTTTATACGTATAATAAAATCGTGCGAAGCCGGGGCGGGTCGCTAGTACAATAATAAAATTCTTTAATGGACACAAAAATACAGGACAGGAAAAAAACAAATAATATAAGTTGTACAATGTTTTTATTTTTTTGGGTATTTATTTTTACTATAGATTCACATGGAACACTTAGGTTGGATTTCACCGTTGTAAATTGAACGCGATCAAGTGACGTTAAACTCGTTTCCGCATCTAACGGAGTTCAGTTGTCACATTTTGCATTTCACCAGCATGAACTAAACGCGTTCAACGATGAACGCGTTTAAACATTCTGAACGTCCGATATTGGCGGTTTAACGTCTGTAAACGCGTTCAGGGAACTGTCAATCAATCAATGTCATCGCTTATTGCATCGTATATTAGGTAAATTATGAGGATTCTACAATTCCAAACAATGGAAAGAGCATTAGCACTAGCTTTTAAGATAATAGTGATGATGAGGAAGTATTTGTTCATCGTCCAAGGTGGATTCGTGTCAGAGACGAATTTTTTGATACCCTTGATCTTAGAATAATTTGGCTTAGAACCGCAGTAGGCTCACGCGAAGTGAAGCCATTTCAAGTTAGCCTTTAAAGGCTACGTAAGTACATCGCTCGACTCGTCAGTGCATTATATCAAGTCCTACGGGGAAGAGCTCGCTGAATTTCTAATAAAAATTACTTATTGTGCGGTGAAAGGGTGTCACAACTCTTCACATAATCATTATAAACAGTCCAAGATTCCATTTCACGGGTAATAACAACCTGGAATCTTTTATTCTTGAGTAAAACATTAGTTTAGGTACAAAAATAAATCGTAAACAAAACAGACGCCATTAAAAAAAATGTTGTAAAAATATTTTATGGCTTCAAGTTAAACCGGAATTTTGTGTAAAATTTCACTCTATGTCTAGTTACTCTAAGCCCTTGATGACAAAGACAGTGATGCCAACTTAGCCCTTTCGGGGCTAGATCTAGCCCTTTTTTGGCTTATTCAGCCCTTAAAATGATGATTTGGCCCCTAGCCTTATATCTAGCCCCGAAACAGTGTAAGAAAACTATCTGGCACATAGTACAAATTTTTTAAAAATTCTACAATGTGATTTGTCGAACCTTGATCAAACGAAATGTGCGGATACACGACACATATTTATCGATAAAAATCGGGATAAAAAAAATTATATGTTATTAGAGATGGATGTGATGTCTATGTTAGGAGATAGACCCCCAGTTTTTTGAGCATTTGTAGAATAAATTATGAAATTTAATACAACATGCAAAAAAGTACAACTCAATAATCCAGTTTTAAAGTTACAGAGAAAAAATCAAATTAAAATAGTTTGTTTTTCTAAATAAATATTATTTTTCTACGCTTATGTACCGAATTTGTATTTTTTATTTATTTTATTAGCTAGGTAAAATATTTAGCTTTCAAATGAGACTACTTCGAATAAAATACACCATTAACTCAAAAAGAAACGAAGAAAAAACCAGATGTATTAGTCTTCATTTAAAAAAATATTAAAACTGCTTTGTTTTTGAGATAAATAACATTTATTTTTTTTATCCCGATTTTTATCGATAAATATGTGTCGTTTATCCGCACATTTCGTTTGATCAAGGTTCGACAAATCACATTGTATATTACAAATACGATTTGGTCTTATAAAATTTGGTCAAACTTGCTACACATATGATATCCCAATAGATGTCATAAAAAAGATTGGATCTAAAGAAAAATTTAAGTTTATTCTGAACAAGGCCCCTGCTGGAACTGATAATCAATCTCTTCAACCATCAACTTCGCAAAGTGTGTGATTGAGTTTTAAGGTGTATTTTTAATTAAAAAAGTAGTTTTTTTTTAAGTTTTTTGGTTAATATTAAGTAAACGATTGTTATAAAATTACTCATTTTATTGGATTCTAATTAAAAAAACCAAATTTTTCCTATTGTAATTTATTTGGCCGAATCTAGCCCCCATCTAGCCCTTTTTAGAACTCCATTTAGCCCCCAAACCTGACACCGGGTCGGTTGATTTCGCCTCACAAAACGAACTGTTATATCGGTATTAGCAGCTATTGAAGATAAATTCGAGTTTCATTCAGACATGTAAGCATCAACACGTAATAAGTTAACAAGTAACAATGAGTTCTTAATCTGATCAAAGTCAATAAACAAGCACAAAATCGAAGTCCAGTAAACAAGCAAAGCCAAGTGAAATAGTGAAGAGGATTCGAAGTCCAGGAAACACGCATAAGTCGAAAAATCTCAATTTATCATCCGAAAACACCAAAGCACATTCAAGAAACTCTAAAAGTAACGGAATGACCAATAGATAGAAACCAATAGTAGGAATGACATAGAAACTGAGAAATCAAAATGCAATCTGTGGTTTTTGTCTATGATTTTATGTGTATCTGTGATAAATCTTCGTTTACGTGAACGCGATCAAAAATTATCTCCATAAAGCCGATGAAATCGGTTGGACTTTGATCGAGATTTAGCTCGATATTTGAACTCGTTTACCCGGAAACGCGTTCAGTTGAACGCGTTTTATGATACTTTCGGTGAAATCCTACCTAAGTCACGTCAAAACATACATTTCAAAATATACAAAAGAATACAAGAAAGATTCGTAGCTGCAATAGCATTGTCAAGATGTAAAATAGGTAATATAAAATGTTATACACACACGTGCACTCTACTATACTAGGGATAAAAAATATAAACAATGTGATCTGACAACATATTTTTATGAATTTTTCATAATCATAAACACCAGGAAGGTTGTAGATAATTAGGAAGTTAATGTTGTTGTTTCAATTGTTGGTATATACTAGTTTTAATTTTGTTTCTAAACCTTGATTGTAATTTTCATTTATAATAAAGTATGTTTCGGAACTTAATTAAACAAGTACATACTTCTATCAGTCATCTATACTCATAATACAAGCTCTGCTTAGCTTGGGGCTAGATGATGCTTTGTGGATTGTCCAGCATTATGTAAAAACCAGCCTGCCCTGTCTGAAAACCAGCCAACCAACTATTATGCTGAGACAGGGACCTTTTTGGCCCCTTATGTTAATAGCCTTACTCTTCTAATTTTTATTATTTTGTGTTTCTTCTTCTTGTCTATTGAATGTGTTATTTATATGTACCTATAATGTAAAAGGGCCAAATAAACTAATTTTATTTATTTATTTCTTTCTTTTCTATCATTATGTATTACTTTGTGCAGGGACTCGGCGTTCCCGAGCTTGGAGGCAGTGCTGCGCCAGTTGAACGACGCGGAGGCCCCGACTCTGTTCAAGCTGCTCGAACAACAGGCTGTGCTCGAGAAGAAAGTCAAGGAGAATGAGGACAATGTGGTATGTATTACGGTAAACAAAATATATACTAAATAACGACCAAAGCAATGTATCGTAGATACATGAATTATACTTTTGACGACCGATGTGGCGCGGTGGGCGAAGGTCCGCCTGCGACGCAGGAGGTTGCGGGTTCGATTCCCGCCTCGGAACAAATTTGTGCACGATCTGCAGAAATTTGTTTCGTTGGTCTGGGTGTTTAATATTTATAATAAAAAATATCTATCTATGTAGTATATTGTATTAAGTATATCAGTCATCTAGTACCCATAACACAAGCTCTGCTTAGCTTGGGGCTAGATGATGCTGTGTGGACTGTCCGGAATTATTTATTTATTTATTTATTTATTTATACTTATAAACCGCGTATATTAAAGTTAAAGAAATAAAGTTACTATTTTATTTATTTATGAGTAAAAATTCAATCAATGAGGGGTTTTCGATTTGAATAAAATAATTAGTTCTAAGTATCGATAGATGGCAGTGTCTCAATTGGCAATTTGAGTACGTCAATGTCAAATGAAAGGAAAACAAAAACAACAAAAAACCTGTTTGTGTTGTCCAATGCTTGAAATCTTAATGGTAACCAAAGCTCAAACCTACCGATCTCTTCCGATTATATTTTGTCGTACACACTAACACTCCTTCTATGATTATAAAACTTTGTGGACTGCACACTGGCAGAAAAGTGGCTCTCTCGCTCGCTAAATCTAGCGATATATTAAGCCTTTCTCCAAAACAAATGAACTCGTTTGGATTTATTTCGTTTTTCCTTTCAAGGGTTACTTGACGAACGTTCTCGAATGTTCTTGAGCTATTTATGAAGAAAATCAGCGCAGTCGTTCTGCAAGGGTATGATAAGTGGGATTTTACTAGTATTTGTGAATGGATTAGAATTTGTTTAGTTTTTCCTTTCAAGGGTTACTTCACGAACGTTCTCGAATGTTTTAGAGCTTTGTTACTTTTGAACGACAGTCGGCGCTGTCGTTCAAAAGATATAATGAGTAGGATTTTACCAGTCTTCATTCAAATTCGTTCGATTGTCCTTAAATTTCAGGTTCCTGAAGAATATACACCACCAGAACCAGTGACTGAGTTCCAAACAGCCAGGCTGTTCCTCTCCAATTTCGGATACCTTAACATTGGTGCTGATAAAAAGGTAAGTTCAGGAACAACTGACCCCAAACTAACCAAACCCCGGGTTAGTGTCGGGTCAGTTGTTCCTTTTACACATTGTACATTGTAAACTATGACATACCTTGTATAACTTTGTTATATTGACGAATAATTAAAAATACAAAATAATGCTGTCACAACCGTACCCAGTCTACCTTTCGAAAGAATATGGAAAATATTACCTATTCTCAATCAAATGAATACTGGAAAATACGTCTGAAGCTGCTTACGGATTTGCACAAAGTCTAAAGATAGTAGAAGAAGTAAAAGTTGAATCAATTTTTTTCGAATGTTAGACTGGGTGCGGTTGTGGCAGATTACGGTTGTAACAGTCGTCATTATTTTGTATATTTAATGATTAACACTTAAGAAGGCTAGGAACCTCTCATAAATCTCAGCGGCCGATCGAATATGACGACCCGTCGAGCTCGGTCGGCTCGGTCGGCTCGGCCCGTTCGGCTGGGCCCGTTCGGCTGCTTTCGTCTTTCGACTGTCTATTTGATAAACTAATGTAAATAGTTAAGCCGCTGACAGTCCGAATTAAATAAAAATATATATTGAAACATCCCTTCAGATAGGTCCGGGGCGAGTGGTAGCCCTAGACTCGTCCCTGCCCGGGTTCGGGTCGGCCCTCCGGCGCATCGACGCGTGCGGCGCGCGCGCGGCGCTCACCGCGCACGTGCTCTGCGCGCGCGCGAGGCAGCGCAGCGCCAGGGACATCGTCTACAACAGCCGCGCCACCAATCTGCCGCCGCAGTACATTCACTTGCTGAGAGGGTGAGTGGTAGCCCTAGACTCGTCCCTGTCCGGGTTCGGGTCGGCCCTCCGGCGCATCGACGCGTGCGGCGCGCGCGCGACCCATCTGCCGCCGCAGTACATTCACTTGCTGAGAGGGTGAGTGTAGTTCTCTTTTATTTTTAACTCAAAAAGCCGTTAGACACAGAAGCCGTGGCCGGGCCGGACGTGAAGGCGTGCGAGTTGTAACCGAAAGGTGCTGGAAAAACTTTGTATTAAATACTTTCTCCTCCTAGGTATTAACTGCTACTTTTCCATGTACGATTGATATTCATGTGATCAAAGAACTTGTTTGAAATAAGTTTCTGGCTAGGTGTAAGCCAATGAATTATCGTTTTACCCTCACTCTAGCTAATGAGCAATGCTCTGCAGAACTATCCTTATAATGGCGTTCTCTGTTGACAGACTGGGCAAGCCGGTGTATGTGTCGGGGCACGGCGGCTGGGCGGGCCGCGTGGCCTGCAGCTACGACGCGCCGCCCGCGCCGCCCGCCGCGCCCTCGCCCCCGGGCACACCCGCACTCTACGACTCTAGGGAACAGGTCAGTGCAAGCTGGGCGAATGTGTCGGGGCACGGCGGCTGTGCCCTCCCAAGCTGGGACACAAGCCGGTGTATGTGGCATGATAAATAACCGAAAAATCATCGTTCTTATGTTAATGAAATGGAAAAAAAACAGACACATAAAAGTCTTTTCACTATTTAATTTATTCTATTATATTTCTTTTACTCTGTAACTTTTATACGTAGAGTGCAAATAAATTTCTATTAGTTGTACTCTACTTATTGATAGATAGCAATATTTTGCTGTTTTTGCCTCTCAATCTAATTCTATTCGAAACAATAACTTACATTTAAACTTTGAATACAATTTTCATGTAAATAGCCAAAACATTGTTAACAGGTACTGTATTGGTCGGACTCTACAAGTGAGATAGCGTTCGTCGTACCTTCAGGCTACGAGTTCCCGGACGCGGAAGAACAAACGGACAGCATCAAATCTGACCTCGACGGCTGCAACGCCTCCAAGTAATATATACGCCTTGTTATTTTCATCAGATTACTTTTTTTTTTACAATCCACACAACACCGTCATACAATATATTTTATTTCTTTTACTTATTTCATTTCATTTCATTTCATTAATTTATTGCATACATATACATTATTTGGCTTAGGTGGTAATTAGCTTAAAGGTAAGTACATGTACCCTGTTAGGGCGCAGCAATTTGTATTAATTGTTCTAATAAATTTCAATGGCATGGGATCCCCGTTTGAGCAAAATAATAATATTAAAATTTACAAAATAAAAATAAAATTAATAATAAAACATTTATTACATACTGTAATAAATGTTTTATTTTAATTTTGTAAACTTAAATTAATTAACATACCTTAGGTTCGGAACCCTCTTTTAATTAAAGAGATCTCAGTGTTACAGGGTTCTGCTATTCCGGAATATAGTTACAAATAAATAAATATTCTATTCTCTTCTGCACTTAATACATATATTAAAAAAAAACTAAAATAATAAAAGTATGTTTTGCCTCAGGGGTTCAGACAAAGCAAGTGGCTCAAGCTGGGACGTATCAAGTTCCACTTCATACGAGCGCAGTATCAGCGAGTCGGACAAGGGAGAACGCGTCCGGGTCAGCCTCAACGAGAAAGTACGCGCCTTGTCGCTGGAGCTCGACAAACAACCGGCTGGCGGGTTGACAGGCTAGTTTCAACCTTATTGTTAATTACATAAGTTCCAAATTATTTCACTATACAGGGTCAGCCTCAACGATAGAAGTACGCGCCTTGTCGCTGGAGCTCGACAAACAACCGGCTGGCGGGTTGACAGGCTAGTTTCAACCTTATTGTTAATTATATAAGTTCCAAATTATTTCACTATACAGGGTTAGCCTCAACGAGAAAGTACGCGCCTTGTCGCTGGCGCTCGACAAACAACCTGCTGGCGGGTTGACAGGCTAGTTTCAACCTTATTGTTAATTATATAAGTTCCAAATTATTTCACTATACAGGGTCAGCCTCAACGAGAAAGTACGCGCCTTGTCGCTGGAGCTCGACAAACAACCTGCTGGCGGGTTGACAGGCTAGTTTCAACCTTATTGTTAATTGTAAAAGTTCCAAATTATTTCACTATACAGGATTAGCCTCAATGAGAAAGTAAGCGCCTTGTCGCTGGAGCTCGACAAACAACCTGCTGGCGGGTTGACAGGCTATTTCAACCTTATTGTTAATTGTATAAGTTCCAAATTATTTCACTATGCAGGGTCAGCCTCAACGAGAAAGTACGCGCCTTGTCGCTGGAGCTCGACAAACAACCGGCTGGCGGGTTGACAGGCTAGTTTCAACCTTATTGTTAATTGTATAAGTTGGAAATTATTTTACTATACAGGTTGTAAAAAAAGTGAAATATGTACTAAACTTTCAAGGCGGGGTGTAGATTCGAACTCATGAAAAAAAATTCAAATTCAATGTAAAAAATTTATTTAAAACAATTAAGAAGTATATTGATAAGTACACTACTCATAATAACAGACAATACTAATAATAAAAACTTTAACTAACTTGGACAGAAATCTGAGAATCAAAAGGTTGTAAAATCTGAGTAAAAAAACTAACTGGGATTTTATTGTATGCTTCTAGCATATACAGTGCCCTTTATAAAATACATATATCATATTTAGCCTAATTGTGTTCAAAGCTAGTTTTTTCTTATTTCTAGTATTTACATTATGTACCTTTATCGCTATTTTAAGTATGATTTTGTTTTAGGCAGCGGAAGGCGTAACAGAGACTTCACAACAAAGGTGCTTATAATTTGGTTGGAAGACTTTGAAGATCACCTGAATTTACCTATAGGTACGTTGCATAAGTTCACAGAAGTTTTTACAAACCCTTATCTTATCCCAGTGCGGCGAGCGAAGCGAATCGCACTCCGATACACAATACGGCGAGCGAAGCGACTCGCACTCTTTATCAACCGACCGATGAGGTATATTTTTTACAAGCGACCCGCCCCGGCTTCGCACGGTTATTATACGTATAAACCTTCCTCTTGAATCACTCTATCTATTAAAAAAACCGCATCAAAATCCGTTGCGTAGTTTTAAGGATTTAAGCATTCAAAGGGACAGGGATATAGGAACATAGAGACAGAAAAAGCAACTTTGTTTTATACTATGTAGTGATTTGTGTTGTACATTATGCGTCAAGCTGAAGACAGGGCGCTATGGCTCATTAGGAGGCCTATGTCCGGCAGTGGACTAATAGAGGCTGATAATGATGACGATGATTATTTTATGCCATAACCTTTTTCTATGTAGACCAATTGTTATGAATCTTTTTGTATTTGAAATCAGGTGCTTGTCGTGTGGTCCCATTTAAATTTAAACAAGATAAGACCAGTAGTTTTTGAGTTATCTTTAGGCTTTCAGACAAACCACTGTCATCACGGTTTGGCTTTTTAAATATAATAAGTACTTATTTGTAAAACATAAATAAAAAAAATATTACGACGCCTATTTCATTTATAGACGATTGATTTATTCATAGACGACTAATTAATTCATATACGACTAATGAATGTATAGATGACCTCCTCCGGTACTGCGAGACGGGCCTCCCCTGGCGGCGGCACGAGGTGACTGTGCTCTGCGTGAGCGCCAGCCGCTGCGGTCTGATCCGCGTCCGCTGCTCGGGCGGCAGCGGCGTCGGCGGCGACGGCGCCCTGGTCGCGCCGAGGCTGCTGCCCGACTGCCTGCGCCGGGCCGCTCTGGACGCCGCCAGGCGCGGCCGCCTCAACACTGACCTGTGAGATATTACACATCTATAACTTTTTATTAATTTCAGAAATTTATAACACAATTGTTTTTGTTTTGTAGGTGTAGTGAAAAAATAAAACACTTTATAGTTTACTAGCGACCCGCCGCGCCGGCTTCGCACGGTTTTATTATACGTATAAACCTTCCTCTTGAATCACTCTATGTATTAAAAAAAAACCGCATCAAAATCCGTCGCGTAGTTTTTAAGATTTAAGCGTTCAAAGGGACACTATGACATAGGGACAGAAAAAGCAACTTTATTTTATACTATGTAGTGATTTATACCGAGTTTTGAGTAAATCCAAGGAAAAATATTTTTCCATACAAACTTTATTGAAAATTTTATTAGTTAAAGTCCCATTCTAGGTTCTAAACTATCTACGTACCAAATTTCATCTAAATAACTTAAGTTTACGGAGATGACTTATAACAAACATTCACACAGGCTATCCCATTTATTATAATAGTAAGATTTATATAATGTGTTAAATATATCACTCAACACTGACCTGTGAGACATCCATCACACATCACTTATTTTTAGTTCTTTATTGATAGTTTTTATGTGTCTGTTTTGTTAATTTTAGCGTTGTTTGTGTGGGTGATCCGTAAAGTCACCTCTCCGCTCTGACGGAAAACGGTGAGTTGGTTAACTAGCAAGCTAGCAACCAACTCATGCTGAGCCAGAGCCATTTTGTTATAGATTTACACTTCCCATTTTAGTCTAAGTTTTTAAGGTAATTGTAGAAAGTGTACCTACCTATTGAGTAATTCTGTAAACAAATAAAAATATATTCTATTCTATTGTTGTATTCTACATCAATAACTTTATTATATAGACCTCAGTGGTGATCACATTAGAGATGTTAATAATTTACGAATCTAATTATACACAAAAGGAAGCTGCTTCTTCTGGTATGTTCTCTTATACGGCTCTTAGGACATCCACAAACCGGTTCGGATTGGATTGGGGTTGATAGTCTTAAGGTCATACCAACCGGCGCCGCGGAAATCCGCTTCTGAACGGCACTGGTCACAATTTAATATGAAAGTTATATGCTGCATAGTATGAATATTGATCACCGATGTTTTACTAACTCCTCAAATGTAGCTTCATCTCATCCTCATCTCGGACCTTGCTCTCGGGAGTATGTTCGATATACATCGATCACCTAGATTCCTAAACTAGCCGCCTCAGCAGGTCAGACTCACTAGGTGACTCGTGAACTCGCGACCGTGAACGTACCGAGCGGCCACGGGGTCACCCAGCAGCCAGTACAGTTTTTACTTTACCTTAAAAAGATTGAAGTGAACAAAAATCAAAGTGAGCACTTTATTTCCTATTTTTAATTATTTATAAAATGTATTTTATGACGTGTCCAAGTGTCCTGTAAGGTCTTAAGGAAATAAAGCACTTTGACTTTGCATCACTAGCAGCGATACCAACCGCACTCATTATCATCGACATCATTAATCGTAGTTTTACGTATATAAGTTGAATATAGCTTTTACCGACAAACTCAACTTTTACATCAACATCCCAGGATTAGCTAGCGGCTAATCCTTCAGTGCATACTACAATTTGATTGAATAAAAACAATTGTTAATGATTTCAGGTACCAACCGCCACACGTGCGCCGTCGCCACTTGATCCAGGAGTTGGCTCAGCAATACAAGAAGGATCTATCTGAACCCGAGCTACTAGAATCACTTTACAAGACACCCGAATAGCCTGTTTTAAGTCGCCAGGTCTATTTAGGACTCCCGAGAAACCTATCTTGGGTCAACATCAAGGTGCTATTGCTATGTTGTTCTCCTAGCCGACTTTCGGCATCTACGCAAGACATAGTGCACAAACTAAAAAAACAGGTTACCTTTCATAATTCGATGAAAGAAAATTTGCTTATTAGGTCACTGAAGTTTGCAACTGTTATAAGCTACTAGCTACTCGTCAAGGCTTTGTATGGGTGTATTATACCTTCCCCTTGAATCACTCATATCTATTTAAAAAAACGCATCAAATCCGTTGCGTAGTTTTAAAGATTGCGGGAAGCGACTTTGTCGTATACTATGTAGTGCTATAAATACATGGAAACGTAAACAGGTAAGATACCTATATTATGTCTATGCCACAAGAGTGAAACGAAGTTAACGATTCTATTAACTGTGTGTCTCTGTACTTCATACATATATAAGTATGAAGTTTTTTAAGATAATTAAAATTACTAATCAGTATATTGGAGGATAAAGGTAGAAATACCCCCAAATAGATACAGAAGGATCTTTGTACGTGGCGGCCCATCTGGCAACACTTTGACTACTGAAACCTAAATATTCAGATTCAGTACTCAAGATGGCCTGGTGGTGTTTCGTGATATCGGTGTATATCAGGCAGACAGGGGCTTTATTCACAATGTAAAATCCACACGTGTTACATAGATACGACAAGACAGCGGTGTGGAATCGGACAAAACAGTATTTAGTAGGGGTATTTTAATTCATTTGATTCGTTTCCGTAATGGAATAGTCAAATTCAAGTTCGATTCCATTTCCGTCGGATCTTTAGAACGCTATTGATTTCATACTTACACATTCAAACTAAGGATCCAAATTCAAATGTCAAAAGTTTTCGAATCCGCTTGTTTAAAATAGCGTTCATCGTCAAAAGTTTCCGATATCGAATTCGAAGGCTTTTCCGATGAATCATAATACCCCTGCAGAACACATTGTGACGTCACAGGGTTTGGGTGAGGAATCTCCTATGTCATATTGAATCACCCATGTTGTTGACACAACCGTTTGCGTAATCTATGATTTGCTTGATGTAAATTTAGGAATGAAACATCCCAAAACTTGGGGACACTTCATAACTATTGTATCAATGTTAACTATTAAAAAGAAAAATATGTAACTAACCAAGTTATTTACATCTATAAATTTTCTTTACTTATTAAATCTCGATTTATTCTATATTCCACTGATAATAATAAAACAGATCTGTTTAGTTGCACAGTATATTTATTTAAATGTTAGCACATTTTAATTTTAAGACTGATATTATTTGATTATCATTAATTTAGGACAAATGTTTAACATTCCGTATATATCACAGTATTTATACTTATTCCTAAATTTAGCAAACATATATAAATGTACTTAATTATGTAAGTAACTATGTAGTAAATTATTATATTATTAAATGTTTCTTATTTATTGACAAATAACTGGTTTGACTTCTACGGTATTTGAATTTATTAGAATAATTCTATAAAATATCAAAAAAATCTGAGAATAATAACAAAAAAAATAATTAAATAAGTACAATCTTATATTGTACGTGTTATTATTTTTAGGTACCCGTGAGAAGCCGGGATTGGCCGCTAGTCATTGAATAAAGGAAATTGGATTCGTTGAGAATTATCACTTCCCTAGGTAACGTTATTCTGCCACTTGCCCTCACAGTTAGGTAATATATTTAGTGGATTATGGCGTTCATTAGGTGTTCGCCGCAACATTTTTAGACCGTGTCCTCGGTAGATATCCGGTCTAAATTTTTTTTAACGCCCATAGCACACCTCCGCTGCGGAACCTTAAAAGCAAAACCGCCAGATGAATTCCGCGAGCAAATGTATTTTGAGAAGCGGAATGGTCATCGGAAACTCGTGCGACTAGTCAAGGAAAATAAATACTTACTTATGTCATCGGTTAAAATAACTAAGGGCCGGTTTTTCAATTCCCAGATAAGTTGCCGAATAGTTATCCCACTGATAAAATTAACAGATTGTTTATTTGGAGGTTAAAGATTTTCAATTTTTCATTCATCTTTTATCAGAGAATAGTTATCTGTGATTTTAACCAGCTAACTTCGTTATAAACAAGTGTGAGCAAGATGCAAAGATACAGAATTCAACATGTTAGAGTGAAACAGAAATACAACGCGACATTTGACGTTTGTTGCCAAACAAAACATCCACGTAATTTACGTACAACAGTGTCGTGTTATTTCTGCTGCAGTGGTGAAACACACTGATTTCTGAAAGAAGCTTGCTTATTACTACTGTTAAGTAAATATAAGAAATTTACACTGCACAACGACAATAATGTAATAAACAATACTGGGTAACTGGTTCGTTTTATGCAAGGAACATATACCTATACCCTGTTTGGTGTTTAATTATGTCCACGATTAATAAATGTAGGAAGATGACAGTTTCTTTTTCAGACGCTTTCAGACGATATCTTTTCCAAAACCCGTGGTCATCCCATGTAATAAAGATGTCCAGCCTGTTACGTCAAAGTTGTGTCATAACCTAAAAACGTCAACTTAAAGCGGTATTAACACGTTATTCAGGGCCCTAAGTACCGGGCCCTGAATATCGCCCGGGTCCGGGGCCGTCCCTTAGGGACCCTAAATCTTATCACACTAGTCTTAGTTAGGGTTAGGGTCCCTGAATACCGTGTAGTGTACCTAATACCCCTTTTAACAGAGCGATATGCACTAACTGGCTCTTGAACGGAAAGATAACTATAAACCTCAGTTAACGGGTTTATTCGTCAGTTAACTGCTATCTGACTGTTAAAAACTATCTGTAGAATAAAAACTATCTGACAGGGGATTTGAAAAATCGGAACGTAGTGATTTTTTTTTATGTTTATGGTCCTAACGAAGTATATTAAGCCGCGTACAGACTGTTGTAACGTAACACGCAATGAAAGAATTTACCATCCACACTGTCGCAATGTATGCATGCAATGTAACAGAAATCCCATAGTGTGGACGCCTAGCGCGCACGAACCGCGCACACTACGCGCACGAACAGAGCATTTCAACTCGTGCGCGCCGCGATCCGCCATTTGTCGGTTTTTTCGTCGAACACAAAGGGGCGCGCAGTGTGCGCGGAGCGCCAGTGTGGACGGATTTGTGTCTGTACTGCGGAACGCGCGCGAACTATGGAAGAAAACACAGCTACGGCAGACTGAGCTATGTTCGCCGCGCGCATGCCGGAAAAGATGCGAACACGTACGTGCTCAGTTCGTGCGCGCGCTGCGTCCACACTTATGAAACGCTCCTTTCATGTTACATTGCTTTAGTGTGCCAGTTAGTCTAGAAAACTCTTCAGCAAAGCGTACCTACTTTTTCCTGCGGAGTTCAGACAGTTCTTTTTTTTCTGGTCGATAATTGTGTATGCATATGCAAATGCCTTCTAACTGTTGATTTGTGAGATGAAATATTGTTGAGCAGTTGAACGAGTGGATGTAGGTAAATGGCAAACTACCTAGTGAGAATGTCGACAATAGCATTTTTGTGGCTACACCAATGATATTATAATTAATTAATGAGGTAGGTAGATGTCGCACTAGCGCGCGGAAACTGAAGCGGAAAAAGTCGAATATTATCTGGGAGCGAGAACGTGCGTGACAGTTTTGTCGTAATTTCGATTTAGTCGAATATTATCTGCGAGCGAGAACGTGCGTGACATGACAGTTTTGTTATTTAAATGCCGAGCCTTGTGTTTAGAACTTGAAAAAAACTATGGTACTAAGGTAAAAAAGGATGAAGGAGTCTCCAATATAAAAGTTACTCTATGGAGTTACGTACCACACGTAGGTACATAAAAACACCTAGTAATTTACGTTTTATTTCGAAATTACAACAATTTATCTTTAAATTATCCAATATTTAAAATAATGCTAAAAAGGGATAGAGAATATTGACGACGACCGCAGCGCGATAGGGACAGACAGTGTGCACCGAGCGTGCGTCATAGAGTAATCATCTTTTCGTTTCAGAAATGTTTTTAAACATTTCTGAATTAAGTGCTTTAAAAAGAGTTAAAAATAAACTTAATAAATAAAAATAAACTAATTAATGAAAATAAACTAAACCTTATGAAACTTCTCCAAAAGTAATAGTTATTTCGTTTATCTGTAGGTATCGTATTGTTCATATGCAAAAAAGACACCTCAATCAAAACATTTTATTTATTTATTTCAATTAATATACTTCGAGGGTAATCATTAAACACCTTTAACCCTGTATTTTATATTTATGTACCTATCTTTTGTTAATCGAAATTATATTTTAATAATAAAACAAACAAATTGTTTCATTAAAAATGTCCCTTCTGTAACAATATTTATCTATTGTGCTCGCATCTTTCAAGCAACAGGTCTAAACAGATAGCTATCCTTTTCTATATCGTTAGTACCGTATTATCTGTCGCATTTATTTTTGTAACCTATGGATACGCTAGAGGTAAGTATGTATATGTCGTACAGGAACCAAATCTGAGCACCGCGCTGTATGAATAATGAATATGCGTCATCTTTAGTAAAATATCATTGGGCTACACTGATTTGTATGCACTCCTGTTGTTTTTCTACCAATTCATACATTAACATCCCCCTCGGATTGAAATCTACGCACCCATAAGCGCAGATTGCGTACAGTTTTAATCTGTAAGACCTCGTTCAACCTTTTTAAAAAATTTATAAATCGGGCGACAAATGTAAACTTTAACTACCTACCTATTTGATTGGTTGGTTACCAATTAACGCTTCTGTTTGTCTCTAGGTACTTACATAAATTCTCAGTCCTCTTATTTCTTTTTGACACACTTTTTGACAATTTGGTATCTACGGCCACCGTTGAAAGTAGGTACTCGTACAAGCGGTCGATAAAAAAGCGTTTTAAAAGTACCGCCATGTGAACATGTAGTTACCTATCTACTTGGGAATGCATTTGCTCTATTTTAACCATAGACAGATTTTTTTCACTTTTAATGGTTTTTTAAAACGCTGTAAAAGGCTCTCCTCCGGACGCCAAAAATTATATAGCACTGACCTCTATATATACAAGATAGAGGTCAGTGTTTAGCAGTAAAAAGGTATTATTTCGTAGGTCTAGTTCCACGACATGAAAACTTTTTTGCTCTTGATGTCAAGATCACGATCATACTTTTTGTTTTGCATGACTTCTGCATAGAAACATCATTCTAATTTCAAACCATCTGAAAAAACATCAACACCTTTAATTTAGAAATGTCGTATAAAAATTTACAATAAAACTGATTTATACATTATACATCGTGTTTTCTAGGAATATTGTTGTATGTATATCTATACATTCGAGCTGGTTTCGTGTCAGTTCCGAATGTTAAACTTATGTGATAGAAGGCATGTTGATCAGTAAAGTGACTGATGAGGCGGAGGCGGCGCAGGGTGAGGAAATGGAGTCAGCGTCGCGGAGTGCGCGTGACTATCAGAGCGCCAGTGAGTTATTTGACATGATGACGAAGAATCAGCGCTTTGATGGGAATGGTGAGTCAAGATTTCCAGCTTCGAAGTTTCCAGTGACAAGTGGTGAAAATGGACAATATTATGATCGTATAGGAACGTTCACAGCAAATAGAACGCTCGAATAAAGCCTCTACCCATTTGTCGTAATTTTGAAGCGTGTCTTGTATCGCACGATTTCTTGAGATTTTAAAGCGCAATTCCTTACACAGCTGCGTCTGCTAGGCGCTATTTCGCCCCGCGCACCGCTAATGCAAGACGCAGCTGTGTGAAAGAGGAGGTAAGCTTAGACTCATTTCAACGTAGGTACCTATATGGGATATAAGAGGAACCTTGAATTTGCTTTTACAGTAGGTACTTTTTATGATATATGCTGTCAATATAAAGCACGTAAAATTATTTCAATTTCAGTCGACGACTCCCTCACAACTCAAGACTTGGTGCTCCTTTACAAAAATCTAGACTTAGGGATGCGCCTTATGAGCGACGCGACCGAAGTGAGGCACCGAAAGCCTAATCAACGCGTGGAAACCATCATCTACGATGAACCTGAGTCGGAATCTGACACCAGCGAAAATTATAGCAAAGATGACATCCAACATATCTACAACATAAACCAGGAGCGGATTAACCTTTTAGACAATGGATCGTTTGACAACCTTCTCTGCCACAAACTTGGAGGCCTCCAAATACAATCTTCGGAAATCATTACAGACAGCGGCACACAATTCCTCTTCCGAGACCCGTTTATAAAAGAACAGCTCCATAGCCTAAACGCGATGACCAGTGGCTGCGAGATCCAGAGCCTGCTGCCTACGTCACTGCTCGACTATGTCTGCTGCAAAAGAATAAAGGACAATTACAACTTCTACATGGACAATATCATAAAGTACGTCCAGCAAACGATCGACCAGCTAAAGCGAATCAGTAATGGAGATTATCTAACCGATTGCGCAAAGGAAAAGTGGACTAAAGCTAACAAAATGAATCTTCCTCAGAACAACACGAAAGATTTAGCCACTTCCACTAGCCTCCCACCAGCGGTCAAATGTAATGATCATGTAACATGGCATGACGTAGTACATTCAGAAATAGACGTGCGATCGCTTTCTAAAGTATTGGAGAAAAAAATTGTCCTTGAAATACCTAAATTGATTTGCGGATCGTATAAATTATTCAGTAAACGCTACGCTGAAAGCTTTATTATCACTTTCAAAAGGGAAAAACAGACGCAAGGGCTGCAGAAATATGAATCGAGACTGGACGTGGTGATGAAACTACGGCACTTACAAGCAGGTCAAGTCGCCAGTAATATCGATTCTATTACGATTTTGAAAGCATCGCCAGCAGGACATGATTTGTGTATTCGTGGAAAACTCCCAATAGCTCCGCAACCCTGCAATAATACTCTTATTGAAGGTCATTTAAAACATGATGAAGTTTCATCTATTGAATGTAAGAAAGTTGAAGAAATAGCTGAGCCTGAACGTGAAACCAAAGATGTCATTGATGAAATTGTAACAGAAATGTTCGGTCGCCATGTTACGATTGGAATGCTCAGAGACAAACCTTCCATAGATATGCTCCGAGAATCGTCAGAAACGTTTAGAGATGATGTTTCAACAGAAATGTCCAGACACGTTTTCCTTCATGCTGAAAATGGGTGTTCTAATAATGAAACCAATGTTAGAAGTGAACAGGAAATTTTTACTGCTTTAGAAGTTTATCCAAGCAGTAATTGCTCGTGTGAATCGACCATCCCTTTTGACTTCAGAGATTCATTGGTGGCCAAATCGAACACTTTTCAAAAGTATAATGAAACTACCTACAACCTGGTATCTCCTGACGAGCTGCGGGCCACCATGCAGAGACTAAGCGTCCAGAAGGCTTTCACAGAAGAAAGCTCTGAGGATGCATCTAGCCCCGTAACAATAAAAAAAAAGTCACCAGTCAGAGTGCGGATAAAGTCTCCATACGAAAATAAGTATCACGCCCTTGAAGAAAAGAAACGAAATAAGCTTCTTGAAATAAGAGAGAGGAGAGTTAAGAAGAAAATAGCTTTATGTGAGAATGCCAAGGTGTGTAAACACAAGTACGGTAAAACTGGAGTCGTGCCTCAAGCATCGGTTACAAAGTTATCCATAAGTAACAAATCGTTTTATAATTCCATCTATGGCCATAACGTGACGGAGGACAAACAAAGATCACAACCCCGCTCCAAAAGCCAGGGACATTATTCTCCGTCGATCGATGTTTCTATGGCACTAGAACAGAATGACAAACATAAATCTCCTACTAGGGTACCGGATAGAAATAACAAAAAGTATATCAACCGAAGCTACTATTTAGATGACACTGAAACAGAGATTATGTACATGCCGAAAATACAAGAAAATTTCAAAGATAACAGAACTCTTTTCCTGTCGACGTCAACCATGTCCACCGACTTCAAGAATAATATGTCTCTTCTGTCCGAGTTGACGGGCGTGGATTTACGTACCAATGATTCTATTGTTGAACGAAGGTATGAAAATGGAATTAGGTCTTTTAACTACCTATTAAATAAAAAGCGGCCCTTGTCCTATTTCTTTTTTATGTTTTCCTGAATGAATGAATGTAATATAGATTTTACTTATAGCGCAGTGGCTAGAATACATTTTTGAATTTGTTTCAGCTTTTGCTGTAACAAAAATTCCTTAGAAGATATACAAAAACCTCATCCAAGTGCAATTATATGTAACAATTTAGAAAACGATGAATGCAAAGCAGCACCAGTTTCGCTTGAATGTAGAAAAAGTATAGATAAACTATACAATTTGATAAGGAAACTTGAAAATTCTAGCAAAACAGAACTCGGTACTTCTACAAATGTGCATGATGCAAGAAACCTTGTGACATTAGACGTTAAGACTGCTTCCACCATCCCAGCTAGTGACAGCGGAACCAGTTTAAAACATTATGTAACTTCTTCAAATCCTAGTTCCTTTAGCTTTGATAAAACAAACGGAGAGTCCCAAGGTTTAAAAGGTAAGAAAGAGTACACACCAACTGTGCCAACAGTACCAAAAGTCATAATAAGTTCAAAAAAGTTTGAGATACTTGAACTGAAGAAAGGTCGTAGAAAGCTCAGTCCAAAAATATCAGTGGCTAAAGTGGCCACGGAGAATCCTTTAAAAAGCATTTCTCAAATACTTCAAGAAGTAGACAATGTTCAAAAAACACGACGGACGAAATTAACATCAGAACCCAAACCTGGCAACAAAAAACGAGATGTTCAGTGTCATGACTCAAGGCCTGTAGTGATTCGTCACACTTTAGTCAAGAGGCGGTCTCGATTCGAACAATATAATATGAAAGACAACGACCCAGAAAAAAAAGTCATAACCCCAAAAGACAGAAGAGCCAAGCTATTGACTCCAACAGAGATGTCTAGAATTCCTCAACAGCAAATTTCTGTTGAAGACAGGTCTAAGAAGAAAATGGCTGATATTATAGATGAAGCTAAAGAAGCGAGAGGAGAAGCAGTTCGAGGGCCTTCGAAGCTCAATTCAAGGATTATGACCCTAGCGCAACCAAAAAGAACATACGTGCAGGCACACAGCGAAGAATATCAAACTAAATATGGACGAAACCTTATGGCAGATAGATTACAAAGGCTGGCAGGGACGCTACCACCTCCACCGCCGCGTCCTACCGAATCTTTCCTTAAAAACCCCCCCTCGCCCAAAAACAGGACGCGACGTGAAGCGATATCAAACGCGGCATTGAAACAGCCGACTCCGCCGGTGCAAATGCAGCCAATAGGTGTGTAAAGGTGAATTTGCTTTTTCTGGTATGGAAGGTTTACATTTTCTGGTCTTTACGACAGATTGCTATTTATCAAGAAGTTTATCTAATAAGTGCCTAGCCTAATAAGTGTAATTATTGAACGCAGATAAGAGCAGGGAAATGCGTCGCTCAGCCAGTAATAGCTCGCAAACGAGGTCGGGATCTCAAAACACAACCTCTCTAAAAGCTCCTGATGCGCCAGAAAACGTGTAAGATTATTTTGAACAAAGTTTTCAAACATTTTATAAAATAAGATCCGTGACATAACACTGAAATATTATATTAGATTTTAAAGTTTCTTTCTTTAAACTAGATACTTAGTTTATCTATCTATATACATATATACACTGTCTGTCAGACTGAATCCCGTCAGAGCCGCGCCGACCGAATGGCGCGAGTCCTTCCATCGGCGTAATAACTCGCAAATTCGCAATGCCTCGAAACTATCCAACTATGTTTAAAATTCGCGTTTTTTCAAGTGCAAAGTAATTATTAAATGAGATGTTGGTCTTTATTAGTTATACGTTCGACACGAGTCCAGGGACTGGAATTATTCAGATTTTATGTCCCTGGGCAAACAACTGTATTTTTGTACCGCTTTATGCTTTAATGTAAGTCTAATGACACACTGTTCGGGCCAGTGAAGAGAAAATTTACTTTGTTACTTTGTACCTTCCTACTAAATCTTATTATTAAATAATACGACCAAAATAACAAAATTAGGCCTTTACCCAGCAGTGCGACATTAATGGCTAAAATAAAATAATTATACCTACTTTGTACCTAAGCATCAATATTTATCTTTTAGAAAAAAGATGGTGGCGGTGGAGACTTACGTGAGGAGCCATTACGGACGGTTTCGTTCCACTGAGCCAACCCAGTCGCGGGACCAGACGGTGCACAAGTCGGGTGTCCTGTTTCAACCCAACGACATCGGTATTACCAATTGTAAGTAATTTTTTGCCCAACTGAGCCCAACGTACCTATGTAATTATTAAGGTAGGTAATGTACATTAAATAGATCGTCTAAAGAACTTCCCAATTTTTCACGTTTAAGTTTTTGTATGCCTTGTTTATTGTAATAGTTTTCTACTTTATGGATTTCTTAACGCGATAGCCACATAGCCTGTTATTAGAATATCTAATGTACTTACCTATTTATTTCTCACTTATGTAAGCAAAATTTTTACTGATCCGTTGAGTAGGACCTTTGCCATCTGTACTACTTTTATCAGTTTGATGAATGATATACTGTTTACTTTTATTTCTTCAGCAGCGTCAGCGGATGAGCTCGGTAAAGAGCTCCACCACATTATAGACAACATGGTAACCAGCTCATCAGTATCAAACCAAACGTCAAGACTCACCGATGACGAGACCAAATTCAAAGTAAATCCTACTTTAATACTTGGGAAATCAACTTCAAACATCGATGAAGATTTTGGCAGTAAACGCACTGATTCGGACTTCACTATTGGTGTACTCGATGATATACAATTGAAAACAGCCGTTCAAAGCCAAGGTGACGGAGATATACGGGACGACAGCTTTGCTAACGATACCTTGTATATTCCGCAAGACCAGCTACAAACATCTCATTCTACATCAGAGCTAGAGAAACTAGAAAGTGCACTGTACTCTCAACTCTCTGGTGCCTTTCAAAAGCGTCTGCGACTAAAGAACTTGACGTTGACGCACAAACCATCACTAAACCAGGTGTTTCTTCTTCAGGCCGGTGACACTAAATCGTTAATTGTTAAATCATCAGTACCCAAAGTTACCGATTGGAAAGAAATTTCCAGACTCGGTCCTCACCTAAATTGGAACTTCGCAAAGATTCCTGTGCAGATTGCGACGGTAGGATACACATATGCTTTCCCCGAAACTGAAAGTTTTTCAAATCCTGAATCTATGATACGGCTTGAAACATCGCTTCCAGAATTCACCACTCCGACCGTAACAGGCCACAGATCTGATAAAATCAGTCAATGTTTCAAAGGAAGTCATCAAGAAATGGACATGGAACAACCAGCTCAATCAGACGTTCAAGATATTCTCATAAAAGCTTTCAGCAGTGAATCAACATTTGCTGTATCACAGTACATTAGTGGCGCAGTGGATTCGGATGCCCACGAAGAAAATATCAAAGTTGACAAATTTACCATAACCGAAAAATGTTCTATTCACAAACAATCTAAATCAACTGCTATATCTGTTTCATCAACTGATGTCAACGCACTTGCTCAAGATAATGTAGAATATACAGCATCACTCGATATATTGGTGGGATTACTTAATGAGATACAAAAAATAACTCGTCCTAACCCACCAGAAGATCTAGAATTTAAGAATCTGGAAACTATGTTGAGAGGTGCTACCGCTGAGGTTAACAATCACCGCGACATCTCAATTACGCCGTCGCTTGACAAGTTTGATCCTAATTCTGGTATTTATTCCTATTTTATCTCAGATAGCTTGAGCTACAGCCCGAATTCACCTTATTTGGTCGACAAGGAAGTGGGCGTTGACATGTTCGTTCAGAAAGAATTAAAGAACACTTTTACCGAGGTTCCATCTTTTTTCCCAGTCCTCTTAGACCATGGTACCAGCTCACGTAATTCCCTGATTAAAGTCTTCCCCAAACGTTCGTCTCAGTCCTTGATCTCACTTGATGACTACCGCTCGATGTGTTCCAATGACTCATACGCCTCCATGTCTAGTAATAATATTATTGAGCTACCAGTGGAAAACCCTGTAGAGAATAAATTGAAAGAAGTCAATAAAGTTGATCTTAACGGAAAAAGTTATGAGAAACCAGCGAAACAAACAAATCATAAGGGAAACACGCGCATGGTATTGTCAGTTGTACGAACAAAACGCCATCTTATAACAACGGTGGATTTTGACCCCTCAATAAAAATTAAGAGAGATATTTTAGTGACTGTGTATTCTATTCTAGTTTTCACAGTCTTCGCCGCGTTATCATTTCCTGATATGGCTTTATTTGGAGTTTATGTATAAACAAACCTTCTCAAAATTCTTATTTATAATTATAGCACCAACTCACCTTTACTAATAATGAAAGTTAAGATTTGTAAAATTTTAGTTGTAAGCAACTTAATTTGTCTATTTTATTATATTTATTTGGTTCGTGCTAAATGTGTATAAATAAAGTGATTTTAAAATTAGATGCATCACCTACTTATTTATCGTTGTAAAACCCTGATTCCCGGTTTTGTTGTAAGTGTAAATGTAGGTAAATAGCAATCTTTATTAACAACGAAAATTAGTCAATCAAAGAATAGAAAAATTTCAACTAGTATTTACAATTAAAACCATTGAGCTAACTGCAGACGATTGCAAACAAAATGTAAATTGTATCGTAATCAATTGTAAATCGTAATCGTGTAAATTTTGCAGAACTTGCATTTGGGCATTTTCGTAGAAATTTGTCCCGGTTACAAAATGGAAAGAAAAAAATAAATATAATTTTAAGAATATCTAACTTATTTAATATGATTCGCTTTTCCTTGGGATATTTATATGATAGCAGATATTTAAATGTTGTGTCGTGGTTTATTTATCGTGGGGTTAGCGTCAGGACCCCTGGACCAAGTGCGATATTTTATATTTGGAAACTATCAAATTACAATACCTTTTCAATACTATTTGATACCTCAGTTAAATTATTTAGTACCTCGATGAGCTGTGAAATAATTTGAAAAGAAAGTGGTCAGACGTTCTGACGTCAGGTTGTCTGGAGTCTGGACCACATCTTTTTCACATAGTTAGAGACAGTAAAACTTAAAAAATCCTTTGTAAATATTTAATACCTTTTTAATACCTTCCAAGGGTAGGTCCCATTTGTTCTATGGAACATGACGTCAAAAAATACAAAATACAAAATGACACATTTTCGTCCCTATTTTTTCCATGGAACTACATACTACAAATAATCAAATAATCAAATAATCAATATCTTTATTTCTTTAGGCTTACAAAATAAGCACTTATACAAGTCAAATTTAATTCGCCTCAATTTTTTGTCCACTAGTGGAAGAGGCGAAATAGACCTACCTTTTCACCCGAGCTTCATGTCATAGAACAAAATGAGAATCAGTTTTTCCCAAAACCTTCCATCATGAGATATTTACAAGACGTGAATGACATTTACGTTTATTTCCATTACGATAAACAAAGATCCAATCCAATCATTGTAAACAAACAACTATAAGTAAGTGAGAACTTCGCGACTTCAGCTCTCTCAAAATCCGTTATGGTGCGTTACGGCATTATAATTTTTTTGTTAGTGAGTAACCATCAAGAAGTTTATATACCTATGTACTTAGTTTGTTCTATGGAACAATTTGAGACAAAAATTACAAACTGTTCTATAGTACAAATAGGGACAATAGTTTCTCAAATTGTTCTATTACGTCATGTTCCATAGAACAAATGGGACCTACCCCCTTCCAATACCTCTTTATTTCAAACATTTAAGCGTCGCAGAAAAAAGTTACGGATGAATATTACATTTTGCAGGAAGGTTGTTCGATACATATCTAATTTGCCGCAGACATCACACTAATCTTGTGAATGCGTAAGTTTGAATGTCGAGATGTAAATATGTGTGGATGGATGGATGGATGTTTGTTAACTCTTCGTGACTATCGATAGCAAAATAAGCACTAAGACAAGTCTTTATATTCTCTATTTACCTACTACATTTCATTTATTTACATTACATTACAAATTTACATGTCAATACATGGAGGATCGTTATCGACATAAAATTTTGACCTGCACATTTTGCATCGCATTGTAAATTTGGATCGTAATCCTATCTGTTTTTACCAAGTACCTAACTCGATATCTACAAGATGACAAAAAAGGCGATGTACCGTTACCCACTTTCCTTTACATTTCGAACCCCATTCCCATTTCATTTCAGAAAGTACACGTTCACGTAAGAAACTATTACAGAATTCACATATCCATACTCTATCGATGTGAGATTGAGTGTGAACTTTTTTCGAACTTAGCTGCAGGCAGCGCAGTTCCTAAATATTCTTGGATCGGATCGGAGTAAAATGAGTGGTGGACCTACTGTCTAGAGGATTCGATCCTGAATCCCGAGATTCCGGGATCCTGGTCGATTTTCGATCCCGAAAATTTCGGGATTATTTTTCAAATCCCGGGATTTTGGGGATTATTTTTTACAAATCCCGGGATTTTCGGGATTGGGAAAAATTGTTAAAAATAACAAAAAATTAGGCGCGTAAATGTAATGATCATAAATTATAAAATAAAAATTATACCAAGTTTTTTAAAAATAACAAAAAGGAACATCTGATCATTTCGGTTAACATCGGTTTAGTTTTCTTTTTAAATTATGATTTAAAAAACTGTAATGATTATTCCTAAATTTTTTTTATCAGTAAAAGCTCTTTTTATTACCAAATAATACAATTTATAATACCATGTACCAGTATACAAAAAAGCATTCTTTTAATAGGTAATCAACCGCATCTACGGTCACGTCGTGGTAAAATTGACGTAAAATATTTTTTTGTCAACAATCATGACATGCCTTTTTCATTGAAATAATACATTTAACCATCATTTAATTTTGTTTTTACTGACTGATAAATTAGTGATCGGATATTTTTCAAATCCCAAAGTTGGGGCGAATAACTAGGAGCTCTTAAAAACAACTTTTAAAGGAATCCCGATGAGCACGAATTATAAAATTCAAGCAATTTCTATAAAAAAAATATGTCACTTTAATCTGTTGTGTATTTTGTTAGTTAACATTTTTTTTTGTGGAAATATCGATTTTAGTGAAAAACTAGTCGGAATAAATGTGTTTTATATTTGATCTATAAATAAGATTACAACGAAATAAATAACATTCTAGAACATTTGGAATTTATTGGAATTTATATGAATTCCCGAATAATCATGTTGTGTCGTATAAAAGAACGTGTCGTTGTAAGTTCATATAAAAGAAAAGCTGCCATACGTGGTGGCTCTCTGATTTTAGTAAAAAATAGTCTTAAATGTAAAGAAAGAAAAGATATTGTAAAACTCACTATTGAGAGGACTATTGAACTTTCTTGTGAGGAACTGGAGCGACATATCATTGTGTGTGTATACCGCCCTCCTGACGCGGGTTTGTCTCAACGGATCCCGGGATCAGATTAAATTAGCCACTGATCCCGCCTAGTTGTGTCCACCGATACCGTGATCGGTTTCCAACAAAAAACAGGTAAATATTTTTATCCACGGATCCCGGTATCGGTGGACACAACAAATTTAAAAAAGTAATTGTGGAAACGGATCCCGATTGTAATTTAAGACCAGTAGCAGTTTAAATAAAACAATTTCTATAATAGGTATTGAGTCCGTTATATTTAACCAATCATAAAGTCAATAGACTTAAAATATCTCCATGGAATATTATGTAACGTTTTTGGTATCATTGATTTGTTCTGATTTTTTTAATAATAATAAACTAAACAAACTGTTGTAACGACTCTTTGCACCATTTTTACTCTCTTCGTTGCTCGGCTAAGAGCGCCTATTGGTCAGCGGCCATTCCGTCACAACATTGAACGTTATAAATTGTTTATGTTATTTAATACGTTTATTAATTACCTTCAAACCATGAGAATCGGTGTGTGATTGTGGGGAAATTAATAACTTACTAGCTATATTTAATTAAAGAAAAATTAATTCTTATATACAAAAAAAAACTAATAATAAATATATTATAAATAAATAAATAAATGCTGGACAATCCACACAGCAGCATCTAGCCCCAAAGTAAGCTTCAAAGCTTGTGTTATGGGTACTAAATAACTGACATATTTAATACATTATATACATATATAGTTTTTTTTTTATTATACATAGTAAACACTCAGACCAACGGAACAAATTTCTGCAGATCGTACACAAATTTGTTCCAACAAATTTCTGCAGATCGTACACTTATTTGTTCCGAGGCGGGAATCGAACCCGCAACCTCCTGCGTCGCAGGCGGACCTTCGCCCACCGCGCCGCATCGGTCCTCAATCAAAGTAAGTACTTATAACTTTATTTTTGGTTTATAAAGAAAGCGATGTGTTTAGATTGTGTTGATTCTTTTATATTTATTGAAATTACTGATTAAGACTTACTTAATATGAAGACTTATTATTATTTAAGGTGAGTTAAGCTTGATTCCTATTCTATTAAAAGTTAATGTGTTAGTTTTAATTTAAAAGAAATAATTATTATTTTGGCTAGAATAGCAATTTTAAATTTCATTCAAAAAATATTTATTGTTGGTTGAATAACAAAGCGATATGTTAAAATGTGATTTTTTCTGTGATAATGACTGAAATTATATTTAAGGTGAAGTTAAACTTGAGTCTAGTTCTTTTCTCGTTTTAGTATGTAAATTGTTTTATTTAAACTGCTACTGGTCTTAAATTACAATCGGGATCCGTTTCCACAATTACTTTTATAATTTGTTGTGTCCACCGATACCGGGATCCGTGGATAAAAATATTTACCTGTTTTTTGTTGGAAACCGATCCCGGTATCGGTGGAGACAACTAGGCGGGATCAGTGGCTAATTTAATCTGATCCCGGGATCCGTTGAGACAAACCCCCTGACGCAGATCAGGTTGCTTTTGAATGTACTATGGAAGAAGTTTTGCTGAAGTATTTACGTAGGAAGGATCTTATTGTTTGTGGCGACTTTAATATAGATATTTTAGCAAATCCCCTCGCCGACAGCATGCTTTACTTATTCAAGTGCTTTAGTTTACAACATCTTTTTAATGATCCCACTAGGGTAACTCAAACATCTGCCACCTGTTTAGATAATATTTACTGCAGTCAAACTCCAACCAGCAAAGCAGTAATTAGGCATTTCCAATCAGACCATTATGGTCAAAGTGTTAATTTTAGCTATGATGATAGAAATATTGTAGAAAAATATACCTGCAGGCCAATAACAGAGAACCGTATTAAGAATTTTCAAAGTAGAGTGGAACTAACAGTATAAAATATACCTTGTTCTGATGACCCCAATGAATTATTTTCCAAACGTTTGAATGTCATACACAAGGAACACAGTGAAGTATTCAAACTTAAAACATGCACAGTGAGAGAAAGGGTCGAGTTTATTGATTGGGCCACTCCGGGTATTTATAGAAGTAGGAATAGACTATATGTAAGAATATTTTTTGAAAAAAATATTCTTACCTAGTTAACCTCTCACTTCAATCTTAATAGGTTATTTTCATGAAAACCAATTTGGCTTCTCCAAGGGTAGATCGACAACGGATGCTGGTACAGTTCTATTAAGGCATATATTGGAGGCCTGGGATTAAGCCAAAAACGCTATTGGTGTATTCTGTGACCTTTCTTAGGCTTTTGACTGTGTGGATCATAGTACATTAATTGAGAAATTAAAACATTATGGAATTAAGAAAAAGGCTCTGGATCTTATGAAATCATATTTATCTGATAGAGTTCAAAAAGTAGATGTTGGTAAAGAAAGATCTACGGGCTCAAATATTGAATTAGGCGTACCCCAAGGTTCAATATTAGGTCTCTTTTTATTTTTAGTAAACGTAAATGATCTCCCCTTTCTAGCAAAAGATCTTTGTGATATAGTCTTATTTGCTGATGATTACTACTATATATACTAATTTTTAAAGTAAACAGAAATAAATATAAATATGACGATGTAAATAATTCGCTTTCACAAATACTAAATTGGTTTCCCGCCAATAACCTCTTAATGCTAAAAAACCAAAATGTATAAAATTCATGTTCCCAAATGTTAGAGAAATCCCAACTCAAATCATGTTAAATAATGAGATTGTTCACTTCGTAGACTCTACTGTGTTCTTGGGGTTGCATATTGATTCATCTCTTCAATGGCAACCGCAAATTGATGCTCTCGCGGGTAGGCTTAGTTCAGCAGCCTATGCAGTGAGAACAATTAGACATCTCACTGATCAGGACACAGCTAGGTTAGTTTATTATAGTTACTTCCATAGTATTATGTCTTATGGTATTTTGCTGTGGGGACAGGCAGCTGATATTGAGACTATCTTTGTACTTCAAAAAAGGGCGGTGCGTGCAATTTATAAATTAAAGCCACGTGACTCCTTGAGGGTATTATTTAAAGAAATAAATATTCTAACTGTAATTTCGCAATATATTTATGAAAATTTAATGTATACACACAAAAACGAGAGTAACTTTTTGAAAAATTGTGATGTTCACAATAGAAATACAAGAAACAAGGACAAACTACACATCCCTTCATTTAGATTACGAAAACTGGGGAAATCATTTATGGGTAATTGTGTGCGCTTCTATAATAAGCATCCATCCATCTGAAGCAACTGAACTTTCTATTCGTAGATTTAAACAGTACATAAAACTAAATCTTATCAAGAAGGCATATTACTCCATAAATGATTACATCAATGACGTTAGTGCTTGGACAGATGTCGCTCAGTTCCACATCGACAATAGTATGTAATTATTTATAAGGCAAACATGTATTAGACACATAAGTGATACACATGCTAGTGGTTTCTATTTCGCCTCCTCCACTAGTGGACAAAAAAGTGAGGCGAACTGAAAATCAATTATCACATTATTTTTTATATTATTTTGATAATTATGTACCTATAGTATTAAATTTGACTTGTCTAAGTGCTTATTTTGTAAGCCTAAAGAAATAAATATATTGATTTCTGATTTCTGTCGTCACTCAAAGTTTAGGTAAATAAACGCCTGAATATCCGATCACTGTTGATGACGTTACCATTATGTGGTTATTTAAATTAGTATTTTATATCATCTACCGTAAAAAAGTAGAATAAAAGAAAAATTATATTTTAGTATTAATTATTTGAAAAAAGAAGTAATTGTGGTTTTAATTGATTTTTACTTTGTTTTTGAAAGTAAATAAAAGTTTATTTTCATATATTACTTCGATTTTATTTACCTGTCTACGATCCCGGGATAATCCCGGGACCGCCTTTCACAAATCCCAAAATCCCGGGAATGAAAATAAAGACCGGGATCGAATCCTCTACTAGTGTCTCACTTCGGAGAGACATAAATCGTTGCGACTAAGTATCTACAGGTATTTACTTATTAGCTTTCAGTCTGCTCGGCTGCCTATTCACGACGTGTAGGTACCATACTAGAATTCTGATGAAATTCATGAACATAATTGTCATACTTACATATTTTATTACATCCCAGCATACTACTAATATTAGCTAGGTCCTAAGTACTGGATATTTTACCTCTAGCATACTTGTCATTTCCTCTTCAGTTTCAAGTTGCTCAGTCACTGTACATCTGTAAATGAATAATAGTATAAGATATGTAATAAATGAGTAGTAGATAAATAAGAAGTAGGTATTTAGGTAGATACCTACTTACATCTTCGTTCATTTATTTTTACCTGGTACTACGCTGGACGATGGAAAGCGGACATCATAGACTTCCACTATACTATTATAAACTTTGTAGTTCCTTACTTGACATCATTTTCACCGTCCATTGTCACTGAATTATTATTACTAGTACCGTCAACTCACTGTCCATTGTCTGAATATTTTCTTTCTGATGGATTAGCCTTTTCTTCGATCTCCTATAAAAATACATGATAAATCTATATAATATTGCTAATAGTAGCAATTGCACAAAATTAGGGAAATAAAATAAACGTAGGTAGGAAGGAAGTAGTTAGGTATACTTACATTATTTCCACCAACTTTTTGGCTTTCAGAGCTCTGGTCTTCTTGAGCTTACTGATTTTCTTTATAATCCACATACACGTACACACAACAACACTGAGCAGTCAAAGTATATTTAGGGCGTGGGTATTATAAAAGTAACTTAGCACTAAAAGCGTCCTTGCGGGATAAAAATAAATATTTATGTACAGGTGATGTACAGTCGGTTTTCTTATATATTTACAAACTATTTAAACTAAATAAATAAATAAATATAATGCTGGACAATCCACACAGCACCATCTAGCCCCAAAGTAAGCTACTCAAAGCTTGTGTTATGGGTACTAGATAACTGATATATTTTTAATACAATATATACATAGATAGATCTATTTTTTTACTATACATATTAAATACCCAGACCAACGAAACAAATTTCTACAGATCGTGCACAAATTTGTTCCGAGGCGGGAATCGAACCCGCAACCTCCTGCGTCGCAGGCGGACCTTCGCCCACCGCGCCACATCGGTCGTCTAAAGCGTCCACAACTTAGAACAAATAAAATCAATTATTATAAACATAATTTCGACGAGTAAGGTGTGCGAGCACTAGGCAGACAAGCACAACCTCCCCGTACAACAGCCAGCGAGGCACTGCCGCCCGTCGCCCGCGCGACTACTTACTCCCACTAATCCTACGGAAAACTAGAAAAATAATATTTACCAGGTGAAAAACCGTCGCATCGCAAAATCGTACGTACAACTTGAAGACAAAGTTCTTGCCGACATTTAGGTGAAGAAAAAAGTACAAAATTCTAAGTCGTTTAGAAGTAGATACAAATTTAAAGTCCGAAACAGCTGAACTTTGTGAATTTTTTTCACTGGGAAAATGAACACGTAGAACATTTTTGTACGTACACTTTATAGATAAAATGTCAATTAAAGCCATATATTTTTTTCAGCTCATAAAGTCGACTCCTCTATGAGTAGATAGCCTCCAAAAATGACCATTCAGCTACTGTTTGCGCCTTAACTCTTCATGACTATGGATAGGACTGGATGAAGTAGGTAAAAAGTAACTTTTTATGAAATTCTGATGAATGAAATTTCATTGCATCTTACGAATAAGGTTACAGTTGCAAAACAACAACTTTCATGGAGACGGTTTTTTCTTATTATTTGGAAAAGTTGCGGCCAAATTCTGATAGACAACCTGGTAGATACATATTATCCTTCTTACAAATAAATATAAAAATTTGGTTTTAAGCACAAAACTATGCGGCTGTCCCAAACCAAAGCCAGTAAGAGCCATTGTGAAAAAATTACAGGAGAAGCGAATCAAAATTTTTTACCTGCCTCTTCAATATTAAGAAATTTGATGAACTATTTGTTCGTGATTATTTGGTAATGTTTTTTTTCAAATAGAGAGTATTAAAATCGAAAAACTGTAGCACATACACGTTTTATGAGACTTACTACATAAATATTTTCAGACGATTAATCAACAAACAAAATCAAAAACCTGGTATAGTCTCTTAATAGGCTTTAAAGTTGGAAGATTGGAATAGTTTATAGTGTTCGTCACTAAAAACCAAGTTTTTAAAAGTTTTACTCAAATTTGGCTGACCTGACTTAGCTTGATTTGACATAAAGTAATAAGTAAATGGTACAAAAAAATATCAAAAAAGACATTTATTAAAAACTTAGTAATAGCCAATCCCAAATTGAAAAACCTAGTAAGTAGTAATTTCAAACTCAAACACTATGAATGAAATGTTAATGGAAATGTTACATGCTAGGATTTTGATTTTGTTTCGCAATGTAGCAAGTGGAGTTACTAGGATTAGTGGGTCACGTCACTTTGATTCTAAATAAGAAGAAATACGGGTGTTTTTTCATAACACGTGGCTCAAAATTCAAGAAACGGATGACGATAAAAGCGTTTACAAAAAAAATGGCTCTTACTAGGTTTGGGAGAGCCGTATGAGCGGGCTAATCTTAGACCAATAGTAACGAAGAGCCGCTATAAACATCTCAAGAGACTCGCTAAATAGAGAGTAAGTTGGGTCAAGGGCCAGATCCAAAAAGGGGTTCTCCTGGACTCGGCGCGTATTGTCAGGAAGTTTCTCTGTCTGCAACCCTAGTCACCAGCTGCTTCAGCCTAGCTTCGCGGCCGGTGATCCACCGTTTTGTTTTTTTTTTTTTTTTTTCTATAGAACAGTTTTATAATATAAATAAATAAATAAAAAGCGCTTTATTCCGATATCACATATCACAACAATTTCTCATAACAATTTGCAAGACATATAATAAAGAATTCCTTTTACATTGCTTAAACCTACGATCGAATTAATGATAAAAATTATATTATTAAGTCAGTCACAAGAAAATAATTAAATATTAGTATGTCATGCATTAAATTAAAATATTCATTCGTAATCATCGTGTTTCTTGCTGTCAGTTTATTTAATTGTGATATGGACCTGGTGTATGCCTCCTCCAAGGATCTCCAATTCTCTCTATCTCTAGCTTTGCGCGTCCATATTTTCCCAGCTATTTAGTTTTATAATATATATATTTTTATAATTACTAGCTGCATCCCGCGACTTTGCCTGCGTGTACGCTTATTTGTGAAATAGAGAACAATATGTGTGTCAAAAACAGAATAAAGAATAAGACATGTTTTATTATTTACATGTTTTATTACTTTCATCATGTTTTCAGTGAATCTGTAAACTAGGGAATGTTTTTGTCATCAGTTTTAAAATTTTATTGCACAACCCACCCCCAGTTTTTTAAGAAAAAATACGTGATATTAAATAAACTATGAAATTTAGAATTTGAAACAATTTCAGAAACCATTAGATGTAGACTGAATATTGACATAGGTACATGTTCCAGCGATTTCTAAAATTCAATCAACAACGCTGGTCTTCCTGTAGTGCCGTTTAGTGAAGTCAAACATTTTCACATAAAATATTTGATTATCGCTTATATTTTGTACTTTTTTCTTTCTTTTGGCGTTTTTTTTTCTTTTTATCGCCTTTTAAGTCACTATTACCGGTTTTCGGTTGTCCCGAAATAGAATCAGAGTGTTTCACAATAAATTTATCTCTTGTCTTCTCCGTCTCCTTGAAAGTTGTTGTTTTGCAACTGTAACCTTATTCGTAGGATACGACAAAATTTCAGTCATCAGTAAATTTTACCTTCATCCAGTCCTATCCATTGTCGTGAAGAGTTAACAAACAATAACACAAACTACATTGGGACAGCCGCATAGTTTTGTGCTTAAAACCAAATTTTTATGTTTATTTGTAACAAAGATAATATGTATCTACCAGGTTGCCTATCAGAATTTGGCCGCAAATTATCCAAATATGTAATAAGAAAAAACCGTCTCCTTGAAAGTTGTTGTTTTGCAACTGTAACCTTATTCGTAAGATACAATGAAATTTCATTCATCAGAATTTCATAAAAAGTTACTTTTTACTTCATCCAGTCCTATCGATAGTCACGAAGAGTTAACAAACATCCATCCATCCATCCACACATATTTACATCTCGACATTCAAACTTACGCATTCACAAGATTAGTGTTATGTCTGCGGTAAATTAGATATGTATCGAACAACCTTCCTGCAAAATTTAATATTCATCCGTAACTTTTTTCTGATGTTTGAAATAAAGAGGTATTGGAAGGTATTAAAAAGGTATTAAATATTTACAAAGGATTTTTCAAGTTTTACTGCCTCTAACTATGTGAAAAAGATGTGGTCCAGACAACCTGACGTCAGAATGTCTGACCACTTTCTTTTCAAATTATTTCACAGCTCATCGAGGTACCTACTAAATAATTTAACTGAGGTATCAAATAGTATTGAAAAGGTATTGTAATTTGATAGTTTCCAAATATAAAATATCGCACTCCAGGTCCAGGGGTCCTGACGCTAACTATCGTGGGTTCTTCATCTTTATCAAGTGCTTCATCATCACAACATGTTAGGTCATTCAAGATCTAACTAAATAAGTACATGCCTATCTAGAACCTGGCTCATGATTTGTTGAACAAACTTGATCAATTTTCCTAGAATGGGATTTTTTGAAAAAATTTGATACTTGAAGTCAAAGTTTTCGTTTGTACCCGTTTGTACCAATCTAATTGAGCTAGATTCATGTTAGGTCATTCAAGATCTAAAAACATGCCTATCGAGAACCTAACTCATAATTTAATTTTGTTGAGCAAACTTGACCAACTTTCCTAGAATAGGATTTTTTGGAAAAATTTTGATTCTCCGTTTGTACCGCTGCAATTGAGCTAGATTCACGTTAGGTCATTCAAATTCTATCTAAAAACATGCCTATCTAGAACTTGGCTCATGATTTGTTGAACAAAGTTGATGAATTTTCCTAGAATGGGATTTTTTGAAAAAAATTGATACATTTAGTCAAAGTTTTCATTTGTACCCGTTTATACCGCTCTAATTGAGCTAGACTCATGTTAGGTCATTCAAGATCATTCAAGATCTCAAAACATGCATATCTAGAACCTAGATCATGATTTGTTGAACAGAGTTGATGAATTTTCCTAGAACGGGATTTTTATTAAAATTTTGATACTTAATGTCAAAGTTTTCGTTTGTACCCGTTAACCGTTTGTACCGCTCTAATTGAGCTAGATTCATGTTAGGTCATTCAAGATCTATCTAAAAACATGCCTATCGAGAACCTGGCTCATGATTTGTTGAACAAACTTGAACAACTTTACTAGAATGGGATTTTTTTGAAAATTTTTGATAACTTTCAGTCAATGTTTTCGTTTGTACCCGTTGAAACCGCTCCAATTGAGCTAGATTCACATTAGGTCATTCAAGGTCTATCTCAAAACATGCATATCTAGAACCTGGCTCATGATTTGTTGAACAAAGTTGATGAATTATCCTAGAAAGGAATTTTTTTTTAATTTTGTTTATCGTTTGTACCCGTTTGTTTCGTTCCAGTTAAGCAAGATTTATGTTAGGTCATTCAAGATCTATCTATAAACATGCCTATCTAGAATCTGGCTCATGATATGTTGAACAAACTTTATCGATTTACAAAATATGGTATGTTATCAACATAATTTAATGTTTATGTTCATGTGTTTTGTTTTAAGGTAGAACTTAAATTGTATTATTTAACCTTAAATACTTTTGCAATTTCAAGGTTATCGATGATATTGCCTAAGTTTCACGAAATATTCAATTTTGAAGTCCAATCACCCGTACGTAGGTCACAACCGACAGTTGAAAAACCTCCCCCTCCCTATAACTTTTTTCTCCTTATGGTACAAACGAAAATTTTGTCGGTACAATCGGGTACACACCCGGTACAATCGAATAGGATCAAAAAAACATGAATATCTTAAAGTTGGTTGCCAGGTTCACACAGCTATGCTCGGAGTCTCTCTGAAGGTTAGAATTTGAAACGAATACATCCGACAGAGAACCAAAGCTATCGACATAATCAATGGGCCTGCCATATCTCGCGAAGAACCGACATCCGATGGGGTAAACGTGTTCTTGAGTGGAGACCGCGACTCGGTAAACGTAGTGTAAGACGCCCTCCGGTCCGATCTGCAAAAGACTGCTGGCAGATGCTGGATGCGTCAAGCTGAAGACAGGGCGCTATGGCGCTCATTGGGGTAGGCCTATGTTCAGCAGTGGACTAATAAAGGTTGATGATGATATGTTATGAATGATAGGTACCTATAATACCTACCAGGTTTCCTATCAAAATTTGGCCGCAAGAATTTTAAAATAATTTATTTGTAATTGATTTTTGGAAAAGCACTTCGTTCACTTGTTTGTCATTTATGAATTATATATCAAAATAAAGCTACTTTTTTCTCTTTATTATCATGTACTTACCTATGGTTGCCTAATAAAATCCGGCCGGCTTTCCTACGCTTTTAAGCCTTTATTCAGTCAGTGTTTTACTTAGCCAGTTAGTGTTTTACTAAGCAGTTTTTACAAAAATCAATTGAGTAAAATATTTTAATTTAAAATAAGTAATTGCGGCCAAATTTTGATAGGCATCCTGATACCTATATATATATACAGGGTGTTAGTGTGAACACCGTTGTCCTTGAAACCAGAGGTTCAGCATCATGAGTAGAATCCAAAACCGATGAGAAAAGCTTAACACCTATTTTAGTTTTGCAAGATTTTGATATTTCATGTCTTCGCTATCGTACACGATGCCATAGTCACTCTACATACTTTAAGTACCTACCTACGTAAGGACTTATACCCGCGCCTTACTTGGATCGTAACTTCATTACTTGTGCCCTTCAAAAGACGGGGTATTCGCACAGAAGGTGATCCGACACTGAGGTGCACATGCCACGTGTCGCCTGGTCGAAGTACTTGTGTCACGTGTTTGTGAGCAAACGTTTAGTGTTTATAAAAATTTTCTTTAAAAAATGAGTAGAAAATAGAATCATTTTTTTTCATCCGTTTTGGATTCTACTCATGATGCTGAACCTCTGGTTTCAAGGACAACGGTGTTCACACTAACACCCTGTATAGGTATATATATAAGGTCAGTTGGGGGAAGTGCGGCGTATTTTATTTTGAGTTCACTTTGCACTCGAATTGTGTCTATACTGTGAACATTTTTAAATAATTTATTTCAGTACCACATTCCCTGATGAATTATCTACGTATGGAACCTGCAATTTTAGAGTTCTGATGTAGTTTTCTATGTATTTCATTGGATTTTTAACAGCGTGTCCATGGCCGCACTTACCCAACGAAATGGGGTAAGTGCGGCAGGGGTCTACAAATGCCAGTAAATGACTCTTTTTTGTAATTTCAACGTGAATATCAGAAAGAGGAACGTTCAAATAGAAGTCTATATTTGACTCTTGGATCCTAGAAATAAGGATTTCCGAAAAAAATAGAAAATTGTGAAATGGGGGAAGTGCGGCATAATTTCGAAGGAACAATCTATCCAGTGGTCCTAAACATTAGTACCTACCTAGTATACCTGACTGCCCAAGAAGGAAGATAAAGGTAATGGGATGTATGTACTATGTTTTTTTGACAACAAAGCTCAAAATGATGAAGTTTATGTACACTTTAAAAAATCCATCATTTATTATGTGTAATTTATTGATTAAAATGCTTTTTAAAATGAAAAATAGTGTTTAAATTATTATTTTTTATTAATTTAACTTATTGATATTACGAAAATCCAACAATTCAGAAAAATTAAGAAACAAGTAGAAAAGGCAGTATCAAAATAAACTTATATCAAAAACTTAATAATTTAATAAATTAAGTTTCATATTTTTTATATTTATCAGAAAATTATGCATAATTTTTAGCATTCGTTGTTTTCTTAGAATAATAAGCAACTTAATAATATTCAGTTTCTCATAAGTTCCCAAAACTAATTTAGTGACTATGTATTATTATTTTTTAGAAAACTTAATTTATTAAGTTGCCATAGAAAATAAACGTTTCAAAAATAAATCTCGCCTAATATTTTCTAGATTCAGCCTTTCATAAGTTCGAAATATTAAGGCGGTTTGAAAACTTAATTTTGCATATTAGAGGTATTATAACGACATTCAGTCTATCTTACGATTCCTCCGGCTGACCAAATATTTAAAATAAATAGGTACCAATACAATACATTTTGCTCCCAAAACATAAGGTTGAAAACCGCTGACTTGGGGTAAGTGCGGTATAGTGCCGCACTTCCCCCAGGCATGGTAGCCGCACTTTCCCAAACGGTGCAACTTGAGGTGAAATTTTTGAACTGGGATTAAAGCTTATTTCGCATAGATACAAATAAAAGAGAAATAATAATTACGGCCACAGAATTTTTTTTTGGCCACGTGGCCAAACTTCTCATTTAATAACTAAGCATCGAGAAATTGACATAGCCTCTAATAAACTAATTCATCTTCTTTACAACGCCAACTAAAAATTTCAAAGAAAGCGTCAAGTCAATATCAACAATTATTCTAACTTGTCCTTCTGATTATACATTGCCCACTAATTTACTAAGTCGGCCACAGAATTTGCAACTCATCACCATTTTACGTTTTAAAGCTTCAATACAAGCTCCTCAAATATTATATATTCAAGCTTCAATAGACAACATCATATAATTATTACTTAACATGTAAAATAATACTTCATATTCTAATAACGTGAAAATAGCCTCTGTACGATTTGGCGCGAGTTAGCGACATGACAACAACCGGCCATTTGCACCAATCAGAGAGCGCCATTCGATTCTTTTACCGACCCGCCCGTGTTTGTTTATTGTGTTTGTTCGTGCGTTCGTATTGCAATAGTTTCATCTGTATTTCATTTATATTTGTTTATGACATCGTGAAGAGAATCACTAGGGGTCCAACTTTGGTTCAGGTGATTGACCCCAAAGTTAAATGACCTCAGCGTTAGAGGTCAATGAACTCAAAAAAAACATGAAGAATTACCCCGATTCAGAGCATTCCGATATGAGTTGATTAGGTTCAATTCGAGTGACGGATCCGACACAGAGTACCCCGACTCCACGTGGTCTTGTGCGTGGCGCCCCTAGAGTGTATTTAATAAGCCGGAGGCGTGAAGGGAGTGCAGCCTCCGCCAGCCGTAACAAGGGACAGGCACCGCGCGTGCCGTAGCGGCTGAGGCTGGTCGCCGAAGGCCACCAAAAAGCCGAAGCTGCGGAGGTGAGCAGTGGTGCCTGACCCTTGTTACGCAATGGCGGAGAGGCTGCACTTAAACACAAATAAAATAACTACATTTATACGAAGCTCAGGATCTAAAGAAAACAATAACGTATTACAGATCCAATCTAAGCAAAAATCTTCTTTTTGTAGCACAGCAACGCACACGTATCAACTACGATGTGTATTGAAATCCGAGTGAGAAATAAAAATGGCTACAACTCCTACTTCCTCAAAGCAGCGCTCCCAATTTTTTTTCAGGGTACTAATTTTGGGTCTCTTGTCTCATGACAAGAGACCCAAAATTAGTACCCTGTAATGAGCAATGTTATTGCTAAAAGCACCATCTAGTCATCTAGATGGTGCTTTTAGCAATAACATTGCTCATTACTTGAATAATGATGCTTGCCGCACTTCCCCCAACTGACCTTATTCAAGTTATTCCAAATATTCATAAAAATTTGGTTTTTAGCAAAAAACGATGAGCGGCCTAATCCTGCAGCAGGATCACAGACTATTTGGCACGGCCGATTTGCCGAAATTGCAAGAAGAACTTCAAAGACGTCAACCTTTCTTTTCAAAGACATCATCAACATTGTCCACCAACTTCAAGACGAATCCGTCACTTCTGTCAGAGTTGACGGGGTGGATTTAGGTACTTGATGAAAACCAAAGGTATGAAATTGGAGTAACATATTTTACGTATTAAGCGGCCCTTACCTTTTATCTCCTTTCTGTATATTTCCCAAAGTTTACAATAATGTAGATTTTACTTACCTAGCGTACCATAGCGCAGGTGCAACCTAGGTTTATTTATTAAATCTGTTTGTTTCAGCTCGCGTGATAACATTAGAGAGTTCATAAAATTAATAATAATGCTGGTTGCTGCAACAAAAATTACTTGGAAGAAATAAAAAAAACCTTCTTCCCGGCGCAATTATATGTAAAAACGATGAATGCAGAGCAGCACCAGTTTCACTTTAATGTAGAAAAAGCTTTGAAAAACTACACAATTTGATAAAGAAAATTGAAAATTCTAGATTAACATAACCCGGTACTTAGGTACGTCTAGAAATTTGCATGATGCAAGAAACCTTGTGACTTCAGACTTTAAGACTGCTTCCACCATCCCAGCCAGTGACGGCGGAACCAGTTTAAAACATAATGTTACTTCTTCAAATCCTAGTTCCTTTAGGTTTGACAAAACAAACGTAGAGCCCCAAAAGTTGAAAGGTAAGAAAGAGCACACACCAACTGTGTCAACACTAGATAATAAAAATTGTTCTAACTACCATTACCTAATTGTGCCATTATCTAGCACATTTTCCTGACAAAAATAATGGTCTGTAAACCCTGAAATCATTTAATTTTTTTCTAAATTTTTTTGGCCCCTGAGAGCTCGTTCCCACTTGTCGTCTGTTGGATCCGGGTTTTAATCGGATGATTAGGTGGCAGCACATTTTATATGAAGCTATTCTCACTTGTCGGAAACCAATAGGTATTTTTTGTCGACACCGACACAAAATATTGGTTATTTTAAGTAGGTTCTTTAATGGAAATTGTAACGCTGTGGTTTACCTCAATCTTCTATCTATCTATTCTTATAATAAAACTGTAAAAGGTCCAATTCTGTACATTGAAGATATTTTGAATTTTTTTTTTGGAGGGCACTACCTATCGATAGTTACTCAAGCCAAAACTGTATTTATTTTCATTCATGTCTGTCTGTATCGTAAACGCGCATCACGCCGAAACTACTTGATGGATTGAAATGAAACTCGGCATAATTATAGGTCATACTACGAGGAAGGACATAGGATACTTTTTATCCCGGAAGTCAGTAAGGTTCTCATGGGAGAGGGTATGAAAGTAAAATTCCTTTACCGCGCATCACGCCGAAACTGCTGAATGAGTTGGAATGAAACTCGGGACGATTTGAGTTCATACTACAAGGAAGGACATGGGATACTTTTTATCCCGGAATCCGGTAAGGTTCCCCTGGGAGAGAGGGTGAAAGAAGAATTCTTTAACCGCGCATCACGACGGAAGTGAATGAATTCGAATGGAACTCGGGACGATTGGACATGGGATTCATTTTATCCCGGAATTCAGTTTGATTCCCCTGGGCTATACGTTCAGATGTTCAGATGCTGTGAGAAATTTTTGAAAACCCGTATAGCTCAGGGGAACCAAACTAAATTGAACTGATAAACGCGAAAGTTTGTAAGTATGAATGGATAGATTGATAGATGGATGGATGTTTGTTACTCTTTCACGCAAAAACTGTTAACGGATCTGAATGAAATTTGCCACAGAGATAGATTATAAGCTTGAATAACACATAGGCTTTAATTTATTCTGAAAATCCCACGGGAAAGGCAAATAAAATCGCGAGTAGGTACTCGAAATACTAATCATGCGTAGACGAAGTCGCGGGCACCAGCTAGTAACAAATAAAAAAAAAGAAATTTCGGGTTTTTTGTCAGGCCTCTACGCTCACAAAAAATCGTGGCGGACGGATCTTGCTTGCCTATGAGTAGGTAAGGTACCTAAGTATAGAGCTGTTCACATTGATCGGATGTCGGGGCCGAAGACCCTATTAATATAAATAATACATCACAACAAGAACTTCATCGACATCCATCTTGTAGAGTCGCATCGCGTAGAGTGAAATTGAAATTGGCACCAGCTTTGACCGTGGTGGCCGACAACCGATTATTAACCGTTAATGTAGAACCGTAGAACCTTTAATGCAGAAGCTCCGAAAAACGGATCCAACAGACGACAAGTGGGAACGAGCTATGATTGGCGAGTACTTAGTTCTAGAATTACTCAACAGCAAATTCCTGTTGAGACATGTCAAAGAAGAAAATGGCTGATATCATCGACGAAGCAAAGTATGCGAGAGGAGAAACAATTCGTGGGCCTTTAAAGCTCAATTCAAGGATTATGAGTCTCGCGCAACCAAAAAGAATATACGTGCAGGCACACAGCGAAGAGTATCAAACTAAATATGGACGGCACCTACCCTGTATGGCGGGGCTAGCATGGACGCCAACCCCTCCACCGCTGAGCTCTCACAAATCTATCCATGGTAACCTCCCATCGCCCAAGAACAGGATGCGACGTAAAGCGATATCCAACGTGGCGGTGAAACAGTCGTCTTCGCCGCAAGTGCAGACAAAACGCGTGAGGCCAAAAGGTGAATTTGCTTATTCTGGCTAAGTCTTTTTAGGGTTTTGTTCAGATTCGTAACCCTTGTGGTCTCGCAACCACAATCTATTAACTTGAAATTTAAAATAACAAAAACTAGGTATAGTAGTGCGCATCTACAGACACGACAATAGACTGACAAGAAAATAAATTGCATCTTTTTAGGAACACGATCTGCGAAAGACTTCAAGCGAAATCTGGATGCAAACTGAAGACGCTATCGCGCTCATTAGGGGCTGACTATGTCCAGCACTGGCAACTTAACTAATATACCTACGTTGATGATTAACGTCTTTTCAAGTGATTTATCAAAAAGTTTAAGTACAAGTATATATATTTTAGTAATTATTGAACACAGATAAGACCAGGCAAACGCGTCGTCCGGTCAGTTATAAAAAGCAAACGATGGCGGGATCGCGAAAGACCACCTCTCTCAAAGCTCCTGATCGGCCAGAAAACGTGTAAGTATACCTGTACGGTATGTATCGCTTTAGCAAAGTTTTAAAACATTAAAAAAACACTACTGATCAGGGGGGTTAAAAATAACTTCCCACTAGGCCCCACACAAAACAGCACTGTGTTGTACAAATTGCGCTGTACTATGATATGACAGTAAAAAAATCTAAACATAGTAAATAACATCATTCCAACCCATCATACTTCTCTGATAGTTTTATTGATCTTATTATAAGATCACGGGTTGATCAACATATGGCCAACTTTCAGCACCCATCTTTCTCCCATCATGAACTTCTTTACCTTGCCTACAAAATCTGACCTCCTAAGACCAAGCCAATGGCTGTCAGCCAACGCAACTTCTTACGGCTTGATTTCACAAAACTTGTTGAAGCAGCTACAGCAGTTGACTGGGTTATCCCAGTCAACTGCTGTAGCTGCTTCAACAAGGATAAGACTCTATCTTATGATAAGACTCTATCTTATGATAGAGTCTTATCCTTCTATAGAAGATAAGGTAGACTTTCTCAACACTAACAATATTAGTTCCTTTATACGACATTTATGCTCCCAATGAAAAATGCACCAGCACCTCGATGATATAACTCGAAAGGCCATGACAAGAAAGGAAAAAGCTTTTCAAAAATTATAAATTAATAGATATGAAGAAAATTGGAACTCCTACAAACATCTTCGTAATCGCTGCAATATGTTAGTTCGAAATGCTAAGAAAAAACACATTTTGACACAAATGGATATTACTTCTCCGGCAAGCTTATGGAGGTTTCTGAACTCTCTGGGAATCGGTAGACAGAGGTCTCATAATATTATTTAATACAATAAATAAACAAATATATTCTTAATACAATAATTGATGCCTTAAACAAACACTTTACTTCTAGAGACAAAATAGATGCTGACCTAAAAACTATAGCTCTTACTCAAATTACTAATATGGCTCTACCAAAAAACGACTCTTTCACCTTTACAACGGCTAGTGAAGATAGCAAAATAACAATAACTGTTTTTGGCTTTGTTATTGGTCATGATTTGCGGTAAATTGTGTTTGATTCATGAAAACACGTGAAAATTTTAGTCCATTTCTGTCAATGTGTGAGTGAACACAGATAGTGTCGTACCAAAGATGTATTATCTACGGAACGTAGTACTCGATCTTAGTGTCGTACACCCGACTACTTGACATTGTTCAAAACATAAAGAAGAAAAAAGTTAAAAATCAATAATTTAGGTAGTGTTGGCGGTATTCGAACCCGTACTAACGGGATGTATCTAAATTGTGTGGATATTTTATTATCAAAAAGCAAAAAGTACTTAGAATTATTACTTAGTAGTTTCGTAGTTTTAGTAGTTTTACCCATCCGACTGTTCGAACCGCTAGTCCAAAGTGAGCTATTTAAATACGGTGAAAATTTGTATTATTATTTAATCAATAAATCAAAAAAAACTTGGAACAACTTTCTCATTTAAAATTAATTAATGTTATTGTGAACTAATTCAAATCATTTGTCAATTCCAATGATTTTACGAAATGAATAAATGGTATGAAAATTATATTTTTTTTTACCTTTCATTTGTAAGATATTCCAAAGCTAATAAGCTAGTATGTAAATAACATTACCGTCTGCGCCTTTTTACTTAAATTGTTCGAAATAATAAAAGAAAATTCCCTCTTAATTAAAAAAAAATTCAAATATTGAGTGCTTTAAAAAAACAAGAACCGAAAATTAGTTCGGTAGTTGTTTTACTGAATTAATTTTAGATGTAATTTAGTAATGTCCCGAAAAAGGAAATATTGGGCCAAAATATTTAGTCCTACCTAAGGCGTTTCCAATCTCTGTTAATTTTCGAACAGTAGGTATTTTAGCTCCACTGAATTTATAAGGTTTGCCTGTTGAGTGAGTAGTAGCGGCCACTCACTCACACAGGCAAGCTCTTTTTGCTCTTCCCAAATACAAGCTCCATAGATGCTTTCAACACTTGAAAAATTGCTTGGTACATAAAAAACAACATACCATTTGCGGCAAATAGGTAAATAAAGTAGGTACTAGACTTGGCAAGATGATATGAGACAAAATTAGAAAGACTTGCCCAGGACATAAAATCTCATTCTAGTCCCACTACGCTACGCTGGTATTTTTTTTTTTCAAAAAAACAGTACATTTCCTTACAACGTTTCTGCCAAACTGTGTAGCAGTTTGTCGGCAGTCTAATGAATGACTAATGAAGTGAAAATTAACTTTATAACCTACTTTGTAACCATTTACTTATATATTTTTTCAGAGAACAGATGGTGGCGCTGGAGACTTACGTGAGGAGCCATTACGGAAGGTTTCGTTCCACTGAGCCAACCCAGTCGCGGGACCAGATGACGGTGCACAAGTCGCGTGTCCTGTTTCAACGCCACGAAAATTCTATAACCGATTGTAAGTGTTGTTAATTTTTTGCCAAACTGAAATGCAACATGAATATTAAAGTAAGTATATTAGAAACAGAAAACATCGTCTAAAGAACACTGAAATTATCATTATATCTATGAGGGTAGGTACCTACTACACATATAATTTTCTTCGGCAGTGTCAGCGGATGAGGTCAGTAAAGAGCTTCACCACATTATAGACAAAATGGTAACCAGCTCATCAGTATCAAACCCAAAGTCAACTCTCACCATTGATGAGACCAACTTCAAAGTAAATCGAAGTTTAATACACGGACCAACAAATTCAATCAACGATGAGGATTTTGACAGCAAACGCACTTATTCGGACTTCGATATAGCTGTACTCGATGATAAACTATTGAATACAGCCGTTCAAAGCCAAGGTATTGGAGAAATACGGGACGACACCTTTGATAACGATACCTTTGTTATTCCGCAAGACCAGCTACAAACATCAGCTCATACTTCATTCTACAAAGATAAACTAGAAAGAACACTATACTCTCAGATCTCTGGTGCATTTCAAAAGCGTCTGCTACTAAAGAACAGGACGTTGACACCCAACCAGGAGTTCCATCTTGAGGCCGGTGATAATAAATCGTTAATTGTTAAATCAACAGTTTCCAATGTTTCTGATTTGAAAGCAGATTCCAGACTCGGTCCTCACCTAAATTGGGACTTGTCAAAGCTTCCTGTCAAGATTGCGACGGTAGGATACGCTTTCCCCGAAACTGAAAGTTTTCCAAATCCTGAACTAACATCTCTTCCAGAATTCTCCACTCCGAACATAACTGGCTACAGATCTGCTAAAGTCAGTCATCAAGAAACGTATATGGACCACCCAGCTCAAGTACACGTTCAAGATATTCTCATAAAAAAGTACACTGGCTCAGTGATTTCAGATAACCACGAAGATATTAACGACGTTGATAAATGTACCAAAACCGATATATCATCATTTTACAAACAATCTGTATCAACTTCTATATCTGTAACATCAATTGAAGCCAATGCACTCGCTCAAGAAAATGTAGATTACTCAACATCTCTCGAGATATTGATGGGATTACTTAATGAGGTACAAAAAATAACACGTCTTAACTCTCCCAAGGATATAGAATATAGGAATCTGGAAACTATGTTGAGAGGTGCTGTCACTGAGGTCAACGAACACCGCGACCTAATGACGACGCTGTCGCTTGACTCCTATTTTGTCTCAGATAGATTGAGCGACAACCCGAATCCACATTATTTATTAGTCGACAAGGAAGTGGGGGTTGACATGATTGTTAAGAAAGAGTTAATAGACACGTTCACAGATGTTCCGTCTATCTTCCCAATCGTCCTAAACCAGGATACCAGCACATGTTCTCTTGTCTTCCCCAAAAGTTCAAATCAGTCCATGAACTCACTTGATTACTACCCCTCGATGTGTTCCAATGAATTGTACACCTCTCACTCTAATAATAATATAATTGATTTACCTTTGGTAGAACCCGTTGACAAAAAAGTGAAACGGGTCAAAAAGGTTGATAATAACGTGAAAAGCTATGAGAAAGCGCCACAACATACAAAGCATAGTATACGCAGAAATGCTCAGGTGGCACTGTCAGTTGTACGAACAAAACGCAATCACAAAACAACTGTGGATTTTGACCCGTTAATAAAAATTAAGAGGGATGTATTAGTTACTGTGTATTCTATTCTAGTTTTCACAGTCTTCGCCGCGTTATCATTTCCTGATATGGCTTTATTTGGAGCAATCATACCATCATTCCAGCTTTGTTCAAAATTTTATTAACAAAGATAGTTTTAGTAGGTACCTAGTATGCAACTAAATTTGTCTATTTCTATACTAAATATGTATTTATTGTTGTTTGTGCTACGTGTATAAATAAATTGGTTATTAAGTTTGATCATATAGGTATATTATAAAGGAATCCTTCATTGTAAAATCCTTATTACCAGATTCGCTGTAGATCTTACTTAATTTTCGGCCAGAGCTAGCATAACCCAGCGATAAATCTAAAACGCTGCACCCGTAGCTTTTTCTTATCCGATTATGTAGTAAGTATGCAAAATTTCATTTAAATCGTTGCGGTACTTGCCAAATGAAACGAAAGCAACGTTTGTACGAGGGCTCGGATGTTCGCACTCATCTTAAAGCTTTTTTAAATGTGAACTTTGATTTTACCAGTCGCAAAGGTGGAGGGATATTGTTCCAACAGTTGGTTGCCTGATAGCGAAAACTTCCCCTCAATGCCTCGGTCTTAGTTAAGTTGCTATAGTGCAGGAAATTTCTTGTAGGCCTTAAACTGTAAGTATTTACCTACTTTTGAAATTACTTAGTTTCGAAAATAAATATTCTGGAGATTCGAACTTTACGACGCCATGTACTAAAACTGCCAGGTGCAAATGCCTGCGCGAAGCCATGTTGAGCGTGGATGAGTTGTTAATGAAAAGCGAGTCGTGCGTTCGCGGTGGGATATCACAGCAAACCTTACAGCACGCATTTTCCCTCTCCTCACTCCATTTTTATAAATTTTTCAATAGTCAAGAGTCTTGACTATTGAAAAGAAGAAAGGCGAAAATGGACCCAAAAATTTGAGGAAACGTACATGGTCAGAATTTGGAACATTCATTCTTTTGATTAAGGGGCTTTTAATCAGAAAATCTCATAATTTTTAAAGTTGGGAATCGTAAGTTATAAACGTTTTAATATTTTCAAAAATGTAATAACGAAACGAAATCAATGATGAAAAAAAGCGAGAGAAATAAATTAAGTGCCAATAATGGAACGTTCAAACGTCAAACTACGTGTCAAATGGCAAAGTCAGTTGACATGCGTGCAACGTTTTGACTTTGATTTTGTTTTCGAATAATCTTAGGCCTCATTCGCACGAGAGCTTAAAAAGCTTTGCGTTCAATCCCAACGTTGGCGCTTTTATAACGTTCTCGAAATTATTATTCATATGGGCGCTTTTAAATAACTTAGTTAAGTTATGTTTCCTCTCACGCTTCCGTACGACGACGTCGAAGTGGTTATACTGCTAAATTACTGCGTTTGCGATATCACCTATACTGTACAACGACTGGCATTGAGTTATATAAAACAATTAATGAAGTTTCATAAATTATGATCTTCTTATTCCCTTTAACGCACAACGCCCAGCGCTCAAAATGGAACACTGCTCGATAAAAAAGCGTCGCGATTTAAAAGCGCTGTCGTATGAACAAGTACTTGGAAATGTATTTGTTCTAATAGTACGCTTTTAAAAGGGCGTTAAAAAAGCTCACGTGTGAATGAGGACTTAAATGGGACAGGAACTTCAAATTGCCAATTTCAAAGCGATGACTAATATAAAGCTTAGAATAATTACGCTTAGAACCGCAGTAGGGTCACGCGAAGCGGAGACATTTAAAGGTAGCCTATAAAGGCTACGTACATCTCTCGACTCGTCAGTATATTATTATTAAAGAAGGATAAATACGTTGATTTTGTTATAGATTTCAATTAGATCTTGATAAAATGAGTCTCAGATCAAATTCGATCAAATCACATCATCAAATTCGAAATCATCATCGAATTTGCACAAGATTTAGATAAAAATGTCAATTAGTTATAGGTAGGTACAGCTGTACAAAGTACCCAGTCAAAAAAAGTAGGTAGGTACAACTTATTCATGAAAAGCAAAAGTAATTGATTTCATTACTTAGGTAGAGTGAGTGGGGGGAAGATGAAAAAAGGGGTAAGACAAAAAGTCTTCCATAACACCAGATTTATAGTACTTATTGCAGTGCTGGCTACATCGTTAGGGCCACAAATTCAATACGTTACACACCTCAGTCAGCGGTTGCCGATGAGAACGCCTGGTTGTGTGTAAAGTGCAATTTTCTACCACAGTGTTTTTTTCAGAAGCCACTCAAGTGATTTCATCTTGCCCCGTGTCTTGTAAATTGAATTACAAGGCAGGTACGAGTGTTTAATTGAAACATCTGCCTATTATTTTTTGTAGACATTTATGTAATTATTTCTAAATCTATCTATTTCTCGTATTTTAGAATTTATTTCAACTTTTTATCTTTCCCCATTTACATTTAACGGGGTAAGACGAACATATCTAAGTTTTCTTCTTGACCCTTTTTCAGGTTTCATACTAAAAGCCAGAGGTCCTCAAACTGTATCTTTGTGTAAGTTTCAGCAAGAAAAATAAGAAATAAGAAAAAAATGCTGAAAGTAGTAAAACAAAAAAAAAACAAGAATAGGTATGCTAAGAAATGTGAAATAAAAATAGAAATCCAATAGAATAAGAAAATACGTGAAAAATTACAAAAGTAAAAAATAAACAATTATTTTATGGTGATGAAAAAGAATATTCATAAAGGTTTCATGTGAAATAAAAAAAGATTTCAGTTTTTATTTGATTTTTCATTACAAGATAATATTTTTTTCTTCAGTCAAATCTTATGCAAATTGGCTGCAAAGTTTGAGAATCTCTGCTTCAATCTTCCCCCAGTGGGGTAAGTTCGGAATATATTATATTTTTAAATTAGTTATATCTTTGTTAAAAATAGCTATTTTGGCACTACAGTCAGTTACAACTTTTTAAATTACTTAACACTATAGACTTAGGACCATAAACTTTGCCTAAGACCTGCCTAAGACACGTTTTAACGATTTTTTGTGATTTTGAGATTTTTATTCGATCTTACCCCGTCACCTTTTCATCTTCCCCCTGTTTCAATTAAGTAAAAATAATATTTTAAATTACAGTTTTCTACTTTTTGGACAGCTTTATTAGGCTTTTATTGACATATTATAAAAATCTAGTCTTTACCCTTTAATTATGTCTAATTTATTTTTAGCTTAAGTTAATATCTATTCTTCTACAAGGATTCAAAAACAACACTGACCATCTCATCAAAAAACCGTTCGATCTTGCCCCCACTCACTCTACCTGTTTTAGATAACTGTAGGGTGCTTTAATGAAAAAGTCTTGGGGAGTCAAAATAATGGTCACAAAATAGTTTTATGTTGTTTATTGTAGGAAATGACCTTAGAGTAACTAGACATAGAGTGATAATTTCACACAAAATTCCGCTTTAACTTGAAGCCATAAAATATTTTTTCAACATTTTATTGTAATGGCGTCTGTTTTGTATAAGATTGATTTTTGTACCTAAACTAATGTTTTCATCATCATCATCATCATCATCATCAGCCTATATTAGTCCACTGCTGGACATAGGCCTCCCCTAATGAGCGCCATAGCGCCCTGTCTTCAGCTTGACGCATGTTTAATGTTAACTAATGTTTTACTCAAGCATAAAAGATTCCAGGTTGTTATTATTTATATTGAATCTTGGACTGTTTTTAATGATTATGTGAAGAGTTGTGACACCCTTCCACTGTACAATAAGTAATTTTTATTAGAGCTCTTCCCCGTACGACTTGACATAATGCAATGTTGAGTCAAGTGATGTACTTACAACTTAGCCTTTAAAGGCTAACTTGAAATGGCTTCACTTCGCGTGAGCCTACTGCGGTTCTAAGCCTAATTATTCTAAGGAAATGACAATAACTCATTACCTATATTATTATAACCTAACTTCGTTCATTGTTAATATAATATCTTTTTATTCCCAACTTTATAATAAGAAGCTAAATTCTAATATCATTTTGTTTGTCTTGCTAAGTTGTATGAATATTGATTGATTTCGTTCATGAACGCGGCAAAAAATGGGTGGGGCTGAGAGTTAAAGAACTTCGCCAGTCTTCTTTATAAAATGGAGTCAAAGTTCAAAATTATGTCTATTCACCCCGTTTTAAAGTCTCCACACACTGAAGCCGGAGGCGGAGCGGAGGCGAAGGCGTGCGAGTTGTATTCTTTTGAGTCGTATGAAAGCCTACACACACCGCAGGCGGCGGCGGCGCGGCGGCGCGGTGCCATAGGAAAAACCGTTACGCCGCCGCCGCCTTCGCCTCCGGCTTCTGTGTGTTTCGAACTTTACGGTACTCGGTAGGCAAAATTAGGCGAAGTTGAAATCTGGCAACCCTGATTGACATTTGACGTCGTGACCACAAATCTACGTGCGTTTGTTTATAATTTCGCAGTTTTATTGAAAACAAATTGAATTTAACAAGATGGGAAAGCTAGATGTGGCTATATTACGATATCTAACCGCTGAAGATTTCCGTGTCCTCACTGCGGTAAGATTAAGTTATTGTAAACAAAATTTGATAACCTCAAAATCCATGTTACACCTTAGTTTCCTAGGTAGTTCTTGTTGCTTTCAGGTGGAAATGGGTATGAAAAACCATGAGCTGGTTCCCGGATCACTAGTTGCGTCAATAGCGAATCTTCGACATGGAGGGGTGCACAAACTAATGAAGGATCTCTGTAAACATAGGCTACTCACTTATGAAAGAGGGAAACATTGTAAGCAGACCTTTCATTCCTTTCTTATTTATTAGTCAACCTAAAGGACCAAGGTACCTATGTCATGTTCATTCATATAATATGGTTAAGTTTGAAGATCAATAATAGGCAAAACTTTAGGACAGGTATGTCCCCGTCCACATTTTGTTTATTGCTGCCCTCTTGTTCATATACATTATTCAGAGTATTAGTACACAATCTTTAAAACACAGACTTCTGTTACCTAATTTACCCATCAGGATCTCTCATACCTAATGAACTTTGCCTTGCCTGACCTTTTCCATTTGCAACTTCTGCCCCATACAGTCTATGCATTGTGTTTATTATGTAAGCTAGAATAAAGTATTATTGCATATACATTATTAAAGTTGTAGGAGTTAATTTCAAATATGAAATGAAATGGATGACTATAAGATGTAATTGTTTTATCTCTTTAGTCTATTCTTCCCTAGATAACAAACACTGTGCTTGGTATACTGTTGTATAAGCAGTTTGATTGTGTGCAATAGAATAAAAAACAAATGATTCCTTCTTGCTTGCAGATGATGGATACCGCCTCACAAATGGTGGCTATGACTATTTAGCACTTAAAGCCTTGACTAACCGTAAGGTGATTGCATCTTTTGGTAATCAGATTGGAGTAGGCAAGGAGTCAAACATTTACACAGTAGCTGATGAGGACAGGAACCCTCTGTGCTTGAAACTTCACAGGTATATTGACCATGATTTTGACAACAGTGATGGACATTTCACTAAATCTTCCTGCCTAAGTCTATTCTACTCTACCTGCACCAATAAGTAAAGATTAATTGCCTTTTGTCTAAACAACATTTACTTAAGAGGGCTCTTATTTATTTATTTATTTATTTATTGATCACCAACATAATGTACACTAAATCTAGCTTCTAGTTAACATATTTATAAATCATTTTAAGTGTCATTATAATTATAGGTGAAGACAGCATGCGAAAAATAGTTGTGAGCAAGTAACATTTAAGTGAAAAACGTGAATATAATTAAATTATGAAATTCATTCATTTAAAATAAAAAATGTCAATGTACATAAAACAAAATGGCAAAAAAATAAAAAAGTATAAATATAAGAAATAAATACAGTTAAAAATTAAAGATTAACAATTTGAGGAGAGAGAAATGTCATTTTTGAAGTTGGCCCTCAGCCTAGTCACATTATTAGCAAATAGGTCTACAGGTTTAGATTTACTTAGAGCGTTATACTGCCTTACTACTCTAGTTAAAGGTGCATGATGTCCTAGGTTGGATTTGGATCCGTCCAGACAGAACAGGTTAAACCTCGAAGCTCTGGGCAACTTGTATGGGAGAGAGAAAGACAGTGAAGTCAATAAATCAGGTGCTTCAAAGATACCGTTTACTAACTTAAAAAGAAACACTATATCGAGCATGAGTCTTCTATTTGCCAAGGTAGGCATTCCAAAGTGCGCCAGTCTGTCCTCGTAGCTCAACAATGATTTGCCCAAATTACATGAATATGTCAAATGCCATAGGAAGCGCCTCTGCACACTTTCCAGTCGTTTTTTATGAACTTCATAGAAAGGGCTCCATGCAACACTTCCATACTCCAATCCACTGCGCACAAGAGAATTGTAGAGTAAAATTTTTGTCGACGGTGATTTCAAATGTCTACTGTTGCGCAAAACAGACAGACATTCTTCTTTGCAGACATTTGTAAAAAAAGGATTGGAATAGACATATTTATAGGGTCAGATAGACCTTCATTCATTTGATTGCCAGTTAGACCTTTTTTGGAAAGATGAAAGGAAAAAATCTAATTATTGTTTATTACAAACTAGCGACCCGCCCTGGCTTTGCAAGGTTTTTGCATTAGTACTGCGCTTTCATTTCCCATAAGTACCAAGATCTAAACCTAGTTTGACTAACAGATTGACTATGGTGACTTTGTGGCTCAGCATCGTACCACTGTACCTTAATTGTTAAGATTGTTTGAAATAAACTTATTTTATGTTTAAAATAGTTCAATACTATAACACATTGTGTGGGACGCTACATGCGTCGACACACTTGCACCTTCCCATCTTTCAAGGACATCCACTAGGGCTGGTGCGGCGGCAGATCTGGCCGAGGATCTCAAGAGGCGCAAATATGCAGGTCTCGACAGAACCTACGCATTTGCTCCCCTTGGATTCGAGACCCTAGGTCCGTGGGGTACCGAGGCTCTCCGGGTTTTTAAAAAATTATCTGAGCGTCTGGTCGATGCGACGCGTGACCCGAGAGCTGGTGAATATCTGGCTCAGCGCATCAGCATTGCCATACAGCGTGGTAATGCAGCCAGTGTCTTGGGGACGCTTCCGACTGGTATTGACATGGATCAATTGAGCTACCTTTAGACTGTTTGCAACCGTCTGCAGTTAGCTCAATGGTTTCAATTGTAAATACTAGTTGTAATTTTTCTATTCCTTTGCTTCTAATTTTCGTTGTTAATAAAGATATTAAGGTTCAATACCCACTTTACTAACTTAGCCCCTTACTCATAAAGGTCTGCTAATTTAAAAACAGTTGCTAAGTAGAAGTATTTCTCACACTTTTGTCTAGAAGAAGACTTTTTTATTTTATATATGTTTACCATTTTTAACTAATAAAAAAATATTGTATATTTTGAAACTATAAGTATTTTCGCAGGGCAATGCAAAATTAGCACAAGTTGCATGCATAAGAATAGACAAAAACAGTGTTAAACAAAAACCCAGTTATTATTTATTCTTATGGTGCACTTGTTACTTGTTTCTGGACTGGTTTCCGCAACTAGGCCACAGGTGGGCCCTTTTTGCGTGTAGGGTGGGGGGCTCTTATGGTGCATGTTCAGACTAACCACCTAGCCATTCACCTAGCTAAGAATGAATTTATATGTAGGCAATAATAGATGAATGTATATGTAGGCAATAATAGATGAATGTTTATGTAGGCAATAATAAATGAATGTCTCTTTCCAGGCTAGGCCGAACATGCTTCCGTAACATAAAAGACAAGAGGGACTACCACGCGCACCGCAACAAAGCCTCTTGGCTCTACCTGTCTCGTATCTCGGCCACCAAGGAGTTTGCCTACTTGAAGGCTCTGTATGAACGGGACTTCCCTGTCCCTCGCCCTGTGGATTTCAACAGGCATTGCGTTGTGATGGAACTGGTTCATGGTGGACCTTTGTAAGTTTTATTTACTTACCAGTTTCCTTTTTTTTGGGAAACCTTTTAAATGTTATTTTATTTCTATCCCATGGGAACTGGTTCATGGGATCATCATCATCAACCTATATTAGTCCACTGCTGGACATAGGCCTCCCCCAATGAGCGCCATAGCGCCCTGTCTTCAGCTTGACGCATCCAGCATCTGCCAGCAGTCTTTCGCAGATCGTCATCCCGCCTGGCCGGAGGGCGTCCTACGCTACGTTTACCGAGTCGCGGTCTCCACTCAAGAACACGTTTACCCCAACGGTTGTTGGTTCTTCGCGAGATATGGCCGGCCCATTGCCACTTCAGCTTGCTAATTCTTTGAGCTATGTCGATAACTTTGGTTCTCTGTCGGATGTATTCGTTACGAATTCTATCCTTCAGAGAGACTCCGAGCATAGCTCTTTCCATAGCTCGCTGGGCGACTTTGAATTGGTGGACCAGCCCTACCGTGAGTGTCCACGTCTCAGCTCCGTAGGTCATTACGGATAGGACGCACTGATAGAAAACTTTCGTTTTCAAACATTGCGGTATGGATGAAGAGAAGACTTGACGTAGTTTCCCAAATGCTGCCCAGCCTAGCTGGATCCTCCTCTTGGCCTCCTTCTCAAAATTGTTTTTACCTAGCTGTACAATCTGCCCAAGGTAAATATACTAGGAAACAATTTCAAGAAGGAGACCATCTACGACGATCGGTCCCGGAACAATGTGGCCATTGATCATGACTTTGGTTTTATCCAAATTCATGCCAAGACCGATACATCGCGAGGCTGAAGCTAGGCCGTCCAGCATGTGGGTCAGCTCCTCTAGCGACTCCGCCATTACGACTATGTCATCAGCGAATCGCAGGTGTGAGATGTAATCGCCGTTTATGTTAATGCCCTTACCTTTCCAGTCCAGCGTCTTAAACATATCTTCCAATGCGCTCGTGAACAGTTTCGGGGATATGACATCCCCCTGTCTCACTCCTCTGCGCAATTGGATAGGTTTAGACTGCTGGTCCTGTACTTGGACACTCATAGTGGCAGCTTCATAGAGACACCTCAGCACCTCGATGTAACGATAGTCTACTTGGCATCGCTGTAAGGATTCCAAAACAGCCCAGGTTTCGACGGAGTCAATGGCTTTCTCATAGTCCACAAAAGCGAGACACAGGGGCTAATTATACTCTTCGGACTTTTGTATAATCTGCCTCACTGTGTGTATGTGGTCTATGGTGCCATATCCTCCGCGGAACCCGGCCTGTTTTGGTGGCTGGAACTCAACACACTGGAACACTGGTTCATGGGATAATAAGTAATAATTCTTTAATTTCAGGTTTAGAACTACAGTTAATCAACATTTTCACCTTTTCTTTCATTTAACATAATCTGTTTAGTAGTTTAGACTGACAAAGTAACAACCATCCATCTATCCATCCAAGCTTTCATTGCTGCATTGTGTGTAAGCACCACACTATTGTGCATGTTGGCAGATGGATACGCCAATAGCAGATGAAATTACCTGAATATTAATTGATAGCTCTGTAACGCACGCAGGCTAGTAGTGTTGGAATCAAATTTAAAAATTCATGAACTACCTATTTCTATAATAAATCAATATCTTTGTTTCTTTAGGCTTACAAAATAAGCACTTAGAGAAGTCAAATTTATTATTATTTAGATTGCATAAAATAATTCTGAACAAATCACACATCATCATCTAGCCCCAAGCTAATGATCTGACTAATATACTTTTTCTATACCCCAGAACCCATCATCAAATGTATGCAGATCATACAAACATTTTACCCAAAGTGGAGGATAAGAACCCCCAAAGAAATTAAACCGGCAACCTCCTGCGTCGCAGGCAGACTTTCACCTACCGCGCTACAACTTTCGCCTGTACAGCTAACATATAATTTCAGGACCCACGTGACATCAGTAGAAGAACCAGAGGCATTATATGAGGAGCTAATGGGCCTTATTGTACGGCTCGGGAACTGCGGCGTCATCCACGGAGACTTCAACGAGTTCAACATCATGATTGACAACGATAACAAGCCCATCGTCATCGACTTCCCGCAGATGGTGTCCACCAGCCATACTAATGCTGAACTGTGAGTTCATTCTACATTTGACACGGGGCCAAGTTCCAATAATGTCAAAACCAAGGTCTCAATAGTGCCATTCAATCAAAATGATTAAAATGACCTTTGTGCATTTGGTACTCTACTATTTTTTGCGCTTGAAGAGACTCATAATTAGAATAGTTTATAATTAGACTATTTCAATTTATCTGGGTAAGTACCATAAAAGAACAAAGAAAGTAGCTTAAAATTACATACATGTATAACGAACGCACATTACTAAAATGATGTTTTTACAAAAGCAATCAAATTAACTCTAAATTTCACGGCATTACAAGTCGTTTTTGTGCGTTAGGTCAGTGTATGGAAAGTTGCATCTAGGGTATATTTGATCGAAGGCTTGGCCTTATAATAATTATACAACACAAAAACTCTATAGCACATCAAAACAAGACATGACAAAAACAAATAGATTTAAATTATACAATACAATACAATACTACTTTATTGCACACCAAATAAACAGAAAAAAGTACAAAAACAAAAACAGATACAGCTAATGTACAATGGGCGGCCTTATCGCTAAAAGCGATCTCTCCCAGGCAACCTTAGGATGGACAAGAAGTGATCTATAAAGAGTAGACGGTGGCATGTAAAAAAGATATCTGTAAATATAATAAAGCGAGTATAAATGTACTTATATAATTTATATATATATAAAATAATAAATATGTTTAAAAATATCATAAACTTATTTATAAATATAATAAATATGTATATAGTTACATAATAATTATATATAAATACACAACAACTTTATATTGAGGTAAGGAAATGTTCATGGACCATATTTTTGAATACAGAGAGCATGCCTAATAGAAGTGGGCAAATGAAAATGAATGAAAATGAATGGTGGTGAAATTATGTTCTTTTGTCGTTCAGTTACTTCGATCGCGACGTGAAATGCGTGCGAGATTTCTTCAAGCGTCGCTTCGGGTACGAGAGCGAACTTTACCCGAAGTTTTCCGATCTAGAGAAGGACGACGCGCTCGATACTGAGATAGCATGCTCCGGCTACAAGCGGACTAAAGACGTCGACAATGAACTACTGGAGGTAAAACCCTTATTATCATACAGTTGTAAGGTTCTTTTTACCAAATCAACATATTAAAGATAGCCTCTCATTGGGATTCACACTATGCCATACTACCCTTACTAATTTTATAAACGCGAAAGTTTGTATGGATGTTTGTTACTCTTTCACGTAAAAAGTTATTTCGATCCCATTGGATCTGTCCAACGGAAAAGAAATAACATAAAAATATTACCATATTATATGAAACAACAAACAAGAAAAAAGTTGGTTATAGCATAAGGAAGTTGCATCACAGTAATCATTACACACTTACATATTTATTGGGGCTGATTAAGTCATTCAATAGACTCTTGATTCAAGCATATCCTATCCTACTTAAAAATATAAACGCGAAAGTTTGTAAGTATGGATGGATGGATAGATGGATGGATTTTCTTACTCTTTCACGCAAAAACTACTGAACGGATCTGGATGAAAATTGGCACAGAGATAGATTGTAAGTCTGGAAAATAAAATAAAGCCTATGTGCTAGGCTATATTTTATCCCTGAATTCCCACGGGAACGGGAATAACGCGGGTGAAACCGCGAGTATGTACGTTTTAACTAGCTTCACGGATGAAATAATTATTAACTATAAAATTACAATCAAGAAATAGAAACAATTTAAAACTAGTATCTATATATATAATTGCAACAATTGAGCTAACTGCAGACTGTTGCAAATAGTCTAGAAGCAGATCAACTGATCCATATCAATACCAAACGGAAGCGTCCCCAAGAAGCTGGCTGCATTACTATGCTGTGTAGCAATGGTTGATGCAATAGCTTCTTAATTTTTTAAATTACTCCATAATAATATTTGTTTTTATTTCAGCAAATGGGAATAGGTCTTGCCATCAGCGACGATGAAGTGGATTCTGAGGAAGAAATTGAAGAGAACACCAAGTTCAGTGAAGATGATTTGGATACACTGAGAAAACAGGTGAATTTAAATAAAACGGCAATGAGCAAGCCGCACTTGCGCACGAAGGGTTCCGTACAATCACTAGTCACTATATATCCAGTGATGGAACCCGTTCCGTTCGTGCGTACTATGTAGTACATAGTATAGAACAAAGTCGCTTCCCGCTATCTGTCCCTATGTGATGCTTAGATCTTTAAAACTACGCGATTTTTTAATAGATAGAGGGATTCAAGAGGATAAATGTAAAATACACCCGTGCGAAGCCGGGACGGTTCGCTAGTTATCTATAAAAACCGTAAAAAAATCATTTCTGTTGTATGGGAGCCCCCTTTAATATTTATTTTGTGCTGTTTTTTAGTATTTGTTGTAATAGACGCAAAAAAGAAAAAAATATCAGTGAAATTTTCAACTGTAACTATCATAAAAACTTTTTATATGCCAATCGATCTTGATTTTTATCCAAGTAATAAAATATAAGGATGAAAATTCTACTGAACGGCTGTGATTTGATTACTAGAAATGTCGGAACTCGCGAAAAACGTAATCTTTGTTTTCCTTCCCCTCTATCAGAAACTTTAAACCTCATGAACTTCCAGGTAAACGAGTCAATAGAAAACGACGAGCGCACTGTACCAGACATCACGACCAAAATCGACGCACTCTGCATCAATGATGATGAAATACCGACTTTAGTTCCAGCATACAATAAACACAAAGAGAATATCAACCAAGATACAGAAAAAAATCACCAAGGTACAGAAAAAAATAACCAAGATACAGACAAAATTAACAAAGATACAGACAAAATCAACCAGAGTACAGACAAAAACAGCCAAAGCGATACAGCAGAACCTGATAAAACCTCTCAGAAGTACCGGCTAGCGATGATAGAAAAGGCCCTATCAGACGTAAGGTCCATGCGATCGTACACCTCAGCTAGTACGATCGCCCCCGACGTTGTCAAACAACAAGTCAAGAAGAACTTGGTGTCTGTGCAGAAGAAAATGGAGAGGAAGAAGGCAGTCGCTAAAGGGGAAGCCAGCGCAGTCACTCGAGACAGGAGAGATAACCGGGAGACCATTAGAGAGAGCCACGGCTTATGGGGCTGGGATGAGTGAAAAGTTATTAAGATTATAAAATAATTGTAATAAAAATATATTTGTTATTTAATAAGCTTTTTTTTATTTTGGGCTACACCCAGTGTGAAATAATCTGGGAACAAATGCCACTGATGTCGATTCTATTTGTACGTTCTGTCTGAGTGCTGTCAAATAAGTTTACCGTATGCACTGTCTCTTATGCCTTATTAAGTCAAATAGTAATTTTGTAGAAAAAAATATATTTATATTATGCTGTTTTTTATTTGGCTACCTACCAAGATTTTACTACGCACGCAGCGTAACAAAAATATTAGAAGTCATTGATTTCGATTCTCTTGGTAGTTATAATTTTAAAAAATCCTGTAGAACAATAAGTTAACCTATACACCAGTGTCCGTCAAGCGTTAGCGTCAGGACCCCTGGACCAAGTGCGATATTTTATATTTGGAAACTATCAAATTACAATACCTTTTCAATACTATTTGATACCTCAGTTAAATTATTTAGTACCTCGATGAGCTGTGAAATAATTTGAAAAGAAAGTGGTCAGACATTCTGACGTCAGGTTGTCTGGACCACATCTTTTTCACATAGTTAGAGGCAGTAAAACTTGAAAAATCCTTTGTAAATATTTAATACCTTTTTAATACCTTCCAATACCTCTTTATTTCAAACATTTAAGCGTCGCAGAAAAAAGATACGGATGAATATTAAATTTTGCAGGAAGGTTGTTCGATACATATCTAATTTACCGCAGACATAACACTAATCTTGTGAATGCGTAAGTTTGAATGTCGAGATGTAAATATCTATGTGTGGATGGATGGATGGATGTTTGTTAACTCTTCATGACTATGGATAGGACTGTATAAAGTAAAAATTAACTTTTTGTGAAATTCTGATGAATGAAATTTCATTGTATCTTACGAATAAAGTTACAGTTGCAAAACAACAACTTTTAAGGAGACGGTTTTTTCTTATTATTTGGAAAAGTTGCGGCCAAATTCTGATAGACAACCTGGTAGATCCATATTATCCTTCTTACAAATAAACATAAAAATTTGGTTTTAAGCACAAAACTATGCGGCTGTCCCAAACCAAAGCCAGTAAGAGCCATTGTGAAAAAATTACAGGAGAAGCGTATCAAAATTTTTTACCTGCCTCTTCAATAGTAAGAAATTTGATGAACTATTTGTTCGTGATTATTTGGTAATGTTTTTTTTTCAAATAGAGAGTATTAAAATCGAAAAACTGTAGCACATACACGTTTTATGAGACTTACTACATAAATATTTTCAGACGATTAATCAAGAAACAAAATCAAAAACTTAGTATAGTCTCTTAATAGGCTTTAAAGTTGGAAGATTGGAATAATTTATAGTGTTCGTCACTAAAAACCAAGTTTTTAAAAGTTTTACTCAAATTTGGCTGACCTGACTTAGCTTGATTTGACATAAAATAATAAGTAAATGGTACAAAAAAATATCAAAAAAGACATTTATTAAAAACTTAGTAATAGCCAATCCCAAATTGAAAAACCTAGTAAGTAGTAATTTCAAACTCAAACACTATGAATGAAATATTAATGGAAATGTTACATGATAGGATTTTGATTTTGTTTCGCAATGTAGCAAGTGGAGTTACTAGGATTAGTGGGTCACGTCACTTTGATTCTAAATAAGATGAAATACGGGTGTTTTTTCATAACACGCGGCTCAAAATTCAAGAAACGGCTGACGATAAAAGCGTTTACAAAAAAAATGGCTCTTACTAGGTTTTGGTTTGGGAGAGCCGTATGAGCGGGCTAATCTTAGACCAATAGTAACGAAGAGCCGCTATAAACATCTCAAGAGACTCGCTAAATAGAGAGTAAGTTGGGTCAAGGGCCAGATCCAAAAAGGGGTTCTCCTGGACTCGGCGCGTATTGTCAGGAAGTTCCTCTGTCTGCAACCCTAGTCACCAGCTGCTTCAGCCTAGCTTCGCGGCCGGTGATCCACCGTTTTGATATATTTTTTTTCTGTAGAACAGTTTTATAATATAAATAAATAACTAAAAAGCGCTTTATTCCGATATCACATAATTATCACAACAATTTCTCATAACATTTTGCAAGACATATAATAAAGAATTCCTTTTACATTGCTTAAACCTACGATTGAATTAATGATAAAAATTATATTATTAAGTCAGTCACAAGAAAATAATTAAATATTAGTATGTCATGCATTAAATTAAAATATTCATTCGTAGTCATCGTGTTTCTTGCTGTCAGTTTATTTAATTGTGATATGGACCTGGTGTATGCCTCCTCCAAGGATCTCCAATTCTCTCTATCTCTAGCTTTGCGCGTCCATATTTTCCCAGCTATTTAGTTTTATAATATATATTTTTTTATAATTACTAGCTGCATCCCGCGACTTTGCCTGCGTGTACGCTTATTTGTGAAATAGAGAACAATATGTGTGTCAAAAACAGAATAAAGAATAAGACATGTTTTATTATTTACATGTTTTATTACTTTCATCATGTTTTCAGTGAATCTGTAAACTAGGGAATGTTTTTGTCATCAGTTTTAAAATTTTATTGCACAACCCCCAGTTTTTTAAGAAAAAATACGTGATATTAAATAAACTATGAAATTTAGAATTTGAAACAATTTCAGAAACCATTAGATGTAGACTGAATATTGACATAGGTAGGTACATGTTCCAGCGATTTCTAAAATTCAATCAACAACGCTGGTCTTCCTGTAGTGCCGTTTTGTGAAGTCAAACATTTTAACGTAAAATATTTGATTAACGCTTATATTTTGTACTTTTTTCTTTCTATTGGCGTTTTTTTCCTTTTATCGCCTTTTAAGTCACTATTACCGGTTTTCGGTTGTCCCGAAATAGAATCAGAGTGTTTCACAATAAATTTATCTCTTATCTTCTCCGTCTCCTTGAAAGTTGTTGTTTTGCAACTGTAACCTTATTCGTAGGATACGACAAAATTTCAGTCATCAGTAACTTTTACCTTCATCCAGTCCTATCCAGTGTCGTGAAGAGTTAACAAACAATAACACAAACTACATTGGGACAGCCGCATAGTTTTGTGATTAAAACTAAATTTTTGTTTATTTGTAAGAATGATAATATGTATCTACCAGGTTGTCTATCAGAATTTGGCCGCAACTTTTCCAAATAATAAGAAAAAACCGTCTCCTTGAAAGTTGTTGTTTTGCAACTGTAACCTAATTCGTAAGATACAATGAAATTTCATTCATCAGAATTTCATAAAAAGTTAATTTTTAATTTATCCAGTCCTATCCATAGTCATGAAGAGTTAACAAACATCCATCCATCCATCCACACATATTTACATCTCGACATTCAAACTTACGCATTCACAAGATTAGTTTTATGTCTGCGGTAAATTAGATATGTATCGAACAACCTTCATGCAAAATTTAATATTCATCCGTAACTTTTTTCTGCGACGCTTAAATGTTTGAAATAAAGAGGTATTGGAAGGTATTAAAAAGGTATTAAATATTTACAAAGGATTTTTCAAGTTTTACTGCCTCTAACTATGTGAAAAAGATGTGGTCCAGACAACCTGACGTCAGAATGTCTGACCACTTTCTTTTCAAATTATTTCACAGCTCATCGAGGTACTAAATAATTTAACTGAGGTATCAAATAGTATTGAAAAGGTATTGTAATTTGATAGTTTCCAAATATAAAATATCGCACTTGGTCCAGGGATCCTGACGCTAACCGTCAAGCTAGCAGCCCTGCCGTGGAATTCGGTGGTTTTTAGTATGCCAATTATCGTCACCTACCATAAATGGTACATACATCCGGTCCCCATATAAATAGTGCTCTATATAGTACTATAGGATATATTTATAGGTATTTCATTGTCCCTGCTTGCTATCTTGACGTCAATATAATAACTAAGTACTTCCATCAAATATTCTATGACTACGTTCCGACTTCCATGTCTGATTAGATAAACCAGATACCTACATGGCATAAAAAAAGTGACTTCAGTATCGTAACAAGGCTTAATGCGTATTATGGTGAAAACAAATACATAAAAATGTCCATAATCCTTTATTACTAGAAAGAAGTTACATGACCATGTCACTCCCTTATTAGTTTCATCATCAAGAGGATTAGTCGTTTCTTTCTTCATCGCTCCGTTGTTTGAGCGTAGTTTTATTGTGTAGATTCTCCAACCAGTCGTGGTTACGCATGTACATCAGCTGTAGATACGACTCCACGCAAAATATCTGAGGAATAATAATATTGGTCCATAATACATGCTGCACAAAGATTTTCTAAATTTTGAAAACAGCTAGACCAACCACTCAATGCTATCTTCAAGTGCTGTTCGCCATGTTGTCACAGAGTTGTCGTAGTCCTATTAAATCATGATATTGGACGATCTACACAGCATCATCTGATCTATCTAATCTAAGCTAAGCAGAGCTTGTGTTAGGGTGGTTAGGGGTATTGGGTTGGGTAGGTACCTATACCAACCTACTAGATAACTGATAGTTCAAAAAACAAAAGTACAAAACGTTTAGCAAACATTCAATGTAATTAACTTCTTACGAACTTAGTTTAGTTATGGTAAAAGGTAGGGTTTAACTGATATACTTAATACGTTATACTACATAGATATTCTTCACAAAACAAAGAAAACAACCAGAACACCCTGGATATATCTGCCGATCGTACAATCGTTTGTCCCGGTGCGGGAATCGAATCCGCAACCTCCTGCGTCGCAGGCGGACCTTCGCCCTTAGCGCCTCAGAGGTTGTCAAGATTAGAATAGTTATTGTGAGGAAGATGAGAATTGTACGAATTTTCATTTTTTTTTTATTTTCCTTACTAAAATCATAAATGCAAAAGAAGATATGAGATTTTATATTTTTTGATTTTTGTTCCTCTTTCACGCAAAAAAACTACTGAACTTTGAATAGACGTTAAGTACCTACCTAATAGGTTACTTTTCCATAAATTGGTGCCCATGGGATTGAAATAGCCTAGAGACGTTTGTTTCCATAAAAACAACGCGGCCAGATGCTAGTTAAGTAATACTTTCTTATATAAACAATCCCCTTACCCTCTGTCCATCAGCAGTAAACCCGTTTAGACGCAGAGTGTATCCAAACACGCTGGTGGATATCTTAGTTTCGCTGACGGTCAAAAAGTTGTCCTCTATGAAGAACGGATAGTCGATCAACTTATACCTACCCGCCTGGACTGGACAGTCTATCCTGAAAGTATATGAAAAAGGGAAAAGGAATAAAATAAAAGGTAGGTAACACTACTGAATTACTTAATGGTATAGGTATATTTTAGCTGCATATTTCGATTCTATCAAATAGGTCACCATCATCATCAGCTATATGCCCCAGCTGGACATAGGAGGCCAAGAGGACGATCCAGCATGGCTGGGCAGCTTTTGAAAACTACGTCGAGTCTTCTCGTCATCCATACCGTAATGTTTGAAAACGAAAGTTTTCAATCAGTGCGTCCTACCCGTAATGACCTACGGAGCTGAGATGTGGACACTCACGGTAGGGCTGGTCCACCAGTTTAAAGTCGCACAGCGAGATATGGAAAGAGCTATGCTCGGAGTTTCTCTGAAGGATAGGTTTCGTAATGAATATATCCGACAGAGGACCAAAGTTATCGATATAGCTCAAAGAATTAGCAAGCTGAAGTGGCAGTGGGCCGGTCATAACTCGCGAAGAACCCACAACCCAACGGTTGTCGGTTCGAGAGATTGTACAGTATTTATATAAAAAAGGTAGATTGTCGTTTTTCCAGACATTTAATCCTTACTCAGGTTTGGCGTAGTGGAAGATCATGCCATAAATCTCCTCTTCATCCTCATCATCGCCGCAGCCGTCGCGGATAACGTCAAACCCACTCAGTAAGTCACAAGTATCCACGTTGCGCAGATCTTGGCACTTTTGCATCGTAGCCTGTCAGTATATCCAATGTAGAAAAACCTCTATTAGCACAAATAAACTTCAATAATCACTATTCTGCAAACTCGCAGTTATAAAATTTCCTTGTAAAGTTAATAAGTTACGGCAGTAAATAAATATTCCCATGGTGTAAGGCAAAATTATAAATTATTTAATAATCATATTATTTATTTGCTATGGATCGCATTATGTCCTGGATTTATGAAAGTGAAAATAAATAAATAAAGTAAAATAAGTATAGGTAGGTCAAAAAGTTTTTGTTGTATTATCTTGGTTTCAGACAAAAAGATTTAAGAATAAATTTAATTTAAAATTTGACCTGTCTAAGTGCTTATTTTGTAAGCATAAAGAAATAAAGTTAGGTATTATATTTACTGAAATTTTTTTCACTAATTATTATTTTTTTCCTTTACCTTTACTTTCCAGCCATTTTGTACATCCTGAGTCAGGTTGAACTCCCCACTTAGTGTAGACTGAATATCCTGTGTTGTTATAGCGAGCTCCCCCATTGTCATCGGGAGGCCCGTGACGTCCTCACAGGGGCCCACGTGCGTCAAAAGCAGGTGGGTCGCTGCTAGAATATCCACTGTCAATCGGGACACAATGTAACAAAGTAATAGGACATTGCACCCGGGGATGTTGTGTTGTGTAACGTAGGGCATTTTGGGAAATAAAGCGGGCCAAATTATAATATCGTAAGCATACTTACCAATGATCTAATAAACAAAAGTAGGTAACTGTCTGTCTGTTTGTTTCCTTTTTACGACTAAACGGCTGAATAATTCTTGCTTGAAACCACTTGCGTGAATGGACACTTCTGCGATTGGACATTTGAGTGAAAAATCATAAAATTGCCTACAGCTAATGAACTAAACGAATTGTGGATTTGACAATTGTATAGGGAAGTTTGCTCTCGTTCCTGTGATATGTCTAATCTTCCCCTACCCCTCTCACTTCCTTCCCCATGACGAGAAACATATTTGAACGTAGACCTTCGATACGATGACCTAAGATGTAGCCGAGTAGCATACAAATGCCACAGGTACTTCAAACCGAAACTCTCCTTGATCTTGATATTCTTATATCTTGATGATCTTGATTCTTATATCTTGATATTCGTAGCTATGAGGATTTATAGCGTAAAGTGGGACCGCTTTGAATTCTTTTGTATGCTACGTCTCTATTGCAGCATCGTAGCATGTGCTACAAAGCTCTACCAAATAACACAATTATTTATACTATAAAGGAAGATTGAGGGGTAGGACAAATTAAGAACATTTAAAGAACATGAGCTTTCATTTTTCATACTGGAAAGCAAACCTCGTAGTTTCAGAAATACTAGTATCGGAGCTATGAGGAATTATATTATTATAGTGTGTAGTAAAAAGTAGGGACGCGTTGAACTCTTTTGTATGCTACGCAGCTACATCGTAGCACGTGCTACGAAGGTCTACGTCAAAATATGTTTCTCGTTATGGGGAAGTGAGAGGGGTAAAGGAAAATTAGATATAAGACAAACGAGCGTAATTTCCTACACATTGGTGAAATTCGCTTTACGTCTGTTTCAAGACTTTCAAGAGATATTAGTGGTTCCTGATTTTTTGACAAGTTGTCCACTCGCGCTAGTTTACACTCGTGCAAATGCCTTCTCTCGAAAATGAACTGATACCGGATTATAAGGTAAGATACGGAGTGTCCGCTGGCAAAGACAGATATTTTATTTTTTTCAAAAAAGTTAAGTTCTGTTTATAATATTTTAAAAATATACGCGCGAAGCCGTATGTTGGCAATAAGTAGGTAAAAAAAGTATAATTGTATTTAGTAACTGCTGAACTGACCTTACATATTATATATATTATACTAAACACATAATAATAACATTGTTAGTTTTAATGCTTAAATGTTTTTTAATACTTCTAACCGATGTTATCTCGAGTAAACCCAACGAGTTGATGACTTTATCGTTTGTAACGAGTAAATAGACTAGGTAGAAGGTACCTCATATTGTACATGTGTACATGAAACATGTGGTTAGTAAATTATGTAATAAATATATATAAAAGTAATTCGTGATCAATGAAGTTAATTCCTGAATTTTCACCAACTCTAATAATATAATTATCCCACTTCACCTTAATAAACTAGCCTATATACCCTGAGCCTATACCTACTTACTTATTTAAAAAATATATTTGTGAGCTAGTAGTAAAGGTAGCCTTCTAGCTTATCTTACTTCTTTCTATTATAATACCTAAATGGGAAAGTCTGTGTGAATGTTAGTTATAAGTAATTTCCCTAATGACTTAAGTTATTTAGATGAAATTTGATACGTAGATAGTTTAGAACCTAGAATAGGACATATGCTATTAAAATTTAAAAATTTTAACCTCTGAGGGGTTTAAATAGGGTGGTAAAGTTTGAATGGAAAATATTTTTTCCTAGTTTCGATTCACTCAAAACTCGGTATAAATAAACAATGGACTGAATAATTAAATACGTATTTTTTATTTTTACACAAGCACCCCCAGGGGGTGTGCAATAAATTTCTGAAATTTGTACGAAAACGAAACTCTGGTTCGCGGGCGAAGCCGCGAACCAGAGTTTCGTTCCGCGGGGCGCATCTAGTAGAATAATAATTGGTATGTTTATTGATTGATATCCTACTAATATATAAACGCGAAAGTTTGTAATTATGGATGGATAGATGGTTGGATGTTTGTTACTCTTTCACGCAAAAGCTACTGAACGGATTGGGCTGAAATTTGGCACAGAGATAGATTGTAGTCTGGAATAGCACATATAGGCTATATTTATCCCGGAATACCCACAGGAACGGGAACTACGCGGGTTAAACCACGAGACGGTGCTAGTGTACCTAACTAGTAAAAAGGTAAAAATAAAAAAATCAATTACTTTATGTACATTGTTCATGTGTTATCAATCAAAGTAAATATCTACTTAAATAAGTACTACTTATAGCTATGGGTTGTTATTGTTGGAACGTGATCAAAATTAGCTGCAAAAGAGACACGTTGGCGTTGCTACAAATCAATAGACCTTGACATTGCGAAAAGCATTTCCATATCGAATCAACAACTACATATATATCCTATTAATATTACCTATAAACGCGAAAGTTTGTAAGTATGGATGGATGGATGTTTGTTACTCTTTCACGCAAAAACTACTGAACGGATATGGATGAAATTTGGGACAGAGATAGATTATAGTCTGGATAACACAGGCTATCCCGGAATTCCCACGAGAACGGGAATTAGCGAGGGTGAAACCGCGAGGCGCTGCTAGTATATAATAATACAAGAAACAGACAGACACACCTCCCTCTCTATTACGTAATCGTTGTCGCTTCGAGTTGAGTTTCAATTCAATTCATTCATTACAGTAAACTACGTATAATACTTGTTTTGCATCGTCCGGCTGCCAGTGACTTTTAGACTCTCAGACAGAACAGACGTACACGATGGCAACAGACAATCTAACCGCGCTGCTTTACAAAGCTAAGGATTTACAATTGGTGAGTTAAGGGTTAACTATTCATATTTTACTTGTAAATTGTTAAACTATAACTATAACTTTTGTTATTGCACAGCAGGTGCCTAGTTAATGTATTCAGTCTATAATCTGTGATTCCGTAGGTATTTACCCAGTTTTATTCGATTTCTTTATGCTCTTGGAGACAAATCGATTTGTTTATTACACCTACTATAAAATTCCATTACAGTAGATAACATTATGATCTTGTCTATCAGTTCATGATTATTTAGTAAGTAAACATACCGTATCTACATATCGGTAGTACGTAGTTTAATTAATACCCAAAATATTTATTTTAATTTGCTTTATCGACTTTTTGCATCCTTTTAGCTAATAAGATAAGGCAATTTAATATCTTTTTGGTTGCTAACTGGATGCCTTTTCCTGGATGTTTACCTACGTATTAGGTACCTACCTACCTATTTTGATATAATGTATTGCTTTGCTTAGTAAAGTTGTAAGCCAACCTTGACAGATATTGAACCTATACTGAACCTGTTCTTATCAAAATATTTAGCTCAATGACATTATTAACCGTGAAATCGCATGTCATTCAACTCACGCATACTACCAGCGCACGTCTACCAGACTTAGGTACCTAATAATGTCGTCGGAACGTGAATTTAGCGCTGTGCTAAGTAATAATGTGTGCTAAGTAATGATCTTTATGTTACAGGTGCAAACACCTATTCCAGAAATAGCCGAGGATGGTGAGTTGACTTTGTTTTAGCGCCAGTTAAACGACAATAACAGACCGTAGATAATTCACCACATAAACCTGAAAGATTGTTTCCAGTATTAGTCTTTGTACTTATGCACTATTATGTTTTGCTTTTTTGTTAAATCGTTTTTGAATTATGGATCATTGTAACTACTATTTAAATACAAAAAGACTTATTATTATTCAACACAGTCATAATTTTGTTATCGCTAGTTAAATAACAATGTAGTCTTTTAAAAGTTAATAAAACGTTACTATAACTCAAGTGGACCATATTAATCATATTTTTCAATTTTAAACAGTTCTTTGGACGTTCTTATTTAACGTTTCTCTTGATATGTCTGTTGACGACCTCTGTAGCGCAGCGGGCGAAGGTCCGCCTGCGACACAGGAGGTTGCGGGTTCCCGCCTCAGATTAAATATTTGTAAGATCTACAGATCATGTTGTTTTCTATTATAAGTATAATAAAAATATCTAGGTATCTATGTATTATAATTTATTAAGTATCTAGTACCCATAACACAATCTCTGCTCCTATATATTCTAACACAATTATAATATTGTTATTGGAAGAATTCGCTCAATAAGGCCATCCCATTTTACAACAAAAATTTTTTTTCGTTCCTCTTTTTATATATTTTGGTGTGCTATAAAGAGTATTGTGTTGTATTGAACAGAGGTCCTCCTCCGCATGGACTGCGTGGGCATCTGCGGCTCCGACGTGCACTACTGGCAGTCGGGCTCGTGCGGGAGCTTCGTGCTCAAGGAACCCATGGTCATGGGGCACGAGGCCTCGGGGGTCGTCGCCAAGGTAATTTATTATCGACTAGCTGAACCAACAGACGATCTTAATTATAAAAGATAAATTCGAGTTTCCCGTGCTAATTTCTTATTTTTTCTTTCTTTTGAACTTTCTCCTAACAATAACACAACAAAATCGGTCCAGCCGTTCACGTGTGATGCGTGACCAAGGGAAATAGGGATTCATTTTTATAGATATAGAATTAGTAGATTAACTAACAACTAGGTACCTACATTAAACTTAATATAAGTACATTTATGTTAGTAGGTTACTTTACTATGTAGGTAAAGATGAGCTATATTCGCAATGTAGCCCACAGCGCTATCCACATTATGTGTTACCTATATTATGCAGAATAAAAATAAATATGCAACATGAAGGCCTAACAAAAACTAATTTTTCATTACTCATACTCGGAAAGTAGGTCTGACTGAACATGCCTGAAGAGGGGTTGAAAGTGATACTTTGAATCGTTTTCAACTGACAGTTATAACGTTACTATTGAACCATGATAATGACACGAGAAAAATAAATGCTGAAGCTAAAATAAAAATAAAATCGGGTTAGCGGCCATTCACTGAAAAATACGATAGACAAGGCTTTATGGCTTTCGCCTGTCCTAGATGGACTTATATATTTAAAAAAAAATAGCGGCAATTCGATTCATTTATTTTCTCATGTTTTTATTTATATTTCCTTGTATTCGTAATGAAAGAAAAGCACAGTGAAAGTAACTTATTTAGTCCCTCGAACTATTAAACCATATTAAACATATTATATTAAACTCGTCTCGGGACTAAATAAGTTACTTTCAACCCTAGGGTTCTCTAATATCTACTAATAATGTCAATTTGTACTTACATATTTAAATTTATCAGTTGTTAAGTCCAAAGCTTTTCTCGCCTCGTTCAAAACTTTCTTTTTGTTTACTATTATGTTTTTTGTTACTTAGTCAACCGACAAATATTTTGTTAAAACCTGAATTTAAAAAAAGGATATTTTTCAAATTTTGGAAACCACCACATGCATCCAAAATTTTTTTTTATTATTATATTACCACTCAATATAGGTACCATTGTATAATTCCAATCATGTCCAATAGAAGAAAATCGATTGATTTTGCTTTAGCATCCTACAAAATTTATTTGAAAAATAAAAACTGCTGAATAGGTACATGCTATCTAGCTCGCCATTGAATGCCTGCCTAATTTAGCAATGGAATAAGTTACACTTGCCGAAATATTTGTCATAAAGATTTCTGTTCTAGTGTAAATCTGACCTTCAATGGTTTTCAACCGACTCCAAAAAAGAAGGCGGTTCTCAAATCGACAGCCTTTTTTTATTGTTATTGGAAACTGATTTTCCCGGTCCCTGGCTACTTAATTATTCTCAAAAGTGCGTATTTTTATAGAGAATTTTCCTGAGGTATTATTAAAAAGTAGGTAATTAAACTGTATGTATGTATAGGTAAATATTCTGAACTACGAAGCCAGTTTTAAAATTTGTTAAAAATTATCAAACTAGTCGTAAGATGTAGCTAAAATGTAGCTCAACCATGAAAAACTGTAACATAAAGTTTACAGTTTCTCATGTCACGTGTGTTGGTTTTGACAATGTTGTTATCTTTATTAGTTATACTTTGTAGGTACCGAAAGGGTAGGACAAAATGTAGTGAAAAGGCTTCCGTCTAGATTTTACTTCCATTATTTTCCAACATGCGAGTTCTTACCAAGTAAAAAAATATTACTGCACGTAAAATAAGCGGTAGTAATAACACTATGAATCAGGTAGGTAGATAAGCACTGATAAAAAGGATCAGGTGGTGTTTATCAATTTAAGAACAATACTACAGTACAAATGATGATCTAATTAGTTTTGTTATGTCTACGATAAGATAGGTACAAAGTACAAATACTTTGGTGTTTTTTTATTATATTTATTTTATACCAATCTAACATGATCACAAGGCGTGGTAAATTTATGGAACATGGTTCTATATAACATGTATGCACAGTAACAGAATAAATAACAATGTTTTTATACCTAAATGGTCGGTACAAAGTTCATACAAAATAAAAATAACGTAAACATTCAATAGGTATGGAACATTTAAAATATGCTATAAGACCATGAGTACGTAGGTATTATGAAAGTTATTAATTAAGTTATGGAAAAAACAAACCAATTCAAGTTGTTATTTATGGCTTCATGTCAATTTAGTGGCAATTTGGGTATATTCCTACGTAGATAGAAGAGATAGATACTTCATTATCGTCCCTCGTACATTATCTACTATTAATTTGACCTTCAATATTTAATGCGAGACATAATAAATAATAATAACCGATGATAACGATAAGTACCTAAACAAATCATAACAATCATTCAATCAGTTGAATCTGTTTTTTATTTTTTCTCAAGACCCTTTTACTATTGCGCTGTCGATAAAGTGAAGATTTAACTGCTTTCTAAAAAATCATCATATCTGAAGCATCAGAGACGGGCAGGATTGAATAGAGAATAGGTATACTTACCTACTTACATTTGGTCTACCTTTATAGCCAGCAGTTGATACTCTTCGTGGGTAGATACCTACCTATCCACTGGGCTCAAATTTTTTCTTTTCTATCTTTCTTATACAAACATAGAACACTTACTCCAGGACTTAAAAACTTAAAAAGGACTGGTTTTAAGTCACATTTCTTACAGACAGACGCGAAAGTAAAGGACCTGGTTTTTAGTCACTGATTGATTATGATTCCTCCAAACTGGCGCGATGGTGAAAACCTACTGAACATACTGAAAACCATAGTTTTCAACGAACTTACTTTCGCTTTCGCGAAAGTAAGCCAAGCTAAAGTAGAAGTAAAGTAAAACCATAGTTTTCAGTCACTGATTATTTCTTCCAGACTGGCGCGAAAGTAAAGAACCTGAAAGTAGGCGACCGCGTGGCGATCGAGCCGGGCGTGCCTTGCCGCTACTGCGAGTTCTGCAAGAGCGGCCGCTACCACCTCTGCCCCGACATGCAGTTCGCAGCCACGCCGCCCGTGCATGGGAACCTGGTGCGATACTACAAGCATGCGGCTGACTTCTGCTTCAAGTTAGTATTCCACCACAAATAATAAACTAGCAGCGCGCCTCGCGGTCTCACCCGTGATTATTCCCGTTCCCGTAGGAATTCCGGGATAAAATATAACCTGTGTGTTATTCCAGACTATAATCTATCACTGTGCCAAATTTTATCTATATCCGTTCAGTAGTTTTTGCGTGAAAGAGTAACAAACATCCATGCTGGACATACAGCACCATCTAGCCCCAAAATAAGCTACTGAAAGCTTGTGGTATGGATATATACAAAGATCTAGGTATTTTTATAACACATAGAAAACACCCAGAATAACGGAACAAATTTCTGCAGATAGTATACATACAAATTTGTTGCGTGGCGAGAATCGAACCCGCAACCTCTTGCGTCGGAGGCGGACTCTCGTCCGTTGCGGCACCTATTAGGTAGTAATTGTTCTGTCTTCATGTTCTAATGACATCATTATGTACTCATTCCAGACTGCCCGACCACGTGAGCATGGAAGAAGGGGCGTTGCTGGAGCCCCTCTCCGTGGGCATCCACGCGTGTCGCCGCGGAGGCGTCACGGCCGGAGACACCGTGCTCGTGCTGGGCGCCGGGCCCATAGGCCTGCTCATCATGCTCACGGCGAAGGCCTATGGCGCCTCTAAGGTGCTCATAACTGGTGAGTGACGTGACAAATAGGAAGACTCTCGCTGTGGGCATCCACGCGTGTCGCCGGGAGGGCGTCACAGCCGGAGATTAAAGATGAATATTAGAGATGAATCATGCGATTCATTTCATTTAATTTCATTCGTTCGATTAATTTCATTTCAATCATTCGTTTCATTTCATTCATTCGTTTCATTTCATTCATTCGTTTCATTTCATTCATTCGTTTCATTTTATTCAAACTGCAAAATCATATATAGACAACATTCGACGTACTTTTCCCGTGCCAAACAAATTACTCATACGTTCTACTGTAAACCCCAGATATCCTGGAATCCCGCCTGGAGTTCGCCAAGTCCCTGGGCGCGGACGCCACCATCCTCGTCTCGCGGGACTCCAACGAGAATGACCTCGTCTCTAAGATCCACGCGGCGCTCGGCGCTCAGCCCGACGTGTCTTTCGACGCCAGCGGCGCTCAGTCCACTGTCAGACTGTCTATGCTGGTGAGTCTTCTACCTACTTCCTGATTTTTTTGCCAAATAAAACTACCGATATGCCAACTTTTTCTCAAACGGGCCGACTTTGCTCGTTATGGAAGAGAAAAAACAGTAAGCAGTTTAATTAAATTACGAACAATTAACTGTCGTCGAGTCGATTGAACTGGGAGATAAAAAGTCAGTTTGATTAAATTACGAACAATAAACATGGAACTGTCGAGTTAAGGGAGAAATAAGTGAATAATTTAATTAAATTACGAACAATTAACAGTGAACTACCGAGTTAAGGGAGAGAAAAATGTGAACAATTTTCGTAATTAATTACGAAGAATTAACATTGAAGTCTCGAGTAAAGATCTTTTTACAAACGACACTTGGCAAGGACATGGAGCTTAGGTTTTCATAATAACGCTGACGGCCTAGTTAGATATTACCTAACCAGCTCATCGTGTTTGATCTCCTACGGCTTAAACATTGCTGGACAATCCACACAACACCATCTAGCACCAAGCTAAGCAGAGCTTATGTTATGGGTACGAGATGACTGATATATCACTGTCGGATTTATATTTTCTATGAGTGTAGGCCACTTTTTTCCGCTGCCCCATGTACAGAGCCGTTCATTATTAGCTTCATCCCCCCCCCCCGAATTTCCCCATTCGAATCCTACAATTGGCAATAACATCTCTTTCATCTCTTTTAAGGAACCCAAAAATTAAACTGAACCCAAAATCACTCCAATTCAAATCAGTGAACGTGTTTGACTTTTATTGTCTGCAATCAAGTGACCGTCCTCAAATCTGCCGCCCCCCTAGGACGCTGCCGCCCCTAGGCCGCGGCTGTGATATATGTATACTAAAATCAATATACTACATACATTACTAACATCGATAGATAGTTTTCTTTATTATACTTAGAAAATACCCCGAAACCCCCAACAAATATTTACAGACCGTACAAAAATTCGTCCCAAGGATCGCTTCGCATCGCATATCGGTCGTCAAAAAGTCTATTTAACGAGTCTTATAATAAATAGGTAACACTTTACTGGAATGACCTTATGCTTTCTCTGGTGTTCACTCTGTTCCTTTGGTTCCAGGCGACCAAGAGCGGCGGAGTCTCCGTCCTGGTCGGCATGGGCGCGCCGGAGCAGACCGTGCCGCTAGCAGGCGCGCTGTCCAGGGAGGTCGACATCAGAGGCATCTTCAGATATGTTAACGAGTCAGTATCTTTAGATATGTTAACGAGTCAGTATTTTTAGATATACACCAGTCAGTATCTTTATGTTAACAAGTCAGTATCTTTATGTTAACGAGTCAGTATCTTTACATAATGTTAACGAGTCAGTATCTTTAAATATGTTAACGAGGCAGTCTATTCAGATATTTTAAGGAGTCAGTATCTTCAGGTATTTTAATGAGTCAGTATCTTCAGATATGTTAACGAGTCGGTATCTTCAGATATTATGTTAACAGGTCAATATCTTGATGTTAACGAGTCAGTATCTTTATGTTAACGAGTCAGTATCTTTAGATATGTTAACGATACAGTCTCTTCAGATATTTTAAGGAGTCGGTATCTTCAGGTATTTTAACGAGTCAGTATCTTCAGATATGTTAACGAGTTAGTATCTTCAGATTTAAATTCGTATGATGAAACTAAGGTCCTACAACAAGTCGTTTCTCTCATTGCCCAACTAACTAATCATGAATTGTCCGCAGATACCCGATCGCCCTGGCGATGGTAGCCAGTGGTAAGATCAACGTGAAGCCGCTGGTCAGCCACCACTTCAATATGGAACAGTCCTTGGAGGCTTACGAGGTCGCCAGGGCTGGCCAAGGCATCAAGGTCATGATCCATGTACAGCCTAGGGACGCCAACAACCCTAAGAAGTTTTAGACTTAACCAGCTGATTCTGAGAGTACCGACACACTCGGCAAATATCTCGCGATTTGTCTCTACAATGACCTAGACACGGGGTCATCCATTAACTTTGCGATGTATCAATCAATACATCGATGTATATAGACCACTTTTAAAACCAAAGGTGATACGTGGTGAGGTGTTAGACTAACCCACCCTAATCTACCTACTTTAGGAAAAGAAACACCGTCATAAACATGTATGTGTATGGTCGAAACCGATCGTTAAAGGCAAAATTAAATACATGCGATAACACATGACCAAATTTTCACGAAATATCATTAAGGTGGTACTTTACACCTTAAGATACTTCATGTCGTCTAGTGTCGGAGTCTCTCGGTTAGTGTATTGGTACTACTACAAGAAAAAAAGGCAAAAATAATAAAACAAAGAACTGGATAATAATCCAGTTAATTATAAGTAAAATTATACCTATCGAATTTCTTTTTTAATTGTTATTTATCTATAAAGGTAAAATTATAATTTCATTATTGTAATTAATTTATGCTTTAGAATAGAATTATGTACAAGTACAAAAATAAAATAAAGATACATATTTTTATAGTGATTTTGTTTTATTTATTGCCTGAGGATATCTATACTTATAATAAAACTGTAACAGGTCCAAATCTGTACATTGAAGATGTATTGAAATTTTTTTTTGGAGGGCACTCTATTATCGATACTCAAGCCAAAACTGTAATTTGTTTCATTCATGTCTGTCTGTCTGTCTGTATGTCTGTCTGTCTGTCTGTATCGTAAACGCGCATCACGCCGACACTACTTGATGGATTGAAATGAAACTCGGCATGATTATAGGTCATACTACGAGGAAGGACATAGGATACTTTTTATCCCGGAATTCATTAAGGTTCTCATGGGAGAGGGTATGAAAGTAAAAATCCTTTACCGCGCATCACGCCGAAACTGCTGAATGAGTTGGAATGAAACTCGGGACGATTTGAGTTCATACTACAAGGAAGGACTATATATAATACATATATATATATATATAGAGATACCATTCCGGCAATTGTTGATCAGGCGCGACTCACAGCGAGCACTTTGTTGATCCGAAAACACTTGTTGATCCGATCCTCTTTTGTTGATCTATTATACATTTTCAGTAACAAATGTTGCTCCGACCAGATCAACAATTGACCTCACGGGGCCTTTGGCATTGTAATACCATTTGTTGATCCGATACACAAATCCATTTTACACAAGTTGATCCGATTCAAATGAACCAATCAAAACGCAGCATTGGTCGAAACTGACAGCGACGTTGCCGCTTCGTGCGGGAGTCGTGGAGGTCGATGACCACACGTGTGGAAACGAAATGACAGGGTAACGCTATGTTCTATGACATTTATTATTTATGACATCGCGTTACCTAGTCCTTTTATTATTAGTTTGATAATTATGTACCAATTATTAAAATTTGACTTGATTGAGTGTTTTTTTGTAAGTCTAAAGAAATAATGATATTCATTTACTGAATAATTTTATTTAGAAACTAAAAATCCATTGCGAATACTTTTCTACGGACAAATGTTGATCCATCGATATTTTTTTAACGATAGCTAAGAACTTTTCTATTTTTTGATTTTTCTTTATACCTGAAAACTAAAACCGAAAAAGTGGCACTTTGTTCCTTAATATGACGTTCCTTGCGTTTACTTTAATAGGTTTTTTTAATTATTGAGTATCGTGTCAAATTAATTATTATTATTTTTAATTCATTTTTGAAACTATATGGATTGAAAATAAATGTGGGCGGCCGAAGGTATGCCTTTGGCACATGAGGTTGCGGGTTCGATTCCCACCTTAGAACAATAAATGTTTGTACGACATGTAAATATTTCTACGGGGTTCTGGGTGTTTTCTAAGTGTAATAAATTTCTCAATCTTTGTAATATTTTGTATTAAGTTACAGATATTTGTCATCTCGTACCCATCATAACACAAGCTCTGCTTAGCTTTGGGCTAGATGAGGCTGTGTGGATTGTCCAGCATTCATTATTAATCTAGTTATTTATTTTAAACTAAAAAACTACACATCAGAGGTCACGGTAGTCACCCGAGTAGAATAGATAATTGCCTATCGTTATAATTGTTACAAAAAATAACCTGCTACCTTAAATTATTTTGGGGAACTCAAGTAGTTGCCTACCTTACGTGGTTAACCGACTTAGAAACATAACTAGTGTCAATGCCTCGATTTATTGATGTTTAATTAAACGTCAATTATTTTAGACTCGTTACAACCCGCGGCTCCGCCCGCATAAAAATGTATTTGTCATATTACAGAAATTTACTGCACGCCTCCTATGGGTAGTTCCATAAAAATAAAAAATACGTGTTTAATTATTCATTTTGAAGTTTATTTGTATCGATTTTTAAGTCACTAGCAGCTGGTTCAGCCTACCGTTGATGAATGTTGAAACCTGTTTAGTTTTAAATTACCCAATATGCGAATTGCTACCAAGGATCTTCACAAATAATTCTGTAAAGTACCTAGCTACCTCCCATAGGTAAACAGGATCCTTTCATATTATATAGAGACTAGAGTCAGTGTTCTTCAGAGTTCAGTCAGACTCAAATCTTATCTTACTATTATAATAAATGGGAAAGTCTGTGTGAATGTTTGTTATAAGTAATCTCCGTATCAACTTTAGTTATTTAGAGGACATTTGGTAAGTAGATAGTAGGACCTACAATAAGACATAGGCTAATAAAATTATCAAAAATTAACCTCTGAGGACGTTAAATAGGGTAAAGTATTTTTCCTTGGTTTGATTTACTTAAAACTCGGTACCTATAAATAAAGTATGAAATAATTAAACACGTATTTTTTATTTTACCAAAATAACCCCCAGGGGTTGTGTAATAAATTTCTGAAATTTGTTTAAAAAACTGGTTGGCGGGCGAAGCCGCGGGCACATCTAGTATCTAGTATTATAATAAATGGGAAAGTCTGTGTGAATGTTTGTTATAGGTAATCTCCGTAGCTACTTAAGTTATTTAGATGAAATTTGGTACGTAGATAGTTTAGGACCTAGAATAGGACATAGGCTTTTAAAATTTGGAAATTTTTAACTCTGAAGGGGTTATTAGATGGGGTGGTAAAGTTTGTATGGAAAATTATTTTTCATTGGTTTGTTTCACTCAAAATGAACACTATGAATAAACTAAAAGTAAATAACTAAACACGTATTTTTTTACGAAACTATACGAGGCGTGCAATACATTTCTGAAATTTGAGAAATAAATTTCCATGCGGGCCAGGCCGCGGGGCGCATCTACTTATTACTAAAGTAAATAATTTCCAAGTTGTAATATCATATATATTGTGTTCTTCTAGGTCCTAAACTATAAACTTATCAAATTTCATTTAAATAACTTAAGTAGTTACGGAGATTACTTATAACAAACATTCACACAGACTTTCCCATTTATTATAAAAGTAAGATTTGCAAATTACCCTAAACGTATCGTTGGTAGTTACTGATCATAAAAATGTTTTAGTAAACTCGCGCGGGTCTCATCATAATCATCATCTTCGTCGCCAGCCATTAATAGTCAACTGCTGGACACATGCTTTCCCATATGAATGCCCACTTGACTAGAGGACACCATACACTACGTTTACCGAGACGTGGTCTTCACTCAAGAGTACGTTTACCCCAGTGGTTGTCAGTTTTTCGCAAGATATGCCCAGCCCACTGTCATTTTAGCTTGCTAATTCTTTAAACTAGGCTTTATCTCGCGGAGAATCGGCAACCGTTGGGGTTAACGTGTTCTTCAGTGGAGACTGCGACTTGGCAAACGTAGTGTAGGACGCCCCGCCCTCCGGCCAGTTGAGATGACGATCTGCGAATGATTGATGGTAGATGCTGGACGCGACAGCGCTATGGCGCTCATTACGGGAAGCCTATGTCCAGCAGTGGACTAATGTCGTCCTAAAATAATGATAATGTTGCCCACTAGATAGTTTCGTGAGGTGAATGAAAATTCAGTTAACGGCACACTTATAGACGTGATATTTGTAGGAGTTCATTTGAGTCTAAAATATAGGAAACATTCTAAAATCTTTCTCTTTATATTTTCGTTTGACGTGTAGTGCGTTCTGGCATACTTAGATCGCTGTAGAATTGAACTCTGAAGCAGGTTCTCTCTAGGTTCTTAGTTAAAAATAAAGGGAAATTTCATTAGAATTTAACGGTTCTTTTACAAAAAAAAACCTTTTACCAACTTCTCATACCTAGGTAAGGCACATGTCGAAGAAGAACATGACCTACAAACTGGTTGCTAAAGAGTTCAGTTATTTTTTGTGAGCTATAGTAGATTTCAAAAATACACATACCTACAAAAAAATATTATTTTACAAATGTAATGTGCTTGGTCAGTGAATTTTAGCTATTTCTACTCTATTCTATTCGACTATCCGAAGGAAATTTCTAAGAACGAACGCTTTCAAGTCTATTAACTTCGATTATGTAAGTCTCGAAAAGTCCCCCACTACCGCGCGTGCGGCGTTGCCGCTTTGAAAACAGACGAAGTAGTAATTTGTGGCTCCAGAGACTGCAGATCAACATTGTCTAAGCGAATGTGGCGCATAGATATATAGTACCGGATGTAAAAATGACGTTTGGGTGTAATTTTTTTGACCGTTAGAAGATCAACAAAATTGGTGTATTTTGAGTATTTTCTAACGCGAGTATATTGAAAACGAGTCAATGCAGATCCAGCGTTGCCATGTGCTTTTGAAATTCGGATCGAAGTATATCTGTTTACTAGGTCCAGAGTCGAATGTACACATGAAAAAGGTGGATCAACATTTCTTAAGAAATCGTACTGGATCAACCATTACCGTGAACGGTTCATTATATATATATAATACTTTTTATCCCGGAATTCGGTAAGGTTCCCTGGGAGAGAGGGTGAAAAATTCTTTAACCACGCATCACGACGGAAGTGAATGAATTCGAATGGAACTCGGGACGATTGGACATGGGATACATTTTATCCCGGAATTCAGTTTGTTTCCCCTGGGCTATACGGGTATTCAAAAATTTCTCACAGCATCTGAACGACGCGTGTGTACGCGTCGTTCAGAGCTGTGAGAAATTTTTGAAAACCCGTATAGCCCAGGGGAACCAAACTGAATTGAACTGATAAACGCGTAAGTTTGTAAGTATGAATGGATAGATGGATGGATAGATGGATAGATGGATGGATGTTTGTTACTCTTTCACACAAAAACTGCTGAACGGATCTGGATGAAATTTGGCACAGAGATAGATTATAAGCTGGAATCACACATAGGCTTTATTTTATTCCGAAAATCCCACGAGAAAGGGAATTACGCAAGTAAAATAGCGAGTACTCGAAATACTAATCATGCGCAGACGAAGTCGCGGGCACCAGCTAGTTAGCGATAAATTTCTATAATATGTTTTCGAAGCTAGTCTAGACAGTAATTATCATCATCATCAGCCTATATTAGTCCACTGCTGGACATAGGCCTCCCCTATAAGCGCCATAGCGCCTTGTTTTCAGCTTGCCGCATCCAGCATCTGCCAGCAGGCAATAATTATAAGAGTATGTAAATTTGCATACCTAGGTAAAGTGGTATCGTACCTATTTACTGCAATTAATACACTTGTTTATTTAGTTTATCTCTTGTTCATAAACCTCATCCTCGTTGATTATACCAGAACTTATCACTTTCAGATAAGAAAGGCAAATAAAATTATAATAGATAGAAGCGCTTCTTAGTAAACCTTATAAAATGTTGTAACCACCGTATTTAGTATTAGTAGACTTGGCTGGTGTTCAACAAAAGATAATCGGACAATTAGGCAGCTGCATCGGAAGTTTAATTATGATCATTTGGTTCAAAAACGTTCAATAAAACCGTTTGAAATTTAACCATTTGTTGAAGAACTCATTCATTAACTTTTTAAATATTATTTATGAGCGACTATTTCAGAATTTCTAGGCTCGTAATAAAAATAAGCCAAGTGATAAATATAAATAAATAATCAAGTTTTTTTTTCTAGTTATCTTCAACTTTTTTCTAGTTGAACCGACTTTGATGATTCTTTTTTTTAAAGATGGTGCTTCTCATGTGGTCCCATATAAATTTATGCAACATCTGACCAGTGGGTTTTGAGTTATCCTAAGTAATGATTATTTTATTGATTTGCGACTGATTTGATTTTTTTGATTTGAGACGTCATGATGTTCTCATATTTGCTTCAAATAATTTGAAGTCGGTTTCATATTTTTTTAGCAAAACACGCCAAATTATTAGGTTTGAGAAACAGAGTCTGTTTAATATGTAGATAAGCGTCATTATGTTTTATTTAAAATATTTCCACAATAAAACAATAATTACTATCGCTTTGTTTACTCTTGAGATGTCAGCCGTTTAGTTTTTATCTTTGAGATTAAGTAAATACCTACATTTTATGGTTGTTATGTCATAAAAACTTATATTACTGATTACTTATTTACTGATTTGGCAAGTAAGATTCAGAGTGCAAAGAAGCATCTGTAATATCTTGTGAATCTTAAAGCAAAAATATAAATTATGTCGAATTATGCAGCCGTACTTCATGGACCATTGGATATAAAGATTGTAAGTACCTACATAAAAGAAAACATCGGTAAACCGTAGGTATACCTACCTACCACTACATCCATAAACGTTAAATTTAACTAAAACCCATAATAAAAGAGCCTTATTTATGCAGTATAAAACCGAAACTTTTTATTTTTCAGGAAAAATGGCCGGTCCCAGAAATCGCTGAAAACGGTAAGTACTCTAGTACAGGGGTGGCCAACTTGATTAGACAATTAGACATAAGATCTACTGTTTACTAACGAAACCGTGTGCGATCTACCACTTACATACTTCTTGAAATTTAAATGAAACAGTGTATGCATTATACACGAGACACCATTTAACAGCATATATTTTTTAATAGATAGAGTGATTCAAGAGGAAGGTTTATACGTATAATTAAACCGTGCGAAGCCGGGGCGGGTCGCTAGTTTACCTATAAAAACTTGTAGGGAATAAACAAATAATAGATATTGACTTTCGTTGCTATCATACCTTTGTGGTGCTATCCAAAAAACTCCATTTTCAAATCCTCTATTAGTTTTACTATGTCATACAGATGTGCTGATCGAGGTATCGTGCGTGGGTATTTGCGGGTCAGATGTGAAACTGTATACGACGGGCAAGTGCGGCGCAGTCGAGCTGTCCGAGCCAAGTGTGATAGGGCACGAGGGCTCGGGGACTATTGTCAAGGTACCACCCTTTTATAACCAATTAGCTGTAAACACACTCGATGTATCAGGCGACTCAAAAGAATGCGTTGCGGATACAAGGTGGCGTTTAATTCATAGTATATTATGTCATGATGATGGATATAAGCATCTCCCAGATGTGCGATAAAACTATCCATCCATCCGATGAAGGTCTTTTGTTGATAAAAAACAATTTGAAGCCATTTCGCGTCCCGTTAGTATAGGTACCTACAATTACAAATTATGAAGACTTAAAATGGCTTTCAAATGTCAATTATGGAATGAAGTATGTTAGCGTAATCGCACAGCTGAGCGAGTACCTTTTGATGATAGTATCGAAACGTTATCGTCACATTTTTCTATGGGATTTGGTTGAACACCTTTGCGGACGTGAAACTACAAAAATGACACGTCATGACGATGACGACGACGTGTAGATGCTATCGTCGAACCGAATTCAGGGCTCAAATCAAAGTAAAAAAAAGTCTACAATTAAGAATGAGCTAGGTCCTTATACCTAGTTTATTGAAGTAAATCTCCAGGTGGGCAGCAATGTGACGTCACTGAAGCCCGGGGACCGAGTGGCCATTGAACCTACGCAGCCCTGTCGTGTCTGCACATATTGTAAACAAGGTACATTAATTTTTTAATTAAAAAAAAATCCTAAGACTTGTAATTTTTTTTATAGCGTAACAGTCATTAATAATCTCGTAATAATCTAATGTCCAATAACTGACTAAAATTAATAGTTGATAGTTATTATTATACATTTAATCTGCAAAGAAAGATCTATTCACTTGTTTTTTATTCCGTTTTGCCGCAAAGAATATAAATCTATATCATGGACAGAACGAATTACCTGTACCTAGTCTATCTGAATAATACAATTTCCTTGAGTTATTTTGTATTTTGAGAATAAACAATTTTATTTGGGTAAACCAGTCATCCTAACAAAATAGTACGAGTATTCATCAATTTAATATTCATGAATCACTACATAGTATAAAACAAAGTCGCTTTCTCTGTCCCTATATATGCTTAAATCTTTAAAACTACGCAATGGATTTTGATGCAGTTTTTTTAATAGATAGAGTGATTCAAGAGGAAGGTTTTTACGTATAATAAAACCGTGCGAAGCTGGGGCGGGTTGCTAGTTTGATAAAACAATGAAGCAGTTTTAGATATCTAAGGAGCATACCTTGTTAAATTGTACTGATCTAAATATAATTACATATCTATTAAAGGTCGTTACAACCTGTGTTACCGTCCTCAATATTGCTCCACGGTGGGTGTGCCAGGCAATTTGTGTCGCTACTACAAGCATGTCGCCGACTTTTGCCACAAGTGAGTTCATCCTACTGTATCTTCACTTACCCTTACCTACATACTTACTACTTACCTTACGGACAAGTTAGAAATAAATTAAAGAATTCAAGAAATAAAGTGTCAGCGTTTTTAAAACATTGACGTGGACAAAAAAATCAATGTCCCGTAACAACGTAACAAGAAACTAATTAGTTTACGAGTCGAACCAAAACCCGTCCCAAGCTTTGTTATCCTCTAGCTAGTTATATTATCTGATATTTTGTATAATTCTTAATAACTTACTGATAATTTTGGCAAAACACTTGAGTTTGTTGTAGTGATACTGTAATCAATAGTAAATACAAAAATCTGTACGTATTTGGAACAGAATATAGGCTTACGGGCGTCCTACACTACGTTTGCCAAGTCGCGGTCTCCACTCAAGAACACGTTTACCCCAACGGTTGTCGGTTCTTCGCGAGATATGGCCGGCCCACTGCCACTTCAGCTTGCTAATTCTTTGAGCTATGTCGGTAACTTTGGTTCTCTGTCGGATGTATTCATTACGAATCCTATCCTTCAGAGAAACTCCGAGCATAGCTCTTTCCATAGCTCGCTGAGCGATCGCGACCTAGCCCTCCGGCTAGGTGGGATGACGATGTGCGAAAGACTGCTGGCAGATGCTGGATGCGTCAAGCTGAAGACAGGGCGCTATGGCGCTCATTAGGGGAGGCCTATGTCCAGCAGTGGACTAATATAGGCTGATGATGATGATGATGATGATGATGATAGGCTTACGGTATAATTAAGGGCAGACTACAGCAAAGTTATAAGAACTGCGATGCCACGTAGTCAGTGTTCACTACTTAAGAAAAACTTTTTGAAGGAACTTAAATTTGTTTCATTTATGTGTTCCAAAACAAACATGTGTGTTATAAAACATATTTGAAAATAACAAATCTACTACTTACATAGAAAATGTGCAAATATTTTCTACAGAATACCAGACAACTTATCGATGGAGGAAGGAGCCGCGGTCCAGCCGTTAGCCATCGCCATCCACGCGTGCAACCGAGCCGCGATAAAGATAGGCGCGACTATTGCCATTATCGGCGCCGGACCGATTGGCATACTGTGTGCAATGTCGGCCAGAGCGATGGGTGCTGGGAAGGTGCTAATAACTGGTGAGAGACTAAGCTTCTCACTACTTTCAATGGAACTAAAAGTAAGCTGAGTAAAGTCCTACGTTTGCGTAGGTCTTTATGCTTCGATGACATCACAATTATACAGTTGGACGGAACTCGTATTCAGAATTGCTTTAGGTACTACTGTATTAACAGAATTCCGCAGGTCGCGCAAAAACTCGATTTTATTATGATCCCATAGTACCTACTATCAAAATGACTTTTTCAGTGTTTATTCCTCATAAAACCTAGTACTTAGTTTTTCAGATAGGTTGTATTAATATATCAAATATTTTCAAAGAAAAATGTCTATAATTATCTTATTTGTTTTTTTTTATAAATCTAAGACTGATTGGTATAGTACACAAAAGTCCTACTATTAAAATTTTTAAAAAAGGTCGTGGTCGCATACCTAGACAGTCTGGCTGCAATTTCTAAATTCAGACTGAACTCTGATTTTCACTAAAATTTTACCAAAATCCAAATTACTATTGACCACTGGATATCGGAGAACATACGTTAAATCGATAGGTATTATATACCCAAGCTCCCAGCCACAGATCCAATCCTCTAGTTAAGCCGTATAAAGTATACTTCCCTCTACTAAATAAAAATCATTTCCAGATGTAGTGTCCTCCCGCCTTGAGACGGCGCGTGACTTAGGAGCTGACTACACCCTCCTAACCAAAGACATGAGCGATGACGCTATAGTGGCCCAGATCGAGGCACTGTTGGGCGATCAGCCGGATGTGACCATAGACGCGTGCGGCTATGCGCAGGCGCAGCGGGTTGCTTTGACAGTAAGTGATGTGGCAAGCCGAATTTCGGTCACGGGGGTCAGTCTCAATGGAAAATAGCTATCTGAAGTATCTGATCAGGCCATATTTGACGATAAGTGACAATACAGTCTCACTGCCGAAAAGAAAAGCGAAAGTAACCCCATCACTTATTGCTCTTACCACAACCACAGATTTTACAATACTAACCCGTAACAAAGAAATTATCTAAAATTCTCAACGCTAGTCCGTGAGTATTGTAAGATTTAGACTTATACAAGGTGGGGCAAAAGTAATCAGAAAAATAAAAGTGCCCACCGCAGGGTTAAGAGCATTAGCGTATATAGGTGAGGTGGCGAGTGGTCCGTGCCCTCACCAGAATGGTCTAGGTGCCCATTCCAGGGTGAAAAAATGTAGATTTTTAGGAGGCTCCCTCTATACCTCAGCTGTATAGTAGACGACTCGCAGTTGGCGGACATTTTTTAGGCAAAATAATCTCAGGAGGGCCTGGCCCCCTTTGGAAAGTAAACCTATAACGCCAATGTAGCTAAGACTTAAAAGTCTCCACACACTGAAGCCGGAGGCGGAGCGGAGGCGAAGGTGTGCGAGTTGTATTCTATTGAATCATATGAAAGCCTACACACACACCGCAAGCGGTGGCAGCGCGTTGCCATACGAAAAACCGGCACGCCTTCGCCTCCGCTCCGCCTCCGGCTTCCGTGTGTGGAGACTTAAAATGATAATGATAAATATATTTTCAGGTAACGAAAACGGGCGGAACAGTTCTGATAGTTGGCATAGGCGATGATAAAGTGGAGGTGCCGCTATCTCCCGCGCTATTAAGGGAAGTTGACGTGAAGGGATCCTTTCGGATCGTCAATACGTAAGTTCATACAATTGAATAAATAATCCTGGAAAATTCACACAGCATCATCTAGTAGCCTCAAGCTTTGCATTGCTAGCTTAATAGGGTAGATCCCTGAGTAAGAAAGAATTAGATTTTAGAAAAATATTGGACATGTATTTTTTCTTTTGTCGATCGAACAGAAAATCACCATAAAACGCATTAAACTTGAGAAATGGAGGCTCGTGACGTCACGTCATTCTATAAAATCTCACAAGGCGAGACGTCACGGGCCCCCAATCAAACTGTAAAAATCTATCTGACGGACTAATCCGATTGTTTTAATTCGCTTATGAATACTAGTTTTAATTTTCTATTCTTTGATTTTAATTTTCTTTGTTAAAAATGAATATTTATTTATTATAGGTACCCAGCCGCCATAGCAGCTGTATCAAGCGGTAAAATACCTCTGAAGGAGTTTATAACGCACCACTTTCCTCTGAAAAAGACCAAGGAAGCGCTGGAGTTGGCTAAGTCTGGCGCTGCTATGAAAATTATTATACATGTACAGAACTAAACTTTGGAGATTGCGGGTTCGCTTCTCGCCTAGGGATAAATGTTTGCACTATCTAGACGCTGGCTATATTCTATTTGAAGTAAAAATATCTGAAATGTATAAAACTATATTGTAATTAATTAAGCTGATGGCAATCCGAATTAAATAAGTAACGTATATCGTTGGTTTTATCGATAGCAGTAGTCTTTTTACACCCTTTATAAAATCATCTAGTACCCAAAAACAAGTTATTCTTAGTATTTCTTAGGTTGGGGTTACCAATATGTCCTGCATTATTTATTCATTAATTTTATCCTTCCTTATCGTATTATTTTTCCTTTATTCGATGACATTGTGCACTTTCATTATTTTTTAATACTTTGCTGCTGAATATCGGTTATATTAACTCTACTTTTACCAGTTAATTATTAAGAAAAGGAGTGTCAATTAAAAAAGGTAATAATAAAAGTATGGCATTTTAATCATTGGAACTTAATAAGTAACATAGGAGTTTTTAATTATAAATAGCAATATCAAAGTAATAACAAATAATTATAAATATTTTTCATTTTATTTAGAAAAGATTTTAAATACATAGAAGCTTAACATATCTTACGTTTTGGTTTCAATCATTTTTAAAATGTTAGCCTGCTAACAAGTAATTACCATCTCAATACTACCTATCAAAAAAATATTGTTTTTTTTTTTCACTATAATACATATATAAATAATATATTTACAAATTACAAATTGATGACAGTGGCAATATTCAGATATTCGAGAGACCTTCGTCAGTAAAGTATTTACTATTACAGAGACGTTTTTTAAAAGCGGTATTACACTACACGATATTCAGGGCCCGGTAGTTAGAGCGATTAGGGAGCAAGGCTTGCCGGGTTCGTCCGATCGCCGCTCTAAATCTTATTACACCTCTCTTAGTTAGGGTAAGGGTCCCTGAATATGGTGAAGTGTAATACCACTTTAAACAATAAATAAATGAGCAAATAGTTTGCTCGGTGCTCTATTGTCTATGCCGTTTTCTGGACGTCCTTAAACGATAAAGCACCGCTGCGTCCTTGTGAAATCTAATGTAAATAAGATTGAGTATTTTTGGAAAAAAAAGCGTCTTTCGAACGCATAATATAAGAAATCAAAGATGACTTGATGTGAAATCTTCAATTCTATGACAATATAATAATTTTAATTAGAATTTTAAAATATATGCATTTCCATAAACCTCATTCTGGCAGGAAATTATCAAAGGAGTTGTATACAGGGTGTTAGTGTGAACAGCGTTATCCTTGAAACCAGAGGTTCAGTATCATGAGTAGAGTCCAAAACCTATGAGATAAGGTTAATGCCTGTTTTAGTTTCGCAGTATTTTGATATTTTATGTCATAGATATTGTACGCGATATTATGGTCACCCTAGAACCAGGCAAGTTTCCAGGTTTGTTTCTAGGCAAGATAAACTGTTTTAAAACAAGTCTAAATTCACAGAATAATCAAAAAATTCAATAGACCAAAGTACCTTGGTAGGCAGGTATTTTTGGCGTACTTAACCCTAGGCCAGTTCTTATTCTATTCATAAATGTTCGTCCCTCAGACGAATGAAACGTCATTGCGAGTAAAATACACTTGCGATGTATTTGGTTGTATGACTTATGAAGGTGCTTAAAAGGTGTATCTGATTCGATTTACAACTTTGAATCATTTTTACGTTTTGTGCGGACTGTGAGACGAATGTTATTGAATCTAGGGTTAAAGTTTATCATCAATCAATTTTATCTACTATTCAATCTAAATTTCAGTTCTTTGTACAGTGAATGAAATTCACTTACCAAAATAACACTTCACCATCACGCAACCTCCGCACGTTTTCTCACTCGTAGATTATAAATTATTACACACTCGAGAAAACACAAATTAGTACCTAATTTGTCAGCTTATTAAACACCTTACGAACACTTGCATTTTGCATGACTGGGCATGGTGAACTGGCCATATGTACGTACGTACGTAGCCTTTGTGTCTTTGGGATAGTTTCCTAGCTTAGCACACGTTATCCTGGGATGGAAACAGCTGAGCTCTGCGTACATCGTACGAGCCAAGTTCACCAGAGCGATGGCATAAGGCCGCACCATTTCAGTCCACTTTTATTTACATTTTTGTAAGACTTCGTAACTCGTTCGTACTGAAAACAATTGACGCGCGAAAATCTGTGTCAACGACGCGACGACGTGCTCTCCGTCACGCTGGCGGTCTGTCACTGAGGATCGGACGGCGCCTGCGCGAGCAGGCGGGCGGCGCGTGCGGCGCGGTGAGGTGTGGGGGGCGCGGGGCGCGGCAATGAACACTTGCATGGCCGGCGCGGCTCGTTTGATCAAAACAGGTCGACACCTGCGCGGCCCCGTCAATGTACTCGTGTTGTAGTTTTACCACTTAGAAGGTGTATCGAATATTTTTGTTTCAAAAATAAATTAAAAATAGAATAATTATTTTTCATCGGTTTTGGACTCTACTCATGATGCTGAACCTCTGGTTTCAAGGATAACGCTGTTCACACTAACACCCTGTATTGCCACTAACAAAGAAGTCGAGAAGAACACATACCTTAGCTTCTTTTATTTCTTGGGTAGGTACTTACACTTTACATATAACACAACCTCAATTAAAATGTAATTCTAGAAATTTCCACGAACCAGAGATTAGCAGAATAGTACAAATCAGACACGTATTACCCTCGACAAAGAAGTTATACAAGCTGAAACTCACTAGGATACGTACCGAAAGCACATTTTAGTTCCTACTATTTGCTCACATTTCTTATTCATTGTAAACATATCAAGTAATGTGATAGTACGAACCGTAGTACGAACGTAAGCAGATTGCGTTCATTGTAGGTCACATCAGATTCAGTTTGGATGGGTTGAAGACACCGGGCCGCGTGTTAAGTACGTTGTTTGTGCGCGGTACTGGCATACTGCCTAGTTTGTGGCCCGCTGTGAAAATACAAAAGACAATGTTAGTTTTTGGATCAACTTCAAAACAAAAAGGAGGTTAGGTATCAATTCGATTGTATTGTTATGTAGACTGGAACTACACTTGGTCTAATCTTACTATTATAATAAACTAGAGATCCGCCCCGGCTTCGCACGGTTTTATTATACGTATAAACCTTCCTCTTGAATCACTCTATCTATTAAAAAAACCGCATCAAAATCCGTTGCGTAGTTTTAAAGATTTAAGCATTCAAAGGGACATAGGGATATAGGGACAGAGAAAGCGACTTTTTTTTATACTATGTAGTAATGGGAAAGTCTGTGTGAATGTTTGTTAAGTAATCTCCGTAACTATTTAAGTTATTTAAATTAAATTTGGTATGTTGATAGTATAAGACCTAGAATAACACAGGATATAAAAATCTGGAAATTTTAACCTTTTAGGGGGTTAAATAGGGTGATAAAGTTTGTATGGAAAATTATTATTCCTTGGTTTGATTCACTCAAAACTCGGTATAAATAAACTGAAAAGTAAATTATTAAACACATATTTTTAATGCATAGGTCCTGGTATTGGTTAAAACTTACCACCAGAAAAAGCTCCAGCTTTGTTCCCGGAAGTAGACGCTCCAGATTTGTTCCAGGAAGTGGATGCTCCAGATTTGTTCCCTCTCGTGTTCGCCTTGCCTCGAGCGGAGCCTCCACGGCCTCGCGCCGTGTACGCACTTACGGCTTTCTTCTTAGCGGCCGATGTCGTCTTACGTTTGAACCTGATTATCGACAGGTTTTAATAAAATTTTCAACAGTGACACGTTCAGTTAAGGAAGTATTAAAAGAAATCGAAATAACGAAGTAGGTGACTTTAATTTATTTATTTTATTGAAAGTGAACAAGCGTTTGGCCTCTATCTTACTTAATATGTAAGTGAAACGTGACCTAAGCTTGAGCACGCTTTCCCAGTAGGAACTTATTCACTCTTTATTTGAAGACTCCGAGATCGTACTCTGGCGGGAATAGACGCAGTGAGCCCATTTTCCTCTTTGACCCTGCTAATTATGAAGATTGAGCAGTATTTTTTAGTTCGACATGTTGAAATGTCAACCAGGTGGTATTTTTCAGTGAGTCTGCTGGTCCGATGGTAGAAAGCAGAAGATGGAATGAGGTGATAAATAGAATTTATTGAGATTGATAAAAGCTGAGTTTATAAGCCAAATCTAAACACGTGTTTTTCAATCAGCATTTACCAGAAAATTTGGAGGTAGGTTGGACTAGGTTAAATATAAATAATACATGATTTGGATGTAAACCACGCAGGTGTGATAACGTGATAAGCGACAAACCAGTTGTCCTCTGGTGAAACTCGTGACAACGATGCATGAACGCAATATGACTTTAGGGTTGCCTCCTGTGACACAGATGTGCAGAACGCAATATGACCTTAGGATTGCGTTCTGCGTTAGGATTGCGTTCTGTGACACAGATGTGCAGAACGCAATATGACCTTAGGATTGCGTTCTGCGTTAGGATTGCGTTCTGTAACACAGATGTGCAGAACGCAATATGACCTTAGGATTGCGTTCTGCGACAAAGATGCGCAGAACGCAATATGACCTTAGAATTGCGTTCTGTGACAAAGGTGCATGCGCAGAACGTATTACGACCTTAGGATTGCGTTCTGAAACCAAGATCCGCAGAACGTAATATGACCTTAGAATATCATTCTGCACATCTTTGTCCCGTGTGGTTCGCCAGAGGACAACTTGTTTGTAAGTATGTAGTATCAATTTTATGTACAACACAAAACACAATGAAGTGCACAGCAATACACAATGCATAGTGGTTAGTTAATTGCTTCAACAAACAGCTGTGAAAGGTGCAGTGGTAGCCTTCAACATATTACAACTAAAACTCACTTTTTTCTGACACCGCCTCTCCGGTAAGTCCTAAGTAAATATACGATTAGGTAAAATAAATATAAAAAAGTTTATTATTTAACATGTCATATTTCCTTAACTTTTGGCAGCATGTGGTGTAGGTATCAGTTATGCTTCTTTAAAGATTGTCTATAGAACACTAAGAAAATCATAGTTAAAAATAATGTTACTAATTTATTTTGTGCTATTAAGAGTTCTATTAGCAGAAGGAAAACAGCTTCCTTTTGTGTACAACTGCAAACACCTGCCAAGCGACCACGCTTGTTGGTGTTAGGTATGTCAAAACCCCCTTGATAAGGGGAGGGATGATCGTTCAGACTACTGAACGAACATCCCTCCAGTAGGACAACAAATTCTGGACGAACCTTCTTTTGTTTATACTGTCTTATAATTATGAATAGTTTCACAGTGTGTAAATTTTTGATAAATAAAGAAAGACAAATATAGACTAACTTCTTCCTAACGCCGCCCCTATAAGTCTTCCTGCCGGTAGTGTTAGCTTCCCTGTCGGTCTGCCTCGCGACGCTGCCCCAATCCGTGTCGGAGCCGGACTCCTCTCGGAAGTCTCCCGTGGCTTGTGCCTGTGCTGTCTCTTGCTCTAACTCATCCTGGTATTGCATGAGAAGACCTGGAAAATTAATTAAATATAAGAATACGGGGGCCAAATTCCACTAATGTCAAAACAAAAGTCTCAATAGTGCCATTCAATCAAGATGATTAAAATGACGTTTGTGCATGGTATTCTATTGGTATTCTATTTTTTTCGCTTGAAGAGACTTTCATAATTAGAATGTCAAATTGGTAGTTATAAAGGTTATCGTCACAGAATGAACCTCAAAAAGTTTGTGTTAGTAGAATACCAAAAAGAGTTTAACACTGACATTTTGACACGATACCATTTAAATGGTGAACCGATTTATTTAGTGGAATTCGGGCCCTGGACATTTTCAGAGAGCATCATCTTCACCAAGTGAACAGGGATAAAAACTTCATTGTTTCCCCTGTAGGTGGAGCTATAACGGCGCTAGAGTAAGTAGAAGGTCGATAAGATTTTCATTAGGTGATCACTTGGTTTCGTGGCGCAGTTGGTTAGCGCATTCCCGTACTGATGGAGGGTCGCGGGTTCAAGTCTCGCTAAAATCTAAAATGTTTGCGATGTTATTAAAATTCTGAGATATGCCTCAAGTGCGAGGACTTACCCACTATAATTTAATAATCCTTAAACTTAACTCATATTTATTTGAAATGTTTTTTAATTGTACTTAGAATCTAAGAATCTATGAAATAAATAATATCTTTATCCTTTAAGACTTACCCATCTTCTCTATGGACCGAATACAGTTTACTTTAAGACTTACCCATCTTCTCCACAGCATAGGCCGAGGTGATCTTGAGTAGTTCGGCTCCGTATTTGTCGTAGTTGGCGCGGGTGACGTGCGGCATAGCCTTAAGCGCGGCCACGGGCAGCACGGCTCGAGCTAAACCCATCTCTCTATGTACCGAATACAGTTTACTTTGACTTACCCATCTTCTCCACAGCATAGGCCGAGGTGATCTTGAGTAGTTCGGCTCCGTATTTGTCGTAGTTGGCACGGGTGACGTGCGGCATAGCCTTAAGCGCGGCCACGGGCAGCACGGCTCGAGCTAAACCCATCTCTCTATGTAGCGAATACAGTTTACTTTGACTTACCCATCTTCTCCACAGCATAGGCCGAGGTGATCTTGAGTAGTTCGGCTCCGTATTTGTCGTAGTTGGCGCGGGTGACGTGCGGCATCGCTAGCATGTCCGCCATCGCCTTCAGCGCGGCCACGGGCAGCACGGCTCGAGCTAAACCCATCTCTCTATGTACCGAATACAGTTTACTTTGACTTACCCATCTTCTCCACAGCATAGGCCGAGGTGATCTTGAGTAGTTCGGCTCCGTATTTGTCGTAGTTGGCGCGCGTGACGTGAGGCATCGCTAGCATGTCCGCCATGCACTCGGGCAGGCGCGCCGCCATCGCCTTCAGCGCCGCCACGGGCAGCACGGCGTTGAGCGACGCGCCGCGAGCTGAACCCATCTCTCTGTGGACCGAATACAGTTCACTTTAGTTATTGAAAGATGTTTTTATTGAGGTTAAGTTCAGTGGCGCGTCGCCATCGCCTTCAGCTGTTGATATTAAATCTTTAATTGCCTATTCATCTGTAGCCCATATTAGAATTGTTATTAGTAGTATTACTGAAAGCTGCATTTAATAAGGTAATTTATTCATGTTTTAACTAGAAAATAAAGAGCTCACTCTGGTTTTTGTTCTTCAATCTTTTTAAGGTAAAGTAAAAAAGCAACCAAGAAACCTTTACCTTATTAAGTTTTTAGTTTCCGAATTGGAGTAAAACTCGTCCCAAGCTTTTTTATCATTTAAATAATCAGATATTTTATAGTAAGCCTTTTTAATAGAGTCAACTCGTTACCTGCAGGCCTCCACCAAGTCAGCGTAGCAGCGCTCCTCGATCCTCTTGATGAGTGCGTTGATAGGCGTGTCGGCGGGCTGCGCCGCGGTCGCCGGCGCGGCCGTGAGGCTCGTCTTCTTGTCTTGTTTGATGGGGAAGATTATGCGGAGGTTGCCTTCCATTAGTCTGTAATAAATAATAAAAAATAATGCTGGACAATCCACACTGCATTATCTGGGGCTAGATAGCTAAGCAGAGATGTGTTGTGGGTACAAATCGCTTCCCGCTGTCTGTCTGTCCCTGTCGTATGCTTATATTTTTAAAAATACGCAACGGATTTTAATGCGGTTGTTTTTAATAGACAGAGTCATTCAAGAGGAAGGTTAAAAGGTATAATACAAAAAAGGTGTTTTCTACGTATATTAAAAAAAATCCATTGATGTATATAATGTATTAAATATATCCATACAAGTACCCATAACAATTATTATTATGAATACTGACTTGTCAAAGTTAGGTCCGAGCACGAGGTACGCGTTGGCGATGTCGTTGTGCACCACTAGTTTCTCGGCCAGTAGCCCTCGCACCACGAGCTGACGCAGCAGGCGAGACGGGTCCGCGCGGTTCCACGACTTGCAATAATATTAGTATAGATACTGACTTGTCAACGTTAGGTCCGAGCACGAGGTACGCGTTGGCGATGTCGTTGTGCACCACTAGTTTCTCGGCCAGTAGCCCTCGCACCACGAGCTGACGCAGCAGGCGAGACGGGTCCGCGCGGTTCCACGACTTGCAATAATATTAGTATAGATACTGACTTGTCAACGTTAGGTCCGAGCACGAGGTACGCGTTGGCGATGTCGTTGTGCACCACTAGTTTCTCGGCCAGTAGCCCTCGCACCACGAGCTGACGCAGCAGGCGAGACGGGTCCGCGCGGTTCCACGACTTGCAATAATATTAGTATAGATACTGACTTGTCAACGTTAGGTCCGAGCACGAGGTACGCGTTGGCGATGTCGTTGTGCACCACTAGTTTCTCGGCCAGTAGCCCTCGCACCACGAGCTGACGCAGCAGGCGAGACGGGTCCGCGCGGTTCCACGACTTGCAATAATATTAGTATAGATACTGACTTGTCAACGTTAGGTCCGAGCACGAGGTACGCGTTGGCGATGTCGTTGTGCACCACTAGTTTCTCGGCCAGTAGCCCTCGCACCACGAGCTGACGCAGCAGGCGGGACGGGTCCGCGCGGTTCCACGACTTGCAATAATATTAGTATAGATACTGACTTGTCAACGTTAGGTCCGAGCACGAGGTACGCGTTGGCGATGTCGTTGTGCACCACTAGTTTCTCGGCCAGTAGCCCTCGCACCACGAGCTGACGCAGCAGGCGAGACGGGTCCGCGCGGTTCCACGACTTGCAATAATATTAGTATAGATACTGACTTGTCAACGTTAGGTCCGAGCACGAGGTACGCGTTGGCGATGTCGTTGTGCACCACTAGTTTCTCGGCCAGTAGACCTCGCACCACGAGCTGACGCAGCAGGCGAGACGGGTCCGCGCGGTTCCACGACTTGCAATAATATTAGTATAGATACTGACTTGTCAACGTTAGGTCCGAGCACGAGGTACGCGTTGGCGATGTCGTTGTGCACCACTAGTTTCTCGGCCAGTAGCCCTCGCACCACGAGCTGACGCAGCAGGCGAGACGGGTCCGCGCGGTTCCACGACTTGCAATAATATTAGTATAGATACTGACTTGTCAACGTTAGGTCCGAGCACGAGGTACGCGTTGGCGATGTCGTTGTGCACCACTAGTTTCTCGGCCAGTAGCCCTCGCACCACGAGCTGACGCAGCAGGCGAGACGGGTCCGCGCGGTTCCACGACTTGCAATAATATTAGTATAGATACTGACTTGTCAACGTTAGGTCCGAGCACGAGGTACGCGTTGGCGATGTCGTTGTGCACCACTAGTTTCTCGGCCAGTAGCCCTCGCACCACGAGCTGACGCAGCAGGCGAGACGGGTCCGCGCGGTTCCACGACTTGCAATAATATTAGTATAGATACTGACTTGTCAACGTTAGGTCCGAGCACGAGGTACGCGTTGGCGATGTCGTTGTGCACCACTAGTTTCTCGGCCAGTAGCCCTCGCACCACGAGCTGACGCAGCAGGCGGGACGGGTCCGCGCGGTTCCACGACTTGCAACTAGAAATAAATATAATAAATAGTGTAAATAAATAATCATATTTCGATCCCTATTCGACCAGTTTTAGCGCCAAAACCTTAGATTTCTAATTAAAGAATTGAGTAAATTTATAATAAAACAAAACACGAAATTAACGAGAAATTTGTAAACTAGAAAAAATATTTTTATTTTCAAGGATTTGAACCTGCGTGCTTCTGAATGGCACTATTACATATTCTGTGAGGGGGATACCAAGTCTGTACATAAAATAAAGTACTACACGCGCAAAACTGAAAAAGCTACTTAAAATACAAGTTAACGCGTTAGATGCGAAATTATTTTTTGAAATGTTTTACCGTCCATGCATAGGCGTGTTGTGCAGCGCCGCGATGCGTTGCTGCTGCGAGCCTTTGAGCGCGTCCGCGATGTGCAGCAGAGTGAAGGCGGCGCGCGCGTTGGAGTTCATTCCGCGGATGCAGCGCACTATCACTTTACAGTCCTCGGTTACGTCTACCGGCTGCAAATGTTTTACAATCAAATCAAAAGAAAAATCGTTTATTTGCCATCACATTTTTAGTTACACTTTTATGGTGGCCTCCGCACGAGGCAAGCCTGTGTCGCGGGAAGCCTGGTAGCAATCGTAAAGTTAATGGTTAAAGAATTATTTTAACTTATACAGGGCAAGCAAACAAAAAAAAATATAGTGTTTTTTTTAACAGTCTGAAAAATCAATTAAAAAATTAAGTACATTACATAGTTTAGATTTGCAGTCCCCTGTTACGTCTACCGGCTGCAAATGTATTAAAATCAAATCAAAGAAGTTTATTCGTAACTTACTGAAACTTATGAAATATTAGTTACAAAGAAATTAAAGACAAATGAGTTAAGATACGGTAATTTTGGTTTAAACCTGGGTTTAGTTACAAAAAGATCCCAACTCAATATTTGCAATTTGCATAAAATAATAAAACCTGCTTAGTTCAGATGTTATGTGGTACCCTATATACAGCGAGCGTGTAAACAGACAACTATCGAAAACGAAGGGGGATGGCGAAGCACCTTTAAACTTAAATAAATCAAAAATACGCAGGCAGAAAAAAAAATTCTGGCCGAAGATAAACATGTTTAAAGATTTTCAATTATTTTGTTTGCAAGCAATGTACGCGTCCACTTTGATACCTTCGCCGTCGCGCCGACGTGAGTCGCGCGCGACGCATCACTCACTACATAACATAAGTACATAGTATTATAAAACTAAGTCGCTCCCCGCTGTTTGTCTGTCCCTATGTACTTATGCTTCATCATCATCATCATGATGAAGCATATGCTTATGCTTAGATCACCATTATTATCACTAAAACTACTCAACGGATTTTGTTGTGGTTTTTGTAATAGGTGAAATTAAGAATGTTAATTGATGAGGAAGTTTTATAAGTATAACTAGCGACCCGCCTCGGCTTCGCACGGTTTTATTATACGTATAAACCTTCCTCTTGAATCACTGTATCTATTAAAAAAAACCGCATTAAAATCCGTTGCGTAGTTTCAAAGATTTAAGCAGTCGAAGGGACATAGGGATATATGGACATAGGGACAGAAAAGGCGACTTTGTTTTATACTATGTAGTGATACACCCGTGCGAAGCCGGGGCGGGTAGCTAGTAAAGTTATAAGTCGTCAAAGTTTAAGGTAAGGTCTTTATAGCAAGTACCTAGGCTGTCGGTAGGTACTCGGTAGATATTTCACCACTTACCTAAAGACACGAGCATCAGCTGGGGTATTGCTGGTTCGGCTATCTTTCACAGTAAGTAAATGCGCAACACTTCTGACGCATTTCCTAGAGCTTCACCATAAGAAACACCAACATTTGCCGATACTCCATCGCACTGAACATTATATTGGCAAATAAAACTCACTTATTAAACACAACCGATACCAACATCTACCTACTTTACAAACACACACAGACCTCGGATACAGACACGAACTAAAAGTCATACATAACATAACAATACCTACTTATTCGAAAAGTTACAAATTGCAATTTACTTGACCACCCGGCGCGGTGCATGTGTTCACTACGAATAATAAACACCGACTAGCTAGACGACGAAACGAAATAAAATAATAGGTACATAATTCCGCAAAATTAAATCCTTTCATAAAACCCGAATAAATCAATAGCCGAGGTGTAATAAGACTTATGTCGAATGGAATAAAGATGAGATTCCTTTCCAAGCATTGCGCCACACCTGTGCGTATCAAAGGGAGCCGAACCATGCCGAACCTCGCCTTGTTTTGCCGACATAGAAAAATACCGCTGTTATAAACCTTATGCCGAATGGAATAAGGTTTCCGTTTATCTAGTTTGCGGGACATAATTCCATTGAATTAAGATTCAAAATCGAGCCTACTAATTTGCGTGTTGCGTATCTCGCTCTCGTGTTAGTGCACGTGACCTTAAACAGCTGAGTGAGTTGAGGTCGATCACTTTGCGCTGTACTTTGGGTACAAAATACATGGCGTTATTTTTAGAATTTATTTATTTTTGCTTTTAAAAATGATTTATTCGAGTTGATATCTTTTCCTAATGTTGTACTATGGGTGTGTAACTAAATAAAAAAATAAAATTTTTAAGAAATGTAAAAATTTTTTTCGCTTTTTTTTTCGATAAATATGTTCAGAATAATGGTCTGATTGCTACCCTTCATTTTTCAATAGTAGTCTTTTTACACTCTGTATAAATAACTCTAGGTTTTCCATGAATAAATACAGGTAGAATAGAGATAGTAAATCTGTTTATTTGGTTCATTATTATTACACAATAATTAAGAAAAAATAATTAAAAATAATGATTATAAAATAAAATGTGTTAAAAATAATGAATACTCACAATATGTGTCTGTATCGTGTGAATCAAAAATGCCTCAGTTTAATTATATGATGTTGGTCCATAAAAACTTTAGCAACTCTAGTTTTGTAAGACCTTTGTTGGGTAAATCTACACGAGCAACAGACTAGTCATATATACTAAAAAAACCGGCAAAGTGCGAGTTGAACTCGCGCACTAAGGGTTCCGTATCTATCATCATCATCAGCCTATATTAGTCCACAGCTGGACATAGGCCTCCCCTAATGAGCGCCATAGCGGCCTGTCTTCAGCTTGCCGCATCCAGCATCTACCAGCAGTCCTTCGCAGATCGTCATCCCACCTGGCCGAAGGGCGTCCTACACTACGTTCGTATAGTTGTTGTTATAGAGGCAACATAAAAACATAATTTGTGAAAATTTCAACTGTCTAGCTAGGGCAGTTCTTGAGATGAATCTGGTGACAAACAGTCGGACAGAGAGCAAAGTCTTAGTAATAGGGTCTCGTTCTTGCCCTATGGCTACGAAACTCTAAAAAACGAGAAATATTTACTCAAATACCAACCTTATAGTCGGTCTCGTTGATGCAGTTATCGCACGCGGTCCGCTTGTCCCGCCGACAGAGGTCCCGGTCGAACCTCTCCCCGAGGTACGCGAGTACCTGCGCGCGCCGGCACTCGCCCACACTCTCGCACACCTCCACCATCCGGAGCAAGTTCTCCACGTGGACGCGTTTGGCTTCCGCGGACGCGTTTTTCTCCACTGTATAATGAAAGCTTCATAAATCCTCTGCTAGATGGCGTTAAGACAAATTCTGAGCGCAAAAAGTAGTAGTATAGTAGTGTATGTACGAGGGTGGTCCGATAAGTACTTAGCCTCAACGCCCGATGGCGTCGCTATCGCAAGTTTTTTTTGAGAAATAATAATTCCGGCCACAGAATTTTTTTTTGGCCACGTGGCCAAACTTCTCATTTAATAACTAAGCATCGAGAAGTTGACATAGCCTCTAATAAACTAATTCATCTCCTTTACAACGCCAACTAAAAATGTTAAAGAAAGCGTCAAGTCAATATCAACAATTATTCTAACTTGTCCTTCTGATTATACATTGCCCACTAATTTACTAAGCCGGCCACGGAATTTGCAACTCATCACCATTTTACGTTTTACAGCTTCAATACAAGCTCCTCAAATATTAAATATTCAAGCTTCAATAGACAACATCATATAATTATTACTTAACATGTAAAATAATACTTCATATTCTTTTATCTTGAAAATAGCCTCTGTACGATTTGGCGCGAGTTAGCGACATGACAACAACCGGCCATTTGCACCAATCAGAGAGCGCCATTCGATTCTTTTACCGACCCGCCCGTGTTTGTTTATTGTGTTTGTTCGTGCGTTCGTATTGCAATAGTTTCATCTGTATTTCATTTATATATGTTTATGACATCGTGAAGAGAATCACTAGGGGTCCAACTTTGGTTCAGGTGATTGACCCCAAAGTTAAATGACCTCAGTGTTAGAGGTCAATGAACTCAAAAAAAACATGAAGAATTACCCCGATTCAGAGCATTCCGATATGAGTTGATTAGGTTCAATTCGAGTGACGGATCCGACACAGAGTACCCCGACTCCACGTGGTCTTGTGCGTGGCGCCCCTAGAGTGTATTTAATAAGCCGGAGGCGTGAAGGGAGTGCAGCCTCCGCCAGCCGTAACAAGGGACAGGCACCGCGCGTGCCGCAGCGGCTGAGGCTGGTCGCCGAAGGCGACCAAAAAGCCGAAGCTGCGGAGGTGAGCAGTGGTGCCTGACCCTTGTTACGCAATGGCGGAGAGGCTGCACTTCCCGAAGCGCCGGAGCTATGGCGAATCGCGATGGAACCAAAAAAACATGAAAAACTACCTCGGGGTAGTTTTTGACCTTGAGGATAATGACCTCAAGGTCACTTTTGTTAAGGTCATTGAACTTTAGGTCAAAGGTCAATGACCTTGACCCAAAAAAACTATAAAACAATAGTTCATTATGTAATAATAGTGGCTTTAATATTTTATATGATGACAATTTTAGGTAAATTTATCCATCGATAAATGTAGGATGACTTACATTTTAAACATACTAAATTATAAAATTAGAAGCTAATAGAAAGACTATTTTGGTGTCATATATTAATACTTTAGAAGTTTGCTATTTGAATGCATGCCACAAATTAAGATGCTAAAAAATAACCACCGTGCTGAGTTATATTTACAGTGGCTTACATAGAAGATAACTAGTGGCTGAGATACTGTTATTCAGACGCGCGTTGGTTGTGGCCGACTTAGTAATTTAGAAGGTTACTTATATTTTCTGAGGCTAATAATGCTATTTAAAAGAAGCTTGTTTAATTAGTAGCCGTTTTTTTTTTCTTTGATTTCGCTGCGCGATTTCCCTTCCAAAAACAAGAATCGAATCACCGAACGATATTGCTCTTTTTCCATTTTTCTAGAATCCACTGACACGCCCGCTTCCATACGCGCTCAAAAAAAAACTGCGCGTCCGATTCGGTTGAAATTTCTACAGTTACCGTCTAGGAGTATGAACTACCCGATAAAAAAAAAAACTTGCGATAGCGACGCCATCGGGCGTTGAGGCTAAGTACTTATCGGACCACCCTCGTAAGTCACTACATAGTATAAAACAAAGTCGCTTTTTCTGTGCCTATGTCCCTTTATCCCTATGTCCCTTTGAATGTTTAAATCTTAAAAACTACGCATTGGATTTTGATGCGGTTTTTTTAATAGATAGAGTGATTCAAGAGGAAGGAACGTTGATGCCTGCGAAGCCGGGGCGGGTCGCTAGTATAGTAAAAGCCCTACATCGCACAAAATGTGGTCTAAATACATATTTTGAATAATAAATATACTTAGAATCATGATCAGAACGGTAACCTTTATTTTTCGATAGTAGTCTTTTTACACCCTGTACACAGGTTTACACCATGTATTATAATGACACTCGCGCTGTGGACGCTCAAAGTGCTAATGATACTTATATTTAACTGTGATTTACCAAGAAATAGATATATTTAATAATAGTACGCTGTCGTATGGCGTGGAACTGTGGGCGCCAGCCAGCGAAGCTAAGCGGGCCTTTGTGATGCAGAAGAAGGCTGTCCGAGCCATAGTGGGCATCCAGAACGATGAGTCATGCAGGGAATATTTTAAGGAACTGGGCATCATGACTCTACAATGTGAACTAATATACCAAGTGGCCTTGTTCACGCATCTAAACTTGCACCTGTTCCACCGCCGTGGAGTTAACGCAGAACGCGCTCTCCGCAGCAATAAACACCAGCACAGGCTGGTGACTCCAACACACAGACTGCACAAGTCGAAGAGATCGGTGTTCATCTCGGGCCCCGCAGTCTACAATAGGTTACCTGATAGTATACGAAATGCAGCCTCCACCGCAGTGTTTAAGGGTCGTCTGAAGAAATGGCTGTTGGAGAGGGTTTTCTACAGCATGGGGGAATTCCTCGAATTACCCGAACTGTAGAGGACTTCGGCAAGCAATAGTAAGATAGTCAATATTTAAATATTATTATAATGTAAACTAAATTTAAATGTTAATTTAAATCGAAATTTTTATATTGTATAAAATAATTATTATCAGAAATATTATTAAATTATTAATAAGATATACCGAACGATAATAATGATTTATAACTGACGTGTAAAATGCTATTTTTATAAATAAAGTCTTGTATTCTTGTAATATAATATAGGCTTCGCACACATGGTTTCTATAAAAACACTAGAAACAACGTGTGCGAATGTTCTTCCTCCAATAAGGGAGGACAAGAAGCCTGTTTTATTCCAGGGCTAGAACTACGTCTAATCAAAATATCAGGCCGATCCGTTCAGTAGTATTTTGCGTGAAAGAGTTTTAAACATGCATATATACATACAAACTTTCGCTTTTATAATAATTACTAGCGACCCACCCCGGCTTGGCACGGTTTTATTATACGTATAAACTTTACTCTTGAATAACTCTATCTATTAAAAAAATGCATCAAAATCCGTTGCGTAGTTTTAAAGATTAAAGCATACAAAGAGACAATGACAGGGATATAGGGACAGACGACTTTGTTTTAAACTATGTAGTGATAGTAACAAAATATGATTACACGTTGGAACTCAACGCGCAAATGATTTGCCTCAAAAACACTCACTATCTAATAGCCGTCGATACCGACTGACGTCAGCGTAAGAGTAGTATAGTATACACGACGCACGCTCCCCGTCTCGCCCGGCGCGACCTGCCTCCTGGAAATAAATAACACACACGACATTTTAATACTAAGAATCATAAATCATGCTATGAGCTCTTATAATAATAATAGAGATTTAATAATAATCGCCGAGGGCAGAAGATAGAACAAATAAAATAATAAAAAGGCTACAGTCCGCCGTTTGTTATTTGTATGTACTCTCAATAAAAAAAATGTATTCATTCTTATGTGTACTTTTGCAATATTTGATTTGTTTTCTATCCATACTTTCGCATTTATAATATAAATAGGTATTCTAACAAATATACCAGATAAAAATTACAGTAACTAAAGCGAATTGGGAAATATTAAAGAGTACAAAAATTTGCTCACGAGGCGGGCTCATTATTCTCCCGCGAATGTGACTGAATTGAACCCACGTCGTGGACACCATTGAATGATCGCCGGAAATTTACTGGTATCTAGGTAATTCCCAAATTTCTAAAATCCTTGTGATGCTATCCAAAAACTGTCATTGGCAAAATTGCGCCAAACCCAAAATCAAGAAGTTGAAGTTGAATCTAGGTACTTGGAGCAATAAGTTTTCTATTCTATTCTATAGTACGTACCTGGTAGTATCCCTCCACAGACTTGGGCATGCTGTGGTGGATCACGTACCGCACGTCCGCCTTGTCCACGCCCATGCCGAAGGCTATCGTAGCGCAGATCTGTACAAAACATTACAACTTTACTTCACTTAGTATAAAACAAAGTCGCTTTCTCTGTCCCTATGTCCCTATATCCCTTTGAATGCTTAAATCTTTAAAACTACGCAACGGATTTTGATGCGGTTTTTTTTAATAGATAGAGTGATTCAAGGGGAAGGTTTATACGTATAATAAAACCGTGCGAAGCTGTGGCGGGTCGCTAGTATACTATAAACGTGAATGTTTGTATGTATGGATATTTGTTATTATTTCAGGCAAAAGGTACTCAACGGATTGGGCTGAAATTTTGAATAGACGTAGTTCTAAACATTGAATAACATATAGGCTACTTTTCATATCATAAATTAATGCCGATAGATGAAAATAGCCTTGGAATGTTCCCATAGAAATAATGCGTGCGAAGCCGCGGGTAGATATACACATACATTTATCATTTATACTTTACACTAGACATACATTTATCATTTATTTATTTAATATGTGTCTGTAACCGTTTACACTACACATGTTCTAACACTCCCTATCTGTCAAATTGCCATTCATTTTTTCATTTATACTGTTTGTAGGTAAAAATAGTATGGATATCTCGTCAGACAAACTCTCGCATTCTTTACGCGACAGACAGTACATAATCAATTATTATAGTCAACTCACCACTTTAAACCTATCAGCGACCCACCCCGACTGGACCGTCTCTCGCTTCTTGTCCGACAGACCGGCGTGGTAAGCCGCGGCGTTTATACCGGCCCCTCGCAGCTCGTCAGACAAACTCTCGCATTCTTTACGCGACAGGCAGTAGACTATGCCGGAATCTCTACAAGTCAACAAAAGTTTATACAATATATATGAGAGAACTAAAAAGTACTTTCTTGTCGCTTTGAGATGTTTTTTACATATAAATCAATAATATATATTTAAAAAGGCTACGACCCTCTACCAAATTGGGAAAGAGATACGCATGAGTCGGCCTATAGCAGGACGAAACTTCAGTGTGAGTCCAAGCGCTAATGAATTTCCCGCTGTTTCACGTCGAATGAAATGGAGCGACCGACTGTGTACTAACAGCTATGTATTTAATGTTTAGTCGTGCTTTTAGACTAATAACGAGCTCCATTTCATTCGACGTAAAACAGCAACAAATACACATGGGCTGGCCCTTAGGTTTGGGTTGAGGAGTGTACGCCAAATAAACAAATGACTCGAAATACGCCAATGATTGAATGGTGTTTGCTTGCATTGTTTCTTTGAGTTTGGCTGACGCTATAGATGTCAAATTAAAAAACACTTTAGGATAAAAAGCTTGGGATAAGTTTTCCTCCATCTCGAACACTAACAAGCTAAGGTCTCTGTCCGCTTCTTTACCTTAAAAATGGAAGTGAACAATAAACTGATCACTTCATTTCTTAGTTTTAATTTGATGAACCTGTATATTTATATATATTATTTTATTAACTCATTTATTTCAGATAAATTGATAATCCATAACACAATTAAAATCTAATTATAATGTAATCTTAACTAAACTAAACTAAAAATTATAAAACAAAGTCAAAAATTAAATCATATACAATTCAATTACATAAGTACCTAAACTGAAATAACTAGAACACATAAAATAACTTAAAATAATTAATTACTAACCTAACTTAAATTGAGTTGCTTCCCATTACTATCCTCATCCATTTGTTTTGGATGGGACAGTCCAAACGGGATACAAACATCTGCAGGATGCTGTTGCTACTGCCTCGCACGCGCTGAGAAAGGGATGCGACTTTTTTGCGAATAATCGCGTAAAAGTCGTCCGTGCGCGCCTCCGCGAACATAGCAGATGCGCTGCAAAAGCGAGGCAGCCGCATCAGCATCCTGAAAATGTTATTATACTGGACACGTAGAGCGCTGACTGCGCGGCGGGTACAGTTCAGCCAGAGGCTGCTCGAGTAGAACGACTGGCAGTATGCCTTAAATAGCGTCACTTTCACTTCTCTCGAGCAGCGTGCGAACCTACGCGCGATCATGTTCCCCCGCACAGCCAGAGCTCTACGCTCCCTCTCAACATCTGCATCATCAGTTAGGGAGTCATTGACAATATGTCCTAAGTACTTAAACGCACTAACCACCTTCAGAGCCGCACCGCCAAGCAATACGGGCGGAACATAGGCTGGCCTTTTATTTCCACTCTTAAATACAAGGACTTCACTCTTTTTTGAGTTGTATGTGAGTCCATGTTCAGCCGCATAGCTCTCACAAATATTTAAGAGTTTTTGAATAGAACCCACCGATGGGCCCAGCAGCACCATATCGTCAGCGTAACTTATGTTGTTTAAACAAACATTATCAATAATACAGCCTGTATGGGTGTTGCTGAGCTCAACGATGAGTTTATTCATGTACAAATTAAATAACAGCCCCGAAGTAATTCCGCCCTGCCGCACTCCGCACTCTAGGCCATATTCCTCAGATAGAGCGCCAGCCCATCTCACCTGGTTTTTTTGACTCTTGTACCAATATCTCATGATGGAAACAACTTCACCCGGTATGCCCTCGTCTCCTAGCTTTTCCCAAAGCCTGTGATACAGAACAGTATCAAAGGCCCTGGATAAATCCAGGAAACAAGCGTAAACCGGGGTCTTTCTGTCAGTATAGTACCTGACAGCTTGCTTAAGTGTCAAAATCGCACTCTCTGTAGATAGCCCGGCCCTAAAACCAAACTGAGCATCGTACAGGTTGACATGTTGCAAGAGAATGTTATTAAGCAAACTGTCAAGCACCTTTGCGATAGTGGTTGCTAGTGAGATGGGCCGGTAATTGTTCTTATCTGACACATCTCCAGTTTTACATTTCACAATGGGTACAACAATGGTTTTGGTCAACGCGTCAGGTAAGTAGCCATGACATAGGCATAAGTTGAAGAACATGGAGAGCACATTGGGAAGGTGAACACCCGCAAACCTCAAGTGTTCAATACTGAGGCCGTCATGTCCGGGAGACTTGCCCCTTTGCATGGTCTTAATGACTTTTCTAACTTGTCGCGAAGTAAAACTTACCGATCTCCTTTGCATGACGGCCTCAGCATTGACCTGCTCACACACAGATGCGTCCGGCTTGGGTACTGCCTTAAAGTGCTCCCTGAAGAGGTCGGCGATAGAGTAGGGATTTACTGCTTCATTTACTGTCACAGGGAGGCCAGGCTTAGCATTCATTTTATTTGTGCCCTTCCAAAAGTGCTTAAATTCTTTGGCGTTATGTTGACTAGCAAGCGCATCCATCTTTATTTGATTTTGTTGGTCTTGACACCACTTCAACTTTTTCTTAAAGATCTTTCTGCTTTCGCACATATCTACATATATCGAACCACATGTTGGTTTTCCGGACTTCACCCACGCCAAAAACTTAAGCCTGGCCTCTCTGTGGTAACATGCTACGTGTTTATTCCAACCGGCAATGTAACCCCTTTTCCTCCGCGGCTTAGCTCGTGTATAAGTGGTTTGTGCGGCTTCTGTCAATATATTTACAATTGTATCATACAAGTTACTAAGTAATACACTATGTCCCTCGTCAACACATGTTCCGTCACAACAGTGGGTGAGCTGTACTGGGAAATTAATTTCTCTTAATTTAGTATGACAAAGCTGTTGGTACTGCTCAATTTGGCTACTTGTACGCTCACCCCAGACAGTCAAGTTGAGTACTAAGTCTAATTCAACTTCAATTCTAGAACTTACTCTACCTAGATCACATTCTAGAAACAAAGGATAATGGTCAGACCACTGCACACCATGCTCTACCCACACCCGCTTTACTGTGGATAACGCAGATTTAGTTACTAAACAATGATCTAGCCACCGAGTGCATCCGTGCGCTTCACTCACGAAAGTAAAAGTACCAGAATCCATGCCTAAGATGTCCATATCAACACACGTCCAGTCTTGATCTGCACAAAACTCTAAAAGTTCATTACTAAATCTCTCATTCGGATGCGCATTAAAGTCTCCCAGTATATAAACCGCGTCAATGTCCATGCTTTCCTCAATTATCGAGTTTATTTTGCCCAAACATTGCGTGAACTCAGGCAGATTCTCCGCACAGTCAGTAGGCATATAGACACTAAATATCAACATAGATTTATCACATAGCCTCACATTAACGCCCGCTATACGCACGTCACAACACTGTAAAACTTTCACTGAGCTGAAGATGCTTTTCCTCCACAATAAAGCGACCCCTCCGTGTGGCCTTCCTCGCAGCAGGCCCGCCGAAGTGTCGACCGCAGAGGTTCCAGTGCATCCAAAACCATCATCAATTGTCGCTAACATCGGCAAGTCGTGAGGCAATAACCATGTTTCTTGTAGCGCCACAATATCTGCCATCTTACACAACTTTCTAACACCTTCAATAGACCGCTTCAGTGACTTACAGTTGAATGAGAGTAGTTTTCTGCAGGATGTACTAACCATTTTGGTTTTTAGGTTCTTGCCTCTCCTCAAGTTCAGTTTCATAGTGCTCTCTCAGGTTTATGAAACGTCTAAAAGAAACTCCTTGTGGCCATAGATAGCTATCTAGATAGATGGACAGACTGCTCTTGCTCACATAAATTTTAAAGGCGTTATAATTTCGCTTTCTAGCCATTTTCAGTTTAATAGGCTTAACATTCTCTCGGGTTTTAGCGAGAATGTACTCTGCTATGTCCGCCTCAGATACGCTTTCATTAGGGAATAGCGGTATTGGACGTTTTGACAATACCGGTAATTTTTCGGTATTACTATTTTTAAAACCGGGATCCCGGTATTTCGGTAATTTTTCGGTATTTTACTATAAATATTAAAAATGTTGATTTTTTTTTCTTCTGCGTGTTTTAAGGTTTTAGACTGAATAAGTAATATCTAAATTGTAATAAAAAAGGGTTCTTAAATAAAAGCAATACTTTTAAATCAACTTGAACTTTAATTAGGAATTTTTGGTACTTAGGTACTACTATACAGTCTTTCTTTAACTTGAACATACAAAACAATCAAATATTTATCACAACAAAAAACAACTACAAACTTAATTAAACAATTATAACTCGAAGGTTTTTACACACCAATGGAACAAAATAATCACGATGAAATCAAACAGATAATAAAAAATTGTATTGTATTGTATTAATAAAGATTCGAAATAATCAACACTTAGAACTTCAAAGATCCTTTCTGACATAATTATAATTACCTATTTAAATTAACCACTATACCGACGAACTGGCAGACATCAATCAAGAAGAAATCGTGTTAGCTTTGAGGCAGCTTAAAAATGGAAAAGCCCCCGGTGAGGACGGTATTACTTCAGAGCTTCTGAAGGCAAGAGGAGTCTCCGTTATAGGAGATACAACACCTCTTTAATGCCGTCCTCCACAGTGGGAGAACTTCTAAGGCGTGGAGCGGGAGTTTGGTGGTGCTCTTTTTTATATTTCTCGTACGTCATGGTTGGATGGAACTGCAAATAGGAAAGGTATTTTAGAAAGTCTATCTCTAATAATCTCTATTATTTTTTATATTGAAGACTTTTAAATAAGAAAGTAATCCACAAGACCACAAGATAAGCAATAACTTTCAAATAAAGAAAGAATCATCAAAGGCGTTTCACCTAGAGAAAAATTCGGAGGTAACATACAAAAAAACTAAAATAAATACAGTAGAATTGAGATCCACTACATTTCGGTCGGTCATCGGTTGAAAAACCTTTCTGTTTTGAATTCACTCATATTATACCTATTGATATCCATCAGTAATTCAGTATAATAGTTATTTATTTGCTCTAGCTAGACAATAAGACGTGCAATTCGAAACTTCCGATACGGATAAATTGTTTGAGAAATTAATAAATGAAATGATATGAAATATTGCTTACCGTTTAGCCATCCTTTCGGTGATTGTTTTTCGTCTCCAAAACCAAACCAACAACACAAACTGATTTTGAACTTCTTGTCTCTGCGAAATGCTACGATACACTGATTCCCGTTTGAACCTTGTGCTCGTGCGTAGTAACAATAACAATTGATAAGACGCGCGAGCACAAGGCTCTCGCTCGTAATTGATAGAGAACGCCTAAGACGAGCCTTAGACGAGCGAGAGTGCACTATGCAATTTGTAATTGAAAATGTGCCTGACAAAGAAAGACGCACGGGTCTGACGGTTTTTATCCAAGAAATTACAGGTACAATACCTTTTTTGCAGTTGCACCTGCATTCCTCGTTAATTTTGCCAGTCAGTTTTGGGCTTTATGCATGCAGAAATAATGTCCCTGACGCTATGCTCGCTATTAGCTAGGTGGCTTGCTCAAAGCCACCCGCGTCCGTCTATCTGCTTGCTCGTACACATTGACTAATTTACAGTTTAAAATACCTATTTATACATTAGTTATTTTAAAACTTGTATAAAAGTAAAGATTTAAATCAAAAAATAGTCTAACACTATCCTACGGGCATTTGTTCGTTTATTTATTTTGAAGTCGGTTTGTGACCACGTGAAGACATGGTGAAGCGAAAACGTAGACTGTCCATCAATTTTACAATCATTATAAATTTAAAATAAGTTGTTTGTGTAATCCAGAGCCGCCTTATGAGTTTATACATTTATTTTTACGTTTAATTCAAAATACCGAATTACCGGTATTAGCAATTTCAATACCGGTATTCCGAAGTGCCTTAAATAACTCGGTATTACCGGTTTTTCGGTAATACCGAATACCGGTGTCCATTCCCTAGCTTTCATCCACGTTGGTAATAAGAAGAGGAACTTTGGTTTCCGCCGCCTTAAATTTACTACTTTCCACATAATCAGCTTTGCCTCTGCTCATTGTAAATTTATTGCTAAGTCGTTTTCTTTGAACAAGTTTCCATTCATTGTCCTTCTCTGGTGTAGCAAACCATAGGCCTTTCTTCGCACCTACGTCCGCATAAGTTGGTATTACTGGTTGAGATGCTGGGGTCTTATTAATAATCTAATTTTGACCTAACTCAGTACGGCTTTCAATCGGCTGTTTGGCGCTACCTGGTTGAAAAAGCTGCAGTGACGCTTGCAACGACTCACTTCCATAATCCACGAGCGCATCCGGTATCGGCGCAGGCGCAAGCGGCGGCGGTGGCGGCGACTGTGTAGCAAGGCACGCACTCTCTGCCGCGGCATACGCTGTACCTGTACAGTGCCGTGGCGAGTGCTCTGCGCGCGCGCTAGTAGAGGCGGCGGCGCGGTCAATGACCAGTGCGGCAGGGGGCGATGACCGCGGACCGGTTTGCTGTGACATGGAAGCGATAGCCATCGGTCCACTATTTAAAAGATTTGCACCTCGCGAGCGAGTATTCACAAAATGATCATACCGTTTTTGTATCGGTGTATTCACAATAGAGTCGTATTTACTTGAATACATTTTTGCCTCCAAATCTTTAAGTTGCGTGGTAGTCGCATAGGTATTCTTGATACTCTCCACTTGAGTTTTTAAGAAAATAATATCTCTCAATAGCGACGTGACATCAAGATGATCGAAAGTCACCGGAGGTAATTTACTAAGATCTTTCGCAACAAAAATGGGTATCTTTTCAGGATGCAGACTTTTTAAAACAATAATGTCCTCCAGATCTCTTATAATTTTACCTTCACTTTTCTTCTTTCTTCTTATATTTCTTATGTCCGTCGTGATGGAATCAAAGAGCAAATTCTTAGCTTTTTCAATTTCCTCCATTTTAAAAGCAGATTCACATATACGCATCAGACTTTCTTGATCCATAACATCCATTTTATTACTTATATATGCCAACACTTCATCAATCACTATATTGCAACTTGCACACTTAACCGTGCTCGACGTCATATTTACGGTCTTAGATGAGCGCGACCGACTCTCTACACACGTCCGCAATGTAGCGCAGCGGGCGCGAGACTGATATATGATATATGGACTTTCTGACGTGTCCAAGAGTTCTGTAAGGTCTAATAGCAATAAAGCACTTTGAATTTGAGGTTATAGAAATATATAATCTGTATTTCTATAACCTCAAATTCAAAGTGGAATGGGATCAAGGCATGAGACAAACCTGATAAACTTCTCCTTGATGATTTTAACGATCTCTTGGTTGACGCTTTTGGGTTTCTTCTCTAATATGGAGTAAACCAGATTGGGCCGGTTGAAACTGCAGAGGAACCATTTGCATCGGGTCACCTTGAAAAGAAAACAATAAAATATAAAACTGTGGAACGTATTGCCATCTTGGTAAGGCAAACTAAGTCGCTATTAATATGATGTCAGCAGAACAAGTTTATAAAGCATATTGTCAGTCTTTTTACACGAGCAGCCTGTGGTTCAACTACGCTCAGATAGCCGTCAACACTCTTCGCGTCCATTACAACAATCTTTCCTTTCAATTCTTCAGGATGCTGTTGAGACTCCCGCGGTTCTGCAACGCAACCGGCATGCTCGCCGAAGCGCGCGTGGACGGCTTCGCTGCCTGCATGCGCAAAAAAACTACCTCACTTTTGAGCAGAGTCCACAGGTCCACTTACAGCATCCTGATAATGATAGCGGATAAGCTAGATAGGCCGCTATACAAACACAGCATTGCTCTATATAGTAATGAAATAACATAAGAATCAGCTAAGATAAACTAATATTCAAGACCATGGTATTTGAAGCATTATTTTCCTGTTGTCACTGAATAAATCAATAAAAAAATAATAAATCTATAAAACATTAGTTTATTTACCTTGAGCTGGTGCAATATATCCATCCTGACGCGCGGCGTAGCGGTGGCGGTGAGAGCCATGATATTGGTGTCCGGGAATCGTTCCCTCAGTATGAACAGTCGCTTGTAGTCGGGCCGGAAGTCGTGGCCCCACTGAGACACGCAGTGCGCTTCGTCTATTACAAACCTGGGAAACATGAAAAAAAAGAAACGTACTTTATTATTTTAGATACCAAAGCTTTTGGGAAACATTTTCATCTTGTGTTAATAGATTTTAAAAGACATAACTATGAAACTATTATTATGTATAAAATTATTATAAATATAAATAAACTAACTGCGCCACGCTGCTCTACCTGCGTAAAAATTGATGAAAAGTATGTTTTATTCCAGGTCTAGAACAACATCTTTTCAACATTTCTGCCCGATCCGTTGAGTACTTTTGGCGTGAAGTAACAAACATCCATCCAAACTTTCGCATCCAACTTCATATTATAAACGCAAAAGTTTGTAAGTATGGATGGATGGATGTTACTCTGTCACGCAAAAAATACTGAACGGATATAGATGATATTTGGCACAGACATAGATTATAGTCTGGAATAACACATAAGCTATAGCCTAGGGCGTGGGAATTCCGGGATAAAATATATTTTATCCCGGAATTCCCACGGGAACGGGAATTACGCGGGTGAAACCGCGAGGCGCTTCTAGTACAAAATATATAGGCGCGAACAGTGATATGATAAATAGCATGTGTTCAAGCCAGGCGCTTCGGGCCTATGCTTTTTGAATAGCAGTAACTTCATTCACTCTCTTCACCTCTCGCCTCACTATTATACAAACGTGTCGCGTTGCACACAAAAATAAAAAATTGAAAACCAAATGCTGGAGTTTAATAAATCACTCCCTTGTGTTCAAAGTTCAAGCCTGAAAAGCATGTAACAAACCTAGATATCTTCCCCCTGGAATACAGCATATCCAGCATAGACTGGAACTTGGCCGAGCTGCTCACTTTCTCCGGCGTCACGTAGAGAAGCTTCAGCGGCGGCTCTCGCATCGACAGCTTGTGGTAGATGTCATCCGTGGCCGCTAGAGATATGTCGCCGGAGAGGTGCGCAGCTGGGATCTAAAACATTTAAAACTGGATATACTAGCGACCGGCCCCGGCTTCGCACGGTTTTATTATACGTATAAACCTTCCTCTTGAATCACTCTATCTATTAAAAAAACGCATAAAAATCCTTTGCGTAGTTTTAAAGATTTAAGCATACAAAGGGACATAGGGACAGAGAAAGCGACTTTATTTTATACTATGTAGTGATTTTTAGAATTGTTATACTCTGAATTTTTAATAATCAAATTTTAGTATCGTTTTTTATAAAATAGCTAATTACTATTGTACAATAGTACTAGACTTATAACTCGGCGTTATCAATAAATGTATTGTATCGTACAGCCGTACAAGGTTTTTTCTAAATATGCATAGAGATTTATTGCGTCAAACATATAAAAGGTTGTATAACTATGAATAATGCACTGGTGTCTTACTATATTATTTATTTTTAATTAGTATTAAGATGCTCTGATGTTTATTAATACAATAAAGTTATTATCTATCTATATTCAAGCAAGCAATATGGCGTTCTGGGATCTAGTCACATGCTTTTTTAAATAGGTTTATATGATTTCTAATAATTAACATTATTAATATATATTTTTTAAAGGTAAAGTAAAGAAGCGAACAAGTAATCTATCTATGCCTTGTTAGTTCTCCAGTTTTAAAAGTGGACCTTGCTTTAGTTGAGCAATAAACGAAATGCGCTTTTAAAAAAATGTAGGCGTTGACGTCGCGCTGTTGCTATATTTTGCGCGTTCAGATAGGACCAGGCTAGTTAAGGAATTAGGGGTTTAGTTCCAAACTTACGTCAAGTGATAGCAGTTTGTTGACTTGGTCCAATATGAGCGACTTTAGTGGTGAAATGACTATCGTCACTCCCGGGGTTAATATCGCTGGCAATTGATAGCACAGTGACTTTCCTAGAAACAGAAGATAAAAATATAAACTAATTTCAAATTCTTTAAAGCATAAATAAGAAAATCATCAATGAAATCAAAGTCAATAAAGTAGCATTTTTAATAATTACTATAATTTTTATACCGGAAAACGCGAAGCCGCGTGAAAAACATAAAAGAGCAAATGTTAAAAATAATAAAGATAATCATATAGATGATGCTGTGTGGACTGTCCGGAATTATTATTATTATTATTATTTCACTTTATTTATTTTAATACTCGTTATAAAATACATTTTTTACTATAGAAAATACAAAAATATTATAAAACTAATCTACAGTAAAAAATATATCAAAACGGTGGATCACCGGCCGCGAAGCTAGGCTCAAGCAGCCGGTGACTAGGGTTGCAGACAGAGGAACTTCCTGACGATACGCGCCGAATCCAGGAGAACCGCTTTTTGGATCTGACCCTTGATCCAACTTCCTAGGGAGAGTCTCTTGAGATGTTTATCGAGGCTCTTCGCTATTACCCCGTTAACCGAAACGACTATCGGGACGATGGTCGCTGAATCAACATCCCACATGCTGACAACCTCGTTAGCCAAATCAAGATATTTACTGAGTTTATCTTTCTCAGCTTTAACGAGGTTAACATCATGTGGTATGGTGACATCAGCAAGCACCGCCCATCTTTCTAACCGGTCTATCAGTACAATATCAGGCTTATTTGCAAGAATAGTCCTGTCTGTACTGATAGACCGGTCCCAATAGAGCGTGGCACGGCTGTTTTCGAGAACTGGCGCTGGTGTGTATTTATAGTATGGAACTTCAGGACCAGTAAGGCCATATCGGATTGAGAGAGTCTTAAGAGGGTCTTAGAGTTGTATAAAGTAGATACTACTCTAAGATCATTCTTGGGATCATGTATGAGACAGTGGACTACGGTTCTTCGTCATCCAGGCAGCCGATTAATTCCACCTGCGACCATTGATCTGATAAGGATAGAGAGAGGTATATTCCAGGGCGACAGTCTGAGTCCCTTGTGGTTTTGTCTAGCCCTGAATCCACTCAGTACCCTACTGAAAGATTCAGGAATAGGTTATCGCCTTCGGAGAGAGGGTGAGGTTATTTCTCACTTGTTGTATATGGATGACCTCAAACTATTTGCGCCGAATGAAACACAGTTAATGGCCCTCTTGAATATCACACAGATATTCAGTAGTGCTATTAACATGGATTTCGGCGTTGATAAGTGTGCGGTCATACAAATACAACGAGGGAAAGTTGTAAATTCTAATAATTTGCAACTTTCAGAGCTTATGTCCCTCAAATCTCTCTCAGAGGGTGAAACTTATAAGTACCTTGGTATGCCAGAAGCCTTGGGTATAGTGGACGGGGAAATAAAACAGTCGGTGAAGGAACGCTTCTTCTGCCGCCTTACAAAAGTGCTGAATAGCCTATTGTCGGGTGGCAACAAGGTGCGAGCCTTCAATGGCTGGGTTATGCCCTTGCTTACTTATACTTTTGGCATACTAAGATGGACTCAGACTGAACTAGACGCCTTGGACTGTAGGGTTCGTCAACTTTTAACTACTCATCGCATGCGACACCCCCGATCTTCGGTAATGAGATTGTACATCCCACGGAAATGTGGCGGTCGAGGCTTTTTAAGCGCTAAGACCCTACACAACCGTGAGGTTTGCAATCTCAGAAATTATTTCCATCAAGCCGAATACCAAATGCATCGCGACGTAGTTGCAGTTGATAAGAACCTTACTCCTCTCTCCTTAGTTAACGAGAACTGGCGTAAACCTATAGTGATGAGTATAGAGGACAGGAATTATTATTATTATTATTATTATTATTATATTACCTCCTCCAGTCGGCATAAGCACAAAACAGTCGTTCCCAAGTAGAGTGGCATTGATGACTTGCAGCTGATTCGGGCGGAAGGATTTAAGACCAAACTTCTCTTTGAACATTTCCATCATAAGAGATGAATGGGGGTAATCCCTGCCGTCAAATTCTCCTGAAAACATTAGTTCCATGACATTGCGTGGCCATTTTGCAACATCAGCAAGGCCAATAAGCAATTAATTGGACCGACTTGGTTCACATCCTTTTGCATAAGGATAGACTGCATAGAGAAATCTGCCAAAAAATAGTAAAGAACACTCCCAAAATTCAAACAAGTGTTTTGATACCAGTGAGTTATTATTACTATACATAATATCAGTTCCATTTTTTTTTATTCACTTAAATTGGTTTTGCCTTTTTGTTGGTTAGATACTGTTGTTTCATAGTTTCCTACCTAGGCACTTAGATACACTCTAAAAACATGTACCGTCGTGAGTAGAAATAATCAAATCTTACCAGTTATGCCATCATTTTGAGTACCAGCAGCGAAATCTCCCATTCCTTCATATTTAGCTCTCCCCTCATTCACCACAACTGACTGCTCCATCAAGTTTATCTCGTTAGAAGGCTGAGCAGATTGGGCCGGCGTACATCCTACTATTTCTAAATCATCCTCAAAGTCCTCTATCCGATACTCTGGCCAACCATCATCATTTACAACAATTTCTTTGTTATTTAAAATCTCTATGCTTGAGTTATTTGATTTACAATTACCCACATTTGACGATAATAACACATCTGTATCATCAATATCTATGGGGATAATGTCATCGTCAAAATCTTCTTCTAGTGGCGTTTCTTTTATGATTGGAGACACAATGGTACATGGTTTATTGTAGTTCATTAGGTTATTAAGAGGAGGCTGAAAGTCTACAGAACTGTTAGCTAATGGGACACATTTCGGTGCATCTTGATTTGTTATAGGCTTCAATTTTTCTGCTGCATTTTTAATCCTCTCAGCGACATTCGACTGTATATCTCTAACGGGAGTGCTTTCATCAGTTGTTAGTCGAGAGGGCTTTTTAAACACGAATTTCCCTTTGCTTTTGTTGATACTCTCATTATTTGTGTCAGATTGATTGCTGTCATTTAAGTTTCTAGAATCATTGCAGGGCGAAAATGCGTCGAATGACAGAGATTTCTTCGCTACAAGATCAGAGTATATTGTTTTACTTGGCCCTGGTTTGTTGAAGTTGCTAAAATCTGGTGTAGATGTGTCTGGGGCTTGATGTATGTTGTCAAAAGGCCTTTTAGCAATATTTTCATTGCGTTCCAAATCAAAATCATCAAGGTCATCATCAAAGTTAGTTATCAATGATTGACTTGCATTCATTTCATTTGAATGATTTTTATTTTCATTCAAATCAGACACCTGTTTGTCAATACTTTTGCATTTTGAATTCATCACAGATTTCAATTTATTTTTGTAGTATTTAACTTTAGCATAGGTTTTCTTATCATAGCCAGGGAATTTGTCCTTGATGCAGTTGGGGATTCGATCAAAGGCTTCAAACACCTTTTCTAAAAGTTCTATATACATTGTTTTACATTGTTCTCTTTCTTGTGAATCTATACTGCTGTCATCCTTAGAAAAAAAGTAGTATAACAACAAATTTTAATGTATAAATCAAAAGATTGATAACAAGGTAGTAGAATAATCCTTACTTCCTTGCTAATATTATAAATTGAAATTTAGAATAGACATAGTTCTAGCCCTTGAATAAATAATAGGCAACTTTTCATACCATAAATCAGTTCCCAAGGTATAGACATACCTTTTAAACGTACTGAAATGTTTGCATAGAAACAACGCGAGCGAAGCTGCAGGCTACATCATCATCATCAACCTATAATAGTCCACTGCTGGACATAGGCCTCCCCCAATGAGCGCCATAGCGCCCTGTCTTCAGCTTGACGCCTCCAGCATCTGTCAGCAGTCTTTCGCAGATCGTCATCCCACCTGGCCGGAGGGCGTCCTACACTACGTTTACCGAGTCACGGTCTCCACTCAAGAACACGTTTACCCCAACGGCCGGCCCATTGCCACTTCAGCTTGCTAATTCTTTGAGCTATGTTGATAACTTTGGTTACCTACTTGTATAAAATACAGGGTGTTAGTGTGAACTGCGTTATCCTTGAAACCAGAGGTTCAGCATCATGAGTAGAGTCCAAAACCGATGAAAAATAATTATTCTATTTTTAATTTATTTTTGAAACAAAAATATTCGATACACCTTCTAAGTGGTAAAACTACAACACGAGTACATTGACGGGGCCGCGCAGGTGTCGACCTGTTTTGATCAAACGAGCCGCCGCCATGCTAGTGTTCATTGCCGCGCCACGCACGCACCTCACCGCGCCGCACGCGCCGCCCGCCTGCTCGCGCAGGCGCCGCCCGATCGCTCCTCAGTGACAGACCGCCAGCGTGACGGAGAGCACGTCGTCGCGTCGTTGACACAGATTTTCGCGCGTCAATTGTTTTCAGTACGAACGAGTTACGAAGTCTTACAAAAATGTAAATAAAAGTAGACTGAAATGGTGCGGCCTTATGCCATCGCTCTGGTGAACTTGGCTCGTACGATGTACGCAGAGCTCAGCTGTTTCCATCCCAGGATAACGTGTGCTAAGCTAGGAAACTATCCCAAAGACACAAAGGCTACGTACGTACGTACATATGGCCAGTTCACCATGCCCAGTTATGCAAAATTTTAATGCAAGTGTTCGTAAAGTGTCAATTAGTACCTAATTTGTGTTTTCTCGAGTGTGTAATAATACCTAATCTACGAGTGAGAAAACGTGCGGAGGTTGCGTGATGGTGAAGTGTTATTTTGGTAAGTGAATTTCATTCACTGTACAAAGAACTGAAATTTAGATTGAATAGTAGATAAAATTGATTGATGATAAACTTTAACCCTAGATTCAATAACATTCGTCTCACAGACCGCGCAAAACGTAAAAATGATTCAAAGTTGTAAATCGAATCAGATACACCTTTTAAGCACCTTCATAAGTCATACAACCAAATACATCGCAAGTGTATTTTACTCGCATTGACGTTTCATTCGTCTGAGGGACGAACATTTATGAATAGAATAAGAACTGGCCTAGGGTTAAGTACGCCAAAAATACCTGCCTACCAAGGTACTTTGGTCTATTGAATTTTTTGATTATTCTGTGAATTTAGACTTGTTTTAAAACAGTTTATCTTGCCTAGAACAAACCTGGAAACTTGCCTGGTTCTAGGGTGACCATAATATCGCGTACAATATCTATGACATAAAATATCAAAATACTGCGAAACTAAAACAGGCATTAACCTTATCTCATAGGTTTTGGACTCTACTCATGATACTGAACCTCTGGTTTCAAGGATAACGCTGTTCACACTAACACCCTGTATATATTTTACTTATCATATTGTTATCATAAGTGTAACTAAATTACCTTCTGCATTTTCTTTACACCAGACTGCTTAGCTATATCTGACAAGAAACCTTCAATTGTGTGATCAATCTTTAACTTCCTCAATGGATCATTATCTTTTCTAGGACTAGATTTATTAAGAGAACTGGATTTATCTGGTGTCCTTAGGCTGTTCGTTTTGCTGGGAGTTCTTTGTACATTTTCTATGGGTGGTGAAGGTGTAGCACTGATTCTTGTGGATTTATTTGATATTTCTGGGGATTTTCGTTCATGTTTGATGTCAAATACTGAAGGAAATTCTTCAGAGATAAAGTCATCCTGTGAAAGAACATATTTTACATTTAAACAATCCAAGAGATCTAACCTTATCAATAAACAAACCCACTGATAGTCAAAGGGCTCCCTTGTAACAAAGGAATACTTAATTAAGGGATTTTGATTGTAAGTGGGATTTCGACTGTTTGATTGGGATTGAACTTTGTTTTTATTGAAAGAACACCAACAATTAATTCCTTATCAAGTCTCTCACTTAAGGAGTTACACTTGTTAAGGGATGAAACAGTGGTTTTCTTCAATTACAAGGTAGGTTCCTATTTGTCGTACTACAAAGTTTTTAAAGTAAAAATGGGGATACTTGTTTTCACCTTAATTGTATGATTATTGATTAATAGCTAATTTCAAGTCTGACAGTATCTACTACACACAGGGTTATAAGAACCAGTCAGTATTAATATTAAGTAATATTATCTTAACTGGTATCATTGTAAGTATAAATTTATACAAATAATGTGTATATAAATTATAAAGTTAGTATAAATAAATAATTCTGGACAATCCACACAGCATCATCTTGCCCCAAGCTAAGCAGAGCTTGTGTGAAGACTGATATACTTAATACAATACATTATACAGATATATTATATGTTTTTAAGAAGAATACTTACCACTTCCATAGCATCAAAAAGGTCATCACTGTGGTTTTTCAGTGTGTTATGGGATGCCCTCTCAGTATTTTTGATGGATTCCACATGGTTATTTGTGGCTTTGATGCTTGAAGTCAGATTATTTCCTTTTGAAAGACCTGGGAGTGAGCTTGTTGAAGGTGAATCATATTTTATGTTTTCTGCTGTTGTAGTTTCCTGATGAGTAAATGTTAAAGTATTATGAAATAATAAAGTATTCAATAATCTACAAATTTAGAAAGACCTTGCCTACCAGTTAGAAATAGTTGTAGAAATTACATCCATTTCCACATTCCATAAAAGAAGTCAATAAAAAGTAGCTAGTGGTGATTGTGCCACTTTAGATGAATTTAGTATTATCATATGCTGCTCTGATATTTATTTATATGTTGATAGTGCAAATAAAGAAATTAAAATTATTAAACATTACAGAAATCATAAAAGCATGGAGTGTTTAAAGATGAGTAGGGAGAGAGCTGAATTTTGTGATATTGGACAATTGTTGTGCCGTTGAACATAATGACAGTACCATTTCAATATATTTTTGACAACTTCATTTAATTAGTTCCCCAAAAATAGTGATTTAAATAATGTAAATACTAGCAAAAAGCATAAACTTGCTTTGCCCACAACTTGGCATGGCTATAGTACTTTACTAGGTACTTATAGAGATAGGAGGAGGCCTAAGCCAAAAGACACACAGATATCAAGGTTGGTTTGAAGATTGTAACCTGATTTTCAGAAATGCAATACTTTATTAGTGTAGTGATATATTGTAGCTATTGTAATATACTTACACTATACGAATGTTGATTCAGAGTGCTGCTTTTGAATGGAGGGGTGACTGAAAACATAAAATCAAAGTTTAGGAGGGACAGACTTGCAAACATAAACATAATAATGCAGGTGAAGTATTGAAGTAACATACATGAAGCTGAAGTTGTTGATTTGGATTTAAAAACAAATTTAGACTTTTTCTCTGTAGCTGGCTCACATTTATCATCTCTGAAAATTCATAAATATTATTGAGATAAACATAAACAAGGGAGAATTCGCATCACAATAACAGAGATATTTCTGACCTACTACTTTCCAAGCCGTTCATGGGAACTTTTTTTATAAAATTCATCATTGAATACTGTTTATTTTTAGGTGGAGGTTTCTGTGAAGCCATAATTTTACAAAGAAATCTTCACTTCACCATTTCACTGATGAAACAACCTGCAACCAACAACCAACTATGAACCAACCAAACAAACAACCGCCTAGCCAGCCACGGCTATTTCTACGTTTAAACCACAGATGTACTAGGGATGCTACGAAAATGTTTTAAACCTACTCTACGTTCACGTCTCCACACACTGAAAGTCTCCACATACTGAAGCCGGAGGCGGAGCGGAGGTGAAGGCGTGGCGGTTTTTCCTATGGCACCGCGCCGCCGCACCGCCTGCTGTGTGTGTAGGCTTTCATAGGATTCCATAGAATACAACTCGCACGCCTTCGCTTCCGCTCCGCCTCCGGCTAAGTCTCCACACACAGAAGTTCGAGTTGTATTCTATGGAATCCTATGAAAGCCTACACACACCGCAGGTGGTGGCGGCGCGGTGCCATAGGAAAAACCGGCACGCCTTCGCCCTTTGAGCAGGCCTAGCCTTTGCCTAGCTAGCCTAGTGCGGGGCCGTTTTCCGAGTTGTGCTCTGTAGAAACTGACAGCTGACAGCCCCTATGCAAAAGTTATAAAAAAAACGATCAGCTGTTTTGACTGACAGACTGATTGACTGACTGAGACAGATAAAACTGATTCATTTCGTAGTACACTTTTATGTTTTTTTAAACTTTATGAAATAAAACATTATTTTACTCAACAGAATATGTTTTAAGATTGTCTGTGTAAGATGGCCGGTTTCGGTGATTATACAGGATATAATAGGCCCTACGGCTTAGACCCGCACAGGGAGACCAATGACTTGTACGATACACGATACCAGCAGATTTATGGGTACCATACTCCTGTTACCGAAGAGTTCCAAGGTCCACCCTTAGTCATGGATGAAAATCCAGAAGAAGGTATGTAAACTACCATAAATAATACCACTCTGCTCTAAATAATTTAATTATGTAGCTTAATTATGTAGGTACCTACATCAATCTGTGCCAGTAATTAGCCATGTTCATACATTCTAAATAATAATATAAACACGAATGTTTGCATGTATGTTTGTTACTCTGATACTACAATTAAATTTTTAAATATAATTTGTTTCAGATAACAATACCTATGTTACTACAGCTATAAGTGTTGCAAGTCTCATCACGGAGAATTTGCTAAGCCATCCCTTTATTGTTCTGAGAAGACAATGCCAGGTAGTCATGTACATACATAATTATTATTAAAAAGCACTTGGTCTGTGGATATGCCTATTCATGAAATCCTAAGCCCTCAGTAAAATTATTCAACAATCAGAAATAAAATTACAGTTGGTAGTTAGTACCTACTACATGGCTTGTCAAGCTATAGCAATAATAGGAAAGGCATACCTTACCTATTATATTTTCACTGGTGAATAAAGATTGTATAGAATGGATAGTGTGTATATATTTGTAGTTAGGTACAATTTAATATTTTTTATTCTATTTTTTTTTATTTAACATTAGTTTATGTTACATGATGTATACTTTTTGTTTGAGTCTATTATGCGAGTGTCTAATGTATGTTTTCGTTTATGCCTGAAGCCATTCTTAGTCAAATAAATGTTTCTTTATCTTTCAATTGTATAATTTTAGGTTCACAACAACCTCAGAAACAACCACATAGTTCCATATACACTTCTGCCAGTTGTAGCCAGATTGCACCGGAGACAGGATGTCACTACTCTCTGGAAAGGCATTGGTTCAACTTGCATTGTGAAAGGACTCAACATGGCTGTTGATGATGTCATCAGTAAAGGCACTGGATGGCCCAAGTATGGCTTACATCTGACTGGAAACTATGAATCCCCATAAATAATTGTCTTAATAAAACTTGGTGTTTCAGGGAGTTGGATAAATGTGGCTCTGTATTGCAGTTTATTCAACACATAACATTAAAATGGTGAGTTCTTAGTATCGTTAAATTGATGCCAGAGCTTATTTAGATTTAATTATGTACTTTGACAGCATAATGCAGAAATGTAATTTTGAAATGTCTATTTTTTCATTTATTTCAGTGTCAGTATAGCAATAGTGACCCCATTTTATGGTGCAAGCTTAGTAGAAACAGTGCAGAGTGACATCGCTAGTGACAAGCCAGCTTTGTTTGATGTGTTCCGGGAAGGATTTGTGCGCTTGCTGGAATGGGGTACTCCCAGCCGTGGACGAATGCTCCCTATTTGGGCTATTGTGATGCCCACTGTTGCTTTAGGTCTTACAAAGTACCTAGCTCAGTAAGTAAAAAATCTAACAAAGTTATAAATAGATATATAGATCACTCCAATAAACCACACAGAAATATTTTCTTCATCACCTTCAAGAATAAACTCGACTCTACAACCAGTTGCTGGACAAAAATAATGACTTAATTCAATACTGTGTTATGTAAGGCTTGTCTGTTAACAATTTAAAAAATATTCTTTCAGCATTGCATTAAGGAGTGTAACAGCACGAGTTCTCCGCTTCCAACAAAGGCATAGACATGAGCTGAGTGATTCCTACAGTGCTCACTATCCAAAGACAAATCAAAACCCTCTTATCGAAGACATCAACCTCAAGGCGAACATTTTCTCATTTGTTGCCATGGAGATTCTATTCTATCCAGTAGAAACTATTATACATCGACTTCATATTCAGGTACCATTTACCCAAATTTTCTTTAATCTTTACCTGTACTGCAATGTTAGTAAAACAAGTGATGTGGTTTGCTTAATCTTTACAGGGTACTCGAACAATAATAGACAATTTAGACACTGGAACTTCAGTAACTCCAATCCTCACAGGCTATGAAGGTTTCATGGACTGCTACACCTCAACAATGGCTAAAGAAGGAGTGTCAGGGTTCTACAAAGGTTTTGGAGCACTAGTGTTACAGTTAGCTGCTCACTTGGCCATAATAAAACTTACAACTCTTGTTGTATCAGAGGTGTCCAATCTTCTGAAGCCAGCCAAGTCCCCTACAAACTCAGAAGATTCAGTTCATTCGCAGCAAAAATATTTATTCAACTAGTCTAGTAAAATTGTGTTTACCTCTAAATCTGATGAAATGTTACCATTATGAAGTAGATATTGTAAATGATAACTGTTTATACTGCACAAGGGAGCTAATTCAGTCATTTGTAGAGTTTTGTTATTTTTTTATGATTATTGGCTAGATGTTAAGTAAAGTAGCATAGCTTTGTTAGTGATGTTAGATGATTGCAGCAGAGATATCCAACACTAAATCAGATTTGTTTTGAATAAAGGATTGAATTATTTTTTATGAATTATTGGAACACTTGTCCACTTACTCGGAATGGTGATGCATGGAACTGGGGATACTTTTGCAGTTGGATACATAAATGGTACAGAAAGTCAAAAGATAACTAAAACAAATAACTATTTAATTAAAATGTATAGTACCTAAAAAATAAAAATTTAATGAGTTAGCACATATCTTCCTTTGAGTAGCCGTCTCATGATTGTTTTACGTCCGTTATGCGTAGACATCCTTGTGGCCCAGCCGTGTCGGCGCACCCTACGCACTTCGTTAGGTCTTGGGAAGTAGCATCGCACTTTGTTTCTGATTGAAGAGAAAGAAATAGTTTCTGGCTGAACTAGGCTGCTGGTAGTCGATACTGCTGAGAGGCTGTGGAATCCGTGCCTCAATAATCTGGAATAAAACAGACATGGTTATGGGGTTATTTTATTATCTGAGGATAATATAGATTTCTTTAATGGGACGGCGCCGCGGCAAAAATGCACTTACTTTACAGGTTGGAACACAGCAGCTAAAAACCCCGACATCTTTGCAGAATCTTTGTACAAATTGTACAGAAAGAATCCGTTTTTGATCAAACAAGTAGGTTGGTCAGTCAACTTCAACTAATCAACTTCTTTCTGTATGGCTCCGGCGGAGCAAGCGGAGACTCTCCGCTTGCTTTTCGCCACGACTCTGCCAGTGTCGTGGCGTTATGCGTATTGTCATAAACTTCTAAAATAGAATTTGATCGGTTTATCCAAATAAAATCATTAAAATTTTGCACCAAAGTGAACCTCTGTGAAGTTGGCCCCCCGACTTTATTATTTTAATGATTTGATAATGCTAATCGTTTGAGAATCGTTTGAGAGGATTTTAGAGAAAAGAAAAATTGTTTTAGAGTAATTAGTTTTTGTGTAAAAACGATTTCATTTTTTAGTGTGAAGTTGGCCCCTTTTTCCTCAAAATGAGACTAAGACGTTTGATTTATTTTTTAATCGTTTGAGAATCGTTTGAGAGGATTTTAGAGAAAAGAAAAATTTATTTAGAGTAATTAGTTTTCTCGTAAAAAATATTTTAAGTTTTTCCTGTTTAATGTGAAGTTAGCCTCCAATTTCCTCAAAAATGGACTAAGACGTTTGATTTTTTTACTAATCGTTTGAGAATCGTTAGAGAGAATTATAGAGAAAAGAAAAATTGATATTATAGTAATTAGTTTTTTTGTAATAAATGTTTTAAGTTTTACATATTTAGTGTGAAGTTAGCCTCCAATTTCCGCAAAAATGGACTAAGACGTTTGATTTATTTTTTAATCGTTTGAGAATCGTTTGAGAGGATTTTAGAGAAAAGAAAGTTTTATTTAGAGTAATTAGTTTTTAAGTAAAAAATATTTAAAGTTTGTAGGTGCAAGAAGCGGTTTTCGTGATGTAGCGCCATCTAGGATAGATGAACTGCACTTATTTGAGTTTTGGTAGTTGGTGTTGCTGTAAGCAAAATAAATATGTTTTCCTTAATGTTGCTAGTTATTACAATATTTGTGAAAAGAATAAATGATTTGACGATTTGACATTGACTTATGTACTCAAAACTACTCAAAAGGTCTATCATGGCCAGAAATCAGAGCAATTGAAAAAAAAATACCAATCTATCTAATAACTTTTCCAAGATGTTTGTTTGTTTTGATAGTTCTCTTGCTTTAGAAAATTATTTATTTTATTTGATTTGCTCTGTTTTAAAGTTCAAAAAATCTTTGTATGCCGTCATGCAACGGCCCTCCGCACAAAATCTCAGTAAACTTCGCCTAAAGGACCTCCTTTTCGCAAGATTACATGCAAACAAGGAAATGAAATGGAAAAACTGAGCGAGGGCCAGATCCGGGAAGCGAGGGCGAGAGGGACCTGCAGGTCCAGACCTTAGTCACGAGGACAACAAAGTCCAAAGAGAATAAAACCACTCCAAGAGATCATTGGGTTGGCCTCTGTATCTGTTTTTTGCAACTGAGAGTCGGTAAGTTGTTTCATTTAATAGTAACTTACATTTGTATTTATTTATTTAGCAAAAAATCTGAAAAATATTCTTAATAATAAGACACTATAAACCAGAGAACCAGGTTTGTCCAGTGTCCACGGTCTCAGTGCGGTGTCACACATTTGGTAAACTTAATACATAAATAAGAACTTCTAATAGTTCAGTCAAACTTATGTCTAGGATAATATAGTTATCACTATAAAATCCAATACCTACTAACCTGCTTGATTGCAGACAAGCCAGAGCGGCGATTCCATCAACATCATCGAAGCTAACAAAATGCTTACCTACTAAATCATAATAGAAAGGACATGCATATCCTGGTGGGAACACTAACAGGACACTGCCCACTAAATAAACATCTATACACCATCAAAACGATGGACAGGCTCATCTGCAGAGGATGTCTCAGCAACAACAAAACAACTGCTCAGTACAATGAACAGAAATCCCAAGATCACTCTGCAAAGCCTGCTAAGATTCCTGATAGATTCTGTGCTTCTGGATGGAATAAGGCTGGCTATGCTAGCAAAATGTGGATATAAGAATGCTTCAACTATAAACCATCCTAAAATACTGTGGCAGAGTGCCTCTCTGTGGAAGTGTTTTGTATGGAGGATGAATGAAGGAACCTATTTCCTTGATTGATTATATTCGGCATTTTTGTTCTTCTATTCAACTCTGTGCCTAGTAGTTGTTGTTTTATAAGTGTTATTATTTTAACTTATTTTATTGTTGTAAATCAATAATTAACCCATTGTCTGAAATAAAGCATTTGTATTTTTATTTTATTTATTATTATAAACAATCTACCAAATGAGCCGAGCCATAGCCGTTCCCTAAGAAGACCACCTAGCTGGAGGGAATCCACCACATACCATATGCTGCTTCATCAGGGCTTCTCGACCTCCAGTCAATCAAAGTCTGATTGAAAGTTCAAGCGAGAATGACAGGCAGATAGGCTGCTGAAATTATAACAGCAACAATTGCTACTGCTGATCTGCTAGTATTTATTATTATCTGTTTTTGTGTAAATCTATACCTATTCTGATTGGTTTTAAGTTTGATGACCATTCCTTTATAGTTTACTTGATGCGCCCCGCGGCTTCGCCCGCGAATCAGTTTTTTTTCGTAAAATTTCAGAAATTTATTGCACACCCCCTGGGGGTTATTGTGTAAAAATAAAAGATACGTGTTTAATTATTCTCTCCATAGTATATTTAAAAACTTGGATGGTAGGTATAATATTTGATAAAAACAACATTTAAAATCTTAATTCTAGTTTAATAGAAGCGTTTTACCTGAAATAAAACGCATATTAAAATACTTACCTTACTGGAAGCTTTAATAAGCTTTTAACGAGAAAGCACATCCGTTTCCGTCGAATTTGACTACTTTTTACTGATTTTTCGGTAGTATATCCGGTCCACTGGCGACACCTAGGCGTTTCGCGCCATTTTTAGTTTGCGTAAAATGGACAGCGCCATGTTTTATCATTGGTTAAGTTACACCAGGCAGAATTAAAAGCAAAGCTTCCAGTAAGGTAAGTATTTTAATATGCGTTTTATTTCAGGTAAAACGCTTCTATTAAATTACTTGACCGTTACTGGAAGCTTTAATAAGCTTTTAACGAGATCTGTTTGTTTTCGCCTGGTGTCGCCAAATGTAGAGTTTGAGGGAATAACGCCAATGTGATGAGATAAAATTAAACAAAAGAATGTGTAACAAGTCTTTTGAAAGAATACTGATACAGTAATGTTCTCTTGAGTTTTGTTCTATAATTCTGACACTCTTGATTTTAGTAGGTAACCAAGAACTAATTTACTAAAATTTATAATATATCCACTTTAAACTGGAACTTAGCCGTTTTAACAGCTAAAATATTCAAATTGCCACCAAACTAAAGTAATAATTAGTAAATATTGTATCAATCGTTTTCAACAATAACGGAGTAACATTATCAGGTAGATATGTTATTTCTCGCCTACAAATCCTTTAAAAAATATTGGCGAACAGCCAATTCCCTCGTCTAAAGATACAGTGATCGTATGTTATCTGAAACTGCTTCAACATTATCTAAAGAGGTATTATCCCAGCCAATAGGTACGTTACGCCAGCTTAGCCACTTTTAGTGTAATATTAAAATCGTTTATAGACTTTCAGTCTAATTTTATGATTAAATAAGTATAGTTCATTCATATTTGTCTCTCATTCTGTTTGAAAGAAGTCAACCACTGTCAGTGTTGGAACCGTCAAAAAATAAATAACACCTACTATCGTACACAATGACAAGATCAAGGTGTGTCTAGTAACGTTAAGACGTGTAAACTTTTACGTGTACAGATCAACAGTTATATCGTGGTGTGACGATCTTGTGAAAATATTGATTAGTAGGTATTTTGTGTCAATTGTTCCACCATTCTACACGTACACTTCAAAAACATGAGAACGATGTTCTTGACTTTCGGTGGTGACAGACATATTCCCCAGTTGAGGAACTACTAATCAGGTATCCCCAGTCACTAAGTGATTTAGACGAAACACTTTAGGGGTTAGAAATGGTAACGGAAATTCCCATGCTAGTGATCGATACATACCAGATTTCAAACACGCTATGAAACATCCAAGGGATACTAAACGCGTCATGAAACATAATCTTTCAGATCTCGTGTAACATTATTACAAAGAACATGCGCAGCCTTTCAGGCAAATAAATGAATTAGATAGAAGTATCTAGGGTCCCCATTTTATAAAAACTATTTAATGTTCATCTATGCTAGCAGTTGTTGTCACTCGGGGTAAACGATAATGATATAGGTGACCTCCCCGATCATTAGGCTTGCCTGGGATATCGTGTATGCTGAGATGTATTGAATGTCGAGCACATTCGATAGGTTATCTCTATGGTACAACTCTATGCTTCTGCAGTATGATTATAAGCCCATACAGTAAGATGAAGGCTATGAAATGTGATGTATTTCATGTCTGGCTAGCACACACACAATAACTTGTATATATAATAGATTTATTTTGATTGCAGTGCAGGAGAAACTCTTATCGTTACCAGGTGCAAGAAACGGTCAGGCTGGAGTAGACGTGCGCGCCGCGCCGGCGCCGCCACGCCGCGCCGCCGTTTTCACGCGCCGCCGCCGCCGGGTTCACAAGTCGGCGCGCCGACTAGCCGCGTACCAGCGCGAGCGGGCGGCGGCGTCAGCTGGGGTGCGGCGAGAGGATAGAGGTAATCCGCTCTCCGTACCCCGGCTGTTATTTTGACAGTCATGGAAGTTGAATTTGGAAGTTCATGATGGCCGTAAATATACCTAAACTCCATAAAAATCAAACAACAACTGCTGGCATAGGCCTCCCCTAATGAGCGCCATTAGCGCCCTGTCTTCAGTCAGCTTGTTGCATTCAGCATCTGCTAGCAGTCTTTCGTATATCGTCATCCCACCTGGTTCGAAGGCGTCCTACACTACGTTTGCCATGTCGCGTTCTTTACTCAAGAACACGTCTACCCAACGGTTGTCGGTTCTCTTCGAGAGATACGTCCAGTCCAATGCCATTCTTTGAGTTATGTCGATAGCTGTGGTTCTCTGTCGGATGTATTCATTACGAATCCTATCCTTCAGAGATACCCCGAGCATAGCTCTTTCCTTAGCTCGCTGAGTGACTTTGAACTGGTGGAGCTGCCTTCTCCGTAGGTCATTACGGGTAGGACGCACTGATTGAAAACTTTCGTTTTCAAACATTGCGGTATGGAATGGATGACGAGAAGACTTGACGTAGTATCCTAAATGCTGCCCAGCCCAGCTGGATCCTCCTCTTGACCTCTTTCTCAAAATTGTTTTTACCTTACTGCACAGTCTGCCCAAGGTAAGTGTACTCGGAAACAATTTTAAGGATGAGGCTAGGTCGTCCAGCATGTGGTTCAGCTCCTCTTGCGACTCCGCCATTACGACTATGTCATCAGTGAATTGCATGCGCGAGATTTAATCGCCGTTCATGTTAATACCCTTACCTTCCCAGTCAAGCGTCTTAAATATATCTTCCAAAGCGCTCGTGCTTTCTTTCAGGGATATGACAACCCCCTGTCTCAGTCCATGCGCAATTGGATTGGTTTAGATTGCTGGTCCTGTAGATACTTGGACACTCATAGTGGCAGCTTCGTAAAGACATCTCAGCACTTCGATATAACGATAGTCGACTTGGCATCGTTGTAAGTATTCTAGAATCGCCCAAGTTTTGACGGATTTAAAGGCTTTCTCATAGTCCACAAAGACTGACACAAGGGCTGATTTATACTCTTCGGACTTCTGTATAATCTACCTCACTGTGTGAATGTGGTCTGTGATGCCATATCCTCCGCGGATCCGCTGGCTGTATCTCGTCAAGTCTCCTGGCGAGACGGTTCATGACCATTTGTGAAAACAGCTTATAGATGTGGCTGAGGAGTGTGATGGTTCTGTAATTCTTAAGGAGAGTTTTATCACCCTTCTTAAAAAAGAGCACCACCAAACTCCCGCTCCACGCCTTAGGATAGGAGTTCTCCGGGTGGCTCTGGAATCAAGGTCGTCTCGTCGGGAACGAGGGGCATGTGCAGTGTACAGACAGACGGCCATAAAAATCCTCCATCTCGGCCGAGATCTCCGGTTTCGACAATACGATCCTCCCGTCGTGCGTTTTAAGCTTCGTCAGGTGGCTCCTGCCAAGCTCCTGAGTGAATACTTTGGACCCTCGGTTTCTCTCTATTCCCTCTTCAATGATGCTTGTGTTGAAGCTCCGAAGGTCACGCCGTACCATCTTCGCAATTTGCTTGTTCAGGTCTGACCTCCAGACGAAGTTGCTTGAGTGGATTCCCGTCTTCTTGTCATCAGCTCCAGAGTCTCATTCGAGAGTTTGGACTTCTTGCCAGTTCGCTGTTTTTTGCAGAACTTGATGCACTCATCTCTCAACGTTTCACGGTCCTAAACATATCTTCCAATGCGCTTGTGAACAGTTGCGGGGATATGACATCCCCTTCTCACTCCTCTGCGCAATTGGATGGATGTTGACGGATGACTGTTGTCCCTGTACTTAGACACTTATAGTAGCGGCTTCGAAGGGACATCTATTTATTTTTATTTAAAAGGCCTTCTCATAGTCCACAAAAGCGAGACAGAGGCTGATTTTACGCTTCGGACTTCTGTATAATCTGCCTCACTGTGTGAATGTGGTCTATGGTGCCATATCCTCTGCTAAATAATCAGAATCACCACAAGTGATTGATGATGAGTTTGGTAGCATTAATCATTGTGTCTGCCATCTATCAACACTTCTACGCCAATCCGCTGGCACAGTGTGTTAACTATGCTGAGTTTAAATGTCGTTGCTTGGATTTCTGTTATAAAAGTGGCTCTTAAGCGTGAATAGAAAGAAATAGACGAAATACTGGAGCAAAACATCCTTTTGCAGAAGTCAGATCGACTCACACAGATGAAAAATCACGGATTAAGAAGACATCCACTGCTACTAGCCAGGTAACGTCTTGCTCCAGGATTTCGTTACTTTCTATGCAATCTGCAGTATCTATTTACCCCGTTTTACGATATCTACTTAAAAAATAGGAAAAAAACAAGCCACGCCGGCGCAGAGCCGCCGCGCCGGGCGTGGGGGTCGGCGCGCCGCGCCGCCGGCAAATTTGGTATCGGCGCGCACGTCTAGGCTGGAGTCGCATAATATAGCAGAAAAATCCTTTGTATTTCCTTTGAATGTGCACCTCTAACAGGCATGCGCAATGACAAACTATTAATTTCTGCAGGGTATATATTTTGGACTGTTCCCGGCCTTCAAAATACATCTTTCTGCGGTTTGAGGACCGAGGTACCTAAGTGCTAAGACCAAGATTAAGTGCTCGCGAAGCACATCTAAACTTTGATGCAATGTATTACAGCAAATCGTCGAGACAGGATACTCGTATTTCGGTCATTAATTACATGCCTACTCGTTTAGTGCCTCGAGATTGAAAATGGGACTGCCTGATCAGTTAGATTTAACTATTGTAACATTTTCTCCAATAATAATCCTATAATCTGGTCGTGGAAACAGTCGCTGGTTCGACTCACGCTTCTATTGGTTGGAACGTTATCGTGGAGTTTTAAAAACAGTCTAGTGAAGTCGTTGGAGGTAACGTTATAAAAGCCGGTGTCCGATCGAAACGGTATCAGTCGTGTTTGTAAGCTTCTAGAGGTAACTCTGCCCAATATGTAAATTTGTGGAATTATAAGTCATTAAGTACTAGTTGAATGTTTTATTTGCAAAGTCTTTAATTTAACGCCTGGTAGTCTTCGGAGCTGATGGAGGAGGATGGGTGCACGTTACATCTCAGAAGTGGGATCGGAGTCACTAGCCCACAAACAGGTACGCAATTACAGTCTATTTTTTTTTCTCCTCTCCGTTATATTACCTACTGATTAACTTACCGTAAACACAAAAAAAAGGATGTTATAAAAATGAAACATGCGCATTGCGTTTCATATTGCCAGGCTACCCTCTAAATAAAAGTAGGTAATAAAGTGATCATTTCTCGGACAATGTTCGGACAAGTGCAGTTCTGCACACAACGTATGTACGTACATGGCCATAGACTTATCTGGGTACACCTTAGAGCGAACACATAGCGAGTATAGCCTCCATTTCTCGAGAGAATTTGGATGGTTAATTTTACATGGTAGGTATACCGACAAAAAAAAATCGTAATTATTAAAATTACACGACATTATTGTGTTTGTTGCCAAGGCTAGGCCTTGGAGATGAAGACAAAACAAGATCTTAAATTCTGTCGAAGAATATCCCGTAGAACTGGATTTAAACGTTATTTTAAACAATAAACTAGTATTGGTTTGTCTTGCCCAAGCTACTCTTTGGAGGCAAAAGTAAGACAATTATTAAAAATCCTTTCATTTATAGAATATCTCGCACCTGAAATGGATGGTTTACTAGAACCTACATTTTGTTATGTTCGATCGAATAGTAGGTAAAATTGTTGCCGACACACCAATAATAATACATTTACTGTACCTAATTCATTTATTCAGTTACATTAAAATTTAATTATTTATTGCGATTATGTCATTCCTACATTAAAAGTCTTAAATTAGGTAGAAGCTTCGACATGAGCCCGGGTTGGGCAATGCATTTGAAAAATACTGAAGCTAGAGGTTTCCATAAGGTATCGAAACTATATATATTTAACGTTTAGTTTCTTTGTTTAGTTGGATGTACTCCTACTCCGCATTTCGATTAAATTTTATCCTTTATGCGTTGATTTCCATATGAAGCCAACCCAAACTCTGCCATGGAGCTCGAAATTTTCCTGGACTCTTCACGGGTGACCTCTTTTTTGTTAAAAAAAAAGGGTAAGTAAAATTGAGGATTTCTATAAGATAGATGAGTTAGATAGATACTTACCTACAATGATATATTTTCTCCTGAAACATACTTTACATAATCACAACATAATAACAAAAGTATCTTGAGAATTAAGAATCAATGGTTAGACTACGGTAGATACTTGGAAAGCATGGATTCTTAGATGTGGGTATGTATAACAAAAGGCAATAACTGCTAGCGTATAACATTCATTGTTCTGATATTTAAGTAGTTTTGCCGTTTGAGGAGGCTAGAAAACAAATGTATGTTTGCGATGTACAATAATTATAATTTAGATTCCTTATTATTTCACGACCGATGTGGCTCGGAGGGCGAAGTTCTGCCTGCGACGCAGGAGGTTGCAGGTTCGATGCCGCCTTGGGACAAATGTGTGTAGGATCTGCACATATTGTTCCGGGGTTCTGGGTTTTTCCTATACCTATATAAATAAAAAAAAAATATCTAGTACCTAATACATTGTATTTATTATCAAGTACCCATAAAACAAGCTATGCTTAGCTTGGAGCTAGATGATGCTGTGGATTGTCAAGCATTATTTATTATATTTTATATTTATATAATGATAAATGTTTGACTGATGTAATGTTCGATCCCATGAGACTATTCCCAATATGGGTAAGCGATCGTACCGGTATAATACAGTCGTGGATATAGTTTAGTCACTATACCTACCTACTAAGCAGAAATTAAAATGTTAAAAGAGTAGAAGTGGCAACTCCAGTGTTACCTACTTCTGACAAACGAAGCATTGGAATACCCTCATTTTGTTTGTGTAAAGCATTAAATATTGAGTCATGGTTTGAAAATTACTTTAGTGTTATGATTCCGTAAGGGTAGAAATACGTTGTTCCAAGACCTTTTGCACAGATATCAAAAACTACCTTGAACATTGTTTTTTTGTGGCTATGATGAGAGATCTGATTGACGAGTGATATTTGAAAATTCGCAAATATCAGGTATTCGTTGTGCTGATACTCTTTTACATTCCAGAATTACGTGGACAGCCGTTTGTTTCAGTAAGGCATCCTCTGTAGAGAGGACTGTCGATCCGATATTGAACAGGTGCAAAAATAGTGGGAAGTGTTCTGTTAGTGTTCCCACCAGTAAACGCAAGTAATGTAATCGTTTGTTCACTCCACTCTGGCTTGTCCGCAGTCAAGCAGGGGTGTCCAACGTTCGTTATGCATCTATCTAGTTCTGAGGTATTGTAATCGTTCCGATTCCCCCCCATGCAAATTCATCAGCGGCGTCATTCCCTTGTGATCAGCTATGTCCCTTGATCCATTGAAGGATGATCCTCTTCTTGCTGGATATCCATCCTAATGCAAATATATATTCGTGCACGAGCTCAGAGTTGCAGCTGTTACCCTCCAGAGTCCTGAGTATCATGACGACACTGTCTTAGATACTTAATACTTATACATTGGTCTATAATTTATATACTATACGGCTGTAGCTGCCAGGTTTGTTGTCACTCATTCACTTGGGATATGGAACTGTGTTTTCTTAGACTTTTTATTGATAGATATACTAATGATGAGGTTCATTATAGATATTCAATTCATGATAGATATACTAATGTTGAGGTTCAAGTGAATCCCGGCATCCGTGGCTGTATCTTATTGTGTGTGTTTGAAGCCATCTGTATAGATTCTGACTTTACGGTTTCGTGATTCATCTTTATATAGCTGTATCTGATAGTGTTGCTTAGCATCGATTTACATGGGTATTCTGTCGGGTGGCTATAAGGGGTTCATATAAGTACCATGACCCTGCCCATGATCTGAGCATATGGTCAACTCATGTTGTGTAATAAAAATGTCAACATTGTCGGCTCATAAAGTATGTACAGGTCTAATGACGCTAGATTAGATATTATTCCTAGGGCAGCACTGGAAGGTATATACGTATGTACCTACGTAGGTAGTTTTCATGCAGGCTATTATCGCTAAGCAGGCCATTTTGGAAGCTCTGCAGTGTTGTTACCACGATGCTCGGGTACATTTTAGTCCACCAAACGATATCTCCATAAGTTAGTGTTGGTCTTATGATAGCAGTGTTGATAGTCAAATGAAGTCAAATCATTTATTTGCCGAATATATTATTACAGGTAAGTACATGTCAGATCGTGTAACTAGAGTGATGACAAATGTATTCAAACCACCTGGGTTGCAAATATTAACGTCAGCTAAAATACTCATAAATATAAAAAGTAATCAAGAATCGGAAATTAATAGATGAAACATCAGGTACCTAGTCTAGTATAAAACATAGAACAAACATAAACAATGTTTCTACTTAAAATCAATACAGGTAAGTAGAGGTATATACCTAATCGTTTCCACTATGTACTTACCTAAGTATAAAAAAAAATCCTATTAAATTACTTTATTAACTGTTTTTATAAATTACCTTTGAGGTCTTCTATATAGGTATATTCTAATAGCTTATTAAAGATAATGATGCGCATAGTATAGTAACTTTTCTGGTACCTAGATCTTCCTGTGGCATATTCAGTGAAATACGTTTTACCCAAACTCAAATTGGAAGTGCTTTATTCCTTTTAGAACTTGCAGAACTCTTGGCTATACGTCAGTAATTCATATTATAATAGGTACTTAGTTAAACTAGGAAAATAAGGGATTACTTTTGTTTTGATCACTTCAATAATAATAATATACGATAAAGTAAAGTAAAGATGTGAACGAGAAACCTTTACCTTGTTAGGATGTAAATTTTGATAATCTGATGTTTAAAGTAGGTAAGTCTTTTACAAATAATAGTTCCGATAGTTTACCTACTGATAATTTTTTGTATGTCACTTGGAGTTTTTTTTGTAGATGTGTCTTTTATTGACTTCTATACATTATCCTTTTTAAGTCTTGTTTCGGGCAAAGCGAAGTTTATTCCTTTTAGATTCTGTAGAGGTATATCGCTACTTTTGGTAACCGATTGATACGAGTGTACAGACAGGTTTTTATTATAAATATTGGAAAACCCTCATACTATTTTATCATTATTTTTATTTCCTGGAATTTATCACGTTCTCTAGCGTCTCTAGTACGATAATTTGGACTGGATACATAATTGGATTTGGTAAATGTGAGATTGCACATTACAGATGTTATTCCACAGCAGCAGTTTGCTGTCTACAAATATGATCAAATGATGATGATCACAAGTGTAGTATGATCCCAAGATACTTGAATGCGGTTCTTAGTTTGATTTCTGTGTTAAATTAGTTTGTTAGTTTAGGTTTGTCAGTAGTTCTGTTTTATTGGATTAACCGAAAATTTATGTTTTAAGACCAATTTCATTAAGTCGCATAGAGTATTCTCGAAGCATCCAGTCACATACCAAACACCGTGATCAAGCCTACGGATTAGCTCGTCAACAACTATGTTCCATATCAGAGGCGAAGAATTGCCGCCCTGGGGGCAGTCTCTGACAACACCTCTTATAGCCTCATTGATGGTGACTTGTAGGGCTCTGTTATTAGGTCGGCGCAACACCGTATCTTGTAAGAGCACTGTAACTTCAGTTTCAGTCCCATCATGTCAGTCTCCCTCAATGTCTGAAGGCCGTCATTGTTCTCTGTTTCGACGTTATTTCTGTCTGTCCATTATACGTGAGGACTACGCTGTTTAAAACGGTTTTCGTTGATTACATTTGCTCTAGGCAAGTTGTAGCTGTGAGTATGTTGTCTCTTGTTTCTCTGACGCATCGCAGAGCCTAACTAGTGGCTTGTAAGAACTAATGTTGCCTAATGGGCCTAAATGACTTATTTTGGGTACAAATATGCTTCTAGTTTGGATATGAAATCTACTCTATAAACATTCGGGATATCGAACGTGGTGATACCAGCGAGCTGCTATTGTCTGTATACCTACCAGAGCAACCTTCCTATCTGACCTCATTGAAATGTCTAGAGTTATTGTTAACTTTTGTTAATTCTAGTGTCCAGGAGCATGTTTCCAGGAGCATTTGAGCGTCCTATATGTATATATATATATATTATATATTGTTACCTTTTTGTTTAAGTGTCAAGAAACATTGGACCTTCCTGCATATTGTATTTATCTATGCGATAGATAAGGAAATTGTAAACGTTTATGCCTTAATAAACGAAATATAAAATAAATAAATAATTGTTCACATTTGTTCAATGTAGTATCCAGGAGCATTATATATTGTTACCTTTTTGTTTAAGTATCAAGTGTCAAGAAACATTGGAGCTTCCTGCATATTGTATTTATCTATGCGATAGACAAGGAAATTGTAAACGTTTATGCCTTAATAAACGAAATATAAAATAAATAAATAATTGTTCACATTTGTTCAATGCAGTATCCAGGAGCATTATATATTGTTACCTTTTTGTTTAAGTATCAAGTGTCAAGAAACATTGGAGCTTCCTGCATATTGTATTTATCTATGCGATAGACAAGGAAATTGTAAACGTTTATGCCTTAATAAACGAAATATAAAATAAATAAATAATTGTTCATATTTGTTAAATGCAGTATCCAGGAGCATTAGAGCGCCCTGCACCATATTTATGACTGTGCTGCGAACCTTGTTGGTAAAAGGGAACTCATGTTTTTGAGCCTTGTCATATGTTATAGTAATTGTATACTAACCACTTCTGGGCTGACCTCTGTGAGATGTTATTATGGTATCCACCTCGCGAATGGTGTTTTTGTAGGCATTTCACCTGAGTCCAGGAGCATTGGAGTGTCCTGTACTATATCTATGACTGGGCCAGGAGCCCTGGTGGTAAAATAAAACTCTTGAATTTGAGCGCTGGTCCTTGTTATTATAGTTATATATTGGCCACTTCTGGGCTGACCTCGTTGAGAGAGGTTATTATAGTATCCACCCCGCGAGGGTGTCTTTATGTAGGTATTTCACCTAGGTTAGGTTAGGTAGGAGCATTGGAGCGTCCTGTACCTTATTTAAGACCGGGCCAGGAGCCTCGGTGGTTGGTCCTTGTTATTATAGTTATAAATTGGCCACTTCTGGGCTGACCTCTTTGAGAGAGGTTATTATAGTATCCACCCCGCGAGGGTGTCTTTATGTAGGTATTTCACCTAGGTTAGGTTAGGTAGGAGCATTGGAGCGTCCTGTACCTTCTAATTCTAATTCTAATTCTATGTGGGGGAACTGTGATCTGCACTGACATCTCGCATAGGAGTGTATTGTGCATTATCCCCCTGCCTAACCAGGCCCTAACCAGCCCAGCTCCTTGAAAAACCGGAGCAGGACCCTTGGTGACCGACAGCTAAGTTTCAGCTTTTCTGTGGGTGTGGATGAGGTTGATGCCTCGATGAGGCTCTTCAGTCCCGTCTTTTGTCTTGTCTCTTCTGTGGCCGTGCATAGTACCACAACGTGTTCCACAGTTTCTTCTACCTGAAAGCAGCCACGACACAGATTGCTGTCTGTGGCTCCGGTCTTGAAAAGGTGGTGGTTCAATTCGCAGTGGCCTGTGATGATTTCCACCATTGTCCTTAGATCCTCGCGGCTCATCTTGAGCATCGTGTTTGTGGTTTTCCTGTCTTTGGAGGGGAATATTGTTCTAGTATGCTTGCAGTCTGTTCGACGCTCCCATAATTTTTGGTGTTCTTTTTCTGAGTTTAGTTTTAGTCTATTTTTAACTTCTGCTGTCGGTGGGTTTGATAGGCTGTTATCATGACTTGTTGGGACCAGTCTCGTTCCTTCCTTTGCTAGTCTGTCTGCGTTTATGTTGGCTGGGCAGGATCGACTTTCTGTCCATTCTATGCAGACTTTATTGTGTTTAGAAAGATCTTGTAGAGCGCTATGGCATTCTACAATAGATTTTGATCTTGTGTCTGCTCTTTTGAGTGCGTTTATTAATGCAGCACTGTCTGTTTTAAAGACCAGATGCATCCGGCTGGACCCTTTGATAGATGTATCTGAAATCATGTGCTTTGCTGCTAATTGGAGTCCCAACGTTTCCGCCTGAAAGGCCGTGGCCGATGAGTTTAGAGGTTGGGCTCTTGCAAGGCCGATTTCGGGACAGTAGTAGCCGCAGCCGGCTCCTGTGTTGTTCTTAGCCCCATCGGTGTGGATGTGGTATGTGGTGACTTCATGTGAAGTGATCGCTGTTGCGTTTTCTTCATGCATTATTTCATAGGCCTTATTGGTGAGATACGTAGACGCTATTCTGTCAGTGCCATTCGCTGCCTCTGGAATTGCAGCAATGGCCTTACGTATTATTCTACAGTGGTTTGTCAGGCCAGATTCGCCTTTCCACTGGTTTGTTGACTTTATTCTTAGAGACGCTGCCATTGCTTCCTGCTGTATGTGAACATGCAAGGGCGTTAGTCCTAATATTATGTCCAGTGCTGCTGATGGGGTTGATTTCCTGCAGCCGCAGATGAGTGTGCAGGCCAGTCTTTGAACCTGTTGTAGTTTGTTTATGGTGGTGACTAAGTCTGTCCTAGGCCACCATACTATAGCTCCGTAAGTTAGTACTGGGCGGACCATGACTGTGTAAAGCCACAGGCACAGCTTAGGCTTGAGGCCCCAGTCCTTGCCCACCGCTCGCATGCATTGCCATAGGACGTTTGTGGCTTTTGTCGTGACATGATCTAGTTGTTTGCCCCAAAGCAGTTTACTGTCAAGCCATATGCCGAGGTATTTAACCTCCCTGCTTAGCGTAAGTGTTGTACCTAGCAGTGAGGGTAGTTCAAGTCTTGGTAGTTTGGTTTTGCGAGTAAAGAGTACAAGTTCTGTTTTGTTCGGATTAACTGATAGATTGTGTTTGGTGCACCAGGTTTCCACAATCCGAAGTGCCTTCTGCATCTTTTCGCACAGAGTTGCTTCGAAAAGTCCCGATATCATGATTGCTAGGTCGTCTGCATATGCGATCGTAAGAATACCGTCTTTGTTCAGCGAGTCCAAGAGTTCATTCGCGACCAGTACCCACAGGAGTGGCGAGAGGACCCCACCCTGCGGACACCCCCGCGTCACCCTGCATTGGTCTGCCTGCCCCAGAGGTTCTGAACTCTCAATTTTCGTAGCTCTGCTGGATAGCATTTCAGTTATCCACTGATTTAGGTTTTCGTCAACTCCCTGGTTTCGTAGAGCGTTTTCTATTGATGTGAAGGTTGTTTTGTCAAAGGCACCTTCAATATCTATGAAAGTGACTAAGCATGATTGCTTGCTTTCAAGCGCGCTTTCAATTTTGTGGACTACTTGGTGTAGAGCTGTTTCTGTTGATTTGCCCGATTGATAAGCGTGTTGATTTTTGTTCACGGGGTTTCTTATTAGCGGACCGCTACGAATGTAATTGTCGCATAGTCTTTCTAGTGTCTTCAGTAGGAACGAGCTTAAGCTGATCGGTCTGAATGACTTTGGCTGAGTGTAATCTGTTTTCCCGGGTTTCGGTAGGAAGATTACTTTGACCTCCCTCCAAGCCCGAGGAATGTATTTCCATGCAATGCAACTTTTGAATAAAGAGGCTAACATTGGTGTGATTCTTGTGAGATTCCACTGAAGAAGGGCGGGGAAGATACCGTCCGTGCCAGCGGCTTTATACGGTTTGAAACTTCTAACCGCCCATTCCAGCGTTTCTTCTTTTACTATCAGGTTTGCGAGCTCCCAGTCGTTTTCTTGGGGTTTGTGATGATTTCTGACTTCCCAGCCAGTGTTTTTCTCCAGTTTGCAGTCAGGAAAGTGTGTTTTCAGCAGTAACTCGAGCTGTTCACGCTCGGTCTTTGTGTATGATCCATCTGACTTTTTGAGAGAGCCTAGCTTTGTTGACGTATCCTTAGATAAAATTTTGTTGAGTCGAGCTGTTTCACTCTGACTGGCTATTGAGTTGCTATAGCGTTTCCAAGAGTTTTTACGGCTGCTCTGAATCTCTTTTTTATATTCTTGTCTGACTTTTTTGTAGTTAGACCAGTCTTGTTCAGTTTTTGTGTTCATCGCTCTATTAAAGTGATGACGTACCTTCTTTCTAAGTTTGGTTAGTCCTTTGTTCCACCATTTGTCTTTGCGATGAGCAATCCGATTGCTTTCGGTTATCAATGGGCTTGCTTGTTCATAACTGGCTGTAATATGTGCAGTCAGGTCTGTCAGAGTATGTTCAATATCGTCTGGAGTTAGTTGGTGCTCTGGAGATAAGCTCGGCAGAGCATCCAATTTAGTGTTCAAAGTTTCCACGAAAATGGCGATATTCGTTTTTTTTGGATTTCTGTATGTACGGGGACGGATTTCTCCTGTCGTCAGTTGAAATCTTATCCGCCTGTGATCGGCGCATGAGGCTTCCTGTGTCGCTACATGCCAGTTTTGTATGTGCTCTGAAATGGCGTCGGTAGCCATTGTTAAGTCTATAATGGTTTGAGCCCAGGAGGTTACGAACGTCGGTTCAGAGCCTCTATTGATAATGTTAAGGTTGTAACGTAGAACAAAGTCTAGCACGTCCTTGCCTCTTTCGTTTGTATCTGTGGAGCCCCATACGGTGCTGTGTGCATTAGCATCACAGCCCAGTATGCATTCCATACTTTGAGCGTTGCAGTATTGTAGTAGTATTTCTAGTTCTTCAGGCGGTGCTACCACGTTGCTGTCTAGATATGCCGAGGCAATTATAATGGTTTTGAGCTTACCTGAAAGTCCAGTTTCCAGCTGCACCACGGTGAGATCATCCGTGCACAGGTGTGTAACTAGTGAGGCCTTTATATTCTTAGGTACGTAAATAAGTGTTCTTGTTTTATTGGTGACTGGTGGAGTAAACACCGTACCTGGTAGGGAAGTAAAACATACCCGTCTCCGGACGATGTAGGGCTCCTGGACCAGTGCAATGGTGTGTGGTTGCTCTTCTAGGGTTCTTCTGAGCGAGGCAAACCCTGTGACGCTGTGTTGGATATTGGCTTGGACTACTGAGATTATATCGATTTCATCTAAGCTATTCTGGGCTACCCTATGTAGGGTATGCTGATTATCGTGGCTGTGTTGCAAGATACGATTATGGTTATTGGTACTCCCACATGTGGGTGTGTTGTGGGTTTGTTTAGTAACCTTGTTTTTTACAGACATAAGAAGTCAAAAAAGAAAAAGGGGGGTTTAGGGGGGGAGTAGATGGGTGCATGGCGAATCTACATTTGTTGAGGTGGGAGGGATCCCGCCGGGGATGCCACTGAGAGCTCCACATCCATCTCGGGCGCAGGTGAGAATAGGTTTAGGCCTGAAAGGCCTCCTAACTCATCACCTGCATCGCCTAGAAGCTCGTCTATAGCCTCCTCGGAGAGCTCCCTCTCTCCTGTTGCGGGGTCAGCGTCGACCTGCATTGCGGCGTCCACTGCTCCGGGCACGCTCCCGTTTGCACGGGGTGCTTCCGCAGTCGATGGCTCCGCAATAGGGGTCTTTACGTCCGACGCTTTGGGGGCTCTGATGGTCAGGTGCAAATTGGCCAATCTGTAGCGGAGTTTGCATTTCCTGGCCGCCAACGCCGAGAGCTCCTCCACCGGAATCCCGAAGACCATGACGTTGTCGGTCATGGTGTCGTTCTTCGTCCGTTTGTGGGCGAAGATCGGCCATTGGTCGATACGCAGGGGGGGCAATCTCCGATTGTTGCACCACGCCAGTATTTGTCGGATATCCTCAGATGATCCTTCACAGTCCGGCACGAAGACTACTCCTTTATGGTACCTAGGAAGTGAGTGGTGGGGTACCACTACCAGTCCGCTAGTTCCTGGCCACAGGGGTGGTAGGCCAGCGACCGTCCTAGTTAGCCACTCCAGACTGTAGTCGTCAGCCGCTATTGCGCTTAGGCCACCGTGGGCCGGTTTCGGCATCGCTTCGAAACCTGGGGCCTCTTGGTCGAACTTATACATATCTTCCTGGCATAGAGCTGCAAAGCTCACGTCCAGGTGTCTTCGGAGTAGTGTCGCACGCTCCTCGTCCATATGCACACCGTTTTTTTCCATGATCACCACCTTTAGGTGGGATTTGGCGGACTCTGCATACGACGAAGTCCCGTCGGCACTCTCCTTGACAGTGACAGGAGCCATACTGGCATCGTCCTTCTGTAGGCATGGTCTCTTCTCCGCTGCTGCAGAGGATGGTGAGACCAGCTCAGAGCTCCTTTGCCTTTTGGCTTGCCTGCCGCCGCCTGTATTCGTGGAATTCTCGATGGTCGGGTGGGGCCCTACCCGCGGGGTATCACGGTCCGGTCCAGAAGCTACTAATGGGGCCGAGGCCCCGTGTTGGCTCTGTCCGCTACCGGCGCCCACGGGCTGAATCCCCACCGTTCCCGAGTTTGTATGTGTTTCCCCGGGGGGTATGTAAGGTGTGACCGGGAGGTTCATTACCGTGTTGACCGCCGGCGCTAGGGTCGACAGGTCAGCAGGGTACACGTACCCCTCAACTCTTTCGGTCAGTACCTTGTGCATAAGAGCAGACGCTTTCAGTCTGCGCTCTCTTCTTTGTCTGTGGTTCAGAGGGCCCACAGACTTCTTACCTGCAGTCGCGGGGGTTTGCGCTGAGGGCGCACCTATTGCCCCGCGACTGTCACCTGCACTGCTGCCAGTGTCCAACACAGCGTCGCCAGTGCTCGTCGCCGTGCCCTCCATTGCCGCCTTCGCCCGCGCAGCCTTTGCCGCCAGTCTCTTCTTATGCCACCTCCCTAGCTTGGCCTGCACTGGTCCTTCGGAGACCGTTGCCTGGGATGCGGTGCTTGGAGTGGCCGCATTCTCGTTGTTGTTGGCCCCAGTAGCAGCTGCAGAAAGCGGGGCCTGGGGTCCCGCCCCGCCTCTACCTTCGGTAGCCAACTTAACACCCGAGGGCCCGGAACCCGTCGGGCGCCGGGTGCTGGCCGGGTCGCATGGCGTCTCATTATTCTTTATAGTTGTCGTGTTCATGTTTGTGTTTATTTATTTATTTAGCTGTAAACAAAGCTGTTAGTGGCTGTGGGTTGCCCCACATAGTGGCGAAAAAGGGGGGAAGGGGAAGAGGGTTCACGATGTTACTCGCGCTCCCTCCCTCCCCCTCCCCCATCGCGACAGTGATGATGATGATGATGACGTGGCTGTTTCTGTGCCCCACAATAGATTGTAGGGCCCAGAAACAGCCACCCTTTGTGCCCCGGATCTCTCGGCAACTGCAGCGCTGTACGTCCCCCGAGTCGTGCCACCACCCGGTCTTGCGCCTTCCCAACTCTGTTAGAGCAGAGCTAGGGAGGTCGCCAGACCGTCGCGCAGGCTCCCGACGCGAGCGAGGTACAGTTGGCGGTCACAAAAAATGTGGCTGCAGAAGTTCCCAGGGGGGACGACGGTGGACGTGGATCCATGGACTGGCTAGAGTCTGCACTGTACTAGTGTCCCGCCATGTGACACTGCAGATGGGAGGAGGAGGATGCCTGTCTTCATCATCCGGAGACAGGCACCCTCCTCAACCGTTCTCTAGCTTCCCCCCCCCCCGTCCTGTACCTTATTTAAGACCGGGCCAGGAGCCTCGGTGGTTGGTCCTTGTTATTATAGTTATAAATTGGCCACTTCTGGGCTGACCTCTTTGAGAGAGGTTATTATAGTATCCACCCCACGAGGGTGTTTTTATGTAGGTATTTCACCTAGTTCCAGGAGCATTGGAGCATCCTGTACCATATTTAAGACCGGGCCAGAAGCCTCGGTGGTAATACTCGTGATAGTTATTATATATTGGCCACTTCTGGGCTGACCTTTTTGAGACCTCTTTGAGAGAGGTTATAACGGTATCCACCCCGCGAGGGTGTTTGTGTAGGCATTTCACCTAAGTTCAAGAGCATATGAGCGTCCTGTATCATATTTATGACCGGGCCGGAAGTGTCAGTGCAGTGGTAAAAGGAAACTCGTGAATTTGAGCGCTGTCCTAGTAATTATAGATGTTGTATATTGGTCACAGACGAGCTGACCTCTGAAAGGTAATTACGGCATCCACCCCGCGAGGGTGTGTCTGTGTAGGCAGTTTATGTCGATAAATAAACTTTGAGCGCCTACTGGCGTGTTAAATGATTTACCTATGTTACTTCGAAATGGCCCAATAAATTAATATCTTATTTATAGGGATATACAATTCTGCCTTCAACCTAGAAAGTAACCTGGAGGTCCACACGATGGACCTAGTGATTCACACTACCTCTTCCCCCGCGAGGGGCAGCTAAGTCCTTAATTATGTTTTGCCAGAACAGGGTTAAAAGATTCACTTATTACTATCCAGCCTTTTAAAACAAAATACAAGATCAATCAATCAATCAACAAGATTGTTAGATATGTAGGTACCTATATATACGTATAGCAGGTGCGGCTGCGCCGCACCTCTCGTTCATTCAATAAACCAGTGTGCAGCATACCGGCTTTCATTACGCACGCCCCACTGTCCGTTCCCTATTCTAATATTCAACACTGACGACGAGCTACCCACATAAAAAAAAAAGTGATGTTCGGTACAAGTTCTTCGCTGGGGGCTATCGCCAGTTTTGACCACCTAACCCAGGACTGGAAGCTGTACAAAGGCAGGCTTCAACAATGGTTCATCGCCCACGGAGTCGGCGAGGCAGCAGGAGACAAAACTGGGATCAAGCAGAAAGCGGTGTTGCTAAGTGCACTCACGGAAAGCACGTTTCAATTAGCGTGTAACTTAGCTTTGCCTCACGAAATTAACGACAAGAGCTATGAAGAGATCGTGAAACTTTTGGATGACCACTTTCTACCGAAGCGCTGCGGGTTCGCAGAGAGGCACAAGTTCTACGCGGCTGTGCAGCAACCTGGCGAGACGCATTCGCAGTGGGCCGCGCGTCTGCGTGGCCTGGCTACATACTGTGGCTTCAAATGCATTGAAGATCAATTGTTAGACAAGTTCGTCATGGGTATGCTACCCGGGAATGAGCGTGAGAAGCTATTTGCTAAGAATATCGACCAATTGACGCTGAGCAAAGCTGTGGACCTGGCTGAGAGCCTACGCAGCGCACGCGCCGGTGCCACCATGGCGCCGGTGGGCCTCTCCGACGCCAGCCAGGACACCGACGGGGCTGTTTTCAAGATTCATCAACAGAACAGTAGTAAAGGATCGCGTGTTTCTACTGACGAGAAGTGCTCAGTTTGTGGATATAAGAACCATAAGTCATCCGAGTGTCGATTCGGTAACTATAAGTGTAGATTGTGCAATCAAAAGGGCCACCTTCGTAAAATGTGTCCGAATAAAAAAGTGAACTACGTTGAGCAAGGTAGTACCGATGATGAAGGAGATGATGGTGAGTTACTCTTAAATATAAATTGCAATAGTGAGGTGCCGATGACCGAAACTGTAAATCTGGAAGGCCGAAAAATCAAATGCGAAATCGACAGTGGTTCGCCAGTATCTGTGATATCAGAAAGTTTATACAAAAGCCATTTTATCGGAATTCCGTTATCAGCGCCTACAAAAAATTTATTAACTTATACGAGTACAAAAATGGCAGTAACGGGATGTATGTTGATTAACGTAACCTACCTAGATCGTACTGTAAAATTGCCTTTTCATGTTATTCGCAATGGCGGCCCGCCCCTGTTGGGTCGTGATTTCATGCGAGCATTTCAATTGCACCTCGTATCTACTCTTGATCGTTGTTGTAATATTGTGAGTGAAACATATGATAACGTCATTGAAACCTTAACGAATTTATATCCACACTAGGGCATGTAAACCGGTTATTCGGTTAATCGAAAAACCGGTTAACCGACTGATTTTACCTCGGTTTTTAACCGGGTTTTTTGGTCAGGAAAACCGGTTTTTTTGGTTATTATTTGTTTCTTCAAACTCAAGAATTTGTCCCTCATCTGTATTAAAATTGGGTCATAAAGAAAACTATTTAGTGTTATTATGCAGTGTATGCATATAATATTACGATCCGTCTAACTATTTTATAACATTTTAAGATTGTCATATGTAAATCTTACCAGATAGAGATTATTGAAGAAAAATATTTTCACCTACACTTCCGAGGCATAAACTGGAATCACTTCATCGCTGGTTTTTGCAGACTATATTTGACAGTTTCCATGCAATAAACTATAGGTTGTGGCATATTATTTTAAAGATAATTTTATTAGCTTTCAAACTCTTTCGATATCATAGCGAAAAAAATGTTCATCATATGTCATGGAACGTGAAAACAAAAGACATAATTTTTTGGAACGAAATATCAATTTATTCAAACTCCTGAATCCCTATAAAAACTGGGAATTTATGCAATTTTGTCATCAGTCCAATCAGTCACGTCACTCTAAATACTGGAATTACAAGAAAATGGAAACCAAACCAATAGAAGCCGCTCAAATCGTCACCCTAATCCAGCAAGGGTTATCTCAGCGTACTATCGCTCGACAGCTTCATCTGAGCCAGTCCTGTGTCTCCAAAGAATACAAGAGGTTTAGAGACTGGAAACTTAGTCCGAAGACCAGGATCTGGACGACAGCGATGCACTTCGGCGAGAGATGACCGATTTATTGTCAGCACTTCTCTCCGAAATCGACATCTAACCGGCGTTGACGTCCAGCGGGAGCTCGGAGAAGTTCGAGGAACTGTCAGCGAGTGGACAGTGAGGCGAAGACTCAAAGAAGCTAACTTGACCCCAAAAAGGCCAGCAACGGGATCCAAATTGTCTACAGCCCACCGACAAGCCCGACTTCAGTTTGCTCGTGATCACTTAGATTGGGATATACAGCAATGGAGCCGAGGTTCGCGGACGAGACTAGGATGTGCCTGCATGGCAGCGACCGTCGACGGAGAGTCTACAGGAGACCGGAAGAGTGATACGCACAATGCTGTATAGCGGAAACAGTGGAATATGGGGGTGGTTCTTGTATGATGTGGGGTGGGCGGGGATTTCAATTGAAGCTAAAACGGAGCTGGTAGTCGTACCCGGTGGAGGTCGGGGAGGAGGACTTACCGCAGAAAGGTATATCAACGACATTCCGCTGGGCCATGTACTCCCTTACGCCGGGTTTATTGGCGAAAATTTCCTGCTAATGCACGACAATGCCCGCTGCCACACCGCTCGTGCGACTAAAGAGTACCTGGAAGAAGTCGGGATTCCCACAATAGACTGGCCAGCCGTCAGCCCTGACATGAACCCTATCGAACACTTGTGGGACGAGCTGAAAAGGCGGGTACGAGGAAGATCTCCAGCTCCGGCGTCAATAGAAGACCTAAAAACTGCTCTTATCGAAGAGTGGCAGGAAATTCCACAGGATTCTATCAGGAAACTCATTAGGTCAATAAAAAACTGTTTACAAGCAGTCATTAGGGCCAGGGGGGGGGAATACAAAATATTAAGCGGGAAATAACAAAGATTTTAAATAAAAATTTGATATTTTCATATTAGTTCTTATAAATTTAAACATCCACAACTTCGACCTATTGTAATAATTCACTAAATGAAGGTAGGAAACTTAATTAAATTTAAATATTTTTTATACCATTCGAAAGCTAACAAAATTTCTTTTCAAATGGTATACACCAATCTGCAGTTTATTCCATGGAAACTGTAAAATATGGTCTGCAGAAACCAGCGATGAAGTGATTCCAGTTTATAGGTCGCAAGTGTAGAAGCAGGAGAAAGGATTTAAAATGTTTTAAAGACAAAGGAACGGTATTAAAGATTTATAAGAAATATAGTCGATTGACAGATTGATTGAAATAAATAAACTCTAGCGTTCATTTATTTTAATCAATCTCTAGTTTACGGAGTTAGAAAGAAGGGCTAGAACTGTAGGGCTTGCAATCAACCAAGACAAAACTGAATACATCCACATGAAGCGCTACAAAAACACCCGTGTTATACGTAAAGACTTAGATGTGGGACATGTGGTGTATAAGGGTGCTGCAAGCTTCTAATATCTGGGATGCAATATAATAGATACAGGTTCTAGGAAGATGAAATAAACATTAACACCTTGCAGTGCAGCGCTCCATAAAGTGTTGACGTCCAGACTTCTGAGTCGAAGCACCGAAATCCGAATATATAAAACTGTTATATGTCTTATTTTGATCTACGGGTGCGAAGCCTGGACGTTGACGCTGAAAGAAGAAAACAAACTCCTCGTGGCTGATTGTAAGGTGCTGCGTAAGATCTTTGGTCCGACCAGACGAACAGATAGAACATGGGGACAGGTTGTGTCCCAAGGTTGAAAAAAAGAGTCTTTAAAGACATTACAAGGGTAGGCAACGCGCGTGTAATGTCTCTGAAATGCAGGCGCCCATAGGCTGCGGTAACCTTTTGCCATCAGGCGGGCCGCATGCTGTTTGCTACCTTGGTGGTATAAAAAATACTGTAGGTGGTACATTTCTGTTACTATCGACAACATTATCTGTTTTAATTATAAGAAATGTTATTTAAGTCAAGTTAATGAGTCCTTAGATAAATAAAAGTACATTTTAATACAGATTTTATTGTTTTAATTCGTCTTGTAGAAAAAACGGTTTTCACCGGTTTTGAAATCAGAAAAACCGAATTAACCGGTTTATAAAATAACCCGGTTTTTACATGCCCTAATCCACACGTATTCTCGGATAAATTAGGCTGTTTTACTAAATATGAGATTAAATTACCTCTCAAATCTGACGCGCGTCCGATATTTTTTAAGTCACGCTCAGTACCGTTTGCTTTAAAAGATAAAGTAAACAAGGAGCTGGATAGGCTAGTAGCACTAGGTATCCTAAAACCGGTTTCCCACTCGGAATATGCATCGCCTATTGTACCCGTCTTAAAAAAAGACGGCAGCGTGCGCATTTGTGCTGATTACTCTGTATCTATCAATAAGCAGCTGCTTGTTGAAAAATACCCACTTCCCACATCTCAAGAATTATTTACTACTATTTTGCAAGCGACTGTACCTAAAACTGTTACGGAACTTCAGTCGTTTTTGGGTTTAATTAATTATTATCGGAATTTTACACCCAATGCGTCGTCAATACTGAGCCCCTTGCATGAACTGTTAAAGAAAGACTGTAAATGGCATTGGGGTAGCGAGCAGGACAAAGCTTTCAAGGAAGTAAAGAAAATCCTTTCATCTGATAAGGTTCTCGCGCACTTTGACAACAATGCTAAAATAATTTTAACCGTCGACGCATCCCCAGTCGGGCTAGGTGCGATCCTATCGCAAGTAGGTATCAACGGCGTAGAACAGCCGATTTCTTACGCTTCTCGATCGTTAACCGTGGCCGAAAAAAAATATTCACAAATTCAAAAAGAAGCTACGGCTATAATTTTCGGCGTAAGAAAGTACCACCAATACTTGTATGGCAGGTCAGAACCTTTCACCTTGCGCACAGATCACAAACCTCTAACCGTTATATTTGGCGCCAAACGTGGTATCCCTGAAGTATCGGCGAATAGGTTGCAACGGTATGCAATATTTTTAAGTGCATACAATTATAAAATAGAATTTATCAGCAGCGCGGCGAACACAGCTGATTTCTTATCGCGTGCGCTCCCAAACAGCTGCTCGGGCCCCCGCCCGCGCGGGGCGGAGGGGAGGGAGCTCGCTGCATATGTTAATTTCGCTTTTGAAGGTTGTGTGCCCGTTACAGCTCAGGATATAGTCAAAGAAATTACAAGGGACCCTGTACTAAGTAAAGTCTCAAAACTAGTTCAAAGTGGTTGGCCACCTAAAATGAATGATGAAAATCTTAAACCATACTTTCTCTGCAGAATGCAGTTGTCCCTTGAAAATGTAATTTTGATGAGAGGTCATAAAGTCGTTGTTCCATCAGCTCTACGCAATAAAATATTAAATGAACTGCATAGTTCTCATTTTGGGATTGTTAAAATGAAAGCTGAGGCAAGATCCCGATTCTGGTTTCCGGGCATTGACAAAGCCTTAGAAAATTTAGTGAGTGCTTGCGAAGTATGCGCGCAGCTACGTCCTTCCCCGCCGCGCTCGCCGCTCGCGCCATGGCCACACCCGCCGCATGTATTCCACAGAATACACATGGACTTTTTAGGCCCTATGAATAATAAAATGTTTTTAATAATTGTAGATGCGTATTCAAAATGGGTAGAATGCTACGTCATGAATAATAACATTACAACAAAGGCAGTAATTTCCAAACTGTGTGATTTTATGTCTAGGTTCGGAATGCCGCAGATAATAGTTACTGATAACGGAACTTCTTTTGCATCACAGGAACTGGCGAACTTTTGCAAGCTCAACAACATAATTCAATTGTTCTCGCCCGTTTACCATGCAATGAGTAATGGTCAGGCGGAATCGTTCGTTAAAATTGTAAAAAAAGGCATAAACTCGATAATTTTGTCAGGCAGTAAAGATGATTTTCAGAATAGGCTTTCTAAATACCTATTTGACTATCGTAATTCCTGCAATAGTACCACGGAGACTTCTCCAGCTGAGTTAGTTTTTGGTCGGAAGTTACACTCACGATTAGATTTTTTCACGCCGAGTACTACTAAACCTTCTTCGTCATTGGAGCTACCTGCTCTAATCACAATAAAACAGTCCTTACAGGCTAAACATTTCGGCGGCAAAAAGCAGTGTGATTTTAAAATAGATGATACTATTTGGTTTAAGAACTTTGTGAACAAAAATAAATATGTTTGGTCAAAAGGTCAAATCACCGGCAAGCTTGGAAAAATCATGTATAAAATAAAATCACCAGGAATAAAAAAACACATAATAAGACATAGAAACCAACTGCGTTCGTACATAACAAACGATGCACCTGATTGCGCAGAGGCTGACGCGTGTGAAATTACTTTACCCCAGGACGGGAAAGATATAGCACGCAGCTGTAGCAGCGACAGTGAGTCACCACCCTCACCCGAACCAGAGGATGCACCGACGCAGTCTCCACCTAATAGTTCGTCAGACTGTGACGCAACGATTGGAGATCACGGAAGCACTAACGTGGACTCGACACATGGCACCGACTCAGCACCTTCGTCACCCGAAAGCCCGCAGACACCGTCCCACTCCACGGTTGTTTACAACAGCCCAGCCGAAACGTCCACTAGCTCTGTTGTATACAGCACACCTGAGGTGTCTCAACCTGTTACGATGATGATGATGTTGAGGATCATTACCATACACCACGGCCTGGTCGAAGTATCAGAAATAAGCCAGCCATAGATTATAAGAAATACTTTTAAGAAGTCCTTTTTGTAAATCCTTTTATTTCCTCTGAGGGGGAAAAGTGTTAGATATGTAGGTACCTATATATACGTATAGCAGGTGCGGCTGCGCCGCACCTCTCGTTCATTCAATAAACCAGTGTGCAGCATACCGGCTTTCATTACGCACGCCCCACTGTCCGTTCCCTATTCTAATATTCAACAAAGATCACTTTAATTTCTTTAGGCTACAAGTACAGGTTACGAGCAAGTCAAATCTCAAACTAAAATTATTATTAAAAAACTCGCAGGTAGTTATGTAGAACGCGCGCGACTAGTGTCGCGCACATCCTGAAGTCCCTCTTTCGTTAAGGGATGAAATTAAATGTTGTTCTTCCAACACTAGTTAACTCCTCTGTCAAATTTAGATTACATTACTATTGAAGTTCTCTTTATGCTAATTGATTGAATGATCAATAGGAGCCGTGAATGGTTGAGTTGAGACTCAAAAATAAAACTTTTGAGGGTAGGTATTCGGTGAAGATTTAACTAAAAAGGTCTAGTGCTTGCTAGTTATTATTTCTTGGGTCGTTTCTTGCGAACATAGAAGATGTCTTCGAAAAACAGTTGCGTGTTTTCGGAACCTGCGATTTTGTTCTTCTAATTTGTTCAAAATAATGGCCTTGCCAAGACATTGATTGTCAGTGAAGTTAAACATGTTTGTACAAGCGTCGACGCTTACAAAATGAACTTATCGAGGCCTTACCATCATGGCAAGCAGTATAAAAACGATTAGTCAGGCAGGGCATCAGTTATAATAACTTTGGAGCTTACCCGTATCCGCGATGAGTAGGTATGCTTACAAATGGGATCGAAGCTCACGGCGCGTTCACGGCGGCGGCGGCGGCGGTAGCGCCGGTTCCGGTTCTTTAATAAAAATAGGCTGTAATTTTAAAATACAGTTATTCAAAATATTTTTACAAAAATGTTTTAAAATGTGAGATCTTATATGACAGAACCAACACAATGAAGTAAATTATCTAAATAAATGGACTTCGAGACCGGAACCGAAAGAACCGAATAAACCGAAAACAACCAGTAAATTATTAAAATAAATGATCAAGTACTTTCTATAAAATACGAGATCCGAACGGAAAAACCGTTAAATTTTTACCGTTAGTTACCTACCTTAGGTAAGGTAAAAAATTATGAGCTAGGAGTGTGTCGTCAACTACTTTTCAGTCGACGAAACGAGACCGTTTATCGTCAACGATAAACTAGTTTATAAAACAGTCTAATTTTCGACTAGTTTATGCCGTTGTTCGTTTAGGACATGAACGATCGTTGAACGTTGATTCACTGATTGATTGGTAAACAACGACTAGAATAAACTGTTTATAATATCTTACTTCTTTCTTACTATTATAATAAATTGGAAAGTCTGTGAATGTTTGATATAAGTAATCTCCGTAACTACTTGAGTTTTTTAAATGAAATTTGGTATGTACCTAGATAGTTTAGGATCTAGAATAACACAGGATATTAAAATTTCTTTTCACGTAAATTTGCGTAAACTTTGACCTGTGCAAAGCGCATCCTAAACTAGACTAATAAAAAATAATGTACCTAAACAAACATTCAAAAACCTGCTTGCCTACTAATCTTACTATTATAATAAATGGGAAAGTCTGTCTCAATGTTTGTTATAGGTAATCTCCGTAACTACTTAAATTATTAAGATGTAATTTGGTACGTACGTAGATACTTAGTTGAGGACCAAGAATAGGACATAGGCTATTAAAATTTGGAAATTTTAATCTCTGAAGGTGTTAAATGGGGTGGTAAAGTTTGTATGAAAAATTATTTTTCCTTGTTTGATTTACTCAAAACTCTAAATAAAATATGAAATAAATAATTAAACACGTGTTTTTAATTTTTTTTGAATAACTCCTAGGAGTTGTATAATAAATTTCAGAAATTTGTATGGAAAAAACTCTGGTTCGCGGGCGAAACCGCGGGGCGCATCTAGTATAATAATATATTGTCATGCATTGAAATAGAGTTTATTTTTACACAACACCGCCGACACCCGCCGCCATTACATCTCCGCCTGAGTCGAGTGCATGGCGAAAGAGAGATAGTCATATTAGGTTGTGCAAGTGTGAAGAGAACGGAATGCTTGATAGACGAATAGACAATGGCTAGCTAAACTGTTTCGGCAACGCTCGACCGTCGACTGCGCGATGCAAATGTCGTTCACGAGTAAACTAGTTAATGCGTGGACTGTAAACTAGTTTATCAGTCGACGGCAACAAAACAGTCTAAATAAACTGTTCGTTCATTCAACGACCACCCCTATTAAGAGCACAATATGCTTTCCTGAATCAACGTTCTTTGGCCTTTGTCCTGCAGTGGGACAGTAATGGCTTAAATTGAAAGCAGGCCCTATTTCTTATAAAAAATAACACAAATATTATAACAAAGAGATTTTTACAACATGGTCGATAAAAATTCTCAAAATGATTTCAAGTGCGAGAAAATAAGTAAATTTAAAAAACTTACAGGTTTTTCTGCAATTCACTTTACGATATAACCTTATAATAATTATCACTATAGGTAGTGCAACTTTAACAGAGCCAGAGCAGAACTGCTGCGTACACAAGTTGCTTCGACGGAATACGAAACGCCAATGAGAAAACATGGCGCTGTCCATTTTACGCAAACTAAAAATGGCGCGAAACGCCTAGGTGTCGCCAGTGGACCGGATATACTACCGAAAAATCAGTAAAAAGTAGTCAAATTCGACGGAAACGGATGTGCTTTCTCGTTAAAAGCTTATTAAAGCTTCCAGTAACGGTCAAGTAATTTAATATCAAACAACGTTACTTACTAGGTAGATAGGTTTTAAACTTTTACAGTTCTAAGTAGGTACCTACTACTAGGTATATATACATACCAAATTTACTTGTCATGTCGTATACATACGTACACGACATGACAGGTACCTACCTATGTTATGGGTGGATGGATGGACGGATGTACGTAGGTATGTATTTATATGGTAGGTTGGTTGGTGATGCTGAGTGAGAGAAACACTGTTATCTCCACAACAACTTTGCATTGCACAGAGCAGTTCATTTCATACAGAAGAGAGAGTCAAGCACAGATAGCAAGGATCTAAAGGTGTATAAGTAAGTATATGCTCAAATAGGTAAAGGTAGGAATATCGTTATCTATCTCAAAATTCAAAGTGCTTTATTTCGTTTAGACTTCTTTGACACGTCATAAATCTATCTACCTACCTATATTATAACCTAGCGACCCGCCCCGGCTTCGCACTTCGGTTTTATTATACGTATAAACCTTCCTTTTGAATCACTCTATCTATTAAAAAAACCGCATCAAAATCCGTTGCGTAATTTTAAAGATTTAAGCATTCAAAAGGACGTAGGGATTAGGGACATAAGGACATTGGACAGAGAAAGCGACTTTATTTTATACTATGTAGTGATTCTGTGATATCGTATCGTAGAGGCTGAGCGTAGAGGTAAGTAAGTATCTACCTACCTCGGTAGCTGTTTGTTTTGATGTGTAAGTAATAGGCTAGGTACAATAAGTAGGGAGGTACCTATACTGTGGCTATACCTACTCATCGTTTATGAGTAGGTACATTACGAAGGTACTTAGGTAAGTAACCTACTTAAGATTTAATATATTTTACATTTCGATGGTTAACATAACACATTCGACACCACCACACTTTTCTCTCTGCTCTATCGAGATACCTCCACACATTTGAAAACAGAACCCACCATGAGGGTCATTGGTATTTCACATGCGCCATATAGGTAGACCCACGTAGCGGCATATGGTATGCGGTTGTGACGTAAAATATCATTTTTCTCTACCCGCTGGTGGGGTTGCCCGCACGTAAAAAAACGACTTTGTTTGCCTTGCGTCACACGTGGCGCGCGCGCAGAAAAAGGGTCACTGTCAACACAATTTAGTTAGAGTAATAAATAATGCTCGTAGCTATTTGAGCTCTTCTGAGAACTTACATAATTGTTTACTAAAATCACCGAGCGCAGACAGAAAACAATTGCGCGCGAAATGCTAGCGTCTGACTTTAAACTTAACTTATTAATGACTGTGTACCTACCTCTATCTTTTGATTATCTGTGTGACATTTACTACTCTAATCTATGGATCTTTGTGTCTGAATCAATAAATGAATTTAATTTAATAACAGAAGAACCTAACATAGGTAGGTACAATGAAACCAATAACCTTCAACCATCATAAAAAAACGTTTGATAATTCGAAAAGATGACCCACGACGTGGGCCCATAGCATGCCAGATGAAGTTAAAATAAAATTAAAATATAACCATTCTAAACCTTGAAACCAACACTCGTATAAGGAAGAGACTCATAGAAATAGTTAGCTCATATTTTTTCATGTTAAACTATGGCGTATCGGGAAAGAAAAAACTGGTTAAAATTTAAATTTATTTATTAATATTTTAAACAGTTTGTAATCAACCTACCTTTGTGTGTAATCTACCACATTGCATCTACCTACTCTATTTTTGTGTTTTTTTTGTTGCTCTAGTACCTACGAGTCATTTTCGAGTAGGAGGTACGGTCATGTGTACCTTGTACCTAACGCTAGCTACGAGTAGCTTGATTACCTATGTTAGCGTACCCACGGACACAGCGTCAGCGTGTTTAGCGCGCTGAGTTGTACTTTGTTGCGTCGTCGTCCAGCAAGAGTGCGTGTACTGCGTGTATATGCGATAGCTTGTACAGTACATATTTTTAAACCTGTACTTGTATCTATTCTGTGGTCCCGCAAACTAGGTAACATCGAGCGGGGCAATTTCGACTATGGGGTTATTCCAACTAATGACAATAACTTTTATTTTACTCATATTTACTCAAAACGCCATCTAGATCCAAGTAGGTGAACAGGTTAATTCGACAATGCTTCATAGATGGCTCTTCTAAGACATAAACTGTCTTACTTATAGGCACTTTTTGTCAGACGTCATTTTGCACAACAGTGACAGCCAAGACGCTCGTTACATTTTTCGTCAAAAGTTGTATTTTGAACGCTTGTTTTCTAGATAATACATTGCGAGTGAAGAAAATATAAACTATTAGTTGTTATTCATTTATTTGTTCTAAGAAAAGGTACGTTTTTGAAGAGATTTTTGAATAGTTGAAATTACCCCGCCAAAATAGTAAAGTGGGGTAATTCCAACTAACCTCAAGTTGTAATTACCCCGCTTAGTTTTGTATGGTGTTGAAAAACACTAGTGATGTCCCATATATCGATACTTTTTTATAAATAGCTGCGCCCCGCGGCTTCGCCCTCGTAGTAAATTATTTGTCAAATGCAGAACAATAGGTATCGAAGACCTAAAAATTTCATAAATTTATTGCACGCCTGTTTGAGGAAGTTAAATAAAAAGAAAAACATTTTTAACTAATTACTATACTTACTTATTATTTTAGTTTTATTATTTGTATAAATTTAATTTAAATATGTTAGAAACTTATTTTCATCTCTTGTTCAGTAGGTAAGGGCTAGCAAATGTTTATATTTAGTTATTTTAGTTTGATCCAATTTATCGACTACGTTGATCGACATATGCGGCGCACCGCGCAGCCCTATATCTATGAAAAATAGTTGAAATTACCCCTCCAAAACGGTTAAAGTGTTTTTTTGCAACACTGAGCCTTCTTACGCAGTTGTAACATACGAATTTGATTGAAAGATGCCATTATTATAGTCCAGCAGATAATTTTATCGCAATATTCGCTTAAGCAGGATATATATGTGCCATAGTTGGAATTACCCCACCGAGGGGTAATTTCAACTATTTCTGCCTTGTTTGAGAAACTTCGTTCTTTTGAACATACAAAATGGGTATTTTGTCTAAGTGATAGATTAAAAATGATCTCAAATCAAGCCTTTTGATAATACATTCATCCAATCTACCTTATCGTTATCACAAACGAGAGTGCTAACTTTTGAAGTTTAAGTCAGTGTTTTTTTAGTCGGAATAGCCCCGCTCGACCTTACCTGAATATTTTGCCTAGGTATACGAAAACGTTATTCTATTAGATATAATGATATGTAAGTTTGGATGGATGGGTGTTTCTTACTCAATCACGCCATTCACGCCAGAACGGCTGAAAGGATCGGGATGAAATTTGGAACTGAGATAGATAGCGCATATAGTCTGGAATAGCACATAGGCTACTTATATGATACCTTCTGATTTACTCGTGCGAAGCCGGGACGGGCCGCTAGTATTATAAATGTGAAGGTTTAGTTAGATGGATGGATTGATAGATGGATGTTTGTTGCTCAATCGCGCCAGAACGGCTGAACGGATCTGGATGAAATGAGGCACAGAGATAGATTATAGTCTGATTTAGGCTATATTTTATTCCGGAATTCCCACGGAAACGGGAACTACGCGGGTACCTACTAACATTATAAACGCAATAGTTGTTATTGTACATAATATTTTTGGTACTCTTTCACGCAAAAACTACTGAACGGATTTGGATGAAATTTGGCACAGAGATATATGTGTACCTACCTAAGTAAAAAAAACTCATGAGATCTGATTTTTTTATGTTTGATAAATGTGTACCCACCTAAGTACAAAGGAACTAGTGAGATACAATACAATACAATACACTTTATTGCACACCAAAAGAAATAATGACAAAATACAGGAAAACAGATTTAACAAAATTGCACAATGAGATCTGATTTTTTATTTTTTTATGTTTGATAAATGTGTACCTACCTACCTAAGTACAAAGAAACTCGTGAGATGAGATTTTTTTAATGTTTCATCTTTAAATCTAAGGTTTATCAGTTAAGAATATGTAAGTACCAAGTACCAGTATATCAATAACTTTAAATAATTATCAAAATAATATATTAATATTTGACTTGTTGACTATTTTGTAAGCCTAAATAAATAAATTAATTGATTTCTATAAATTCTAGTACCAATCCGAAGTGCATTGAAAAATGACAAAAAAAAAAATACAACATATACTTACCTAACAGATTACCAACATAGCATATTTCAAGTGGTTTTTCCTATTTGGTGCCTCCTAGTGTTCTCAGAGACCTAAAGACTGGAGGTCGAGAAGCCCTGATGAAGCAGCATATGGTATGTGGTGGATTCCCTCCAGCTAGGTGGTCTTCTTAGGGAACGGCTATGGCTCGGCTCATTTGGTAGATTGTTTATAATAATAAATAAAATAAAAATACAAATGCTTTATTTCAGACAATGGGTTAATTATTGAGTTACAACAATAAAATAAGTTAAAATAATAACACTTATAAAACAACAACTACTAGGCACAGAGTTGAATAGAAGAACAAAAATGCCGAATATAATCAATCAAGGAAATAGGTTCCTTCATTCATCCTCCATACAAAACACTTCCACAGAGAGGCACTCTGCCACAGTATTTTAGGATGGTTTATAGTTGAAGCATTCTTATATCCACATTTTGCTAGCATAGCCAGCCTTATTCCATCCAGAAGCACAGAATCTATCAGGAATCTTAGCAGGCTTTGCAGAGTGATCTTGGGATTTCTGTTCATTGTACTGAGCAGTTGTTTTGTTGTTGCTGAGACATCCTCTGCAGATGAGCCTGTCCATCGTTTTGATGGTGTATAGATGTTTATTTAGTGGGCAGTGTCCTGTTAGTGTTCCCACCAGGATATGCATGTCCTTTCTATTATGATTTAGTAAGCATTTTGTTAGCTTCGATGATGTTGATGGAATCGCCGCTCTGGCTTGTCTGCAATCAAGCAGGTGTGTCCATCATTTGTTATGCATCTCTATTTCTGAGGTTGCATCATCATTTGGTAGAGGCAGCATATAGGGTGGTGATGAAGGAACCAGACCCTGTAAAATGCAGTAGGTAGTGTAAGAACAAGAAAAGGTAATTATCATGAGATCATGTTCACAATTCTTGAGTTATGCTCTATTTTGATAAATTTAGGGTAAAATCATCCTGTCGTTTATGAATGTCCTTGTGTTGTATTTGTCATGGTATTAGGTAAACAAAATGTATTTAAAATAAATTGACTTTACTTTTAATTACAAGTGTTCATCTTTCTATGTACTATACTATGTGTCTCAGAAACACTTCCTAGATAATTTGTAATAATTTAAATATATATATATAAGTAAAATGTAACTTTTAAAATGTAAATGTAATGTAACTTTTAATGTGTGATATATATCAGATGGTGACCGCTAATCACCTTGTACTGATAAGAAATGTGGTCAGTAGGTATTGGATTTTATAGTGATAACTATATTATCCTAGACATAAGTTTGACTGAACTATTAGAAGTTCTTATTTATGTATTAAGTTTACCAAATGTGTGACACCGCACTGAGACTGTGGACACTGGACAAACCTGGTTCTCTGGTTTAAAGTGTCTTATTATTAAGAATATTTTTCAGATTTTTTGCTAAATAAATAAATACAAATGTAAGTTACTATTAAATGAAACAACTTACCGACTCTCAGTTGCAAAAAACAGATACAGAGGCCAACCCAATGATCTCTTGGAGTGGTTTTATTCTCTTTGGACTTTGTTGTCCTCGTGACTAAGGTCTGGACCTGCAGGTCCCTCTCGCCCTCGCTTCCCGGATCTGGCCCTCGCTCAGTTTTTCCATTTCATTTCCTTGTTTGCATGTAATCTTGCGAAAAAGAGGTCCTTTAGGCGAAGTTTACTGAGATTTTGTGCGGAGGGCCGTTGCATGACGGCATACAAAGACTTTTTGAACTTTAAAACAGAGCAAATCAAATAAAATAAATAATTTTCTAAAGCAAGAGAACTATCAAAACAAACAAACATCTTGGAAAAGTTATTAGAAAGATTGGTATTTTTTTTTCAATTGCTCTGATTTCTGGCCATGATAGACCTTTTGAGTAGTTTTGAGTACATAAGTCAATGTCAAATCATTTATTCTTTTCACAAATATTGTAATAACTAGCAACATTAAGGAAAACATATTTATTTTGCTTACAGCAACACCAACTACCAAAACTCAAATAAGTGCAGTTCATCTATCCTAGATGGCGCTACATCACGAAAACCGCTTCTTGCACCTACAAACTTTAAATATTTTTTACTTAAAAACTAATTACTCTAAATAAAACTTTCTTTTCTCTATAATTCTCTCTAACGATTCTCAAACGATTAGTAAAAAAATCAAACGTCTTAGTCCATTTTTGAGGAAATTGGAGGCTAACTTCACATTAAACAGGAAAAACTTAAAATATTTTTTTCAAGAAAACTAATTACTCTAAATTAATTTTTCTTTTCTCTAAAATCCTCTCAAACGATTCTCAAACGATTAAAAAATAAATCAAACGTCTTAGTCTCATTTTGAGGAAAAAGGGGCCAACTTCACACTAAGAAATGAAATCGTTTTTACACAAAAACTAATTACTCTAAAACAATTTTTCTTTTCTCTAAAATCCTCTCAAACGATTCTCAAACGATTAGCATTATCAAATCATTAAAATAATAAAGTCGGGGGGCCAACTTCACACAGGTCCAAAGTGATCAATTAGTTAATCTAGATTATCTGGTACAATGAATGACAGAATGACTTTGATTGCCTGCAAGCAATATTTTCATAGGAGTTTGGTAGCAGTGTTGCCAGAGCCCATAAGGCGTATGTTACGTTTTGTTTCCTGAAATGTAACATTTTTTGCTGCAAAAGTTAGATTTCTGATTTTTTTAAATAATAACATGATAAGGGAGGTGTAAAAAGTTACGAAAAAAGCCGCCGTCCCAGATATTGCTTTGTTAAATAATGGTGTTTTTAGGTATAAATCTTGGCTGGCCCTTTTTAATCTTATTATTTTAGTAATTAAATATGATGTTGAATACCAACGTGTAATCATAAGATCTTTGGTAATTCTCAATACTTTCGTATTATACCTATCACTTGATTTTACTAATTTATCGAGATAAAAAGAGATCACTTAATCAGCACCAATCATTACACGCAGAGGGACAAAATTCTTTCCCAGCCTTTAAAACACTGAAACCAGCATGCACTTTTTGGTCATACTCATCCTTTGTCGTTGGCAACTAGATGGTAGATGCAATAGACAAAGCTTGTGTCATTAGTTTTTAACTACTGTGGTATCACGAATGAAGAAAGAGGAGACGATTTCAATTCAATATGGCGGATCAAAATAACAAGGGCGCTAAAATTATTTCAGAGATTTGCCTATTCTTCTGATCAGTGTTTGGTAAAAAATTGCATGCAGCATAGTCACGTATGAAAGAGTTAAGAGTCTCAGACAGATTATTATAGTAAGTTGAATTATATAAACCAAAACAATATTTTAGTGAAGACGAACGATTTTATAGTTATTTTTATTATGTCTTGATTAACTTACAAATCCTTTCAGATCTCAAATGTCTGCAATAAAAGTAAATTTTGAAATTGGCCACGAAGCCTCAGTGCGATCTAAGAAAACCCCTGAAGGTTTTACTCACGATTGGGAAGTTTTCGTTCGCGGTCAGGAAGGAGCTGATATCAGTCATTTTGTAGAAAAAGTGGTGTTCCACCTCCACGAAACTTTCCCAAAGCCTAGACGAGGTATGCAAACGTTTGTTATTATGTGATAAATACTATAAAATGATATTGCTAAATTATTTATTTACAAACATTGGATTGTGTAATAAGCTGACCACTGACGACGACCTACTAACAATAATAAACACAAAAAATGTGAATTTGCATTTTGTCTTGACCTTCAAATTTTGTTTAATTTCATTAACACTCATAAATATCTGAATAATGTGATGTAAAACCATTGAAAACCTATATTTGTTTCAGTTGTAAAGGACCCTCCTTTTACCATCAAGGAGTCAGGGTATGCTGGGTTTATATTTCCAATTGAAATCTACTTGAAGAATAAAGATGAACCTAAGAAAATAACATTCAATTATGATTTTACTCTTCAAACAAGTGGCTTCCTCAAAGACCGTTACATTTTCCCAAATCCTAATGAAGACTTCAAGAAAAAACTCCTTAAAGGTGGGGGAATTCTAACTAACAACTCTTACTATACTAATCCAGACCATGAAAGCAGGAGCAGAGACTCATTCTCAGAAGAGAAACAACAACTTATCAGCAAACCCAAGCTTTCTTCTGAAAATACCAAGAAACACAAAACAAAGGAACATAAGGATGAATTTCCTCAAAAGACAAATAGCTTTGTGACCTTATTTGGATCTCCCATACAGAAACCACCTAAAGTTTCACCAGATCCCAAAAAAGTTGATAAAAATGCAGTTTCTAATAAATCTGATAAGAAAGAAAAGGAAAGATCAAGTTCTGATAAGAAATCAAAACATGAACATAAGGAATCCAAACCAGAGAAAGTCAAAAACAAAGAAGAGAAAGAAAAGGCCAGACAAGAGAAAATCAAAAACTATAATAAAGAACAGGAAAAATCAAAAGACAAGCCTACCAAAAGGCCGAGTGAACGGGTTCCATCACCAGAAGTGATCAAGAAAAGTCGCAGCAGTCCCAAAAGGCCTCCCAGTCCACCTCCCAGGTCCAGCAGTGCTTCTAGTGTTAAAGAAGAATACAAAGTACAAAAGCACTCAGAGCCAGAACCACGGAAACCTAAACCAGAAGAGAAACCACCAGAACTGAAACCTGACAAGGAACAAAAAGAGAAAAAGAAAAAGGAAAAGAAAAGTCATGATAGAGACAAAGAGAAGAAAGAAAGAAAAGAGCACAAAAAAGAAAATCATAAAAACAAAGAAACACTAGCAAATAAAGAGCTCTCTAAAGAAATACCAAAAGAAGTCCTAAAAGCCAGAGAAACTCCAAAAGAAAAAGACTCTTTGAAGAATACCACTCCAATCAAAGAAAAACAAACTAAGCATGAAAAACCTCATAATAAGTTCAGTCTAGAAAATCTACAGAAAACTCCTCCATCTACTGTCATTGAAGAACACTCAAGCCAACACAAAATTAAAGATAAATCAGATTCAGAGAGGAAACATAAGCATAAGAAAAAAGATAAAAAGAGGGATGAGTCTAAAGAAAAGCACAAAGAATCTAGTAAAGAAAAGAAACACAGACATGAAAAAGTTAGGGAAGTACCTATTGAGAAGCCAGAGGTTATAGAACACAGAGAGACCCCTGTATTAAAAGAGCCACCTCCACAAGAAATGTGTTCACCCATATCAATAGATACTGCATCACAATGCAGCTCAAAAAGCGGGATTGCCAAAGCATCACATGTCATTGATGATATTAACAGCAATTCTGATTCGGAGAGCTCAATAATTGCTGATGATGACGAAATTCGGAAATCTAAACTAACTACATCGCCGGAGCGGGTGAAAGACGCTTCTCCGGAACCTGAGCCTGAACCAGAGGGAGAACCGGAACTTGAACCTTCATTAGAGGTACCTCAACCACAGGCAAAGGAAAAATCAAAGAAACACAAAGAAAAGTCGTCAAAACGCGATGAGAAACGAGAGGAGAAACGGCGCAAACGTAAAGCAGCTGAAGAAGAAGAAGCTGGTGAAAGAAAGGTAGCTAAGAGCGCAGTGGTAGCAGAGCCAACCGCGGCATTTATAGAAGTAGAGCGGGGAGAGAGCAGTGGCTCTATCACCACAGAAACCAAAGTTCAAGATAATGGAGTTTCAAGTAGCCTAGGGGAAGATGCAGAGCCAGGGGACCTATCACCTGATTACATGGTCCAACTGAGAGATCTACAGAAGAGAATCATGAAGATAAAGAACAATGATGACCTCGAGAGAGTGGTCAACCTTATAGCTGAGACTGGACGGTATGAAGTTACTACTCAGACATTTGACTTTGACCTGTGTTTACTAGACCGCTCTACAGTTCAACAACTGATACAGATGGTTGGTTGCTAGCTGTGGTTTCCCTATGGTCATGAACCATACTATATGGACTATTATCAGTAATAGGTATTTAAATAGTTATTTCCATGCCTGTGTATTGAACACCTGCCTTTTAAATTAACTAAATTATTTTAAGTAGATTAAGGCATCACTTGTTGATTTATCAATCAGGTTAAACTGATGACCTAGTTAGGATAACTAAGTTATAATCTCATAAGTGTTACACTTGGTATCATTTTATCTATGCATTACTTACCAATTAATGAGTTATTTGTGCAATATGAATGAGAATTGGTGATATAAGACTGTTGAAAGATTGTTAAAGCATAATGTATATTTTGTACATTATTTTTAAAGCTAAGAGAGATGTTTAAACAACCTCTGGTCGAAGTGGACTACTTGAGGCTAAGTAGGTAAATTGTATAAATTAGTGAATATCTGAAAATTTATTTTATGTAGGGTAATATAGAATATAATACATGTTTATTTTAAAAATGGAGGTAAAATGCAAAATGGTAACCTAAACTATGTTTTTACATCACTTAGGTGATTGGTTTAAGGCATTGTGATTTTGATGATATATCTAAATAATAAAAACTAATGATATAGTGCTCATTTCGCTTGGTTTATATCAGAATCTGTACATTTTTATTGTTATACACATAACTTATTTTTTATTTATTAGTTTTAGATAATAAATGAAATGCTAAAATCATATTTTTTATGTTGCACGCTGTCCATTGACCTAAGACTAACAGTTCCAAGCGGCGGCGCTCTGGTGTTGCGTTTGTAGCACTAAAAAGGCCAGGCCTAAAGGCAGTTGCACCTACTTGGCTGGCTGTAATTTTGGTTTGGTGTAAGAAACTAATGGTTACTAGACTAGCTTATTTCAATTAATTGTTGGTGTAATGCAGCTCCGTGTGGTCGACACAATTCTGCCAATGTCCGTAATGCTAAGTAAGGGTTAACAACGTAGCAAAAACGTAAAACTTTCAAAGAAAAATAACAAAAAATGCCAGAGTAGGTATCTGAGAGCGTGTTTGGGAAACCAGACAGAACCTATACAGAAAACAATACAAATAAAATAGGACAAATGACGAATTCAGTAGTTAGGTGAGTAAGCATAGTAGGTATGCTCCTGGCATATGGCTAATTTGAATCTATCTTTGCCTTGCCACATCCAAACGACTTATGGATTTGCTGTTAATGTTACTAGTTTGTGCTTAGTACGCGAAGTATTTATATTCTCTTTGCTTGATACCCGCGCTTACTTACGAAAGGGCCATTAAAGGATGGATTTAATACCTAGCTTTATCTTACTATTACAATAAAATGGGAAAGTCTATGTGATGTTTGTTATAATATAAGTAATCTCCGTAATTACTTAAGTTATTTAGATGAAATTTGGTAAGTTGATAGGTTAGGACCTAGAATAACCCATAGAGTAATAAAATTTTCAAAAATTAACCTCTGAGGGGGTTAAATAGGGTGGTAAAGTTTGTATGGGAAATTGTTTTTCTTTGGTTCAATTTACTCTAAACTCGGTTTTTTTATTTTAACAAAATAACGCCCAAGGGTTGGGTACCTAGTAAATTTCTGAGATTTGTTTTTTAGGACTGGTTAGCGGGCGAAGCGGGGCGGTGCGCATCTAGTAGTTAGGTAGGTACCTAAAAGCGAAATTTATCGCTCATAAGTAAACACGCCTGCATTTCATGCACACAGAAGTAATTATTCCTACTCCTGTGCATGCACAAGAAACAGACCTGGCAAAAGTGAAGCAAGCAAACCTAAAGATATTATAATTTATTTGAGCAAACCAGACATCAACACAAAATTCAAGTCAAGCGAAATCACGCTGAAATTATAAATGCGAAAGATTGATTTTTGTACCTACACGGTAGGTGTACGTACGAACCTCTAAAACTACTGAATGCGAATAGGGGTGAAATTTTGAATAGATATAATTCTAGGCATGGCTAGAAGTGACGTAGATTTATTACCAGCTTACAGCTGTATAGCATGTGTATAGCTGTAAGCTTTACCTTTGCCATTGTACCCTCCCTTCTTATTTTGAGTGAAGCAATCTTGGTAAGTACCTACGTAATGAAGGCTATGTTAAGGCTCAACTCAACCCATAGAACTATATTAACTTTATTATGAAGCAATAGGTGTAGGTGATGTAAAAAGTTTATGTGAAGTAGGTACTAAGTTAGCTTAGAATCATCACAAAATATTACCTAATGCCAATAATACAATAAATAATTAGTATGTATCAAAACCAGATAATGTTACCTACTATACATTATCTGGTTTTGATACCAGTTAAAAACAGTGGCGCCCTCATTTTTGGTCTACCTACTCTTTTTAGTTGGACTTTAACCTACAAACAAACGTAATGAAGGCTCAACCAGATATAGAACCGTTTATATAACTAAAGCTAGGTTCATATTGCTGTGTCGGGGTCTGTCGGGGCGCCGCGCCGCCGCGCGCCGTCTGTCGTTTCGCTGACGGTCATACTGATGTGTGTTGGGGCGCAATATGTCGCATTTTTAGATCATTCATCGTTTTAGAGTTGTGGCGTCAAAACGTGTTGGTTTAAAAATGGAATCATCTGATACTGACAGTCATTTTGATGAAAATATTCAATTTCTATGATTAATGACTCATCTAAAAAAAAAGAATAAATATTTAATGTTTTTGCTATTTCTTCCCAAACACCATTCCTGATACCTTGATCCTTATTTTCTTTATATTTAGTGTCATAGAGTACACTATAATATTGCCGTACTAACTCTATAAGTTAATCAGACATTTTTAAATGAAATAGGTATAACTGCGTAGAACGAAAAAAAATATATTTACGGAATGAACTGGATCCCACGCGGTTACGCGCCAGAATGGCAGATACACATTGATGTGGCGCGTTGTGTCGCGACAGATCCCCCACCACCCCTCTGGCGCGACCGGGCGCCGAGCGATTGCCGTCACGACAGATTGCGCCACACCCCAACACAAGCTACTAATGTGAATCTAGTCATACTAAATGTATGAGACCGATAGCGTTCTGTCGCGCCACAACACACCGCAATATGAACCTAGCTTAATATTAACCGAAAACACAAGCTCTGCTTAGTTTAGGGCTAGATGATGAGCACTGATGATGATGCCTCTGGCGACTTGCAATCGTTATCTGTTTTTGCGACCAAGTCAACTTCGCCAAACACCTCGATGAAGCATTTTCGTTCTATAATTTGAATAATCTTACTTCTAAGTCTAAGTCAACATTTTATTTTCGCTTATTTTAATACTCGAAAGTAATCATTCATTTTGATAAATAAAAAGCACGAATTTAGCCATGAAGAAAAATATTTATTTGGATGATAATTATCAATAATTAAATTAAAATTTATAATAAAATTAGAGAGTTACTATGACCAAACCAACTGCTATATTATATAGGTGCGTGTACGCAATATAAGTACATAACTACCGAAAGATATAAAATGAAATCCAATCGTATGAAATTATCAACTAAGACAAAATAGACAACTGAGATGAGAACCTTGCCAGAAAAACGAAGTCTGACTTAACTTTTCCTTTGTTGTAGTAGTTCTTACCCTGAAGGTTTGTTTTGCGCTCACCATTGCACCATGATCAAGCCAGTTCCTGCTCATATAGATACCCACTGTGGTCAATATCGAAGCCATAGAGCGCTATAGACGAATCCTCATGTGACCGAATCCTGATTGCGTCGCAAGATCCTTCATCTCTTTTTGCCGCTCTTATGAACCGTGTGGCGCCATTTCGTATAGAAATCTTCGATGTACTGGATCGATATTCCGGCTGATTTAGCGGCGCCTGTGACGCTGAATTCCTTGTACTGCTCGTCCTCATTCCCTAGCTGTTCTCCCGTGAGGAGGACGAGAAGCGGCGTCGATTTGGATGGTAGGGATTTGTCAGAATCGCCGCTGCCGCCTTGTTTGTCTTCTCCAATGAAGTGGTTGCAGAACTCTAGGATCTGTATGAAGTTGTTAACGTGTTGAGGCGCCTTGCGAGGGTACTTGAGGAGCGGTAGAGCGCGCGCCTGGCCGGGCCGCTGTGCGCGCAGGAAGCGAGACCCGCTTTTCAACTGAGCCTCAAGCCAGCGGATCGCGTCGCGGGCCGAACTCTGCTCTCGCTTCAGGTTGTCTAATTCTTGGAGAACTGGAAAAAATAGGAATGTTCTTTTGATTTTCTGTTTTCGAAATTCTCTGGGTAAAAAGGGGTTTCTAGGCTGTTTAATGCTTATTTAGATAATAAGTGTACCTCTTGTTTTATTCTTAGTTCTACAAGTTTTTGAATAAAAAATTTATTAATAGGATAATCTTAGAGCTATTGATCGATCTTAGAGCCTTTGCCTTTATATTGGAGATCTTACTAAAAATAAAATATAATACAAAAATTATTTATTGTACACCAGAAAAAGAACATTACATAAGACAAGTACAATGGGCGGCCTTATGGCTTAGAAGCGGTCTCTTCCAGGCAACCTTCGGACACCTTTCTTAAATTAACATAATTATTTCCAATTAAAGAAAGGAAGGGTTGTACGTACAGTGATATTTTAAAAATGTTGATTATAAACTTACCAACAGCGGGAATGAGCAGTATATAATTCCTAGCTCGGAGCAGTTGTTTGACGCGGCGCAGATGCTTGTGCAGGACGGTGGTGTCGAGAGCCAGCAAGGCGGGGCCGGCGGGCTGGCGGCCGCTGCGCTCCAGCTCGCGCACCTGTGACGTCAGCCACAGCCGCCCCAGCTTACGCAGGAGACCGCCTTCTGAACCTGCTTCCTGGAAAATTTCAAGGAAACAAGTTATTCAATGATTAATCATCAATAGTATAAATTTTTATATCACTACATAGTATAAAATAAAGTCGCTTTCTCTGTCCCTATGTCATTATGTCCCTTTGAACGCTTAAATCTAAAACTACGCAACGGATTTTGATGCGGATTTTTTTAATAGATAGTGATTCAAGAGGAAGGTTTATACATATAATAAAACCGTGCGAAGCTGGGGCGGGTCGCTAGTTTTTGTAATAAATTACGTATGTACTTTTAAGTTTGTAATTGATTTGAATGTGCAATTTGTATGAGCTTAGATGTAGGTATGTTTTAAGAACTGGCCCACACACAAAACAATACGTGTTTGATGTACACAGGTACACTGTTGGTGCAATTTCCTAATTAATAATTTGTTTTTTACACCAGTTTGTGTAAAGTAAAAACAATTACAAAATGATCATCTACATTATGCAATGTTGAGTTAAGAGCTTATCATCATCATTAGCCTATATTAGTCCACTGCTGAATATAGGCCTAATAAATAGCTTATAGCAAATGTAAAACTTACATGAGGCTTCTTGGAGTTATGCCATTCCCTTTTTCCTTTGTGGGTCATTTTGGTGTTAAGTTTTGGGACAGCTTTTTTCAAATAAAATATCTTCATTGTTCTGTTATACCTTATTTTAGGTACAATCTTAGCTAGGTGGTTACCAAATTCAACAAAGTCCAGAATTCTTATGACATTTTCTTCATAAACAGATAGATTTATTTTATCAAGTATTTGCCATTCTGCTGCATCCTTATCAAATTTACAGATATTAGTACCGCGCAGATTAACATCCTCAGGCAATGGCGTGTTTTTAAACTCTAGCTTTACCTTGTTAGTAATGCTTCTTGCATATTTCAGAACTGGACTATCATTATCTGCATCAGATAGCATATCGCTCTGATGAATCATGTAATGTGACAAAATGTTGAGCAAGTCGACTACACACTGGAACATAGGCTCACCACTGTCTCCACAAGATAGTATCAAATCTTTCTCAGATAAAACCCAATCTTGGAGCAACTTGATGCTAGCTAATGTGTTATTTCCCAAAAGAAATTTCTTCAGTTGAGTTTCATTTATTTCTTGGCCTTTCTGTTTTACTTCTTTATCAGCATAAGGTAAATCATTGACTGGTGCCTCCTTTTCTGTCTCTTTAACATCACCATTACATTTTTCAGTATGCTCCAAATCTTTTTCAACTGACTCATCACTATCAGATTGATATGAGGAATCAGATTCATTCTCATCTGCTGAGCAGGATTCATAAGTTTCAACGTCACTGTTTTCAGATTCCACACCACTCAAGTCAGAGCTGTCTGAAGATGCAACGCGTCTACGTCGCCGCCTCTTATGGGCAGCCTTTTTGCCATTTTTGGAATCACCATTTGGTATCTTTTCATATTCTTCTTTACTGATACTTTCATCCATACTCTCATCTTCTTCTCCACTTATGCAAACAACATTTTTTAATGTATCAGGTTCTTCTGAAAGCTCAAACTCTTCTTCAGAATCAATTTTAGGATTAGTATCAATTTGTGGATCTTCAATCTCTGATAAAGATGTTGTTTTCTCTCTGTAATTCATTGCAGGATTTTTCAACCCTATAGATTGAAGTTGCTTTTGTAGTTTTTGCAGAAGCTGTGCTAAGAAAGCTAATGTAAATGCTTTACAAGCAAATGCTTTGGTTTCATCCAGTTCCGCCATTTTTGGTATTGTAAACAGGCAAATCTGTACCACTTTATGTACAAGATTAGGATTGAAGTATGTGGGGTTAGTGTTTTCATCTTCAAGGGACAAAACATAGTCATCATAATTTTTATTATAATCAGGCAGTGGTGTCACATCAAAGTCCATTGAAACTTTCAGGCTGTGAGCAATATCATTGCATCTCTGAGGGATATTTGTGTCATTCTTTCCCAAGTACCATATTTCTATGAGAGAAAGGAAACTCACAATAGTATTTTGAATATGCTCTGTCTGAGTAAGGGTTTCAGTATCAAGGATAGCTTCAGAAAATTGTTCGTTTTTCTCGAATATCTTTTTCAGATTGTCCATTGCTCCTTCAAAAGGTGTTGTGCAGTTTAAGCAATGGATGTAGTAGCACACTGAATCCAGATTGTAGTTTTTATCAAGGTATAAATTACCTAATTGATTGTAAGGCATACCTGAGGACATGTCAATGTGGGCAGCTTGTAAGTAGTACCTAGCTGCTATGGATGAATCAAAGCTGTGAAATATCTCTGACTGGTAACGGCTCAAGTCCCCCAAGTAAATTAAACAGGAGTGCAATGCATATTTTCCAAATTGTATGTCATCTTCAGTTGGAGTGCTGATTCCTTCCTGGTGTTCATCAGTGTCATACTCAGTGACATAATCCAGCTCTTTGTATTCCATTTTCAAATCAGAAGATATTTTTGATATCAGTTGATGGAAATGCCCAATACCACAAACTATATGAGTAAAGATATAGTTGTCATTATCTGTATCTGTCTCTCTCAGTTTCTTTGCTGTGGAGACAGTTTCATAGTAAACTTTTCTCCACAGTAGCTCAAGGGTTTTCTTCCCATAATTTTGAGGATCTAAGAAGAATAGCTTTTCACAGTTATCTCTTAGCTTCTGTCGTTGGATTTCAATATGCATTGAAAATAGATCCATGATGGACTGGCTTGATGCTGTCATATCGCCGACCCTTCTGGCTAGTTCGCTAACATAGCTAAAAGTAAACATAAAAAACATTACTTAAATGAAATAGATGGGCTCGAGCCTAGTTAGGTCATGTAGGGTCACAATGATAAAACACGATGTAGGTTGTAGGCAATGAGGAAGGAAAATGAGACATACAAGTGTGAAGTGTATCTGTAACTTATTATAAACTAAGTTACAGATACACTTCGAGTACAATCATTTTGGACACACGAGGAAGCAAGCAGAGAGCAGTAAAGTAGGGGATTTATGAAGCCAAACATACCGATAAAGTTTTTTGGCACGTTCATTGCGCTCAGCAACTTTAGCCTCCAAAATTTCGTCTGATCCGTTCTTCATGTTCAGGCCATTTGGTCAAGATGTTGAAAGCATTATGATTTTTAGTTCTTCTGTTTTGTTGGAAATAGGTGAACGTGAAATCATTTTCAAAAAAGCATTTTCACACACATTTCTGTTTTCTAGATTTTCCTGCGCATTTTGAAGTTGAATGCTCTGCTGTGTCAGATTTGATTTGTCATGCATGGTGTTGACAGTGACAATAAAAAAAAGCCGGCACACACAAGGTCTCCACACACTGAAGTTCAAAACACACTGAAGCCGGAGGCGGATCGGAGGCGAAGGCGTGCCGGTTTTTCCTATGGCGGCACCGCGTCGCCACGGGGCCTGCGGTGTGTGTGTAGACTTTCATAGGCGGTGGCGGCGCGGCGGCGGTGGTGGCGCGTTGCCATAGGAAAGGCACGCCTTCGCCTCCGCTCCGCCTCCGGCATCAGTGTCTGGAGTCTGGAGAGTTAAGGCGGAAGCGGTGTTTAGATCTGTGGAAAGTACATGACTTATAAAAATGATTTTGACAGCTGCAATTGCAACAATCTTGCTTGAATCGTTTTGTTTTGTTTGATGACAAGACAAGTAAAAGAAATTGGTTGAGTTGAGACACTTCACGAATCTCGTTCTAAAGTTTATCGTAGGCTACTAGAATCTTTGCGGACTAATAACTCTTGTGTATTGACAAAGTAGGTACGTTCATACTTCTTCCAAAGTATAATTTGTATACAGAGTTTTTAGATCAGCTGATCATCACAACAAGGTACCTACTAGAAACACTCAGCCAGCAATATAATATTAATTTATTACACGAACGAACACGCAAATCATCAATGTTATATTTTAATAGCATTGACGCTATGCTGCACTGTTTGTATAGATATTTTACATTGTTTTAGGTTGAACACCATGGAAGTACAGTCCTCCTTATATTTGGGAGTAAAAGTCAAACCTGGACCTATAGAGCGCATCAAGCTAGATAACTATGGTCTAAACAACACTGTGGAAAACTTGAAAATGGAAGCTGAAAAAAAAATCAATCTTCCTGCAACATCATTAGGTAAGTAAGGGTTGACCGTTAACTGATTCGACAGTTTCATTTTACATACGTTCTACAGTTGCCAATAATGTTGAATGAATCCATCAAATGTGGGTACAAGAGCAACACGTTTCAACAAGGTGTATTTTGTAGAACAGTTGACATTCTGTTGAAAGACTCATTCCACAAACAGCAACACTGTTGCTTTCAACATGTTGCTTTCCACAAAATCGCCCGATGTTGAACAGATCTAAACATACCTTTAATCACTTGAGGCCTGAAGTTTTTTTTAATACCCCTTGGCTTCGAAGGGGGGGCCTTCGAGCCCCTTCCAAGCTGAGTGTATTGAAAAAAAAACTTGTGTAAAAACGTAATGAGATGTCATGTATTTATTTTTTGTTGACCACATGATACCCAAAACAATAAAGATAGTTTTGTCAAGGTACTTAATGTACTAGAACTTTGAAAAGTGCTTAATTGAAAACTACTAAGTTGTAAAAAACATAGACTTGGTCCGAGTTTTCTCACTTTCTTTTCCAAATGAGGCTTATAAAGTGAGGCCTTTAAAGTTTTGCTTAAAATCCAGATTATAATGAGTAGTTGAGTACATAGTACCAGCATTTAGAGAGCCTCTTAAAAAGTTGCTTAGAAAGATGATTAATGGACAACCCCAAGGAAGTACATTTTTGATTTTCTGTTTATGAATATTTAAAACTGACTGCAGAAACAATGTAATGTAAGACAATCAGATTGAACATCACTACATTGTATAAATCAAAATCGCTTTCTCTGTCCCTATGTCCCTTTGTATGCTTAAATCTTTAAAACTACGCAAGATTTTTGATGCGTTTTTTTAAATTGATAGAGTGATTTGAGAGGAAGGTTTAGACGTATAATAAAAGCGTGCGAAGCCGGGGCGGGTCGCTAGTCATTAATAAATTTGAAAAATGTTACAGATCTAATACACCATGGAAAATTACTGAAAGAAAACATTACCCTCCAAGACTGTGGAGTGAAAAATGGAGAGATGGTGCATGTTGTGAAGAAAAAAGAGAATCCACCGCCAGCACCCTTGGAGACTTTCACAGATGCTGATCTGAGAGAGCTCAATAACTCATTGAGGATGCTGGGATGTACGCCCAATGCTCCTGGGTGGACCAGAGCTATGCAGGTATAATTGTTTATCAGCAAACTGAAACCTGGAAAACCTATGCGCAGCAGTGGTTCGTAATATAATCATAATAAAATATACTCATATCCGTTAAGTGTTATGTTAGCTGAGACAGCATCTAGGCTGCATTTCCGCTAGAGAATTAAATTAATTCATAAGAAAATTAAACAATTATATTTGTAATGAACCAACACATCCCTCGCCTCTAGCGAGGTTACCAGGTAGGTTCTTAATAAACACCCTCTCTACGCATTCTCGCACATCTCTGGTGGAAACGCAGCCTCAGACAGTTTGTATGAATTTCAGCTTCTAAACGAGGAGCCTGTATTAGAAGGGATCATAGCACAGGCCCCGACTCTGGGCGAGGACTGTGTAGCTCTATCCATCCTGCATGAAGTGGAGTTGTTAGCCGCGCTCGGGGCCACTGTTCAGACGATGCGACGCGGCGCTAATACCCACCCCGAGCTGCCTGTAGCTCTACGCCAGCTGACAAGTCTTGTGCAAGCTAGGACCTACCTCTGCAATGATCATGGTATGACATATAATGCTATAGTCGGTGTCAAATAAGGTGGCAAAAGAAGTCATTCACCTACCCGTACTAGGGAAATATAAGAGTCACAACCAACAAAATTGCAATTTTTGTTGTTATACAATTATTTGAATCTAATTAAGCATACAATTAAAGATCTGAACAATATTGTATTTTTTAATGATATACAAAAATACTATGTTTTACTCAGTCATGTGAATTTAAATTGGTACTCTAAACTATAAAATTATAAGTAATTTTAATAAATAAATAACACAGGTATGAAATAAGTACATTTCGTATTTTAAAACCATTAAATATTTTAATTGAACATTAAAAACATAAAATTTCATAAATTTTACGGTATTTTTCCCTGATTTTGGATAATTTTGGGTTGTATCGATTACAAGCAGCTGTCTAGGCATGTACTATGAAACTCTAGCGATGCCCGTTATCGTTAGGTTTTAATGGAGAGCGACAGAATAAATGCTACATTTTATTTGATTTTGCGTTTTCGTTGTAAGGGTAGGTGAATGACCTCTTTTGCCATCTTTTTTTAATCCGACTATAGCCGCACTCAAGGCCACCGTTCAGACAATGCGACATGGCTCCAATACTTAGAAATTGACTTTCGCGTTGTTAATTGATATCAAATAACACAATAAAAAATAATATTTTAGAAGGTTCGCCTGCGACGTAGGAGGTTGCGGGTTCGAGTCTTTCACTGATATGTTTGTATGATATTACATATTATTTACCTTTTTGAACCGACTTCAAAATAAATTGATATTTTTTAGAAATATATATTTTGTATTGTATTATGTTCTAGTTCCTACATCAGGCTTCGCGTACTCGCTGGAGGCTCTGTCTGAAGATGAGGACGCTGACGAGGAGGAGAGCGAGGACACGGAGCGAGGACCCATCACTCAGGAGCAGTTGGCAGCTGCCTTGCAGGTAACATATTATCACCTAACAAACCTGTCAAAATCCGTTGCGTAGTTTTAAAGATTTAAGCATACAAAGGGAAATAGGGATAGATATAGGGACATAGGGACAGAGAAAGCAACTATGTTTTTATACTATGCACTGATGGGAACGGTAGGAGCTGTGCAAAAAATTTCTGAAATTTGACATAAATTTCCAAACGGGCCAAGGCGCAGGGCGCAGCTAGTAAAGCTTAAGGCGCAAAGGTTCACTAGCGCCACCATTTATCACAATTACGTTAAACAAAGGAATTTCCAAAAATCAAACAGTTTGTAATACCTATCATAAACTTTTTTAATGCCAGATGCATAGTAGTTTCATTTTGTCTATTAGGAATAGGAAGAGATACGAAAAAAGAGTTTAGTGGCCACCAAGAGAAAGTTCGTTAATTATTTTTATTATTACGGTTATCAGCAAGCAGCGACAGAGGCGGTGTCGGCATCAGCATCCCGCAGCAACAGCAGCCAGGAGAGTCTCCTGCGGCTGTTCCGAGGCGCGGCCGGCGAGTCCAGTCGCACCACGCCCTCTAGCGGTAATAACTATATTTAGCAACTGACTTCTCAAAGGAGGTCCTCAATTAAACTTTACTTTTTTCTTTTTTTTTCTTGGACTCGCTAATTTTAGCATTAGCCATGTTCATGTTTTTTTTTAATGTAAATAATTTCGGAAACTAAATTATGTACAAAGCCTACTTCGTGACGAAATATGAAAAGGATAACTACATTAATCAACTGAACCCCGAAAGGAGGTTCGTAATAACAATGTTTCTTTTATATGTTTTGCAGGAGTAGGTTACTGCAATAAGGTTAGATGTTAAAACGCTTATAACAGGCGGAAACAACTTGTTCAAAATAAAAAAATTGGGAAACTATAGTGTAATGTTTAAAAAAGCCTACTGCGTGACAAATTAGGAATGGGATCAGGAAACTTAGGAACTAATAAAAAAAATATTAAAAAAAACAACTTGAAAATCCATATATACATATGTAATGCACCTGCTAAACAAGCGAGACCGGAAAACAAAAAAAATTATTCATCATCAATAAAATTCCTATTCAAATTATTTATTGGCAACATTGATGCATGTGTAATTGTAGGTATATTCATGCTTAAAATATTATTAAAGACGGTGGTAAATTAATCAATCGCCTACATATTAATGACATTATCAATTTGTAAAACCACAGGCGAGGAACAACGCGGCGGGAGCGGCACGCCGGTGATAACCGCGGAGGTGTTCTCCGAAGCTATCGCCGCGGCCATGAGCAGCGCGCCCGCGCGGCGCCGCCCCGCCAGCTCACCCATGGAACAGAGCACCGACGGTATGTACACACCATATAATAGATGTCTTCTAGACTTTTGTGATACATCTTCGGCCACGTCGTCACTTACCATCAGGTGAGATTGTGGTCAAACGAAGGTCTATTGTTGATAAAAAACAACCAGTACCTCTACCATGAGTTTTGACATTACAATCGCCTGACTTTACTATAGTAGTAAATATAATGTACGTAATTACGCTATACGATAGTCATTTTCACGAAAGAAGTCCCCTAGAGGCGACGCTGTAGTAGTACGACCGAATGAAGCCAGCAAGCATATGTCAATCTGTTAAATTTAGTTCCACCAGTTGCCGAGGGACTTTTTTCGTGAAAAGCACTCTACCTACTATGTACCTGGAGGCCTTTTCACGAAAGAAGTCCCCTAGACGAGGCTCTGTAGTAGTACGACCGAATGAAGCCTTGCTGGCTTCATATGCATATGGCAATCTGTCAAATTTAGTTCCACCAGTTGCCGAGGGACTTTTTTCGTGAAAAGGACTCTACCATGAGTTTTGACATTAAGGTACAGATACACATGCTAGAAAGTAGCGCACTACTAAGCATGCTTGAAAGCATTCTAATATTGAGTATGCTATAGTAATGTTTACATATGCTACGTATTGGCATGCTACTTTTGAATAAACTGTTGTATTAGCATCGTACAGACATGCTTTTAAAGCAGCCCCCACTACCCCGCTCCTCAGGTAGTATGCTAGTAAATCAACAGTTGGTCGATTTACTAGCAAACTACGAGCTAGCATGCTATTTTCAAGCAAGGCCCAATACACACGTGCTACTTGATAGCATTTGCTTAAAAATAGCATGCTTTCGTGCTACTTACAAGCATGTGTATCTGTACCTTTACAATCGCCTGACTTTACTATAGTAGTTACGTAAATACGCAGATAGCTTTTTTACGCGCATTTTAAGCAACCAACTATCCGCAAGAGGCGCTGTTCAAGTTTTCATACATTTTTAACTGCAGTCGCTAGCGAGTATAGTAAGCAAAAACTCATGGTAGACGTACAGGGCCCGAATTCCACTAAATAAATCGCTTCACCATTTAAATAGTATTGTGTCAAACTGTCAGTGTTAAACTCTTTTTGGTATTCTACTAAGAAGCAACTTTTTGAGATTCATTCATAGCTGTGACGATTAACCTTTATTACAATACCAATTTGACATTCTTATTATGAAAGTCTCTTCAAGCGCAATAAATAGTAGAATACCAAATGCACAAACGTCATTTGAATCATCTTGATTGAATGGCACTATTGAGACCTTTGTTTTGAAAGTAATGGAATTCGGCCCCGGTAGGTAGCCTAGGTAGTAGGTAGCATATGCCCCAAATTGTTACAGAGGGAGATCTCCTCTAGGTGATATACCTATCTGTGGAATGGGCCGGCCCATTATCATCATCACCCCGGTTATTTAGCTCAAAATTATTCCAAAATGTCTTAAAAATATATGTCCTCGCATGCGAAGATAAATATTCACGGGTAGGTACATAATAGGTAAATAAACGCGATAAATACCCGTGTATATTTATAATTATAAGGTATTTGAAATCCCAAACAAATTCGTAATATGTATTTATAATGTAATTTGCAGCGTCGTCATCGCAGAGTCCTTTGCCCCGCGAAGAAGATTACTCCTCCCAGCTGACTCACATGCATGAAATGGGACTCATGGACGACGCCCTCAATGTTCGAGCGTTACTCATTTGTGCTGGTAAGTCTAATTCAATCCCAGTAGTTTTGTCAACAGAACTACTCAACAGATCATGTGGGAGTAAACGAATTCTGTACTTAGGTAAGATACTGGATGCGGCAAGCTTAAAAAAAGGCGTTATGACGCTCATTAGGGGAGGCCTATGTCCACTATTGTCCACCATCTATTTATAAGTGCTCGTTCAAGAAAGTAAATATATAATTAACTTCAAAGGGCGGGCAAGATACTTTGACGATATGCCGGGCGGGAAAAGTACCAATGTATGGCGGCATGGATCGAGGGAGTTAGGTCCTTTCGAGGGAGCCAATTTAATTTATTATTATACTAGCGACCCGCCCCGGCTTCGCACGGTTTTATTATATGCATATTAACCTTCCCCTTGAATCACTCTATCTATTAAAAAAAACCGCATCAAAATCCGTTGCATAGTTTTAAAGATTTAAGCATTCAAAGGGACATAAGGACATAGGGACAGAAAAAGCGACTTTATTTTATTCTATGTAGTGATATTAAAGGTAATAATCACCCGAAACAAATATCTACAGATTGTACAAACATTTGTCCCGAGGCGGGAATCGAACTCGAACCACTTACGTCGCCGCGCCTTCGCCCGCAGTGCCACTGAGGTCGTCTACTAACCGACTGGTATTATTACAGGTGATGTCAATGCCGCTATCAACTTGGTCTTTAGTGGAGCAATTGGAGATTAATAGCCCGAGTGTATTCTCATTTTATTGCACCTACTCAAGTTTTACTGTTATTATACTATTATGATTTCGCTATGTATTGTGATGCGACCTAAATAAAAGATTATATAATGTAATAACCGTTTATTAACTACTAGTTAATTTTATAAATTGCATAAAACTTAAATATCACGGGATGTAAATCCTTAGGGGGAAAGTAATAATAATGTTAAATTTATCACATAAAGTATCTAGGCGATACGAGATAGGCAAAATTAATATTAGAAAGTAGTACTAAAATATAGAGAAAACATTAAATAATAGAATCGGGTCCAAGTACCTACATTGAATATAAATGCTGTCTACATTACATCTAAAATGTTTGATTAATCTAAGTAATTAGGTAATTTTTGATTGATATGAGACAACAAGTTAATTCTAAGTACTAGAGTTCAAGATCCTAATTTAAATGAGATGGCTTTATTTAAAGTTGAACTACTAAATTAGCTCTTTTTGAGATACACCTAGTGCAAGACTGAAGTGATTGCTAAAACTATGTTTTATTGCAATGTTAAGAAATGCCAATGCATTCAATGCTTGAATTTATAATTCATTTTCTGTTTCGAGTATTTCTTGAAGGTGCTGTTATCTTTCTGTGAGCGGCACTGTTCGCGCTTATTCATTCTGCGGAAGTACCATGCTGCATTGTTGGGGCTGCTTTCTCCAAACATTTCTTGCTCCAACTTCCTTCTGGCTTCAGCCCTCAGAGCATATCTTTTATCATACCATTCCAGATCTTTGTTTTTAGCTTTCTTTCCCTTCTCACCTTTCTTTTCTTTGGTGGTCTCCTCTTCAGTGGGGTTTTTTAAATTTTTATCAGTCAACTTGTTCAGGTAGTTTTCAAAGTCGTTATTCAAATACTTTCTTTCAGGTGCAGAATTAATATCAGTTCCCAGATTAATCTGTGAGGAAGTCATAGAAAATTCATCAAAATCTTTCATGTAACCTCCTTTCATTTCCCACTGTTCATATTTATTCTTCCTTTTTTGCTTTTTGTGTATTTTATGACGATCATGTTTTTTTCTATCTCTTTTCATCTTGGGTCCAGCATATCTGTCATCTTTTTTGATATCCTCTTCACTAGACGATATCAAATTTGAAAGTAAGTCATAATCTCCATGTTTTTTAATACTTTTTACCTCATTAGCTCTCCTAACTCGATGGGGGTTATCATTGCTGGTATTTATTTGATAAAGCACCTTTGGGCCATCAGAATCTGTTTTAAGTGAATCAGCATAGCTGACTTTTTTTTCTCTTATTTGGGAAGCCTCTTTTAAATTATCCTCTTGGTGGTCATTTTCAATATTAACAAAACTCTCTCCAGATGAAATTTCTTCAAAGATCTCAGGTTTTTCCTTTTCTTTCAGGTTTTTGATAACTTCATGTGATTTCTTAGTATCTGTTAACTTTGTAACCTTTTCATGTTCTTTATTTTTGTTTTCTACTTTTTTGGTTATTTGTTTTCTGGGGTTCCAGGCTTTGTTTGATTTAGTTCTTCCAGCTTCGGGTATTCTTAAGTCTATATTATGCACATCATCATGTGTTTCCATGTAGTTTTCAACAGTGGGCATACGTTTGACACCTTTGTGACTTATATCTTTGGCATCATCAAAATCTTTGATATTTCGCTTGTTTCTCAGATAATTTTCATTTTCTAATCTTCTATGTATTTGGTAATCCAGCCAACTTTTGTTTTGGTTGTATACTTTCTTCAATTTACCAATGTCATTCAAAAATTCCTTTTCATGAAGTAAAAGTTCAGAGTGGTCCAACATTTGAACAGGTTTTTTATTATCAGGATCTACACATTTCGCTTCATTTTCAACTTTATTGGATAATGGTCCTTCGAAGACTTTCTTGCAACGTTTTTGCCTCACTGGTTTAGTTTCGTCATCTGCTTTTGGCTGTTGTGCTGCTTTAATGCTGTCTACAAGTGCTGTCATTTCCTTTAGTTTGTTTCTCAAGTAAGTGTTTTCTTCTTGTAATTTGTATAAGTTTGACAATATTTTGTTGACAGACGGTGTTGGAACTGTGCATTCATGTTTGGCTCCCCACATGTGACCAATGGCTACTCCAGCAGCTGTGATCACACTTCCCAGCATGATTATGTTGAGCACCATACTGAGTCTTTTATTTCGTCTGTGGACATATGTCTTATGTTTATGAGAGCTACCCCCAAGAAAGTCATCCTCATTGCACAAAGATTCAATAGTTTTCTTATTAGCTGGCTGTGGAGCATTCAAGAGATTTTGAATGTCATGTGGTTGATGACAGCTCTCCGTAACAGGGCATTTGTCACAGTTGATATCGCATGGAGATGATTCAGGATCACTGTCACTGATGATAGATATTCCATCAGTATCTTCATCTTTCTCTAGCTGAGTATCAATATGGTCTCTGAAATTAAGGAAATAAGAAGTCGAAGTTACAAAAAAGTGAACATAATCTTGTGTATTATTTGTACCTTTAGGCATGTATGTGCATGCAGCTTATGTTTTTATAGATTGCTAAATAAAATAATGATATCTCATATATACATTCTTGAATAGTTATTGCTTGTTATTTGTAACGTTTTTTATCAAGGCAAACAAGTAGATTAGGTAAAATATTGATTTATTGTGGCAACCTAGTAAATGAGGTGGGTCAAGGCCATGAAATATGCGCAACACGAAAACACAATATATGCGCTTAGTAAAGTAGCTATTTCCATCAATAGATATCAACGTCATTATAGGTATCACTTCTCACCTTTCGAATAATGTTGGGGAATCCGGAAGGGAAGGAAAATCCGGCGCATCGCACCCGTAAGCTGGTTGGTTCTCTAGTAGAGTCCAGCTCTCTCCAGAATCTGAATCACTGTGATCAACGGTAGAGCCGTCCATTTGTGAACTCTAAACCAAAAGCAAAAGAGTTGTAAACATAAACAGTAAAGATCCTTCCTTGAAAATACAGAGAAAAATTTAAATGACATGCATGATGTTGAAACACAATAAAAACGTACCTTGCGAGCACTCTCAACAGTAAATTTACAAGCCAAAACTTTAAAACAAAGCTTAGTCACACAGTAAATTTACATTGTCCAAATATTTATAGAATCATTTTTATATTTTTTAGAAAAAAATATAAAATATTTTACACACCCGATCACTCCGCGATTGTGTTTTGTTTTGTTTTTTTTTTCTGAGTTTTCATTCATTTCATTTTACCACAGATAAGAATGAACGAATTCATTCATCATGAATAAAAGTCTCCTCACAGAAGCCGGAGGCGGAGCGGAGGCGAATTGGGGGCATTGGGGGTCTAGCACAAGGTATCAACACACTAAGCCAGAGGCATAAGAATAAATAATAACTGACTTGTTAATAACTGTCTTGTCTATTCTTATGCCAGAGGTGGAACGGAGGCGAAGGCGTGCGAGTTGTATCCTATTGAATCTTAAGAAAGCCTACACACACCGCAGGCGGTGCCATAGGAAAAACCGGCACGTGCCTTCGCCTCCGGCTTCAGTGTGTGGAGACTTTAAGTATGTGGTCTACATAGCTAGTCTATTATACATCTATGGGTCTAGCACTTTTTATAAACTAGCGTGGTCTAGCCAAGGAACTTGAGTCTAGTATGTCGGGCATCGATTTAAATTATGGCGGGCATTCCGATCTTCACGGGACAATGGTAGGGATGCCGGAAGTGAAGAAAAATATCGATATTTATAAAATATCGACATCGATCTGGATAATCGATGAAAAAATATCGATTGCACAGTCAAATGTTCAAAGAAATTTGCTATTTCAACCAAATGCAAATTTCAACCAAATAGTGTAGCGTGGCAAAGAAAAAACCTCAAGACAGGTGACCTCAGATAGTAAAAATTCAAAAAACCGGAATGGAATGTTATAGTTTAAATTTATTCATACTAGGGTCTTCAATGGCATAATCTTTATCACAAGTAAAAGAAATGGTCATGGCGTATCTGGTTCCAGATTTGACCTTTTCTACATAGTGTAAATTTTCTTTACCACTTGTAAACATGCTTACTCGACCTAGTCTAGGTTCAATAGTTCTATTAGATTTTTCATCAATGAATACAAATCTTCCACCTTTAAAATCAGAGTTGTAGTCACTCAAATATAATAAAGTAGTGTAATGAAATGACTTATATGTTTCCTGAAACAAAAGGAGAGCAAAAGTTAAAGGTTGGTTGTATCTACATAATTATACTAAATATAGTAGGGACATTTTAAAAGGCCACATTTGAAGTCTGTCAGTTTTATCTTCATAGTGAGGTGACCAGCAGGGGTATTTTAATTCATCGGAAAAGTATTCGGATTTGATATCGGAAACTTTTGAAAAATCATGAGGTAAATCCCTGTCCCGTTATTATTTTTTCTTTCGTAAATTTAATGAGCAAAATAAGACAAGTACATAATTTAACAAAAAAATGCATTTATTTAGTTCATCATCATCATCAGTCTATATTAGTCCCCTGCTGGACGCAGGAACGCCCTGTTTTCAGCTTGACGCATCCAGCATCTGCCAGCAGTCTTTCGCAGATCGTCATCCCACCTGGCCGGAGGGCGTATTCATTACGAATCCATCCGTTAAATATCGCGAGTTTATATACCTATCTTATCAGTCCACAGTTGTTGTGTAGGTATGATTATAGTTTATTTTAAGCAAATAAAAACAATTTTCTCTCTCTCTAATCTTCGCTTTCGATTCAACTTATCAGCATTCAATTTTTAGAGTAACATCCCTAGTGTTTAATAAGTAAAATGGGTTAACTGACGCAACATTGTACCGACATTCTGTTTTTTAGATCAGAAATTGAATTCTGAAAAAAGTTAAGCAATTGTACAGTTCTTATTTTATGTCTGCTGTTACAAGGTTACATTGTTGAATTTTGATGAATTGTCAAATGTGGCCTATTAAAATGGCCTTACTGTAAATAGATAGCTTTTATCATAATGTAAAAAATATGTCGTAATATAACTAGTTGTGCTCACAGCTCTGCCAAACATAAGAAATTAAAAATATAAGATCATAAGAAAATTAATTCAGCCAGTAGCAATCCCTGAACTAGTTTGTTTTACCTTTATAAAATGTTAAGTTCAAGGTAATAATTAAATATAAGTCAGTAGTATAATCATAAACATGTGAGAAATCTCATTGCATCTGCTAATGATTGTCTGTCTACATATATTAAAAAAACTACATACACTAAGTAATAGACTTATAGAGTGACGTCCCTATTTTATAAAGTTTATAATTTAGTATTGATGTCATTTGGTGGCTATTACACCTATTACTGGTTGGAATTTTATGTACAGATATTCTATTTCACAAAGGTTTTGACTACAATTCTGCTACTTTGTGCTGCTATTTTGCATGTATCCATAAACACTAGTGGCTAAGACCGGGTTACAATCGAGACATTGATTGAGAGTGCTCCCAAGGTCTAAGTGTATGGCTAACAACAACCAAGACGAAACCTTCTTTCTTTGTGATATAGATTATCTGTAGTAGAAATTTTGCTTACTTTGTCCACATGTGGATGCCAGTATTCATCATGAATAGTTACAGCTTCCTTTGATGTTATTTCCGAAAAGAATGTTGGATGGGTTAAGTAAATATTGTCAGGATTCAGTTCAAAATGATGTGCCACAGCAAATTTGATTTTTTCTTTAACAATCTGGAAACATTGTCACCATAATAATCACAAGGAAGATGTGCATGAAATATTAATTAAAAAATTTTTAAAGTTACCTAACTTACCCTGTATATATTGAAATCACTTTCTTGAAAAACATTTTTGCTTCTATCGATTTTATAGATATTGATAAAGTTTTCTTTATGAGATAATGCTCCGCTATGAAGATCAAGAATAGAAGCCCCACCAGATGCGCCCCCTAATTTCAACCCTTTCTTAGCAATTTCCAACAGTTCTCTCACTTCAGCTAAAGATACAACTTTATCAGTAACAAATCTTTTGCACTGTTTAGGGCGGCAACCATCGAATTTTTTTATTTCGTCTATGTATTCTGGCGAACATTCTATTATTTGCCCTTTCCCAGGCAATAAATCGGATTGTTTAGCAAACGTATTGAAATTGTCATCTTTTGTGGTGAAGTAAACAATAGTTAACAATGAAAATATCACTGATATACGAGAGATAATCCTGAGTGAGCTTATTTTTGAGGTTTTTGGAGGAGTTCTGAAATCAAACAAAATGAATTGAGGATAAGGTAATTATTATTTTTCTGTAGTGTACAAGGTATTGCATGATTCGTAATAATTAATTAAATGTAATTATCCACGAATAGGGGAAGGAATAAATGTTATTTACCGCTCGTCATTATTAAGTATTTCTTTTGAGGAGCTAGTTTTCGCTTTGTTCTTCCTATTTCGTAAATCAGCCATTCCTATTCACAAGTCACATAAAAATGTTAAAAACTTGACTTATTATTTTATTTTCGCCAAGGTAATAAATAAATCTTTGGTAATAAATAAATAAATAATATGCGGACGGGAGGGGGTTTTTTTTTTTCTAAATCTGTCTGTGGGTTGTGCTGTCAAGCAGTCAGTGTTGCCAACATAGACTGCCGACTTTACCATCATCATCATCAGTCAAAATAGGTTCATACGCTTCACGCGTCGGCCGGCGCGCAGCAGTGGCGACTGTTCGAGCGAGCGACTGACTAATACCTACCATGTACAAATACGATATGCGTATTCTACCTATTACGCGCTGCGCAGCGAGCGACTCCATAGGTAAGGTACCTAATACGATATACGTACCTATTCCGTTATCCTGTTATTTCGTATTAGTGTGATATTGGCTGCATGCAAATAACAGGTATGACCCTAAGATTTAGCATTACTACGTTCCGTATAAAACATCTTTGGTTTAACCTAATACGCTCATACATAGCCTAGGGAACAAACTTATGTTGATATATTGATTGTTTGTTTATCTTTTGTTTGGTCCAAACAGTTTGGACTGCTGTTTTATCATAATAAGTTAGTCTAATTTGTTTCTTCTACTTGTTCCTTTGTATAGTAGATACCTATCAAAAATCGTTGTACATAAAGTGAGTAAATTTCTAAATACGCCAACGTACCTAACGATTGTTGACAGTCCTACCTACCTAAGCCTGTTTAAGTATAAAGAAATTTTATCACCTTATTTTTCTAAATAAACAAAAAATCTTTAACCTCGGTAGAAACTAGGTTCACTATTATTAAACTAATATTGCATTAAGTATGATAACAAAATATCACCAAAGCGATATATTCAATGACATCAATGTTGAAAATTGACCCTAATAAATAAAACATCACTATTTACATTAATATCTTGTCTAATCTAGGGTTTTGCGCATGTAGGTATAATACCACTACAGACAGAGAATACAACATGAAGTAATATTAATAGAATACTTGTTTATTACTTCCATGGAATACAGACCGTTCACTTCACCATCTCAGACTGTACTGCCAACAATATGTATATTTTACCCCCATATTATTTAAAGCCGTGTCCGCTGCTCCGTGTTTTCGTGTTTTCTAACATCATAACATGTTTACAAAACAGAATAGGGGCGTGGCTTAACAGTTTTGTTAGTAAAAACACCTAAACATGTTTGCCGAGACAAATGGATAACATCACCCGCGTTCGCCTGCGGAGAGGGGAAGCGTCGCATTTTACGTTCGCGCTCAATGAAGCAAGACGTCTATACATATTTATATTTAGTTCTATATTTAGTTTATTTCCCTTTATCTTTGTAGCTCATAGTTTCATGTAGATTTTATCTCTACATATTAAAAAACAAAGTCGCTTTTTCTGTCCCTATGTCCCTATATCCCTTTGAATGCTTTCTTTTAATCTTTAAAACTACGCAACGGATTTTGATATGGTTTTTTTAATAGATAGAGTGATTCAAGAGGAAGGTTTATACGTAGTTCTTGATAAATATTGAAGGAACGAGGTAGCAGGTAGGGTCGGACCCGGAATCTATTTCGGTTACGTCTTTGTAGATCTAAATCTACTTTAGCTATTACAGCTTCTACGTCCTCTTCGTCGGAACTCATTTTTGAAATGAATTGGAATGAAACAAAAACAATAAACAAAACAGAACACACCAGACGGGCTGTTTTAAAAACATGTTTTGTTAACATGTTTTGTTAGAAAATTGGTGCAGCGGACCCGGCTTAAACTATTACTTTTTTTAAGAACCTACACCACTGAGATTTATTTTTTCACTAGCATTTTTAAAAAAATATCATTTTTCAAAACTTTACATTACAAGGACAAGTGACCGATCTTTAATGGTCTTGAAAGAACAAAATCCCCCATCTATTTTAACATGGCAGTAGAATATGAATAGATGTAATTTGTTGAAAACTTTTTAGTGTGTCCTTTTTGTTGGGATTTGAAAGCTTTCTTGTCAAACTGTTGGCAACATTTTAAAAATAAAATTACACGACCGTTTTGTATGTTGACTGCGTTACCGATTATCATTTTTATTTTTGGGTATTTCATTCAAATTCTCGTGGCAATCAGTATTGTGGCAAAAAACGCTGAATTAGTTGTTTGTCCTGAATTGTTTTCTTTGCTCCTAAACCTAAGCTAGTGGATTTATCCTAGTAATATGGCCATGTTTTTCGACGACATAGATGAGGAGGTATTTCTCGACAATCCGGAATTATATCACATCGTCAGCAGAGAACTTTGTATGCATAGAGTTTGTATGTATATAAGAAATCAGAAGATGTAAAATTTATTAAAAGTAGCTAATAAATGGCATGATTTTGTTCTAGTTGGTATTGGAGCAAACCTAGATCACAATAGCCTAGTGCGATGTGAGGTTCCCACTCATACTGAAGACGGTATACCGATCAGGAAGTTGTATGTGTCCAACTTGCCTCCCAAGGTAAGAAAAAGGGAAAGTAGAGAGAGTGAAAACATATCTAACTTTGTAGTAGTTAGCCTTTGTCTAACTATATTTACACACTCTTGTCTGAAAAATCTACCTGATTTTGGTAGATTTTTCAGACAACAAGCAAATTTAATGTATAATTTTCTGTCACACTAAATTTCATGGTAAAGGTGCTGTTAGATTTTTGTCTGTAGTCATTGCAGGAGACTTTGCATTTCAAAATAATATTCAACAGAACTTAACACCTACCTACAAAAATTTTAAAACAAACCATTTATTTTATTCAATAAAAAATCTACAACCCAAAATCCTAAATTATACTTATAAACCATATTAATCTAACTTCAGGTGTCTGTATCTACATATTATAAAATACTAGCAGTGCCTGTGACTTTGTCTGTGTGGAATAGTGACTTTGGACCGTCATTTAAAACTTACATTTATTTCCATAAAAACTTTCATTCTTGATTTTTATTTAACACTGGAATATAAACAAACCTTGAATGTTATATTTATGTGTAACTAAACATAACTAAAAAATTTGTTTCAAGCATCTAGATTCAAAAATGATGAAACTTCCATAAAAACTTTCGACCCCTTTTTTGAATTAAATAAATAGCCAATTTCGTTTTAATTGGTTCAGTAGTTTAAGTTTGAAAGCATGACAAGACAGACAGACTGATTCACATTTATACCTAATCTTAGTACAGATAATAGTTTATGATTTTCTTGCTTTACTCTATAGTAAAAAAATAGTGTTAAATTTACTATCAACTCTTAAATTTTACAATTCGTCGCAATCGTAGAAAAGAGACGGATCTGATTTTTGGCCATTTTCGTTTTTTTATTAATCGGCTAAGAATTACATAGAAAATCGTCTTTATTCTACTGAATATCTTCGCAAATAAAACAAATATTGAAAAAAAAACAAAGTGATAGATTTTCTATGTAATTCTTAGCCGATTAATAAAATAAAACGAAAATGGCCAAAAATCAGATCCGTCTCTTTTCTATGATTGCGACGAATTACTAATCTCACCCATAAATTTATAAATGAACAACAAAAAATGGAGTCAAAACCGGTCAAAAATTTGACTTGAACATGCAACAAAAAACTCCTCATTATACTGTTTCTGTTTCCTAAACCTGAGAATATCCAAAGTTCACAAGCAAACATAAAAGAAAATTAAGCAAATGCAATAAAATAAATATAATGTATACCTACATAGTCTTTGACAACATCGCTAGATTACACCAATTGATACTTTTATTTTTTAATCATGTGACATCAACAGCTTCATAGCTATTTAATTTTTAATTTATAATGTGAATATTGTTATTGACTGTCTATATGATTTCTTTTGACATATTTTGTATTTTGTAATTATAATTTTATAGTGTTTGGAATAATAACTGTAAGTCAGTCAACGATGAACAAATAAATAATAACAGAGATTATGTATATTGTGTACAGGAGAAAAAATTCAGTGAAGATAAATTAATTGATAATTTATTTATTACTAGCTGACCTAACATTGTCCTTTCCTAAATATTAAATTAAAAGACTATTCTCTCAAGAAAATAAAAAGTCTGTTTGCTAAGTTCACACTCATTAATCATTAAATATGCTGCAAATATTTGGTACAGGGTTTTGGTGTTTTGTATGTATAATAACAAAATAGGTGTGTCTATCAAGTACCTAATGCCTAATGTATTAAGCATATCTAGTACCCATAACAAAAGCTCTGCTTAGCTAGATGACGCTGTGTGGATTGTCCACACAGCATCATCTAGCATCATCATCATCATCTGATTTATTTACGCTAACTATCAAACTCGCGAAGTTAAAATGGTTTTCTAAAAATATCCATTTTGTGTGCAATTTTCTTTTCTGTAAGATCCTTAAACAAATAAAAAATAAAACTTAACGACCATGACTAAGGGAAACAGGGATTAATTTTTATAAATGCTGATAATAATAATGTATCTTTTATAATTTGACTTGTCTGAGTATACACTTCTTAATTTGTAAACCTATAGAAATAAAGTATTCATCTTTTGACATTTGTTGCATCAGCAAGGCCACTGAAGTTAAACACCACTATTAGATGAGTAAAATAACTGTGTGATTTCAGACCACAAGAACAGAGCTATTTGGTTTGTTTGCTCAGTATGGCTTCATAAAAAGTTGTTGGCTGAGAATGGGAGAAAGGGGTCCAAGTAAAAGCCCAACACCTACCTATGCCTTTGTTACGTACAGCAATCCCAGCGATGCTCATAAGTAAGTATTTCCGCCTATGCATTTCTCCATACACTCGTCTTGTTCCAAGCTGCAAAAATAATAGATAAATGTCCATTCAAACCAATTAAAAAAAAGGAGGAGGTTCGATGTTCCCCTGTGTCACAATTACCTACTTCATTAATTGTGTACAGATTTGGATGATTCCTGCTTTTGTCTAGAGAATGACCTTGAGATGGTACAATATAATTGTTATAACAGAAACTTAACAAGTGTTGAAATATTAAGGGAATCTCTTTTTAGTTTTTTACAAATAACAAAATTATTTTTAGTTTGATGGTCACTTGCACCACACACTTACACCTCTTTAACATGCATACCTAGATATGTCAAAGTTTTTGAGGCCCTTCAATTTGTATCGACTTAGCCCCATACATGGAACAGTCAGCTGCGGAAATATGTATACACCCAAAATTTCATAAATATATAACTATAAATACATTTCAAAGACAAGTACACCAACAAGTTCATTTCGGTTCGGTTCAGCCGCAACGGCTTGCGTACGAACAACCACGACTTGTGGGACGTGCACTACAATACAATGCCCGCGCACGAAAAAACTTGTGTGACGTGCACTACATTGCCGGGGACTCAGTGAGCTCAGTGGTTGACGGACTGACTCCCTCCAGTGGGCGGTGGTGAGAGAGTGCAAAGCCGAATCGAGTGAACTCGATTTCGGCTTTGCAATAATTTGTGAACGAACTACAATCAGTCTAAGCTCGAGTACTTTTTTTTTCTATTGGTGTAATTATGTATTGCTAAATAAATTATTGTTTTAGTGCCATGGTTTCCTACGGATGTTGTCAATCGAGGATACCCTATAAAATAGGAAAAAATATGAACTTATTGTTTTTTTAGACGATAGATAGACTGATATACTTTTTATTAAGATCACAGAAACAGCACAGGAAAAGTAGCAAAGTAACAGTAGTTAGGATATTTCGCAATGGGGCACATATCCCTCCTGAGGTATCAATCTAGACTTTACCCTTTTCTTATGTAAAACTCGACTGAACCTTTCAGAGCTCTCCAAGCCCCAAACCACGAGAAGTACCTACGTGGTCGTCAGCTGAGGATTTCACCGGCTGACAGCTGGCATCAGCCCATACAAGACCCCGATGGCCGTGTACGTTGGAAGGTCAGGTCCAACTACTACACTGCATCAACCACAGAAGAAGGTAATACTAATACCGTCTTGATTATTCGTTAAAGCCGTCGGTTACCGAGTCTGAAAAGCCGCTGTCATACACAGAAGCCGTAGCCGGGGGGAGGCGAAGACGTGCGGGTGTATTCTATTGGTACGGCACCGCCACCTTCTCCGGTGTATGTGTAGTCTTTCATATGATTCAATAGGATACAACTCGCACGACCGATCACGGCTTCTGTGTATGACGATGGCTTTTCAGGCTCAGTACATATTACTCTGGAAACTGATATTTTGTTAAACCTTAAAGTATGATTGATTTGTCCCTATGTTTCATTGTTTTAATGTCTTTGTTCTCGGAATGATTTAGCATTGCTCGATAGTTTGCGCACAATGCACATTATTACTGTGTGTTGAAGTCTTTTGTGTCATCTAATAATGAAGGTCCGCCTGCGACGCAGGAGGTTGCGGGTTCGATTCCCGTCTCGGAACAAATTTGTGCACGATCTGCAGAAATTTGTTTCGTTGGTCTGGGTGTTTAATATGTATAATAAAAAATATCTATCTATGTATATAATGTATTAAATATATCAGTTATCTAGTACCCATAACACAAGCTTTGAGTAGCTTACTTTGGGGCTAGATGATGCTGTGTGGATTGTCCAGTATTATTTATTTATTTATTTATCTATTCATGTATTTCTAAACTAATTGTATGAAACCGATAACGCGCGAGGACGTAGGTATAACAGTAAATCAGTAAATTTAAACAAAATAAACAGTTATTGACGACCGATGTGGAACGGCTGGTGAAGGTCCTGCAACGCATCAGATTACGGGTTCGATTCCCGCCTTGGGTCAAATTTTTGTACGATCTGCAAATATTTGTTCAGGTTATTTGTTTTTCTATGTATAGAAAACACTCATCTAGTAACCATAACACACAAGCTCTGTTTAGCTAGATGCTTGATGATGCTGTGTGAATTATCTAGCATTATTTTACTCATTTCAAAAAATATCTATCATGTATATAATGTATTAAATATATCAGTTATCTAGTACCCATAACACAAGCTTTGATTAGCTTACTTTGGGGCTAGATGGTGCTGTGTGGATTGTCCAGCATTATTTATTTATTTATTTATTTAAAAATAGGATACAAATATTTTAAATGCTTTGACAAAGACTCTGTTTATATGTCCCTATGTATGCTTAGATCTTTAAAACTACGCGACTTATTTAAGATCGCTGTTTGTATGTCCCTATGTATGCTTAGATCTTTAAAACTACGCGACTTATTTAAGATCGCTGTTTGTATGTCCCTATGTATGCTTAGATCTTTAAAACTACGCGACTTATTTAAGATCGCTGTTTGTATGTCCCTATGTATGCTTAGATCTTTAAAACTACGCATGTCCCTATGTATGCTTAGATCTTTAAAACTACGCGACTTATTTAAGATCGCTGTTTGTATGTCACTATGTATGCTTAGATCTTTAAAACTACGCGACGGATTTTGAAGCGTTTTTTTTTGTCGATAGACTGATTCAAGAGGAAGATTTATAATGTATAATACACCCGTGCGAAGCCGAGGCGGGCCGCTAGTTATTATAATTAAGTATTCACGAAGAAGATCAGAAGAAGAAAGAGTTAAATCTGTTACCGTTAAACGTTTTTCAACTGTTATAGTAGGAGAATCAAGCGCGGGCACTGAAAACACAGAGAATGTCGCGAATACCGACAATGAAGGAATGGAAAATGCTGAATCCACGTCTGCCGCCGATAATGAAACAACAGTGAGTATAACATTTATAAAAATTGTTTAGATTTACATGTACCTTCAATTCAAATTTCTTTATTCAATAGGCATACATACATGTAATGATCTTAGAATAGTTGAATTACTTATACTAATAATAATTAATATTTTTACGTGTAAATGTCCAGCAGTGTAGTAATATAGGCTGATGATAATGATGTAATTGTATTGCTTGCAATTTATTAATTTACCATTTGAATCCACTCTGAATATCGACGAGTGAAGTATTATAGAAAACATACGTCATGTATAGAATACTTTATTATTATTATAAACACTGAAGTTTGTGTATGGATTTATGGTTGTTTGTTACTCTTTCACGCAAAGAATGCTGAACAGATTGGGCTGAAATTTGGAATAGACACACTCTTGACACTGAATAAAAAATAGACTACCTTTTATCCTATAAATCAGTTTCCATGGGATAGAAATAAAGCATGCGAAGCCACAGGCAGATACTAGTAGTTTATAATAAAATACCAAAGGAAGTCATTTTTTTTTTAATTTACACAGCACCATCTAGCCCCAAAGTAAGCTTCTCAAAGCTTGTGTTATGGGCACTAGATAACTGATATATTTAATACATTATATATACATAGATAGATATTTTTCATTATACATATTAAACACCCAGACCAACGAAAAAAAAATCTGCAGATCGTGCACAAATTTGTTCCGAGGCGGGAATCGAACCCGCAACCTCCTGCGTCGCAGGCGGACCTTCGCCCACCGCGCCACATCGGTCGTCGAATTAATTAATAACTTTTTATTTAAATCTATTTGTTCCCATAGCTGAAACAGAAATATATTAGACTTATTTTCAGACAATGATACAGCTTATTATGGCTGCTTTTCCACCAGAGATGTGCTTACGTTGCTGTTTCTGACCGACCAATAGGATAGATTCTTTATCGCATAGTTTTTGAAAATGTTTCTTTTTAAAATGGCTCGTTCACTGTCTTATGACAAGACAATAGAGCAGCCAAATATTGCAAAAATATGTCCGTTTAGTAGCCCCGGGATTTGAGAAAAAGTAATTTGGATCAGTTTGTCTAAAGTGTATTCATTGTCAGGCCGAAGAACTAATGCAACAAGAGCCATTTGGTATCCTGGAAATCCTGAACCGAGACTGCCTCGACCACATTCTGAAGTATGTGCCGGTGCTGCAAATCGTGCGGACGGAGCGAGTCAGCAAGCAATGGCAGCTAATGGTTCAGGAACATCTACAGAGTGAGTACGAAACGTGATCCTCATTTGATGAATAGAATAGAAAAATCATTTATCACTACATAGTATAAAACAAAGTCGCTTTCTCTGTCCCCATGTCCTTATGTCCCTTTGAATGCAGGTCGGCGCACGTTCCGTACATCCTGGTGGGACCTGCCCATGAAGACACTGACGACGGCCGTGTTCCGCCGCGTGCTGCAGAAGCTGGGCGCCTCGCTCACCCGCCTGCACATCGACCACCAACTGACGGCGCCGGCGCTCAATGATAGGACCGCTCACATCGTGGGCAAGTTCTGTCCCAATCTTGAAGAGCTGAAGGTAAGTTGTAATGTTGTTGACGATCGATGTGGCGTGGGACGACCGATATGACGTGGGACGACTGGTGTGGCGTGGGACGACCGAAGTGGCGTGGGACAGGGTGTTTTCTATACGCCTGCACATCGACCACCAACTGACGGCGCCAGCGCTCAATGATAGGACCGCTCACATCGTGGGCAAGTTCTGTCCTAATCTTGAAGAGCTGAAGGTAAGTTGTAATATTGTTGACGATCGATGTGGCGTGGGACGACCGATATGACGTGGGACGACTGGTGTGGCGTGGGACGACCGAAGTGGCGTGGGACAGGGTGTTTTCTATACGCCTGCACATCGACCACCAACTGACGGCGCCAGCGCTCAATGATAGGACCGCTCACATCGTGGGCAAGTTCTGTCCTAATCTTGAAGAGCTGAAGGTAAGTTGTAATATTGTTGACGATCGATGTGGCGTGGGACGACCGATATGGCGAGGGACGACTGGTGTGGCGTGGGACGACCGAAGTGGCGTGGGACAGGGTGTTTTCTATACGCCTGCTCATCGACCACCAACTGACGGCGCCAGCGCTCAATGATAGGACCGCTCACATCGTGGGCAAGTTCTGTCCTAATCTTGAAGAGCTGAAGGTAAGTTGTAATTTTGTTGACGATCGATGTGGCGTGGGACGACCGATGTGACGTGGGACGACTGGTGTGGGGTGGGACGACCGATGTGGCGTGGGACAGGGTGTTTTCTATACGCCTGTACATCGACCGCCAACTGACGGCGCCAGCGCTCAATGATAGGACCGCTCACATTGTGGGCAAGTTCTGTCCTTATCTCGAAGAGCTGAAGGTAAGTTGTAATGTTGTTGACGATCGATGTGGCGTGGGACGACCGATATGACGTGTGACGACTGGTGTGGGGTGGGACGACCGATGTGGCGTGGGTCGATCAATGTGGCATGGGACAGGGTGTTTTCTATACGCCTGCACATCGACCGCCAACTGACGGCGCCGGCTCTCAATGATAGGACCGCTCACATCGTGGGCAAGTTCTGGACTTATCTCGAAGAGCTGAAGGTAAGATTACCTTCAGCTCTTCGAGATTAGTACAGAAATGATGATGCTAATGAGATCATGATGTGGCGTGGGACGACCGATGTAGCGTGGGACGACCGATGTGGCGTGGAACAGGGTGTTTTCTATACGCCTCCACATCGACCACCAACTGACGGCGCCAGCGCTCAACGATAGGACCGCTCACATCGTGGGCAATTTCTGTCATAATCTTGAAGAGCTGAAGGTAAGATATAATGATCTTGGTGTGGGACGACCGATGTGGCGTGGGACGACCGATGTGACGTGGGACGACATGTGTGGGGTGGGACGACCGATGTGGCGTGGGACGACCGATGTGGCGTGGGACGACCGATGTGACGTGGGACGACCGAAGTGGCGTGGGACAGGGTGTTTTCTATACGTCTGCACATAGACCACCAACTGACGGCGCCAGCGCTCAATGATAGGACCGCTCACATCGTGCGCAAGTTCTGTCCTAATCTTGAAGAGCTGAATGTAAGTTGCAATGATGTTGGCGTGGGACGACCGATGGGGCGTGGGACGACCGATGTGGCGTGGGACGACCGAAGTGGCGTGGGACAGGGTGTTTTCTATACGCCTGCACATCGACCACCAACTGACGGCGCCGGCGCTCAATGATAGGACCGCTCACATCGTGGGCAAGTTCTATACTAAACTCGAAGAGCTGAAGGTAAGATATAATGATGTTGGCGATGTGGCGTTTAATATCATCAACCTATATTAATCCACTGCTAATCGTAGGCCTCTCCTTATTAATGAGCGCCATAGCAACAGTTTACCTAGCCAGTTTACGTACGATTCATTATGACGACCGATGTTGCGCGTTGAGTAAAGGCCTGCGACGCAGGAGGTCGCGGGTTCGATTCCCGATAGCTTGGGGCTAAATCATGCTGTGTGTTGTCATCCTAGTCGAATTTATGGTCAAGGCAGGACCAGTCTCAAAGTCAAAATTCTTTATTCAGATTCAATATTATCCAGTATTGTAATTAAAATATTATTTCTCTTGTTTTAGGTACTCGGTATGTACACAAAGAATTGGAATCCGCTAATCTACGGATGCAAGGAGCTCAAAATTGTTAAATTCGTCTCTTGTAACAAGGTAAGCTCAAGCTAATTCATCCAGGTCTATACAGATAAACAAAGCACTATCTAACAAATTCTATAAATTTCAGCTAACAGATTCCAGTATGGTCCAGTTAGTGAAGAATGATTCAAATTTAGAGAACCTGATTATAGCAAACAATACACATGTGACTGGTTTGTTTCTATCCGGTGCAAAGCCTCCCAAACTGACCTCTCTGTCACTATACAACTGCTCAAGCCTTCAGGGCACCGTTGTCTGCAATGCTCTCGACAGCCTCACAAACATAACCACTCTCCGGCTTGACTTATGCCCCATCTCAATGTGGAAGACCATACCAAAGATAATAAAGAAGTTACCCGGATTAGAAACACTATCGCTTACTGAATATACTTCTTTGGACTGCGTTCACAGCCAGAACAAAGATTTCTGCGATGCTATAGGGAAACTCAGCCAGCTGAAAGTATTGAATCTTAGCAAAAATATATATATCAACAATGCTGTGCTGAAACAGGTGGCTAACACATGTAGCAAGTTAGAAACACTCAATATATCTAGCTGTAATCCAAGAAAAACCTATTCAGGTAAGATTTTTATTTAATAACACATATTTTTTTTGTTTGTTATTAATGTTATTATCTATACCTAGTTTGTATTATAGCACCAGAACTAGAATTTAACCAATTTGGAGTAAATGAAAAAATCTAATCAAAAACTGAACTTTTACCTGAGGAGATCAAATTCAGAAAAAAAAAGTTATATTTTTAAGTATTATAAATATGTTTTCCTTATTCATGTTCATTTACACACACTCACAGTTTTTGTAGCAAAACCAGTTTGACCTGCCATTATTACAAAAAAATAATGATCATCCTCTGTAATTCAAAACACCAATAATAATTTAAGAATACGCTACATAAAATACTAATTATAAAAACAATTATTTTACAAAAAATTCTAACAAATACAACGAAATTTGTTCCTCTCGGGGTCCAGAATCACCCCTTTTTGTCTTCGTACACGTGAATGAATGAATACTTTATTGTACCTTTTTGACATTAAAACAATAATAAACACAAGTACAGTAGTAGTAGTAGTGACCTTTCCCCAGACCATCGTAGCCTGTAGGCTGGCTGTAGGCTGGCTGTAGGCCTGTAGGCTAACGAACAGCTTCCGAGTAGCCTGCATTGCTCTCGAAGCGATATCACATGACTCGAGAGAAGCTTCTCTCGACGTTGACTCCAGAAAAATGAACCTTAGTTCTATTCTTACTAGCATTTTGCACAGTGTCGAAATGTTGAAGACCACTTGATGATGTAGTAGTAGTGACGTGGGACTATAGATGGAAATCAATCGATTTAAAACGTTTTAAACCAAATTTCGCCGTTTTAAACCGCTAATAAATCGTTTTAAACGGTTGAAAACTCGCATACAACTTTGCGTCAAGTCCCGACATTCTGTTTAAAATCAAACTCACACACTCCCACTCGAGAGTAACAACGAGAGATCGCCACGAGAGTGTAAGTGTGCGAGTTTGGTTTTACACCATTTCAAACCGAATCAAACTGCTTATTTAAATAAGGTTATCAATATCAGTATATGCCGCATTAACAAATTTTTATACTGTTTTTATGTTCTATATAGTTAAAATCAAGAAAATAGTTAAAATTAAGAAAAACATAGTCATCAACACCAAGAGTTTTAAACCGAAAAATATGGTTTAATTCGGTTTAAAACGGTTTCGTTTTAAACGGATTGGTTTAATTGGTTTTAAACCGGTCTTACATACGTGGGACCCTGTATATGTATATATTGTGATTGGTGGCAGGCGTAAGTGATGAGAGCCTGGAGCAGGTGTGCCTGCAATGCAAGCAGCTGAGCTGGCTGGACGTGTCGTACCTCGCGGGACTGACGGACCGAGGCTTGACGGCGGTCACGGGGCTGCCGCTCTTGAAGACGCTCATAGCGCGCGGCAACCGCCAGCTCACTGAGCGCCCCTTCGTCGCTTGCATCTCAGCCTGCCCGCAACTACGGGTAAGTCGTATTGATTATATGGGAATGTACCTACCTATACTGCGTGAACCATTAGGAGGGGGGTGGGGGTCGTCAAAATACCAAGCTTGGTCACACGGGCGGGGAGGATTTAGGTTTTCGTCACATAGTCAATACCTTCTAGGGAAATCTCATACTTTTTTGTTACTTTCGAAAAAAATTTAATTTTAATTTTTAAAATTAAAAAAAAAAAAAAACTTTTTTTTGTTTTTTTTTTATATTTTTTCAACTTTTTGTCTGCAAAAAGTATTTAAAATCATATTAATGATTAATACCTGAAAACAACAGGGGGGAGGGGTCATGGTTATTATCTCAGTGCTTATTTTGTAAGCCTAAATAAATAAAGCTATTGATTAACTGATTGTCAGGAGGTGGACGCGAGCGGCTGCAACTCGGTGAACAGTGAGGTGGTGACGGCGGCCGTGCTGGCGCTGGACGAGGCGCCGCGGCTTCTGGCTCTGCATCTCGCCAACACGATGGCCGTCGTCGATAGAGATGTAAGCGAACATATACACTAACTATACAGCGTGTAAACAGACAACTATCGAAAACGAAGGGGGATGGCGAAGCACCTTTAAACTTAAAAAAAAAAAAATCCGCAGGAAGATAAACATGTTTAAAGATTTTCAATTAATTTGTTTGCAAGCAATGTACGCGTCCACTCCCGCCCCGGCTTCGCATTGTTTTATTATACGTATAAACCTTCCTCTTGAATCACTCTATCTATTAAAAAAAACCGCATCAAAATCCGTTGCGTAGTTTCAAAGATTTAAGCAGTCGAAGGGACATAGGGATATAGGGACATAGGGACAGAAAAAGCGACTTTGTTTTATACTATGTAGTGATACACCCGTGCGAAGCCGGGGCGGGTAGCTAGTAAAGTTTTATAACTCAAAAAAATCAAAGTCAAAATCATCGTCAAAGTTTAAGGTAAGGTCTTTATAGCAAGTACCTAGGCTGTCGGTACTCGGTAGATATTTCACCACTTACCTAAAGACACGAGCATCAGCTGGGGTATTGCTGGTTCGGCTATCTTTCGCAGTAAGTAAATGCGCAACACTTCTGACGCATTTCCTAGAGCTTCACCTTATGAAACACAAACATTTGCCCATACTCCATCGCACTGAACATTATGTTGGCAAATAAAACACACTTACTAAACACAACCGATACCAACATCTACCTACTTTGCAAACACTCAAAGACCTCGGACACAGACACGCACTAAAATTCAAATACCTGTTTAACTACTTAAAAACATAACAATACCTATTCGAAAAGTTGCAAATTGCAATTTACATGACCACCCGGCGCGGTGCATGTGTTCACTACGAATACTAAACACCGACTAGCTAGACGACGAAACGAAATAAAATAATAGGTACATAATTCCGCATAATTAAATCCTTTTATAAAACCCGAATAAATCAATAGCCGAGGTGTAATAAGACTTATGTCGAATGGAATAAAGATGAGATTCCTTTCCAAGCACTGCGCCACACCTGTGCGTATCAAAGGGAGCCGAACTTTCCTTGTTTTGCCGACAATTGCCGACATAGAAAAATACCGCTGTTATATACCTTATGCCGAATGGAATAAGGTTTTCGTTTATCTAGTTTGCGGGACATAATTCCATTGAATTAAGATTCAAAATCGGGCCTACTAATTTGCGCGTTGCGTATCTCGCTCTCGTGTTAGTGCACGTGACCTTAAACAGCTGAGTGAGTTGAGGTCGATCACTTTGCGCTGTACCATAAGAATAAATAATAACTACGTAGAAAGGACTCTTCTTTGATCTAGTCCCAAACGCCGCCATTTATATACCTACTTCCCCCTTCACCTCGTTACGCCCCTCTGTCGTCCAGGCGTTTTGCCAGGGTTGCTACTGCATTGTACCGCCGCGCCCCGCCACCGCCGCGCCGTCGCGAGGCGAGGCGAGTGAGAGAAGGTCAACGAACGATGTTCACGTTCCTTTGATTAGATACCTACCTAATTAGTTAGATAGGAACCTACTAAAACACAATAATATTTAGAAAATATTACTTACATAGGGTATGTTTTATCATATAATATGTATTATCTTTTATTGTTACAACCGATCACACCACAATAACTTGACCATGACGTCATATTATAGAGGCCTTGACGTCATAGTATAGAACCTACACATATATTAAAATCAGCGTGCGGCGTCTCTGGCTGTGACAGCCCTACTGCACGTTTAACGTGCAGAATTGCGTAGGCTAATATCGTGACCTTGAGCGCGTTCGGAGCGAAGTTTCCCTTCTAGTCTGTTCTTATTCTTATGGCTGTACTTTGGGTACAAAATACATGGCGTTGTTTTTGTAATTTATTTATTTTTGCTTTTAAAAATGATTTATTCGAGTTGATATGTTTTCCTAGTGTTGTACTATGGGTGTGTAACTCGATAAAAAAAATAATTTTTTTAAGAAAGGTAAATTTTTTTTCGCTTTTTTTTTCGATAAATATGTTCAGAATAATGGTCTGATTGCTACCCTTCATTTTTCGATAGTAGTCTTTTTACACCCTGTATGTTATTTGTGTAGGTATATGTAAGAAGTTAGGTTAAACCCGCCATCACATAACTTCTCAGTGACCACCTACCCGAGAGGAGTAGATTTAAAATCAGCGCCGCATGATTCCTGCAGCACAAAGCTGAATCTACTCCCTTTGCCTATGATTAGTTTTTTTTTTTCATTTTTGTTTTCAGTTCTAGTTTGGGTTAAGAAATGTAATAGGCAATAATTGATTTTTCTTTCTTTCTTTCTATCAACTACGAAAATTACGTCAAGGAATACAAAAAAGAATAGCAAGGTTACCATACATCTGCTGACCCAACTTTATTAGCGACGTGCATTACCCAGACCTTTTAATTTTAGGAAGAGATACGAAAACAGAGTTTGGTGGCCACCAAAGGCAAATTCGTATCTCTTCCTAAACTAGGGTACATAAAACTACTACAGGTGCATTAAAAATAGCTTATGATAGTTTTAACAAACTGAACGTGTCAATTTTGGAAATTCCTTTGTTAGACGGAATTATTTGAGAAAATAAGTGGGGGCGCCACTTTAGGTGCTGTTTGTGCCTTAAAATACTTAATTTATTGACATTGACAGTCATAAAGGTAGTCAGGTTCTAAACTTTATGTTGGCTATAGTTCGCGTCATGTAAGAAGAACGCTGGCGGTAAAGCTGCGCAGAAGGCGATTTATGGGTCTATTTGGAGGTAGGCGGTGGGGCGCGGGGTGGAAGGGTCATGCGCCGCATGCTTGCCGGTGCGCTATTGGTTCGTCAGTTGACATTTGCTGTCACACGTCACGTTTCTTGTCAAAATACCATCGCGCACAAAAGTTTACGAAATGGTTTTACATTTTAATGGTTTTTGGAAATTATGCACAAAGGTAAAGGAAATAGAGGTAGAGACCGATTACTGTAAAAGCGATCATTTGGTAGATATGATTACAGAAACATTTATTATTCGTGTAAGGGATGATGATTCTGACTCAAATAATGATGAAAGCTCAAGTGACGACAGCGACGATGATGAAATAGCCACCTCCAGTATCAATCCCGCGTCCTCATCTGGTTTTCACGTCACCCAAGACGACTTAATGGATGGAGTTGCTACATAACATTATTTTTTTGTAATTAGATTAAACATTCTAAACTGAATCGAACTTGTTTTTAATTTTATCTAATATTATTTTCTAATAACCAACACCAAGCCGCGAGTGAAATATTAGTTAAAAATAGGCACAGCAAATTGGCATAGTACTATCGTACGCGAGTGTACCCATGCGCGAACATACCCCTTCCACTTTCTTCCAGCGCTCTTTTTACGTGACGCGACCTATACCAATCGTTTATTTCTCGCCCAAAATATAAATCATAATATCTTTTGACTCCCACCTTCTAAAAATGTAAAAGATGGTTAGAAAATGGAAAAATAGAAAAATCTACAAATCTGGCAGTAGTTATTACATGTCTGCACGGTCTTTTTTATTTTAATTTGGGGTGGGTCGGGCATTTCCATCCTTCTTTAAACTAGTATATACAATTGAAACCATTGAGCTAACTGCAGACGGTTACAAACAGTCTAATTAAAGGTAGCTCAATGATCCATGTCAAAACCAGTCGGAAGCGTCCCCAAGACACTGGCTGCATTACCATGCTGTATGGCAATATTGATGCGCTGAGCCAGAAAACATATTTACTTAATTTATTTACTCATACTTGGACGGTTTCTCTATAATAAGTAGCACGTTACCATAGAGAGTCCAGGCTTAAGTTTTTGGAGTGGGTCGAGTCTGGTAAACCAACATTTGGTTTGATATATGTAGATATGTGCGAAAGCAGAAGGATAGTAATCCTACTAATATTGTAAACGCGAAAGTTTGTAAGTATCGAAGGGTGGATGGATGTTTGTTACTCTTTCACGCTAAAACTTCTGAAGGGATATGGATTCTCTCACTGCTGGGTGTAGGTCTACAATCATTGTAACACGGTCTTTAGCAAGTCTTATCCATGTTCTCCCGTGAATTCTGGAATGTCGTCTGTCCATCTCGCTGTATTGATAAATATTTGGGATATTATTTAATTTGTCTTTAAGTTTAGCATGTTAATTAATAAGGAACTCTGTTAACTCAAATTTCGGAGGAGGGCGTTAATGCTCGCGACAGTTTTTATAACTATTGCGCGTATTATCGTTTTCATCACAATTTCATGTTCTATTGTACTTTGTTCCAATAAACATAAAAAACCATTTATTTCTTAGATTGTGTAGTCATCCTATACGTATTAGTCCACTGCTGGACATAGGCCTTCCCTAATGAGCGTCATAGCGCACTGTCTTTAGCTTGCTGCATCCGCCAGCAGCCTTTCGCAGATCGTCGTACCACCTGGCCGGAGGACGTCCTACACTACGTTAGCCGAGTCGCGGTCTGCTCTCAAGAACACGTTTACCCCAACGGTTGTCGGTTCTTCGCGAGATATGACCGGCCAACTGCCACTTCAGTTAATTTTTTGAGCTATGTCCTACAATCCGAGTGTGTGTGCTTACCCACTATCATAAAGCTTAAATTATATTTAAATACATTGATGATTTTATATACTTTCAGGAAATACCAACTCACAAACTCCTAACGGTGAACATGGAAGAGGATTACTGCAACCCGCACCTTCGCCCCGACTTTATGGATCAGATCTTTGACGACAGCTCCGAGGACTCCTTCGACGATGTCCTCTATGACGGCTTTCTCGGAGAAGGTAAGCCTACGAAATACACTAACACTAGCGACCCGCCCCGGCTTCGCACGGTTTTATTAAACGTAAAAACCTTCCTCTTGAATCACTCTAACCGCATCAAAATCCGTTGCGTAGATTTAAAGATTTAAGCGTTCAAAGTGACATAATGAATGACATAGAGACAGAGAAAGCGACTTTATTTTATACTATGTAGTGATACTATACGTTTTACAATCTAAGATCCTACTAATATTATAAACGCAAAAGCTTGTAAGTATGGATGGATGGATGTTTGTTACTCTTTCACGCAAAAACTACTGAACGGATATAGATGAAATTTGGCACAGAGATAGATTATAGCCTGGAATAAGCAATAGGCTATATTTTACCCCGGAATTCTCACGGGAACGGGATTTACGCGGGTGAAACCGCGAGGCGCTGCTAGTAATAAATAATGCTTGACAATCCACATAGCATCCTAGCCCGGAGTCAGCAAACATTTCAGACAGAAGAGCCAAAAGCTAAAATTTTGAAATTTCCTGTATTTGAAGAGCTACAATTTGTTATTTTAATAATAAAGTACATGTATTTGATTAGTATCAGTCAAACTTTATTAAATTAAAGTTTCTAATATTTTACCACTCTGCATGACATGGTGCTTACTCATCAATTGCTCTTTTTTTTAACGGTTTTAGTAATGTAATAATATAATGTAATATATTTATTAGTTTCTGCATATTGAACTAGAGAGCCGTAACTTTACATCGAAAGAGCCGTGCTGGTTGCCGACCTCTGTCCTGGCCCCATGAACATTAACATTTATTTCAGAACTAGCGACCCGCCCCGGCTTCGCACGGGTTTATTATACGTATAAACCTTCCTCTTGAATTACTCTTATCTATTTAAAAAAACCGCATCAAAATCCGTTGTGTAGTTTTGAAGATTTAATCATTCAAAGGGACATAATGATATAGGGACATAGGGACAGAAAAAACCAACTTTGATTTATACTATGTAGTGTTTGATTCAGTCTAACGAAAAAAGTAAATTTATAGAAAGAATGAACATTATAAAAAAGATAAGGGCTCAAAATTCAATTATCTATAAATTATCTTTATAGTTTTTCGTAGTAGGAAATCATGTCCAAAAAGTTAGTTGTTTCCTTTTTTTTTAATTAGCACCTTTTTTCCAGTTTCAGATGATGATGATGATCTGTTTATGGACGACGAAGACGACTTCGACGCATACGATGGCCTTGTGTTCGGTCTCCACCGCGACATAATTCTGCTGTGACGCGGTCGCCATCTCCAGGCGTGGACCATAAACGCAAACGCCTCCTTTTCATCTTGTCCCAAACAAACCTCCTTTACAACGACAACAAAAGAGTTAAAACTGTTGGTCCTTTTTCGTCATTGATGAATCATCAAGAGGTTAAACTTTGTTCTTGTTGCTGAACAAAAGCAAAGCTAACTTAGTTTATCATAGCTTTTATAGCTGACTCACCTCATGAATAGCTTAGTTTGTAGTCCACCCATAATATAAAAAACTGTTTCGGATCAAAACTAAGTTAGCTTAGCTTTATGTTAGGAGCCGCATTATTTGTAATAATTGTAGTCTATTCTCACACGAGGTGATCAGCGTTGCCAAGAAAAGGTAAAGTTATAAAGTTGGATTGCTGAATTAATAAATAGTGTTTAAAATCTTGCGCCGTGGACACCGGTCTCGAGTATTGGGTACGAATTTTTTTCGACGTCGTGTGAGAACAGCCGATTCTTTATTAGCCAACCAGACCCGACACGGATACCTAAGAAGCAGCTATTAGTAAATTTGTATATTATATCAGTGGATGCTTAATTCTATGAAACAGAAAATATAATTTCATAGAATTCTGTGTCCACTGCCGTGTGGGGTAGAATTTCTAATTAAAGATGGCCCAATGTTCAAAAAGGTATAGACAAAACAACAGTTAATTTTAGAAGTTTATTTTATTTTGTTGCAAAACAGTACTACACTATTTCTCGTATATTTTTCGTTTTCCATATTGCATGCTTTTAGATAAGTTTTTGAATGTAAATGATTGGTTTTGTACACAGGAGAATGAAATACCTAATTTTCTTAGCATTATTTTTATTCAATGATCTCTGTTATATCATTGCTTTCGTTAATACATTTTTTCAATAGTATATTCGTAACTTGAATAAACTAGGTACTTATTAGCTGTGATGGTTATTTATTTAAATGATTTTGATTGTCTACTTTATCCAATTAAAAAGTAAGTTTTTATTATCATGTACAAATTGAGCCACTTATTATGCAAGTCTGAGTATAATGTGATAAACAAATTATTCATTTGTATTAGAATCCAAGTTAAGTTCCTTTACAGAAGTTTGTTTTAGAATTGGTTGATTTGTTTTTATTGATATAAACACATACTGGTCATGCAGCAGTTTCCAACACTCAAATATGAAAGTATGTCCAAGTATTACACCTGTCTGAACTGTTAATTGTTTTTAAAATAAGCATTTTATTGTTATGTTTTATTATCCTCCAACTGTGACTTTACTGATATGAGTGAAGCAGCCATTTTTAACCTCAATTTAACTCACTCTTTTTGGCTAGTGTTTACCAAAAGATTATCGGGAACGTAGCTTCCCTATTTAACTTTGAAATTAAATGTACTTTTGTCAAAAAGTCAATGAAAATGTATTTGCTTAATCATCTTTTTAGACCTGAGCTCTCCAACAGATGGTTAAATTTTAAAGGGATTTTTATTTTATTTTTGACTCAAGTTTTCATACCTTAAACAAAAAAGCTTCCTAATTGTCCGATTATCTTTTGGTGAACATCCGCCTTATGAACACATGCCATAGTGTAATCAGCGGCAATCTAATAATAGAGTTTGTTGTATTTAATAATAATTAGTAGAATAGGAATTTACTAATTTATGTCTACTCCGTTAACTGCCTCAGAATCAAACTAATTATGCCGTAATGTACCTAACCTCACTGGCTTTCAACATGATAAGTCTTGGTGTTAAAAAATGTTATCAATCAGTGTCTTTAATAATTTTAAAATAGTTATAATGGGTGATATAAAAATGATAACCCTTAAACCTTACCATTTGTATACATTTTACAAAAATAATCTGCAAAACTAACATTTGTACATACATCAGAGTTTTGTCAGTATACATTTTTTTCATTAGTTGTATTTGTATTTAAATTTACTATAAAAAAAAGAAATTGCGCATTAAGCTGCTTCCATTTGTGTTGGTGAGAGATTTAAAACATGGTTGTTAATTCTGTTTCAATTTGTAACTAAAGCTAGCAAGAAAGTATGTAGTTCACAGATCATCATTAACCCTCTATGAAGTAGCTTTATTCCTAGTTGAACATGGTAAAAAAACTGAATCAAACTAATGTTCAATAGTAAATTTTTGTTATCATCTGTTGATATTTTTTAAACTTGAGTTATTTTAGCCGTTTCAATTTGTTAACTGCATATGTCACTAAACTCAACTATCCAAGTTCAGATAATATTCTCTTGAGATAACTAGTACAGTGGATTTTGGTTTGGAATACTTTTTGTGGTATTTTTATTCTCATTTTACACTCATATCTTGAATCAGTGCCTGCTTTTACTAGAGAATGCTTTTATTTCAATCACATTGTACATAATAATGATTTACTTTAATATACATACTTTCATTTTTTAACTTTTTGATGCTAGCATGTAGTAGCTTTTTACTTTAGGTCCCATCTGAGAAGGTGTTTTTGTTGGTGATTAGACTCACAATAAAACTTGATTTGTGATTTTAAGGTTTTTTGTTTTATGTGCAGCTATTTCAACTAGAGTTTGCCAAAATAAAAGCACAAATTATTTTTAAACTTAATTCTGCTATTCTCTTTATTGATTGCTCCCAAAATGAATGGATAAACTTATTTATTTCAAACAATGTTATTATAGGCAGATTATATTCTTATGTTTCCAATACCTACAGTCTATGTGGGCTTCCTTTGTTGTGATTATTTTATACTTTATCGTTGCATTTTCACACAAGATGATTAGTGATCCCTTAGTTTTTTTACAAAAATTGTTTTAGCATTATTGGTAAGAAATAAAACATGAACATTTTCTTCAGAGCTTGTTTTAATCACATTTTATTATTGCAAAAGTTTGGATGGATGAATGTTTTGTTACTTTGCACACCAAAACTAATAAATGGATGGAGCTGACACTTTGAATAGACATAGTTATAGGTCTGGAATCATACATTGGCTACTTTTCATTAATATTCACGAGGTCAAAGCCAGCCGCTAGAAACAAAATATTCTTCTAACTCTTTTGTCATAATAATACGATATTTGCAAGATGTTATTTAAAATGTATATTCATTTACATCTAGTTGTATTTGATTACAGCTGAAAATGTTCTAAATTCTAAACACATTATCTAACAAAAAAGTTAGTTATTGAAGTTAACATCATAATCAGCAGTTTTCTTGTATAAATTCCACCATTTGCCCATAAACCCAACATCAATCACTCTGGAGGGGTAGCTCATGAATGAGGGTTTCATATAAGAGCACTGAGATTTGTACAAATCACAAGTCTCACTCATGTCTGAATGATACACAATAGATAGCAGTCCTAAATTTCTGTAGTGTAAAACTCCTTGGTTGTAAGATGTTTCAACAAATCTTAGGTGTTCAATAGATTTTTTATTAAGACATTCCTCAGTTATCAAAGCAACATCATTTTCTAATTTCTTAACTTCATTTCTATAGTCCAATTCGGTAGGGTTATTCTTGGCTAAGGCATAGCAGACTGCGATGCCTGCAGTCCATTTCAATGCTTTAAAAGGTTCTTCTTGGATATCACTCCTTAGATCTTGAACCATTTGGCGATAGTCTATAAATAAGTTCTTCCAATAATTAGCCCATTTTTCTAAAATAGTTCCTTTGAACTTATTCGTGAAGCGAATTTCAACCTTTTTCAGGGCAAGAGTAGATGGAACTTTCTTCAGAGTTTGCATCATTGTGATTCTATTTCATTTAATTCCTAACCACTTGTCACGTTGTCACTGTGCATAGATTTTCAACATGGATTATTTAAAATTTAATCAGTGTTTTTATCGTTTTTATTCTCTACCATCTAACTTTGTTGTACTTAAGAATAAATAAATGGAAATTATTGGAATGGACTTTAGAAATGTCTTCAACTTCTTTTAGGTTGGGATTACACGTCAGATTTTGCTTCCGAAATATTGTGTCTGTCAAGTTAGCATAGCAGTCCATGGCCCCACCATGGAATTTTTCTCATAGGCGCTCCACATTCACGCGAGAACTTCGTGAGAACGCGTGAAACAGGCGAGAAGCGTGAATGTGGAAGCGATTCGCGTATTCGTCTCACGTTCTCGCCTTGTTCTCGCGCTGTTCTCCACTTTTTGTCGGTTTTTTGGCGCGAGACAAAGGAGCGCGAGAACGTGAGAACAGGCGAGAACGTGTATTGACTCCACACTCGCATGTTTCTTAGTAGCGCGGGTCATCGTCATTGAGCGCGAGAACTGTAGCGAGAAGTATTTGAGAAGTTTGTGAGAATGTGTACCCGAAGAAGTTCGCGCTACAGTTCTCGCGAAGATTCTCCGGAGATTCTTGTGTGAACGTCTCGTGTGAATGTGGAGCGCCCTTCATATCGTTCTTCTTCCATTCAGGCATCTATTCATGCTACATTAGTTAGTACCAGTAATGTTACAGAAAATTTAAATAGAATTTGTATCCTCATTATTCTTTATGATAAGTTTAAAAAAATATCTTTAGGCTCGCCGTCACCGGAGCCCTACAATATTGAGAGTAAATTTTAATGTCAACTAGTGGTACAATACATACAATCGAAGTCCAGGCCTGGCTCTTCTTTGATCGAGTCCCAATCGCTTGCCGTCATGTATAGTATACACCAGCTACTTCACCCTTCTCCTTGTTACGCCCCTCTGTCCTCCAGGCGCGTGTTAACAGGGTTGCTACAGCACGGCACTATAGGTACCGCCGCTGCTGCCGGCACGGCGGCGGCCGGCAGTACAGGCGCGCGCGCGCCGTCGCGCGTCGTCGCGTGGCGAGGCGAACGAGAAAATGTCAACGACCGATGTTCATGTTCTTTTATTTAGGAACCTACCTAATAAAATAGGTAATTAATAATAATAAATAATTCTGGACAGTCCACACAGCATCATCTAGCCCCAAGCTAAGCAGAGCTTGTGTTATGGGTACTGGATGACTGATATACTTGAAGCCTGAGGTGATTCTTCTCCAGCATCAGACATGGGTAATCGTTGTGGGCGTTCAGTCACAAAACACTATGATGTTTTCACAAAGAGTTATAATCTCAAAGAACACAGTAAATCACACAAATTACAAGGAATATATGTAAACACACAAATAACTTCTCAAACATGCAAAATCACAATAACAGGGTAATTGTCCGAGCACATAACGATAAAGAGAGTTCCGATTATTTAGATTCAAAGTGATCCGTCGGGTTGTGACCGGTGCGGCGGCGACCCGCGAGCCATCTTCTTTTTTTCGAAAACCCTCGCAAGCCCATCGTCGCCACCAGCGCCACCTGACGTTTCACTGGAGCGTTACTGTCACTCCGAATTTGACGTATGCGCCGTCACGGCCGGACTGACATAAGACCGTCCTCGGTCTTAGCATGGTTTGTACATCCTGAAACAAACGTCTCACTTACGACGCTGTCCGCTCGATCATCCTGACAATTGCTTATGGCAAACACAGTTACCAGAACACACGTTATTACAAGACACAAATGGTTTTCTTATTAACCCGATCTGGCCTACATAGCCCCATAGTATATGAATAACACAACAATCTCAATATTATGATGTACGTACAAGGACCAAGTTAATGCCTGCTAATTGTCATGTTATGCTCAACGTCATGGAAACTCAACTGGACCACCTGACCTCATTGACACCATAACATAGTCCAGACAAAAAAAAATGAAACCCAATAACAATACAATTCCGCCAAAAGACCACACAACACAATATTCTGCTAGGGACCACCATTTAGACGTCTGAAACTACATCTATTCACCAATTAGAGAAACAACGTGTAGCTGGGCCCACAGAATGCCCGGAGAACTAATTGAGACAACTTACTCGAAATTCACACACAACGTTCAGCCAGACTGCACCGTCAGTCAGGAGAACCAATATTGAGACACCGTACTCAATATGCCCACACTTCGTCCAGCCAAACGGCACAGTTAACGTCTGGAGGACTAATCTTGGGTGTCAGAACCCAAGATGCACACACCTTGTTCAGCCGGGCGGCACACTCTACGCCTGGAGAACTAATATTGAGACACTGTACTCAATATGCCCACACCTTGTTCAGCCAGACGGCACAGGTTACGTCTGGAGAACTAATCTTGAGACACTGTACTCAAGATGCACACTAAAGCAATGACACAAAGCTATACCTTACTTCAAAACACTATCACAAGAAATGATTTTCGAAGCAATAGACAAAAACCCAAAAACGAAAACAAGTAACGTGACATACCTACGACTGAGAGTTATCCTGTTCATCGTATAAATCCACTTCATACTGTATGTCCCAAGAGTCAGTAGAGTTAGGTTCTGAGCACACGGTCAAGGTGTCTATGTCATTTCCAGGTAAAGTGTTACTAACCCAATCATGAGTTTCTAGGCCCGCAACTTCCGGCGCCGTCTCGGCCTCCTCTTCATTCAACAGACTTGTCGTTACATCCAGCAACCCTTCGTGTCCCTGAGGTACTGATCGTAGGTTCTCATGAGCGTATTTGTAAATGCGATGGGAATTGCTTAGACTTTTTAATTCGTATCTATCATTTTCTAGTACTGCTGTTATAACAAAAGGGCCCTTAAATTTTTTGTCCAGTTTAGTTTGGCTTCGTTCACTATTTTTAATGAAAACAAAATCACCTTTAGAGAATGGTTTAACTTTTGCACGACCACGATTGAATCGTTCTATCTCCGATTTAGCCGCCTTTTGAATATTGTCTGAAGCGTCTTGTCTTATTGTGTCAAGGTCCAAACGATCTTGTTGATCATAATGCCCAGAGTTTATCACAGACATTCCTAACGATTGTGAGCGAATGCCAAGCATAAGTTCAGTCGGAGAGTATTTTGTAACTGATGATTTGGTACTATTGAGAGCTAGTTGTATGTTACCCAATTCATCGCGCCACGTTTTATTAGGATCATTTTCAACAATGGTGAGCAAGCTTTTAAGGGTCCGCATAACCCTCTCAACTTGCCCATTAGCTCTACTCGATCCAGTCGCTATGAAGTGAAGTTGGATATTATGCTCAGCACAGAATTTCTTGAAATCCAGGCTAATATAACAACGACCTTGATCAGCTATGATTCGTTTAGGCGCACCAAAGAGACATACTGCCTTTTGTAGAGCTTGTACCGCGCTCTTGGCATCAAGAGAGCATGTATGCTCTAACAAAACGTATTTAGTAAAAGCGTCAATTATCACTGAGCAATATTCCTTTTGGTCGCTTTTTCCGCTGAGTTTTCCAGTGAAATCAATGTGTATGGTGTGCCATGGCACAGATACTTTTGGAATCGGTTGTAGTTGAATAGGCTGAGCTCCCGATATACCTTTCGAAGCTTTACAGATTATGCACGAGTCTATAAACCTACGTACGCATTTTGACATGTTGGGGAACCAGTATTGTTCGTAAAGTTTATCTAACGTCTTATCGCTACCTAAATGTTGAATCTCATTATGAATGTGATTAATTAGACTCCAAATCAGTGATCGTGGAACTACTGGCAACCAGGAGACAGATTTGTTTCGAGCTACTTTTCTATACAGAATCCCGTCTCTAACGTCATATGTCTGGGCTACTGATTCAGGGAACTCGAGATTATCGTGTTTCGTAATGAGATCTTGTATCTCATTATCACGCTTTTGTTCAACAGAAAGCCACCCTTGATGAAGTTCAGTATACTGAACTACCTTCTTTGGAGATTTAACAACGGTGCTCTGGATATCGACATTTGGAAGGGGATTTCGGGAGAGAAAATCCGCATGCTCCATTTTTCGCCCTTCGCGATACTCAATATCAAAGTCATATGCCTGCAAGAAGGCCCACCAACGGTGTACTCGAGGGGTGAGGTCTTTCTTTGATTTTGAAGCCTTGAGCGAGTTGCAATCTGTGAAAACTACAAAACGCCGACCATATAGGTAGTGACGAAAATGTTCCACCGCTCGTACCACCGCCAGCGTTTCAAGTTCGTACGAGTGGTAACGAGACTCGACTTCCGATGTTTTTCGGCTAAAGTACGCAATTACATGGGGTAAATTGCATTTTTTTTGTATGAGAATCGCACCATAACCATCAGAACTCGCATCAGTGTGCAGTTCTACACCTAGTTCTGGGTCAAAGATCATTAATACTGGTTCAGATGTTAAAATACGAACTATTTCATTACGAATTTTTTCGTGTTGTGGGGTCCACTTTATGGGTCCTCTGAGACTTGTTAAGGGGTACAATGGACCTACTACCTTGGTGAAGTTAGGAATGAATTTACGAAAATAAGAAGCCAGACCAAGAAATTGACGAACTTGTGTTGCTGTTTTTGGTTGCGGAGAGTCTACAAGCGCTTGTATTTTTCGAGCGTTAGGTCTAACTTCGCCAGATTGCAGTGAATATCCTAAATAATCTATTTTCTGTTTCATGAATTTGCATTTCTTAAGATTGAACGAGAATCCAGCTTCCGCCAATGCTCCAAGTACTTTATCTAAGCGCTCCAATCCTATAGCTACGTCAGAAGAGTAACACAGCACGTCATCCATATAAATCAAGGGCTTAACCTCAAGGTCATTTAGTGCCTTATTTATGCACCTCTGATAAACAGAGGGGGCATTGCGCAACCCAAAAGGCATAGCGAGCCATTCATATTGGGACTCAGAAGTTACAAATGCTGTCTTCTCAATAGAGTCAGGGTGTATAGAAATTTGGTGGAATCCAGAAACCATGTCCAATGATGAAAAATAATTGGCACCTGTGAGCTGGTCAATTTGTTCATCAATGCGCGGTAAAGGATAATGTTCAGGTTGGGTATTAGAATTTAATTCTCTATAGTCAACACACAATCTATCAGAGTTATCCTTTTTCTTAACCAATAGTATAGGACTAGCAAAAGCTGAAGAGCTTTCCCGAATAACCCCAGCATCTAGCAACTGCTGTATCTTTTCCTTGACTATCAGCTTCTCTGCTGGCGCTAGTCGGTATGGACACCTTTGCACAGTTTTATGTGGGTCAATCAAATTTATTTTACACTGCCCGGTTGTAACCCGTCGCTTAGGAACACCCTCAATAAAATAACTAGAATATTTTTTTTAATAAAGTCACTAATAATTTCCTGTCCTCGCCCTGTAAATCAGTATCAATATTTTCTAAATCTTTAATTATGTCAAATTGTTCTTGTTTTATTTCTGTCACTCCAGTACTTAAATCATTGTGATTGAATCCTGAAAATTCGGTCAGTAAGATATCCTGACTATCCCCACTCCCTGAATCTTTTTCCTTAATTTTGGCCAAATGTAAATCTTCACTCTTTGTCTCACAAAAGTTGGATTGTTCTTTAATGTAAAACACTAAGTTTTCATTATCAATTTTGACACCTACCCCGAGATCAAAAATTTCACGACCAATTATAACCGGATCAGATATATGATTATCTGGAACCACATGTAGCAATAAATTTACAGATATTGTGCCAATTGTTACACCGCTTTCAATTTGTGTTGAACATTGTAAATCATCACCGCCAATACCACGGAGGTACACAAGGTTCCTACGCACAGTACCAAGAAATTTTTTGCAGACACTTTCTTTTACAAGGGAACAAGATGATCCACTGTCAAATAAAAAGGGGACCGACTCACCGGATGTTGTCTGTAAGGTTCCTCTAGAGGAGTGGTGCTCACATTGTTGAACCTCCTTGACCATAGCTCCACCAACTTTCCTTCGTTCGGGACAAGCAGTTGCAATATGCCCCGGCTGATGGCATATGAAGCAGATCACTTTTTTTTTGTCTATATTGAGTGATGAGCCAGCTGATCTATTTTCCTGGGTTGTGGTATCAAATGCTTCACGCTTGATTTTTTTGCATTCACTTATACGGTGCCCTATAAGTCCACAGTAATGGCATCTGCCAGAAAATGACATGCGAGCTCGTTTGGTTTCAGGTTCATAATTCTCCTTCTCAATAGAATGTCGCTTGGGTGCAATGCCACTCATAATGCGGAATAACTGAGCTCTTGTTGTTACTTTAGTAGCCCCTATTTCTCGACGGATTGAGTTATCTTTCTGGGATAGCACAGAGATCACAAATCCTGTTATCACTTCTTCAGACATCACAGTATAGGGTATTTGTTCAACAAGGTGCCACAAACGGATAGCAGATTCTGAGGCTGTTTCTTTCCCGCCTATTTGGAATCTCAAAATATCATCAAAATAATCTTGAACAAGCTTCGGTTGAGAAAACTTGGCTATCAAAGTCTGCTTGACCAAAGCCCATGTAAAGTTGCTAACATTAATCTTAGATAGGCATGTAGCTGCTCGACCTTTCAGTGCACTTGTCAAAGCCATGAGTAAATCAATTCCTTCAAGATTTTTACTGTTCACAATCATTTCTGTAATATTGCACCACCCTAAAACATCCGCATCTGGGTCGTCTGGGTTGAATTGTAGAAGATTACACGAATTACTCACTGCCGGTGCTTGTTTCATAGCTAATAATCGTGTAAGTAAGGTCTCCATGTCTATGACATTGGTCTCATCCAATTCATTTCTTTCCAATGACTTTGGGTCACTATCCCCCACTTCTGATGAAGCCTGAGGTGATTCTTCTCCAGCATCAGACATGGGTAATCGTTGTGGGCGTTCAGTCACAAAACACTATGATGTTTTCACAAAGAGTTATAATCTCAAAGAACACAGTAAATCACACAAATTACAAGGAATATAAGTAAACACACAAATAACTTCTCAAACATGCAAAATCACAATAACAGGGTAATTGTCCGAGCAAATAACGATAAAGAGAGTTCCGATTATTTAGATTCAAAGTGATCCGTCGGGTTGTGACCGGTGCGGCGGCGACCCGCGAGCCATCTTCTTTTTTTCGAAAACCCTCGCAAGCCCATCGTCGCCACCAGCGCCACCTGACGTTTCACTGGAGCGTTACTGTCACTCCGAATTTGACGTATGCGCCGTCATACTTAATTAATACAATATATTACATAGACAGATTTTTTTTTTAATATATATAGAAAACACCCAGACCAACGGACAAATTTCTGCAGATCGTACACAAATTTGTTCCGAGGCGAGAATCGAACCCACAACCTACTGCGTCGCAGGTGGACTTTCGCCCACCGCGCCACATCGGTCGTAATGAATTAGAGAGGAAACTACGTAAATATAATAATATTTAGAAAATATTATTTACCTACCTTTTATCATCTTTGGGCAATATAGTTAAATAACTTAAAATTATGCCAGCCGAATAAGGAAGTTTCCAAATTTTTTATTTACTTATGTGTTAAAAAATAATATTATACTTGCAATGAAGCCCACTGATTTTTTTTCCAATAAATGACTAAGTTATGAACTTATGATACTTTTCTTCTCGGCGAGCGGCCGCTCAACAACGTCATGACGTCACACTCACACACAACTCCCGTGAGGCGCTCAAGTCGAGTAGTATCGATGCGCGGTCAACTCAGACGGTTATTGCTTTTGGTTAAAAAAGACCGAATGGATATTATCGCTAAAGAATCTGTGCAGGACAACATCTACATAGTTTTAAGATTGCTAGTATTTTTCTGAAGTTCTGATTAAGTATAAGATTAAAGAGTTTAAAATCGTTCGTCATTTTCAGTTATCATCATAGAATTGAGTGTTAGTACTTGTCTCCAACAAAAATAGGCCATAGATTATCAGATAGTTGTTAGAAAACAATATATGTACATATAAATCTACCTACTTTTGTGTAAATAAGGTTTATTTTCTATGCAGTCGAACATTCTAGAGCTTTCGGGAATGTGCAGTAAGCTCTGGAAAGTTCTGGAAAATACGAGATCAAATATAAATACAAAATATCTATTACAGTAAACTTAAATTAATTAAACATAGCTTGGGTTTGGAACCCATAAAGAGATACCTGTGTTAGAGAGTTCCGCTCTTCAGTAGTATATAATACAGTTACAATTATATTGGAAGGGGCGTTTTTGAAAGATTAAAATTAAAACACATAGGTAATTATGCTTTGCAAAAGTTTGCTAACATTTGATTATGTAAAGTGTGTGTTTGTGAAGTGTTTGTATAAGTGTATGTGTGTTTGTGTTTGTATAAGTGTATGTGTGTGTTTGTGTTTTGTGCATGTGAGTGTTTTGAGTTATGTGCATGTGTGAGTTGAGTTGGTGTATATGTATGTGACGGAAATCATTCGAGAACATTCTAGTAACTTCTAGAAGCTTATAGAACAATCTCTAAGTCTGTAGATCATTCTCGAAATCCATAGAATAATCCAGTTTCTTATAAAAAGTAATACCTAACCTACCCAAAGGTCTAGCTAGTGTGGAAGTAGCACAGAGTTGTAATACCTCCTCTATAAGCCTCAATAATCCTCTTCATTGGTCCTCTATAATCCCAACATGATGATGATGTAAATATGTAACTTTGGGTACAATAAATATGCTTTTGTAGTTCCGATCACTACTTATTAATGTCCAAGAGTTTCAAGTATATTATATCAAGGTTCTCGATCGAATTGAAAGGAAAGAAAGAGACAATGGGAATGACAGAGTTAGATTTAGCTTCCGGAAAACAGTGGAAACATAAGACAAGGACATCTGATGGTGTAGGTTGAATGAAAGTGACAGATTTATTTCTCTAGGTCGAGTTTTCTAGTAAGATTTGTATTGTTATGAGCAGTCCTGGATTTGTAAATAGGCCGTATAGGCCGCGGCCTAGGGGCTAGGCGTATAGTATCTATTGGAGATATAAAAGGCCGAATATGTCCGACAATTATTCATTCAATGTTTGGAATGGATAAAGTAAACATTATCATCGTCTTCGTTTAGTCTTTCGAAACGAACAAGTGGATAAAAAAAATTGTGAACTAATAGAAATATCAATTCAGTATTGCAGTAGGTATGGAAATATAATAGCTGTTCTCGCAGAACAGTCTTCAAATTCTACGATATCTTCACATTTAACGGAATTCTCCAATCAAAAAATAAAATAAAAGCTGCGCCCCGCGGCTTTACCCACGAACCAGAGATTTTTTTCATACAAATTCAAGAAATTTATTGCAGACCTCCTAGGAATTAACGAGTAAAAATAAAAAATACATGTTTAATTATTCACTCTATAGATTAGTTATACCGAGTTTTGAGTAAATCGAACCAAGGAATAATTATTTTCCATACAAACTATACCACCCCATTTCACGCCTTCAGATTATTTTATTTTTCTAAATTTTACTATCCTTTATGTTATTCTAGGTCCCAATCTATTTACATACCAAATATCATCTAAATAACTTAAGGAGGGGAGATTACCTTTAAGATATTATAAGGTTACCTAATACTTTACATAGACAATCACACTAACACCGTTCCATGTACCTACTTAATGTGAGGAACAAACGACGAAACAGCCGAAAATGCGAAAAACCTGTACCGTCGACGTGCCGGGAGTTGTGACGTCACAGTTAAATAATGCCTCACGCGTATTTCAAAATTCGTTTGGGATTCAGTAAAAGTTGAATAACTTTGTCATTTTCCAAGTTATGAAAATAATTCTGTCACCATATATTATTATATTGTAATTTAGATGCCATACAATTTATATAAGTACTTTTTTTTTGTTAAATTAGAATTTCCTTATTCCAGAACCGGAGCCATTTAAAAGAAGTTGAATTTATAAATTTTGGCTGACAGATAAAATATCTTTGATGACAGTTTTTTGTACGTTTTGTTTGAATTTTAGCATCGACGATATTTTTTTATTTAATTCATCTAGCCCCTGCCGCTGCACCGAACCACGAAATAAAAAGCAAATAGATAACCTACTCATATAAAACTTGAATATTATTTTTATCGTCTTCGCTGTTCCTGTAATAAAAACTATGGAAACGAAAACTTCTCCAATCGTCGCCGCAGCTGCTGGAAAATCTCTAAAGTATTTGGGTCGCATGGGGAGAGGTATCCCGGAAGTTACTAAAACTTACACTAAGAAGTGCTCATGTAGAAGAGATAAAACTATTGTGTTCTGCCGAGCATGCGGTTATTATTGCAATGGACGGATTCGTCTGGTTTGCGATATACATCCTAGAGTAAGCAGTTTTACATACCTACCTAATTAGATAATTATCTACTTACCCTCTTTTTATTATTATCCTAAATGCGCTGATTTTTTATTATTTACTTATAATGCCTTCCTAAAATTACTTTAATAAGAGATGTGTCTTCTAGCATTCTGTTTGGCCATAAGTTTTATTTTCCTACCCTAAATATAAAATTTTAAATTTTCTTTCCAAGAACTGATTGTTCTAGGTACTTACATAATTCCTAAGTTTAGTCAATCGGGTAATATTTTCTGACCAGTATTACCTATGGCAATTATCTGAATTCAAATAAGCATATTTTTTTTACTTTCAGGTAACATTTCTCTTGGACATAGCAGAGTGTCCACGATGCCACTCTGGAACATTTTTAGATGAATATGGTTCCAGTCTTTAAGAGCTATGAATTTTAACATTTATCCTTTTAAAACTTGAGCTGTAAACATTAGTTTGTGCATATGTTCCACTTCTGTTGATTTTTTGTGATTTGAAATTTTATGGTAAGTTATTTGATAACTTGAAGTTGCAATACAATCTTCTATTTTAAGCCTTATATTGACTAATGTGGCTTATTCAAGGGTATTATTTAAAAAAATAATAGAGTATAACTTAAGTGTGCCATATTTATGTTCCTATAGATGTTGTAATATCATTCACTATTTTATCATTTAAAATATAAATTTTGAATGATAAATAGTTTTTAGGTAAAAGGTATTGAATGCCACTATTTTTTTTCTTTGTTTTCTAAATAAATAAGTTTTTATTAGTTCTGGGTGGTGGTTTCAACCTGTTGTTAGTTCCTCTGCACTGAGTGTATGTAGGTAACTGTTTCAATTTTAATAGTAATCTGTTATAGAAACACACCACTCCTAATACCTAACTAGCTTAGATCTTCTTTAGGTAGTTTTTTGTGTAAAAACTATTAAAGGTGGTGCGATTGCTTCATGCAGAGCAAGTCAGTATTATAAAACTAATAGTTTTTAATGTTTGAACTAAGACTGATTTTAGTGTTATTGAAGTAATTAATGCTTAATTAGTTGTTATTATGTCAGGTAGACAAAGGTGTTATCTGTGTGTATCACATGTATGAAACAGTTAAGTTTCATGTGGAAATCTGTTTTCAATGTTTCAACTAAGACTAATTTTAGTATTATTATAAATAATAATGCTGTATTAGTTTCTAATAAAAGTTTGATTTTATTAGTATGTGTTTCATTTAATAACAAGTTGCAACAACTTGCCAGCCACCACTGACCACTTGTATATGGTGAATAGATAAAGCACGCCTAGGTACTTAAAATTCAGGAAAAAGAAATCTAATCCAAATTAAGTAAAAAACTCAGAATATTTTTTTGATATTATACATAGTTTATATTTTTTTAGATGATATCTATTTAAATGATGTGAAGTCATATGGATAAAATTTTCTATTTCGAGAATACAACTGGCTACAACTAGAAATTCATTATAAATACATTCTATACCTAGAAATTACAACAACTTATATATAGTTATTTGCTAAATGGAGAACCAGCTTGGTACATCAGACCTATCTTTATTTTGTTGAATGTACTTTTTGAATGTATTCTTGGCATCATCTAAAGATTTGAGATGTTCTTCTTCTTCATCTTTTTTAGCAGAAAACAGGTCTGGGTATTCAAATTTTTGGTCTTTTGGCTAAAACAAACAATTCATTTTTATTCAGAGGTCTAGAAAAATTGCACTGAACTAGTAAAAATGATGAGTAGTGCAATCTATACTATTATTGTACAGTGAATGTTGAACAATGATATAAAGCTTATTATGGCCAACTACACATCTAGTTGGCCTAACATCCTATGTTATTGTTATTATCTTTATGAGTTTAAATATTGACATGATAAATAATTTTTCATTAATAGAACAGTTGTGAATTATCAGCAAAGGTAAGTACCTATGCCTGTTATCTGTTGATGCCTAATTGAATCTTAGTAAAATTTTGCAAGGAGATTAATATTAGGGGAAGGACAAAAGCTACAGACTTATTGCCCTGAAAAGCTTAAGCAAAGCAATAGCTAGTGTAAAATAGTAATTACCAGGGTCACAAATGCGTATTTGATATCATCATCCTTAGTAATGTAGCCTTTTCCAACATCCTTTTTGAATTTTCCCAGAGCAATCATTGTTCTGACGTCTACCACGGGAACTTTGTATATTTTTTCCAAATAGTTTCTAATATCATGCTTCGTCATTTCCATGGAGCATTGAAAATTCACAATATTAGGAAGCTGGCTGCGGGTTGGCCGGACTAGTTTCATCCAGAAATTGGGCAGAAATACTCTGAGCTGAGGATTTCCTCTTTGGTAAATAGGGTACCTAGATTTACAAAAATAAACAGAATCAATAATAAGGAACTGCAAGGAATAAATGATAGTAGAGTAGGTATACGACTAATTTTTGACTTTACCATCGAGTCGACATTTTATACGAGAACAAATATGTTTTTTCGGCAAATTTTTGGGTAAAAACAGTCAAGAAAGAACTTTTGTTCACAACATAACCTACAATTTTGACAATACTGGAGTTGCCAGAGTGACCATGACAAAATCAACAGCTGTTAATTACGAGTTATTTTTTGGAATCTTAAATTACATATTTGCTACAAAAGTTATTGTAAGTACTGTTTTTATTTGTAATTTACTTGTATCAAATCCATGTGTTTGTTATATATTATTTTTTACTGTCTGTAAGTTACAGTCAATTCGGCTAACTTTGGCCCACATTTAGAAAAAATCTGATGAACTAATGTTTAAAATAATACGTTAGACCCATGAAAATACTTTTTTGCGTGGCTTTGGGTGGCCTTCTTTAAAAAAATACAATTATTTGCTGATCGTTTCTTGGAAAATAGTTCTGAAAAATCAATTTAACCTGCGGGCTAAAGTTACATTGTGAGTTGGGCTTAGATTGGCCCGGGTACCAATTGTAGGCTTTTTTGCTTATTATATGGAGTTTTAAACAGTAGGGCTAACATTGTACTCTCTATTTATTTAGAAAAATATATCTGAGAGCCATAGACAATAAGTTCGTACGTGTATTTTTTTTTTTCGGTATATATGGGTAAATAAAATGTTACCATAGTAGGAATGAGCACAGCCATTTATTAAATCAATTTTTTTGGACAACGATTATGCCAGAAACATACTTGCGTGTCGCAGCGTGTCGGGGCGCGCCAGAAGCATATCGGTTTCATACATTTAGTATGGTTAGGGACATACTTGTATGGCGTGTCGTGGCGCGACACGGTCTATCGTGTCGCAGACTGCTAGCCACCGATTGCGCCAGAGCGGTGGTGGGGGTTATGTCGGGACAGGCAAATGTGTTTCTATACTGGCGCGTGGCTCGTGGCGCGAAAACTTTTTAATTTAGTAATACCTGTTCATTTGCAGCAAAATGAATTTTTGCAACAAAAATGGCGATAATTCTTTTGTGGCAAAGTATTTTACTGTCCACTTTTTGATATGTTACAGATTGTTACTGCGCCTATGATTCTAATTAGGCAAAGTATTCGGCCATTGAATTTTAAGAAAAAAATAAAAAGTAACTATTTATTTTTCCCTCGACAACTTAATAATATATTTATTAGTTAAGATGATACATATTTTTTGTCATTTTTGAAATCGGTTTTCGATAATTTTTAATGGTATTTAGTAGTTGTTTCGTGAGAATAATCCTGAATAAAATATCTATAATCCTAAATGGTTTCTTGTTTTACTTTTTATTAAATTTGCCAGTGTCCGGTCCACAAAGTTTTATAGTCATAGAAGGAGTGTTAATGTTAAACAAAATATGATCGGTAGGTTTGAGTAATGGTCACCAATATGATTTTAAGCATTGGACAACACGTTGACAACACAAACAGGTTCCTGAAATACATTAAGGTGGCGTGAGTCCCAAAACTCACGTTTGTACCAAACGGTAAATGAATTTTAAAGTTTAATAACATCAAAGTTTTTAATTGTTTTTGATAGCAATCAAAAGTTAAGGATACTAGCTAGTGAGTTATGAGAGTCAAAACAAGATTAATCCAATTTGACTGTATAGAAAAACATCGCTAAGTTACCTCTAAATATATTTTTTTACAGAGATACTGCTTATATATACATAATTGTTCGCAAACTTCATGGATATATCTAACTGCCTGTCTATAAAGTTAGAAGTTAACCGGGAGTGCGGGGAGGGGGGATGTGATCTGTATTAATCTGAATATAAGTTTTACAGATTTGGCTACATTTGTGGTCAAAATTCTCTACAGATACAGATAAATCTGTATATATGGCAACACTGGGCCATGATACCTCGTGTCGCGCCACGATAGTGTGCACACTCACCGCCGCGACAGTAAGCATTGCGACACGCTGGGACACGTAAATATGTTTCCGGCCTTAGGAACTTTCGTTTTTAAACTTATAATTATAACAGCTTAAATCTTAAATATTAATAAAAAAAAAACATCGAAATAGTACATACTAATAAAACTTAGTAGTAAAGACGATTTCCTTGCTATGGAATGGGGTGACTAATCACCCCATTCCATAGCTAGGAAATCGTCTTCTATGGTAATATATCCTTTCTTTCTTTGAATATTTGAGTCATTCAGCACTCATATAAGTAGCAGTTAATATGAAATGACACTTACCTTTCCATGTAAAAAAAACACAGCTCAGCAGGTCACTTTTTGGCGCACTCTAAACCTGTTGGAACGTGTACTCTGTTTAACAGAAACACGTACGCTGTCAAATTGACAGATGTCAATGATTTAGCGGGTTAGGTGTGTTTACGAAGATAGTTTCTACAAGCTTGTTTCAAAGCTAGATTCAAACAAACTAAACTGAAGCCAAAAAAAAAATAAAAAAACGTATTTGAGTATACGGGCCAATGTTTCAATGAAGGTTTATGTTACCCTGACTGACTGTAGTTTGAGACGCATGAGATTGCAACTGTCAGCCATCATGGACGAAATTTTTTTTTGACGTTCATAGACAAGACACGTCAAACCACAAAACGTTTTCATTTGTCAAACAAGAAACAAAACAAAGTAGGTAGATCAGTTCAGTTCAGTCAGTCAAATTTCAGAAAGATGGCGGTGGCACTGTCACCAGATCAAGAGTTGGTGAGTAATATTTTTACATTAAAACGCTTTTTAAAAGCCATTTAAGATGTTATAATTGTTAACTGTATGGTCTTTTTGTACCTACAAATAAGAGACCAACGTATTACGTGTCGTATGTGGTTTTCAATGATGGAATTTCAAAGCCGTATCCTGCGTCGTTTACCATGTCATCAATGTTTGTTTTGATTTTCTCCGTCTACAATCGAAGTCTCATTGTAAAGTTTTAGATATTATACGTGTTACTTAAACATTTCTATTATCTTCGTATATACACCATAGAAAAATAAGTACTTTTCTCGGTAACATCCTGTCCATCAATAAGTAGGTACCTAGTTGAATTGTAAAATTGTATGTATCCTTCCCAAGTCATGAGGGAATAGCCAGCCAAGCAATGCCCCTCCTATTTCCGCTCCGCTGAAAGCATTATGTCTGATATTACTTGTAGATTATCACAATAATATGCATTTATTGATAGTTTATAAAAACATATGAACATTAAGTAAAGATTGTTTACATTATCTTATGATTCTAAAGCAACTTTATATTTACAATTTACTTACACTTCAAGATGCCAACAATACCTAAATATTAGCTTTTCATTAGCTGCTAATTTTCTGACCTTAGAATGTTATTGTGAAACATTTAACATTCTGTCAATGTACACATAAACTAGTTAATGAAACGGAATAAATGGAAAAATATAATTTAAAGAACCATAAATTCCATACAATGATGCAAAAGTTATTCTGCCTTTAACCTTTCACTTAAATGCTGTATTGGATCTTATTTGGCAAGGAATTAGATTGTTTGCTGGCTGGAGAAGGACTTAAACAAATTTTTGCTTAAAAAAAGGATTCTTCAAGGTAGTGTATTAATGATGTAAGTTCTATACAATAATTATGTTCAATGCTGTACACTAGAAAAAGAACATTAAATAAGACAACAATTAGGCGGTCTCATTTCTTTGAAGCAATCTCTTCCAAGCCACTTTTGGATAGAAATAATTAAGTGAATTTAAGAACTCAAATTCAAGGGCTGTAGTACCAAAGGCAGAAACAAATAATAAATATATAAATTACAGTTAATAAAACAATTATTATTTTTTATACCTAATATTCTACTTAAATACATAAATAAATAATCAGTAAGTAGCAATATTCAAGGGGATGTTTAGTGTGACAATATTTATAATACTTTTATGAATATCTTCTCTGAATATCTGCTAAAAGAGAAAAAAGACAGAATTATTGTCCAAGGTTATTGTCTGGAGAATAGATTTTTATTTTATTTATTTATAAAACTGGGGTGGCTACTTGGAGAAACTAGTATGCTGTAATCAATTATCATTGATAACAGAAAATTATCATTTTATTTACTTCATTTTACATTCATTACTCATTGTCCCACTTTACGTTAATCATGTTCATATTCCAAGTATGTTTACAAACCAAGAAAAAGCAATAGTGGATCCATTCTTATTAATAAAAAAACAACAAAAAGAAATTGATTAAAATTGTAAAGCAGGCGGATTGTTATCACAGAATAAGTTTAATACCGTAAAGTCCCCTTACTTCGCCTAGTTTTTGACAAAATTTGCGTTCTTGTGCTTTATTTAAACATCTATTTATGGATTAAAAAAAGAAAATGGCACATTTAATTGTTGCCATTCGATTAAGACCATAGACATATAGATTAGGAAGCATTTAAACTACATAAAATAATCCCAAAGCTAGTAGGCGAAGTTCTGGTGTTGTTCCGTAACTTCGCCTACCAGCACAAAGTACGTATACAAGATAGGTAGGTATACACTTTGTTCGGCAAAATTAATGTCGAACTCCTTTGGAAAAAAATGCTATAATCTTATAAGACATAAGGTCCATTTTTGTGTTAATATCTATAGTAGGCGAAGTTAGGCACCGATATCCACCTGTTTCCATACATTGCTTACGGAACAGCTAGGGTTGTCAAAAATGCAATAAATGGGTGTGTTGAATTTTATGATTAGAAAGATAAGTGTGTACCTATGTAGTAGCAAATAAAATTTTATTAAAGGAATTAACAAATGTTAAACATACTTACTAAAAACACCAAAATCAACAATAATGATTAAAAATAGGCAAATCAGTATAGGGACCTATTTTCCATGGTACCTATAGGAAAGTTAATTCTCATATAATTAAAGAATATTTGATAAGACCAAACATATCGATAAATATAAAAAAATTATGCTTAAATATCTGACCTTACTTATTACAAAACGAGAAAAACATTAAACTCCTTTTTGTAAGTCGGGCAAAATTATTTAGTGGCAGCCCTATAGGCAGGCGAAGTTTGGCAACAGCCTGACCAGCATTGACCATTCATCGATACAAATTGAATTTTCTCTTTAAGTAAGTTGTTAATTTACAAGACAATTCGTTTTGATTAAAGAATAATAGTATGTGATTTTATTTTACGAACTCATTTTGACTTACCTGCGGTGGTTTCTCGTAGGGAACCAAAGTTATTCGGATCAAAAAAAAATTTGGCCCTAGTTTGTGCGGGAAAATTGATAATCCCTCGTCAATAACGTGAACTTGGCTACAAATGGTGTGCAAATTGTTACCATGTTGAAAAAATGCTTCGTATTTGGTCGTACTTTCTTATAGGGGTTTCTAATGAAATTCTTAGTTTATGGGAAAAAAATTAAATTAGGCGAAGATAGGTTTCTTAGGCGAAGTTTTGGGACTTTACGGTATTTGATGTTTTTACTGAAAAAGATGAAAAATAACTGAAAATCCACTTCATGTATCATTGCTTCTCACTTCTTCCCCTTTGTCAACTCTTCTGGTATTATCTTACTATTATAATAAATGGGAAAGTAATTCATGTTTTAAACAAACTTAAATCGGCTACTAGGTATAACGCTTGTTCTATGTAAAACCATAAGAATAAATAATAACTGGGTAGAAGGGACTCTTCTTTGATCTAGTCCCAAACGCCGCCATTTATAAACCTGCTTCCCCCTTCACTTCGTTACGCCCCTCTGTCGTCCAGGCGTTTTGCCAGGGTTGCTTCTGCACTGTACCGACGCGCCCCGCCGCCGCCGTCGCGAGGCGAGGCGAGTGAGAAAAGGTCAACGACCGATGTTCACGTTCCTTTGATTAGGTACCTACCTAATTAGTTACATAGGAACCTACAAAAACAATAATATTTAGAAAATATTACATAGGGTATGTATTATCATTATCATTTAGCAATCTAAAAATTTAAATTTGTCTTCGTTTTTGAGTTATTATTACAACCGATCACACCACACTAACTTGACCGTGACGTCATATTATAGAAGTAGGTACCTAACCTACACAAATATTAAAATCCGCGTGCGGCGTCGCTGGCTGTGACAGCCCTACTGCACGTTTAACGTGCAGAATCGCGTGGGCTAATATCGTGACCTTGAGCGCTTTCGGAGCGAAGTTTCCCTTCTACTCTGTTTTTGTCTACTCTTATGGTAAAACATCATTATATTTGCAACTCACCATTCCCGTTTGGTTCAGTATCATCCTAAAACAAATAACTATTTAAATTAAAATCCTCATCAAACATATTTCTCGCGACTTCATCCGCTTAGGAGGTTGCTGGGGTCGATTCCCGCATTTCGACAAATGTTTGTACGATCTGAATATATTTGTTCCGGGGGGTTTTCTATGTATAATAAAAAATGTCTATGTAATGTATTAAGTATCAGTTATTTAACAAGCCATAACAAGCTCTGTCTAGCTTGGGGCTAGGTATGCTGTGTGGTTGTCCCGCATTTTATAAATATACTAGCGATCCGCCCCGGCTTCGCACGGTTATATTATACGTATAAACCTTCAGAAATCAGAAATCTCTTGAATCACTCTATCTATTAAAAAAAACCGCATCAAAATCCGTTGCGTAGTTTTAAAGATTTAAGCATTCAAAGAGACATAGGGATATATGGACAGAGAAAGCGATTTTGTTTTATACTATGTAGTGATTTACTATCCACATTTATTATATTGTAGGATTGTAATTAGCTAGAGCCCGCGACGCCTACTTGGTACCACGTTCGTTAGCCTAACGTGGTACCAGCAGATGTTATGGTATTGTTCAGTAATTTTTGATTACTCCTTAAACCAAAAGACTCGGGTTAGCACTGATAATAAACCAGATACCTACCGCTATAAATACCCTGTATACCACAGTGTGAGTGATACAAACACAAAGTATCACATTTTCCGAAGTTTTACGTTTCGTTTTCTTTGTTAACGTAATTTGAGAGTCTTTACAAACTGCGACAATGTGCCCACGGAGCCATGTCCCGTGACCGGAATCATACAGTTTCGGGGAGTGCCTTTCTTGACCACATTTGTTTATTTTAGAAACAAAGAAAATCGTTTGAGGTTCGCATAGTTTCAATAAAAGGTCAGGTGGCCCTTGTAGCACGGACCTCCTCAGTAGATCAGTAAAGTCCTCCAGAATTATTTACCTAAATAATTCTTCGTCCTTTCCACTTTTATCCATCAGTGATTGATTACCTGGCTAGGTATTATTGCTATGACCTAGCTTGATACCCAGATATCTATCGGGGTTTGGGCTGAGCGTTATCTCCAAAAAATAGCTTGTTCCTTATTAAGATAATGCCTACTGTAAAAAATAGGCAAGTTACATAATGTTATTATAAAAATTATATTTCCAAGAAATTATCATCAAATTGGTTCGCATGAATTTTGTGGCTGGTTTGTCGGTCCATTCGTGGAAAACATATTTTAAATCTTCGTCACAATGAGCAATAACCTCTTATTATGATGAAAGTTTTTCTAAAGCTTACGATAAATAATCCTCACTCAGACAACGCAAGTCGTCACGTCATTTCTCTACAAATTCATGACAATGCGGTACTTGCCAACTTCCCGTAAAGGTAACTGCGAGCTACATTTTTCTTCGAAGTTTCCAGGTCAGGTTTGCTTTCATATTGACCTTATTTTGAATCCTGGAAAGTTATCTTTAACGTCGTCGTCTTCATCTTCGTTTCAAAGCGAGATTCCAATGATATGTATTGTTTCGGAGAATTGTTATTGACATGAATTACATTCAGTCCGTGTGGATACCTAACATACGACGCTGCTAACGTGGTGAATTTAGCACTATATCGAATGGTGCTGAATTTACCTCCTCGCAGTATTATTGACAGGGCTGTGGATTTGATTGTTGTGTAACGTTAGTGCACCGGGGCTCAATTTATCGACCGGTACCTTTGTTGATTGTTGACAGTAGTTTTGTCGTCTCGTGCTGGAGCGATCGTGCGTGCGATCGCTCGCGGTCCCACCCGTTTTGTTGGAACTGCGGCGGCAGTTGGCAGTTATTTGATTACGGATTTCTCCGAAATTAATTCTAGATTCTGTTCTCTATTACGCAAGTGTAATTTAAAAAATCATAAGTACTGTTTGAACCCAGTCTGAGACTATCTTATCTCCTTTGTTATGGTTGATATATATTTTGAATAAGAACAAATCACAATGATATGTTTATCAAAATTCGAAGAAATTAACCGGGGTTTACCATTATCTGCGAAAATTGTTTTGTATGTTCCTTGAGATCCTGAGTTATTGTAGTCAAATGGACCAGGATTTTTTATTTATTTATGCTGAGCTTTGATTCACCTCCGAGGTCGAAGTAGTGCGTGCTCGCTCATACTAATAACTCTGTCGCATGCGGGCGCAGCCGGTGCGGTCTTTCGCCGGAAACACATCCCGGAAGAATTAACTCGCCTGCGCGTTCCCTCAACTTATTTGCATCGACATACATATGCAACTGTCCCTGATCGCAGTTCCACTAGTACTTTAGCTCTCAGCTTTGCTCCTTACCGCTACTTTGCATTTATTAGCGCTCATTAGAAAGTTAGTCTCCGCTTAACAACTTGCTGCTAGTTTGACTCGTTAAAGTTGGGATAAGTTGGGATCGGTTACCCGATACTTTGATAGCGCCAGGGATTATTAACATAAAGTGGATCTGAAATCTGTAGTCCTATAATTTGTCTAGGTTCACATCGTGTGTAATGAACATCTGTGATTGTGATGGTTGCTTCAAATTAAGTGGATTACTAGTTTGTCATTGGTTTACTCTTACTATTTCGTGGTTTTATAGCACCTTTGTGAATTTGGGATTTCAATCTGTGTGCCTCGGGTCAGACTTGATCAACAAACTACGATATATGGTGTGATTATATCGTGAATTTGAGTGCTTTTGAGAATTTAATGGTGCTACAGGAAAACTTGTGTTTGATCGTGAATATGGCGTTCTTTCGGAAATTCCTAAAAATCTTTCGGGTAGGCACTTATCAATACTCCGTATTTGCGTATTTTTCCAAGTGACGTTATTGGGTTTTAACTTTAACCATATATCGTTTTTAATTATATTTTGGTGTTTCAATATTAATATTTTGAAACACCAAAAAATAAAATAAATTGATTTACGTAAGTATACAGTAAGAACAAAGTTTCTTGGCAGTTCTGAACATAGGCTCTGCGAACTTTTGCGCATGCACAGTTGCAAAGAAAACTGTTATTGCCATATAAACAAATATACAATCAGAAAATATCTAATACAGGGAGAAAATACTGATTAATAATAATAATGGCATTAAGCCATTATTATTATTCAGTGTTTGTTTTTTTTAATCTTTAAATTGTATCATATCTCAATATTTATCCTATTACTTTGTTTTATTATTTGAAAAAATGAACAAAAACACAACAAACACTTTTGTACGCAACTGTGGTCAAGACAGAGATAGCGTCACAAACACCAAACCAATGCTGACGTGTGACAGAGACAAAAACCTCGTACCGAGTTTTGCCGATAAAGATCGAAGTTAACAAAAGTCAAGGTAAAAGAGATGTGCAATGTGCGTACTCGTGGGTGTTGTTTAATCGATTATTATTTAAATCGATCGAAATTAAGTGTGATAAAAAATGTTTCCATTCGATTTTATAATGAGGTTTTAAATGTTCTTAAACAGTCGTTACTCAAATAGTATTTAATAGATTTCTAAAATTTAAGTAAATCATGTCTTTTAAAATAGAAAACATAGTTTTACCAAACATTTTTTTTAATCCTTTATAAATAATAATTACTTAATGAGTAAATTCACTTTATTAGTAAATTTAGCTACTTAAATAATCTTCTATACCCTAAAATGAATGAGTTCAAAATGAAACTAATCGATTATGAAATTCGATCGATTATAGGATTGATTGTTTTTCTGTAAGGTGCGTCTCTCGCCTAGACCACCGCCCCGCGCACCCTACTCATGCCACCTTTTGGTTCCTAAAAAGTGTTGCTGCGCAGCCTTCCGCGCGTAGTTCAGAACTGCCAAGAAACTTTGTCCTTACTGTACGTATTTCTTTATCAACTTTGGTGCTCATTAAAACACATAATTATAACGTGTTAGTGTCTAATGAAGCGTAAAAATTGATCAGCTGAGTAAAGGAAAGCGAAACAGGGTCGATAGACTGCCACGCTCACAGACGTCTAATTGTTATGAAATTGTGAATTAATCATATTATCTGCAGTGCTGAGGTTCTGAGAAAGTTGAAAAATCAACCGTTGATTGACTCTACTATTTTTAACTGGTTTTCAATGCTTTCCCCCGCAGCGTGATAGAAATTACCTACCTAATAATTACCGGCTAAATATGACTTGTGTGAGGCGGGGCAGTAGCAGCGACCTCCAACTCAGTCTGTATATACTATTTACTAGCTTCCTTCTGGGTATTTTAACATCATCAATCTATCTGCTAGTGCGGCGATTATGGAAAAACATACCACCGACGAGATCAGTTGAGGGTGGTATGTTCAGTAGTAGAACTATCTGTGCTGATGAGGGTAATATTATCTTTTACAGGCGACAAAAGCGTTCCTAGATGCATTGAGTGAATCCGGCGCTAACTGCGTGTCCCGAGCGACTGCCATAAAGTTCTTGCTCGCTCGCAAGTTCGATGTGTCGCGCGCCCACGCTCTCTGGAGGCAGCATGAAGCCACGCGGCGCCGTGAGGGACTCACCAAGTTCCAGCCGTTTGAAGACCCGCTGAAAAGCGAGCTGGAAACTGGGAAGTTTACTATACTGGTGGGTTTGACTTTATTAGTCCAACATGAACCCAGCAAGGGCACAACAATCTTATCCGTGTCTAGTTATATCAGATTTTGGTTTGGTTTTAAGGCATTTCCAACCAAAATATAATGTTGTATTCAAAACTCGCCGTTGCCCGGCTTTGCGTGGCACGGCTTATGAATGAGGCAAGTCGTATGATCACCTAACCTTCCTGCTATTACCTTTTATTAAACCAGATGAGAATTATAATTTGCATACATGTGTTAAAAAGATCTTAAAATAATAAAAGTCCAAAAAGAACCCAGCAAGTTCACAGAAATCTTATCTGTGTCTAGTTATATAAATATTTAGTTTGGTTTTAAGGCATTCCAACCGTAATGTAATGTTGTTGCCTTATGTGCATGTAATTGCTCCAATACGATATACAAACTGCTCCGACGGCAAAAATAAATATTGATTGATATACCTAAGGGGATCGGTATCTCCCGCTCTCAAAATGCGAGTGGAGAGGTTTATGACCGCTGCGAGGGAAATTGTATTGGCATTCAAAAAACCGGCCAAGTGCGAGTCGGACTAGCGCACGAAGGGTTCCGTACCATTATCTATAAATACGGCAAAACAATCATGTCTGTTGTATGGGATCCCTTAAATATTTATTTTATTCTGTTTTTTAGTATTTGTTGTTATAGCGGCAACAGAAATTTATCTTTTAGTTTGAAAATTTCATTTATCTACCACGGTACATGAGATAAAACTTGTTGAAAGACGGATGTGTCACCAGGGAGTCAAGCGGAGTCTTATCAATCCTGGGTCCCGTTTTACCCTTTGGGTACGGAACCCTAAAAATTGAACCAACTTCACTTTCTGGATCAAAGACCTTATAAACTTACTCAACGTGGATTAGCCAACGTAAGTAGGAAGCAAATGCTCATTGTATCTCCACAATGTATGGGAACTGTGAAAAATAGCGTCACAAAAAGTCTTGTCATTGTAAATATTGAAATGTATTGATACAGTGAACCCAATTCATTGACATTTACAATGTACTAACCATTATTTGCTGCTTGCACGGTACAAAACACACAAAATTTAAAAGAAAACATTAAAAAAAATAATTAATTATTTCTTATTTTCAATTGATTGTTCATTTAATTAAAATAAGAAACATTTTACTTACTAGGTGAGATTGTAGTCAAACGAAGGTCTATTGTTGATAAAAAAAAGTATTTTCTATCTAATGATCTACATAATATATTGATATGTACATAACAAATGATAAATTATAGTTTTACTAAAACGACAACTCCAATTTTTTATTAATATACTTAGTTTATATATTGTAATGTTAAAAGAAATAAAATGTTAACTGACCTACTTGGAACCCTCCTTCCTGCGACCGAAACATTATAAAGTCTGCTTAAATCATGCTGGAGCTACCTAAATTGCGTCTTCCTTTATTATCCATTTTATTTCGCAGCAATTGTCGGTTAACTTGATTTATTTTTTGGTGCCATCATGTAGGGTTGAAAATGTTGCCATGCCAGAATCAACGTTCTTGGTAGGTTGATGAGAGTGTAGTTGGTATGATACACAGGAACTACCACGAGGGCCCGAATTCCACTAAATAAATAAATAAAAAAAAATAAAAAAATAAAAATAAAAAAAGTTTTTATTTCAGACCAAAAGTGTCCATATGCTTCGCTTCACCATTTAAATAGTATCGTGTCAAAATGTCAGTGTTAACTCAATTCACATTACTCTTACTTTACATTATTATTCATTTTCATTATTTTCATTTTCATTATTTCACTATTTCACAAAACTCTTTTTGGTATTCTACAAGCACAAACTTTTTGAGTTTCATTCACAGCTGTGACGATTACCTTTATAACTACCAATTTGACATTCTAATTATGAAAGTCTCTTCAAGAGCAGAAAATTGTAGAATACCAAATGCACAAATGTCATTTTAATCATCTTGATTGAATAGCACTATTGAGACCTTTGTTTTGAAATTAGTGGAATTAGGCTCCTGGACTGATGGGCCATCAGGGAGCTACTGCACTTCCTATGGTTGGTTCCTTTGGTCAGCTCTTACTACAGCCAGGCTGAGTTGAGGGGTCAATTAATAAATAAATAAATAATCAATAATCCTGAACAATCATCCGAAGTGGCGCGGTGGGCGAAGGCCTGCAACGCGAGAGGTTGCGGGCTCGATTGCCGCCTCGGGACAAATGTTAGTACGGTCTGCAAATACTTGTTTCGGGGTTCTGGGTGTTTTCTACGTATTATAAAAAAATATCTATGTAATTTAATGTATTAAATACCAGCGTCCCGCCCCGGTTTCGCACGGTTTTATTATACGTATAAACTTACCTCATATAAACTTAACTTGAATCACTCTATCTATTAAAAAAACCGCGTCAAAATCTGTTGCCTAGTTTTAAAGATTTAAGCAGTCTAAGGGACATACGGAAATAGGGACAGAAAAAGCGACTTTGTTTTATACTATGTAGTGATATCAAACAAATATTTAGTACCCATAACACAAGCTCTGCTAGCTTCGGGTAGATGATGCTGTGCTGGATATTTGCAGATCGTACTAACATGTATTCCGGCGGGAAAAGAACTTCGCCCGCCTTGTCACTTCGGTTCTCTATAATTTTGCCGCGAGTCTGTTATGATGATGATGATGATTGATAAAATTTTTTGATCGAAAATAGAAAAGAGTCCAAAGCGAATTACTGTAACCTCGCCACACAGGTTCTACGGAGACCTAGTGCGAGGGACAGAGCTCTGCTTAGGTATGGACGTATGTAATAAAAGTAGGGGAAAAAATTACTTAGTAACAAATATATATATAGTATATAATATATATAGTATAAAACAAAGTCGCTTTTTCTGTCCCTATTTCCCTTTGACTGCTTAAATGTTTAAAACTACGCAACGGATTTTGATGCGGTTTTTTTTAATAGATAGAGTGATTCAAGAGGAGGGTTTATACGTATAATAAAACCGTGCGAAGCCGGGGCGGGTCGCTAGTATCATATAGTTTAGAAACCTGTCTATTAGTATGCTGATAGAAATAAGCTTAAGTGAAATAAATACCTATATTTTTCTTTTCTTTCTTTTTTCATATGTAAAATAAGTCTTCCCTTTGATTTGCAGTCGTCACGGGATGCCACAGGGGCAGCTATTGCAGTTTTCACCGCGAACAAACATTTTCCTACGGAGACTACCCATCAGACTACTTTGCAGGTAAGATACGTAAATATACTTCTCATGGTCACATTCTGAATAAAAAATTATCTTACTATTATAATAAATGGGAAAGTCTGTGTGAATGTTTGTTATAGGTAATCACCGTAACTACTTAAGTTATTTAGATGAAATTTGGTACGTAGATAGTTTAGGACCTAGAATAGGACATAGGCTATTAAAATTTGAAAATTTTAACCTCTGAAGGGGTTAAATAGGGTGGTAAAGTTTGTATGGAAAATATTTTTTCCTTGGTTCAATTTACTTAAAACTCGATATAAATAAACTACAAAGTAAATAATTACACATATATTTTTATTTTTACGAAACTATCCCTAGGAGGCGTGCAATAAATTTCTGAAATTAGACAAATAAATTTCCATGCGGGCAAAGCCGCGGGCGGCTACTAGTCTAGGGAATAAAAAACAATATCGTGGTAACATTAAAAATAGATAAATTTGTCAAGGGGAAAATAAACATAATAACAAAAACTATTTGTAGATTGGTTTTTCCTCGTATCACCATGGAGGGATAGACATTTCCAACTAAAAGCTGATAAGTGAAGTCAAAGTTCAGTATCAGTGAATATTTACTATTATCTGCCCTCGTCTTCGCACGTTTTGTTTCTATGGAAACGTCTAAAGGTACTGATTAACTGGATGAAACTGATGAATGGGATGAAAAGTCTGTGTTATTCCAGAGCTAGAACTGAATCTTTTTAAAATTTCAGCCAGATCCGTTCAGTAGTTTTTGCGTGAGAGAGTAACAAACACCTTCACAAACTATCTTACTAATATTATAAACACTTCCGCGTTTATAATATTAGTAAGGGCTAGTACCTAAAGATTTTATGTAGTTACACATAGATGATCAAATAGCACACATCGAGTGGCAGGCGTGGCAGCCCAACTGTGGATACTAAACGGGTGCCGCGATGCCGGAACAAACTCTAACCCCGATTTTCGTTACGTCCATTTTCGACTACTCCTCGCAACTTCTGCTTTGTCAGTCCACCCAAAAACTTTCTACACTGAGTTTAGTCGTCTATCAGCTACTGGGTATTAACTTTATTAACAAAGGAAATTACAACTTATAGATAAGTATTAGAACGAGTATTTACAATTGAAATAGTTGAGACTGATGTATTAAATCTATAATATAAATACGGTAAGATTTGAATCATTTAAGATAAGGTATCTTAAGTTTTATTTAAAATACTTGTGGCCAAATTCTGATAGGCAACCTGGTAGATACATATTCTCCTTCTTACAAATAAATATAAAAATTTGGTTTCAAGCAAAAAACGATGAGCGGGCTAATCTTGCAGTCGGATCTTAGACCAGTAGGTGTGAGGGATGGCGGTATATATATATAGGCGATATGCATTTTATTGGACCTTATTAGATTAAGTTTTGCACGAGCTATTACTTTTATTCTTATATTTTCCGCATCATTTTCAAGAGACGGAACCAAGTACTTGGTTTCAATTAAGTAGCTTTATACGTATAGGTCCCCGCCATGTCATGTGCACTGAATTGTTAATTACTTATCTATAGACCGCACAATCGATTATATTCTGGTGAATTATATCGAAATTATACCCCAATTAATGAAAATATACATAACAACCTAAGACACGTAGTGCGCATCTATGTTACTCACATAATCACGTTAAATCACATCATATTGTGTATCCAGTGAAAATCCTCGCCCACCCGCATCCAAACTAGAGACACCCACGCTGGTATTTGCATTCGTCGATCGTCGCAGTGTACCCACTAGTTATAGAACTCCTGGAAGTGAAATTCCAAATCTAGTCAGAATAATATCCAAGTTCATCCAAGAAGTCAAAGGAACTCTTGAAGCCGTTCTAGAGCAGAAAGTCTAAGAGTAAGTTTGCCTTTTGACAGTGATGTGATGTGCTCATGACACGATTGAAACATGAATTTAGGTATCTCAAATCTCTAGCCTTAAAACATTTTTAAACTATCATGGTTACAACTCTCAAATTCTTTAACTAATGAAATATTGGTAACTCAAAAATACAAAAATCGTTGTATTTATAGCTCTATGATTTATATAAGTTAAAATTGTGAATAAAATTAAGGATTGATGTTATCCTTTCCAACTGTCTGATTGTAAGCCAGAATTGCTCGCTTTCGATTCTATGCGATATTTTACTTCAAACCGTTTTGCAATATCGGATTATCCTTCGGTGTTTTATTTTTATTTATCGATTCGCTGGGTTTAAAAAAACCTGCAATTTGTTAATCGTACGCTGGGAATATTCAGGTATTCGGGTTATTTAGGTGAATTCCTAACTGGTGGCTTACTTATAAAATCGGGTGAAAATATGCTACAAAAATAATTTCTACTCAATTTTACAAAGCAAGCTTCATTTTGTGACTTTACAAATGAAGTGTAACAATCATTGTTGCTAAATACTGTGCGATGCCTTAATAAAAGTAAAAGCCTTTGTTATTAAAACAATGGTTACATTTCAATGGTCAAAACGTACATAGAAAGTAGTTCATGGTCATTAATTATTAAGTAGGACTCCCTGTTTTGAACGCTTTCTTCTCCACGTCACCAAAACTTAACACTTTTCCTTTAAAAATTAAGGAAATAGGGACCTAGATAAAATCTGCATGAAATGAAAATATAGTTCCGCCTTAGTGAATTAGTATAAATTAGTTGGAATTCGTTTATTAACTGAGAAAATTAAAAATAGGGAATTGAAGCAAATTATAACTGGTACAATTGAAGTCAGATAGATAGTATTTTTATTAGGATCACTGAAACAGCGCACGTAAAGTACATAACTAAAGAACATTAGCTAAGATTACATGTCCTATTAGGTAGGTATCTAAATAATTATAAAACATGAGTAGATATTATTTACAGTAACATCCGAGTATAATATAAATAGGACTTGCTAGACTGTTTCCAACCAATTGCAGTTCGCTCAAGTTTCAACTGCATATAAGTACTGTTCTGCACCAGAATATGTACAAAACAGCGCTTGTTTTCTACGGAAATGGTTGAGATGTTACTGCAGTTTGTCGCAAATCATCTAGAGGTAGCTCGATTGATCCATATCATAAGTTTCTTATTAATACTTCTCAGTAAATCAATATCCTTCTTTTACCTTTCTTTAATACTCCCTAAAGTTCGAAACACACGGAAGCCGGAGGCGGAGCGGAGGACAAGGCGTGCCGGTTTTTCCTATGGCACCGCGCTGCCACCGCCTGCGGTGTGTGTGTAGGCTTTCATATGATTCAATAGAATACAACTCGCACGCCTTCGCCTCCGCTCCTCCTCCGGCTTCTGCGTGTTTCGTACTTTAAGTTGAAAACACACAGAAGCCGGAGGCGGAGCGAAGGCAAAGGCGTGGCGGTTTTTCCTAAGGCACCGCGCTGCCACCGCCTGCGGTGTGTGTGTAGGCTTTCATATGATTCAATAGAATACAACTCGCACGCCTTCGCCTCGCTCCGCCTCCGGCTTCTGTGTGTTTTCAACTTTAGTCCTACGTTATTTTGAATAAATTTATTTATTTATTTACTTGATTGTCCCTAGGGAGTGGTATACCAGTTGGACGTGGCATTGCAATCGGTGGACACCCAGCGAGCCGGGCTGGTCTTTATCTACGATATGACAGACTCCAAGTATACCAACTTCGACTATCAACTGTCCAAGAAGATTCTCACTATGCTCAAGGTAAGTGGTATTTTAATATAATATGAGAAACTAGTATCTTCTAGCGGCCTCATGAACTTAAATAAACTTAATAAAATATCTAAAAAATAATAGTTACTCGGAAATCCATACAAATTACATAGGTACTCGGAAACCTACAAGCTTAAGTATACAAGTACCAGTTGTGAATATTTAAGTTATTTAAACAATATTTACAATGATTTGATTTGTTTTGAGTTTCTGATATTTCCGCATAGTTTCGTGCACCACGAAAGAACAGATCACCCCACTTATTAATCCCACACTTTAATCCCACTATTTAATCCCACACTTTAATCCCACGATTTAATCCCACACTTTAATCCCACGATTTAATCCCACTTTTTAATCCCACGATTTAATCCCACACTTTAATCCCACGATTTAATCCCACACTTTAATCCCACGATTTAATCCCACTTTTTAATCCCACACTTTAATCCCACTATTTAATCCCACACTTTAATCCCACGATTTAATCCCACTTTTTAATCCCACTTTTTAATCCCACACTTTAATACCACGCTTTAATCCCACACCTTAATCCCACTTTTTAATCCCACACTTGAATCCCACACTTTAATCCGACACTTTAATCCCACGATTTAATCCCACACTTTAATCGCACGATTTAATCCCACTTTTTAATCCCACACTTTAATCATGCAACATGTCAAAAAACTAGGTAAATATTCCGTTTTAAATTACCTAAGTGTTAATTAGTCAATTGAGCTACCTTTAGACCGTTTGCAACCGTCTGCAGTTAGCTCAATGGTTTCAATTGTAAATACTAGTTGAAGTTTTTCTATTCCTTGCTTGTAATTTTCGTTGTTAATAAAGAGATTTTTAGCTTTGTTTTACAGTGTTAATAACCATGATAGTGAATATTGTCTCTGCTGGGAATCTTAGAGGAAACAATCAACATCAAAAGATATGAAGCACAGAACTAAGCATTTTCACATTGATGTTTCCTTTAAGGATAATGCTCACTATGCTCACATTAGCCATGAACATAATCGTATACTGAGAAAGCCTTATCCGTACGGAAAAGTGCCTCAAAGTGCCGCATATTTTTCAACGTACATATTTTGTTTTACACGTAACATATTTCTTTGTGGCTTTGATGATAAAAACATATGCACTCGGTAAAAAGTCTTATTAGACGACAGATGATTTATAATAAAAATATTTAAGAACGCGCTAAACCTTCCCCGATAAGAACCAAACCTAAGCATTTGATGTTTTTACAAAATCTAAAACCGAATTGAAATTTTACTCATTATAAAAGACTAGCGACCCGCCCCGGCTTCGCACGGTTTTATTATACGTATAAGGGTAAGGACCAAAATTTTTGCACTTTTTGCGTGAGTACGATGGCACATTACTTTCAAATCAACATATAAAAAAAAATTGTTAACTTATGTGAATATTAATACTTGATTATTATAGCTGAATTTATTTTGCACCCTGTGTTTTATTCATATCTAAATTTCTTTCACTAGGTTTTTGTAAAATTAATTTTATATAAATAAGGATACTGAATCCATTTTCGTTTTTCATACAAAATGTGAATGGCACATCTCCGACTCCTCCAGGTTTTTGCAATTTTATTCTAAAACTAAAAAACTTTTCAAAGACTTTTTGATTTATTTATATTCACCATGAATTTATCTTCACGTTTTTATTTTTACGGTCTCGTTAAACTTTATAGTTAATTTATAATATTAATCTAAAAGCGTGTCCCAAATTTCGTTCCGTTGTGTCACTCAGTTGTGCGACAGCATAAATCGAGAACATGGCAAGATAGGATAACAAATAATGTTTTGTTGCAAAGGCTACACCGTCACCTAAGTTGTGACTAAATTCAGGCCAATTCCGCCACGTTGTTTTTCGCTCATTTGCAAAAACGTGTTGAAGGTGCATGTGTACCATTATAAATTTGGATTTTCTGTAAGACTTTTAAAGTGTTTTGCGTCAACTTTTCTTACTTTTTACTATTAATTCTAGTAGCTTATTTTGTCTACTATTGAATAGTTCTGAGGTGTATTCATAAAGGTGTTTAATTTCTTCAGTATGAATTTTTGAATGCTGTGTCATGTGGTTTTTTTTTCCTGTATGCGACGAATGTCACGAAATTGTGTGACGTGTTACAATGGAATTTTGTAAAGATAGGTATACAACATTACTTAACGATTTTAACTCTCAATCAGGTTTAGGTCTTATAATACGTGTTATTAAATTAATGTATAATATATTTGTATTTGCTATATTTTTCTAAACCTTTATATATTTTTCAATGGTTAAGAAACAATAAGAATGTAAATAATCTATACCAGTATGATCATTTCTAGACCCATGTACACTAACCTTAACAAATTCTGTTGTGCTACATTTGCTCCGTTTCCGTTGTGCAAACATGCAAAAATTTTGGTCCTTACCCATAAACCTTCCTCTTGAATCACTGTATCTATTTAAAAAAAAACACATATACCTACGTCAATTCTTATACCTTTAAAGTTACTTAACTACCAGACTGTACTAATCCACCGTGAAAAGTCCCCCAAGAATAATATCTAGTCTTTCAGTGACTGATTTTTAAGCCCATTAGGTTTCCTTTGATGCTAAAAATGTTCGCGACTTCGACCGGGGGTGGATGGCGTCATAATATTGCGACCTTTTAATGGAACACAAGTACCTTTGGGCACTTTGGGCATAACGCTTTTAACAAATGATACAGCTTTTTAAACAAAAACGTCTTGTTAAAATTAACATACAAACTGAAATGAAATGTTCATAAAACTATGTAGGTATGAGTATAAAATAATGTACATGAATTAAAACTGGTTTTTACCAGCTATCGGGTGTGCTTACATACAGATTCTTCAGTGCTGAAAACTATCCAGAGGTAGCTCAGCTGATCCATATCACTACATACATAGTATAAAACAACGTCGCTTCTCGCTGTCTGTTTGTCTCTATATATGCTTAGATCTTTAAAAATACACAACGGATTTTGACGCGGTTTTTATAAATAGATGAGAGATTCGAGAGTAAGGTTTATATGCATAATACATCCGTTCGAAGCCGGGGCGGTCGCTAGTCAATACTAATCGAAAGCGCCCTCAAGAAGCTACACCTCGGCTGCATTGTCTCGATGGATGGCTGATGCGATGCATAATTACATAACTACACAATTCTAATTCTGCTAAAATACGATTTGACGCATCTCGTTAAGGATTTTTTCATGCATTATCCCCTGTCTAACCATGCTTTAACCAGCCCAACTACCTGAAATATATACCGGAGTGGGAATTTTGATCATGTACTGTTCTTTATCATTTAACTTTAAGGTGATCCGAGTTCCATACGTTTGTATTTTCCCAAATATGAGCGATGTGGACATAATTTAACAAATAAATAACTGTTTTTGGCTTTGTTATTGGTCATTATTTGCGGCAAATTGTGTTTGATTCATGAAAACACTCGGTATAATTAGAAATAACGTGAAAATTTTAGGCCATTTTTATCAATGTGTGAGTGAACACGGATAATGTTGTACGCCCGCTTACTTGAACTTGTGAGTGTGACGGCGGCGACGGAATCGCCATCTCTGTGCTATCTAAAGAATCATCTAATAATACCATAGTCTACCGTTCTCAAAGGGTTTTTCCATCGTCCAAGTATTTATTCCCTTCTATTTTTGTTGCATGTCAAATAAGATCTAGGAAGCCTACGTGCCGTTCCCATGACAACAATAAATGACACTATGTAAACAGATAAAATGTTTGCTTATAGATACCAGTTTAGAGAGTTTTACGCTGGGGCCACACTACCTTACCGTCTACCGGGCTGTTACCGCAATAATTATGACATTAAATTACCGTTTAAATTACTGCATGAACTGGTGTGGTTACACTAGAGTTTACCTAGATATGTCAATAAATAAGGCGGTAAAAATATCACGTGCGTCGCCGCGCCGGTGAGCTCATATTGCACACTGGACAAACGGTAGTGGCCACAAACGCATTAATTACTGCGGTAATCTTCTTTGATGTGCGAAACAAGACCGCCGCCGGAGCTATTGCCTACCGCCATTTGCCATATTGATTGGCATTGTAAAATTATGGCCATAAATCGTGGTTACACCTAGGTGTTGTATAACTTATGGCAATAATTATCGGCATATCACGATAGTGTGGCCCCAGCATTAGACGTGTCAGAGTGTATGCAAAGCATTTCGCTCATTCATCAGCGACGACCGATGTGGCGCAGTGGGCGAAGGTCCGCCTGCGACCGGTTGCGGGTTCAATTCCCGTGTCGGAAAAAAATTGTGTACAATCTGCAGAAATTTGTTCCGTTGGTCTGGGTGTTTTCTATGTATTTAGAAAAAAAATATTTATCTATGTAATGTATTGTATTAAGTTTATCAGTCAACTAGTACCCATAATACAAGCTTTGCTCAACTTGGGGCTAGATGATGCTGTGTGGACTGTCCGGAATTATATATTTTTTTTTATTTTATTGGACTAATCGTCACTTTTTACAGGAGCCAAAACAAAATTTTGAACATGATTTTTTTGAAAAAATGTTTTTCTTTCATTCATCACCTTCATCATTGTTTTCGTAATTTTTTGCTCTATTTTAAAATAATGGTCGCTGTTATATCTATCACCCAACTTGATAAAAACTACAAAAGCCCTTTTTGCATTCAAATTTTGAAGCAAAGTTAAGATAATAATCCCAATAAAAAGAAATAAATATTGAAATGAAATGTTTTCAAAAGAAGATATACTTTATGAGAAATAAAACATTTTCTAAATTTTTTGAAATGTGGCCGTTTTGCATTCAATGAGCGATTTGTAAAAATGCCTGAACATTAGCTGGCGTAAAGAGCTAAAATAAAATAAAAATCAGTTGGTGTTGATAGTACATAATTGTTTCATTTTATTTTTGTCATACCGTTAGAAACGAGGTCAGGACCCTTTGTGGGATGTACGCAGAACAGTCTACCAAAGTTTTATATTACAATAAAATAGACTTAGGAAGGCTTACAATAAGTAATTTATGACAAACATGAATTTGTTTGTACTAGGTCTATGACATTGTTCAAAACATAAAGAATAAAAATGATAAAAATCAAAAATTTTGGTAGTGTTGAAGGGATTCGAGCCCGTACTAACGGGATGTATCAAAATTTTGTGGATATTTTATCATCAAAAAGCAAAAAGTAAATCAAATTTTCAGTGGTTTCGAACCCAGGTACGACTATACATCGTCGCACCCACCCGACTGTTCGAACCGCTAGTCCAACGTGACTTATTGAAATACGGTGAAAATTTGTATTACTTTTAATCTATTATAAGTGGTCGTAAAATCGGAGCTAAAATACCTAAGTACACAAAGAACAGAGTCAAAAAAAGTGGAGACTTCCTTACGCCAACAATTTTATTGTAATTTTATTATAATATTGGAACAACTTTCACAGTGAGTACATTTAAAATTAATGATTGTTATTGTGAACTCATTCAAATTATTTGTCAATTCCAATGATTTAACGAAATTAATAAATAGTGTGAAAAGTATTTTTTTTACCTATAATTTGTAAGATATTCCTTAGCTTATAAGCTAGTTTGTAAATAACATTACCCTCTGCGCCTTTTTACTTAAATTGTTCAAAACGATAAAAGAAAATTACCTCCAATTTTTTTTTAAATGTAAATAGAGCCTGTTTTTATTCTTAAAAAAAACAAGAGTCGAAAATTAGTTCGTTAACTAGTGGTTTTATTGAATTAATTTTAGATGTAATTTAGTTATGTCCCGAAAACGGAACTATTGGTCCGAAAAATATTTAGTCCTAAGGCGTCTCCAATTATCTCTGTTATTTTTCGAACAGTAGTTATTTTAGTTCCACTGAATTTATAGGGTTTGCCTGTGTGAGTGACTCGTAGCGGCCGATCACTCACACGGGCAAGATCTTTTTTTGTGTGAGTGACTCGTAGCGGCCGATCACTCACACAGGCAAAATCTTTTTTGCTCTTCCCAAATACAAGCTCCATAGATGCTTTCAACACTTGAAAAATTGCTTGGTACATAAAAAACAACATCCCATTTGCGGCAAATATATTACAATTAAACAATTATGCACAATTTAATAAGAAAATAGTGAAAAACTTCAACATAGAAAATCAGCGCCATCTTATAGCGGAGCTATGCTTAGTCCTGGACCAGAAACAACCTTAATTCTGACATTTATCTAGCAATGGTGTCAGTTCAATAGTCACCAAAACTGAAATGTCAGCCCTAAAATAATGCTATCCATTTTATTCCGATCGTTATGAAAGGGACGGCAACAGTTTTAGCCCCGTCAAATTAGTCGAAATCGGCAATTATATTCACACCAAATAGAAACCTCATAAACTAGCGACCCGCCCCGGCTTCGCACGGTTTTATTACGTATAAACCTTCCTCTTGAATCACTCCACTATATATATTAAAAAACCCCGCATCAAAATCCGTTGCGTAGTGCCAAAGATTTAAGCATGCATAGGAACATAGGGACAGAGAAAGCGACTTTGTTTTATACTACGTAGTGATACAAGCAATACATTTTTCTTGTTCAACGCTTAAACTGAGCATGATCAATGTTCAGAATTCAGATTCAAGTGCGAAAAAACCATTAAATGAAAGTTCAGATTCCCAAGGAATTTAATAAAAGGGAAAAGACTGGCACTTGCTTCAAGAGCGGTGAAATTAAGTAGGTTCTACTTCAAGCAAAGTTTTACGTAAGAACAAAGTTCCTTGAGATCATATACGTGTTTTCGCAGAAATTGAACCAAAATTTTGTAATAATGATGAATGAACGTGAATGATGCAAACAAAAAGCTGAACATAATAAAATTTGTCTGAGTATGGATTTTATGTTATTATTATTACTGTTTTTTATAGCTAGTCTTAGTTAAGAATGCCTAGTAGAAATTCTTAACTAATTATTGTATTTTCTAGAGAAAAACACTAGAAAGCGAAAAATAAAATAAAACGATAAATTCCGTAATTCCGTTGTACCTAAGTACCTAGAAGATAAATGTTAGCAATAAAAAAGTCTACGCAATAAAGTGCAAAACTTAAAGCTTCTCTAATCAGCAGTAAAACAAGCCAGCACGGCGTCAGGCCACAAGGCCTTTCTAATGGTTCGCTATTTACACAACTCAAAGTTCTGTTCCGGACGGTGAAATTTCTCCTTTCACCGGATTCGACGCTTTTACATTCGAAATTCGTAGCTTCAATTTTCCCGTAGCGCATAGGGCGGGCGCGAGCCGTAGTCTGTTCCTAGCCGGGCCGCCTGCCCGCCCCGCGGCGCCCGCCCGCCCTGCCGCTCCAAGCGAAACCTGACGTCAGTCGAGCTCGCGCCCGCGAACCAAGCGCACGTGTCGCGCGTCCTCTCGATCCCCTCGATACCGGATACGTTATCTCGCGTGTAAACGTTAAACCTAGCAACGGGCTTTAGCTGCAAATTTTCCTCTCGGTCCTTGATATCATCACTGCGGGCCGGGGTTAATTAGCGCCCGCAAACAGGTGGCAATCGCGCATCACCTATTATCGGATGTTGGCGCGGAGTGTTGCGGTGGAGATTTTACGCGTTAAGTGGAAGTGCATCCGATTGTGCGAGCTGTCCGCTAGGCATTGACGATCGATATCAACAGCTGAGCGAAGACGTTTCTTTGCACCGCTTATCTAAGGTAAGCTGATAATGCCGTCCGATTGACCTATATTACTTAATACGCCGCATTCAATATGTATGCGACATATCATGTTAATTGTAAACAATGCGTAGGTACCTAGTAAATTTTTGGTACTATCACTGATTGTTTGTGCGTGACGCTGACATGTCATTAGACCGTAGAATAATAAGTAGTTAACTGTAAAACAATTTTCAATTTAAATGGAAAACTAACTACATTACGCAGCGAAATTGATAATTTGCGGTGAACACTAATGAGGGTTTAGATGAACGTTCCGTTCATATCGTGTTAATTATTCTACTAATTGCATATAGTTCCATGACAAGGATGCTATAATTATACCCGCTTAGAACCCTTTACTTATAAGATGCTCACACACGTAATATCTACACGGCAAAACGTCTCACGAAAGCGAGGAACAAAATTTACCCGATATTGATGTTGAGATATTCGACGACCATGATGTTCAGAAGCTAATTTATGTACATTTCAATAAGACTGAATTTCGCATAATTCGTATCCACTGGCACCCCTAAACCTTGACAAAGCATTGTAAGCTGTGGGAATCTACCTCGGGTATTTGGCAGTCTTAATTAATTTAACGATTAATGCAAGAGTCGTTTTAAAAGTGCCTTTATGTGCGGTGAATAACCTGTTCGTTGCTATTATTGTGTTATTCAAATGACTTTGAGCCCCTCAGTTACATCGCGACGACGTGAGTAGATAATGTTTACATGAAACAAAACGACTATTTCTGACACAATATTATTTTCATTCTAATATTTAGTGTCAATTTATTGTATCCTAAACTTGGCACATTATTTAGGATAATGCTTTAAGGGGTTATGTTTCTTCGCACTAAACTAAAGCTAAACCCTTCGGGGGATTTTTGATCGAAGGCTAAACCATACTTCAAAGCGACCGCGCCGCACCAAGGGTCAGATTGCGTGTCGCTGAACACACAGATCACAACCCTGGAGAAGATTAGTTTTTTGTGTCGTGGTTTGTTTACAAACATTCTACATCGACTTTGGCTACTGTATAAGTTAACAAACCCAGTATGTGCCTTAATCGATTTGATTTTTAATTTATTAACACGAGTACAACCAGTTACTTTTATTCATTAGTGGTTTATCTACGACCTTCATATCAAACTCTTTATTTTATATGCTTCAAGCGAGATAAGTAATGAGCTCCTAGCCAGTCTATGGTTTATTTAAGACTCAGCGGAGTTATTGTACTCTGCTTTCCAAGATTAATTCAAACCTTTTAACCGTAAATGAAAGCCTCGAATAACTTTACAAAGAAAGTAACTTCAGTTCATCGAACGCGCACAAAATCAACTTTCCGTACTATCTGGCGAAGTGTATCTAATAAGTGTCGTTTCGTCGTAAAATCAATAAGTACAGCGTTATGAAAAGGTTATTGCGTCGTATTAGTAACATCAATCAGGGGTTTATGTCATCAGAGTGGGCGGGTCGGGCCCGTCGGAAGCCAGCTCACGTCACCGCTTTCCACACGTGCCTCACCAAAGGCTAATTGGATAATCTTTCATCATGATACCTTAAGGTTCCGGCGGACACCACTCGAAACGTCAATTCGAGGCGTGCAAAAATCGGCCTGAATATTGCTATCTTAGTTTAGCTGATGCAGAAGCGCTTTATGGGTGCGTGATAACAATAGTTCAATATTTTTATAAATTTTGTTTTGTTTATTAACTAAAATGATGACTGAAACTTTCTGCATTTTCCAAAGTGTTGTTATGTGCTGTAGGTAACAACTATACAATAAATCTAATGTTCCTAATCTTACATTACGTAAGGTATTGTTTGAAACACGAAACCTATATGAATAAAACGTGTCATCTATGACGATTATTAGATTACGATACGATTATTAGCTTAAATTTAATGTTAAGTTCTTGATAATAGATGGAATTATTCTCAATGAGATTTTTCAATCGCATTCATACGCTGCTGAAAGATAACATGGTTAATGGAGGCTTGATTAGATCTCAAGGAACATAAATTTATTTATAGAATCACCCGTACTACTGATATTGAAACCAAACTAAACTTTATAAAGGTCAATCAGCTTTGTAGGTACAATTTTTTCTTATCTTTGCCTTTATATATCTGATAATTTTATGTCAGTTATTTTTTTTCTGTGAAATTCTCACAGCATCATCTAGCCCGAAGTTAAGCAAAATTAGTGTAGGCCTATTATATAATGGATATCCTTAATACATTACCTATTTAGATTGCAATTTATACCTAGAACACTTGGAATCAATATCTGGAAATCCTATAAAAAAATCCCAAGGCGGGAATCGAATCGGCACCCCTTGCCTCGTAGGCGAACCTTCACACGCTGCGCTTACAGAATTCGACTTTGTGCTTAAAATTAAATTCATTGAATTACCCAAAAGGATAACATTGTTATCTATCACATTAAGATCTTAAAAAATCTATTACACAATTTTACCATAGAAATCTTATTCTTATTCAATACAGTGTCTGTCTGGTCTGATAATGTCTGGATGCGACGACACACCAAATATAATTTTTACGATTATCCCCCCCAAGGTCGAATCGAACGCTTATGTTCGGGTAAAACAAATTTGCTGCGGGTTTTATTATAAACGGCTCTTTCTCCGCGAGTAATGGGTAGAGCGATGTTGTTAATTATTACGCATAAACCTTATTCTATTCCCACGTTAGATTAAAAGCTTTCATTCATCTATTCAGTACATCACTGATAGAAATGGATCTGACTTTTAAGATAGTTGTTATAGTGATTCAAACTAATCAAAACTAATGATGATAACCTAATCGTCAACAATTTTATTAGCGGCTTCCTCCGCGTAGAATTCGTTTTTTATGTCGGAATATTATGCAAAAGTACCTACTTATATCCTTTTTTTTTAATTTGTTCTAAGAGGAACAAACCATTTTTTTTAATTTACAGACCGTTGAATTCCTGAATATATGAAGTTAAAACTTAAGATCTACTCTTTCAAAGTACTTTTTACTTTTAAGGACCTCGCTACTTACTAAGAATCTGGCTACTTCTTAAAAAAGTTGGTTTTTGGGAAAAAAATAGGTGTCGTGCCTTTTTTCAGGAACATTTCTGTATCATGTGTTTGTTTATTTTTAAGGGCACTTGTATAAAAAAGTTGTCGATTTACTACGTAGCATTTTATTACACTTTCTACACCTTATTTGCCTGACCCCTCTTAGGATGTAAGTTTTCGAAGTTCCTATCTTAGTACCCAGTTTTAACACCCATCAAAATCACTAAATTTAAAGTCTCCAGCGCAGCAGTTTCGGCTGCATGTTGTCTGTCAGTCAGTCTTAAAATGTATGTTTATCGATATACGACTATTGATAACCGCCTGAAATGTATAAGTATCTCGGATTTCCCATTTATAAGGAGAATTATCGATGACTTATTGATTCCAACTCAATCATAGCATAATGTTCTAAAGTCCAATGCTAATGTTATAACGCGAAAGTTTGTATGGATGGATGGATGGATGGATGTTCCTCTTTCACACAAAAACTACTGAACGGATCGAGCTGATGTTTTAAATAGACGTGGTTCTAGCCCTGGAATAACACATAGGCAACTTTTCATCAAAATCAGTTCCCATACGTACTAAAAAAAATAGCCTTGGAACGTTACCATAGAAATAAAGCGTGCGAAGCCGCGGGCGAAGATGCTAGTAGTAAATAAAAAACAACTACGTAATGTGCTAGTGCTTCTACGTACTTCAATTTAGATATCAGTTTACCTCTATCTACTTGAGTCCTCAGTACATGTTCTGTTTAAGGAGGCAACATCTTGTATTTTCGTGATCTCGGTTTTCCCAACCGTATTACATTTTCCTTCAAATAGAAACAACAAAGCCTTCAGTAGAAAAATGTTTTTCATTCAGTATAATAGAATCGAAAACTCTTTATATACCTACATATACTAAACAAAAAATAACTCGTACAGTCATTATCATCAGCCCATATTAGTCCACTACTGGACATAGGCCCTTAATGAGCGCCATAGCGCCCTGCGCTTGACGCATCCAGCATCTGCCAGCAGTCTTTCGCAGATCGCAATCTCTCCTGGCCGGAGGGCCTTCTACACTACGTTTACCAAGTCAATACGTACTCGTACAATACTTACTACATACTACATACAATAGAGTAAAGATAAAAGGCGGCCATATCGTTAATCGATCTTCCTAGCAACTTTGGGATGAACTGGACAAGGTATTCAGTATTTAGTAAAATATTTACTTTGGAATTCAATAGCACAAACATTGAAAGTAGAATCTGAAAGTTACCCATACACATTACACACGTAACGGATTTTTATTGTGTAAAAAAGAAAAGCCTACTGTATTACGGTATTTATACCTACGGATATAGAATACACATTACACACATACATAATAAGGAAAATGTATCTGCTCTGGAAATGGTGTAACAAGTGGGATATAAAGATTCAAGCAGCTGATGTTGTAGCTATGGCAGTATTCTAAGAATGTAATGGTATCTGAAGCCAAGCACAGGGATTATTACGTCACTTCGTCATCGAATGCGTAAAATATTTGAAATGCATTCCTACACCTTGAATAATTTACGCAATGTATAATGATGCGATGTAACTAAGGTATATTCTACCCTAGATAACAAACCCAATGCTTGGCCTGTAGATTTTTTCCCTATCCAACTAAAGTATCTGTAATTCCCGTGAACAATGCGACGCAATAGGTGTATCTATTGCGTCGCATTGTTAAAAAAAATCAAATCATATTAAAGTACGGTACGGTACCTACGGTGTATCTATTCATCGTACTTCAAAATATGTGGCTTGTTTGTTTTTACTGACTCCAAAAAAGGAGCATGTTTTATTATCGGCTGTGTTCATCCATTAGGCGTTTGTGAATTTGAGGACCATTAAAATTTTATTGCCCAAGGGATTAATTAATTATATAAAAAACTTGTCTCTTAAAGAATTTGAAGATTTAAGTATTATCAAAACAATCGAATTATATCTTGTTTACTCAGCTTTGAATGAATGACGCGTGTATCACAGAATATCGAATAATCGTGTTCTCTTGATATCGATTTGCTTGTAAAGTGTGATATGACTCGGATGAGGCCGAGTGGGCGCGCCGACTCAGCCGAGTCTTCAAGAGCAAGGTCAGACTACTTGTCCGACCGACCACCAAATAAGGTTCTCCAAATAGCAAATATAGACTGCTGGCAGATGCTGGATGCGGCAAGCTGAAGACAGGGCGCTATGGCGTTCATTAGGGGGAGGCCTATGTCCATTGTCCAGCTGTGGACTAGTATAGGCTGAAGAAGATGATAAAAGAGCACATAAATACAACCAGATTCTTGTCCCAAAGAAAGGCAAATGCAAATTGTTTCGAACTGTCGCGAAGCTTCCGGCTTAGGCTGTGAAACTTTGAAACACTTCCGTAAAGATTATAGCGGAGTTGGTACAAAGTAGGTACTAGATTGCTTACGGATTAGGTAAACAAGGACAAAACAATTTGTTTCGTGGAACTGAAGGTGCAATGTTTAATTTGTTTGTTTTTATCACACTAAAGTGAGTAATCACGCACGATATGCCATCATTTAGGATAGCTTAGGTCCTCTGAAAATAATAAGTAGCTACTAGATAGATCAATGCTATCTAATGCGTAGTTTCTTCCTATATCGTAGACATGGTTCTCGCGATAGCATTTTCCTTTTAAAGTTGTTATAACCGCAATAGTGAGATGTTTTTCTGTTGTCGATCTGGTTCGATCTTCACCTTGAAGTCACGTGTCGGCTGAGTCACCTCCGGACCGCGCCAACGCCGCCGCCGGCCGGCCGCGACGGTGCTTATCCATGAAACACAACTAGTAAACAAAACATTTATTGCGTAGTTACTTGCAAACTAGAAACTATCCTCCTAACATATTAGTCACATTGTTTTACCTTGAAATTGTAATAGGTAGCATAACCTACACATTGGAATACCGGTGAGTGAAATCCTTTCGGTTTCGCTTTGACCCCTTTGGGCCAGCTGGTGCCGCGGTACGTGACGTGACCGAAATCAGTTTGGACGCTAACGAGTCTCTAGTTAACGCGGTTTTCGACAGCCAATTTAGCGATGTCGATATTGATGAAGTTGTTCGTGGCTGTGACGTTGAGCTGCTTACTCGAGTTGATTATTAAAGTTAGTCGTCCAGTTTTCAATTAGGCGGCTCGGTCGGCCTCGTAAGTGGAATTGAGGCTTCGCCGGCACTCTGGTGCCACGGGGTGATTAATATCCGGCGAGAGAAGGTCGCAGGCGGAGGCGCTGACGTCACCTCCGCTACCTCGTTACTTCCGCTCGTCACACGTGGACTCAATTACGAACTCCGACATACTACATGATACAGAATATAACAGAACAGTGGGTGTCGGGGTATGCAAATACTCGTAATGTGATTATCGAATGCTCTCATTGTTTCACTGTGCACTGTATGAACATGAATACATTACGCCAGGCGGCATTTAGTTCAGTGGTATTTACACAAAATATATTAATGAAAGGAATCTACTATCGTTTTATTTGCTTCGCCGCAGATAGAGATTTTGTCCTCAGATATAAACTCACTTAGAGTCTTCAAACGGATATCCTTCTTCGTTTTATAGGTTGTTTTATTGGCGCTCTTATAATAACTTCCCTTCACTATACATATTGTATAGAGATACTAAGAGTATTCATGTGAGACGCAACACAATCATATAGATCAGCCGAGTATCTCTTTATTTCAATACCATCAAGCGTGATGATAGCTTATCAGTTACCACTTAACTAAATATCTTATTGTATCAACAAATACTTGCTGGATTATGTTACGTGACACAAGAACCTTTATTTGCGGATGCTTGAAGTGGACGCCAGGCGAACAAAACGACTTCATGGTGTCGAAATAAACACGCATCGTATCGATCGCATTTGATAACATCCGTGTAAATGGAGCAGTGCTCAGATCACCAAAACAATAGAATGACCTAAAATCGAATGCAGTTTCCCTCTTGGCATGCGCTTTTCATCGCTCGGCCGTTATAATGGGATCTTTGTGCTTATGCGAGCGCTCGTCCCTCGTGCTTACGGAACCTAACGTACCTATATAAGGCTAACGAGTTATGTGACTCATCGTGATTAAACTTTGCAGAATGTACATGTCAATTTTAAAACTTCAACCCATTTTCTTGTTGAAATTCGTTTACCACCAATTTTTTTTAAGTAAACCTTTAAATATGATGCCCATGAAAGCACGAAGGCAAAAAAGTCTACTTAAGAGACTATTTGGAGACCCAAATACTTTTATAATACTTTACTCACGATAAAAAGAGTTTCAACGTCTTATCAATAACTAAACAATGTCCTTCACCGTTCTGGTCTGTGATCCATTTCGAACCTTGTGTTCCTTCATAGAAATATCATGTCGCAAATTGCCAAGTTGTCGGTGTCTTCTTCATTGTTTGCTGTCGACACTCATTCTTCAAAAACGGGACAGGAACCACTCTAATAAAAAACCTTTGTTCGCATTCATATTGTGTGTGGTGCTTCAATATTTGCGGAAGTGGAATACCGGCTAACTTCCTGGCTCGGGCGACAACAGGCGTGTTATTCGATCGGGTATTTCTATTGGGATTGTGCCATACCGCCGCACATAGCTGTGCTGTAAGCAAAACACTTCCTTTCTATATTTGGCTTCGGTGGTTTTGTTCTAACGGTTTGATATTTGTGCGTCCCTTCACCCGTGATCGGCAGGGAGATTAAAAGTCGATCGGGACTTGCACCTGGCGGTACGTACGTCAGTCATGACAGCTGCGGATACACGGTTGCCCGTATTTACTCCCTTGTATGAATAGAATACCCCTAGCATAGTTTTATTTATACCATCAAAATAAATTTTATAAAAGGGAGTATGTGTGTGCATTCTGTTACAAGCAATGGAGATGAAATTTAATAAACGAATTTCTTTTTGATTTTTGCACGATGTCTATTTACTTCTTTACGGATTCCTCTTGACTAGACTCAAGTCTCCTATATATTTGTTTTTCCTAGCAGATAATACAGGGAACAGACAATTCAGTGTAAGGGGAATCGTTCCAACTTCAACACTTCTTTTCAGCACTAAATTTATAATCATGATCAGTCGGGCTAGGGTAGCTCTGGCGCTGTGTTCCACTCGAGCGAACTGTTTACTTCATCGTTGTCGTAGTGCAGAGAGCCGCTCCAAGCCGCCGCACCGGCTCGCTGCATCGCTCTGCAAAGCGGGCACGACACCCCTGACCTACATCACGGCTTGTCTGGGACGTCGCCAACTCCATCCGTTATAACCTCTTTGGACAAATACACAAAAATAAACGCCGATCTCGTTTTCAATGACAAATTGCTTTTCATTTGTATTTGTGCGCGAACGGCACGTTGCCTGCACAGACGGGGAACTAGGCCGGAAAATAATATCTCGGCCCTTGTAAATGCGACGATTTGCGGGATTAAAATGTATTGTGCGCCTGCAATTAGCCACCATTACTTACGTAAATAGGCCCCATTTTGTTGCACTGGAACACGCTAGTTTCATGATAACAAATACTTGGAAATAATGGCTAAAGATTATTTGGACAGAACTTTAACTAACCTTAGTTCGAAACTAAAATGCCATGGGTCTAATCCAAATCACAATTAATCTACTTTATGAAGTTCCTTACTCATAGATCTATGACGCCAATGCACGTGATTTTTATCTGAGCATATCAATAGGTACATGTATTGTATTATTTGTAATACATACTTGTCTTATTTCCTGCATTGTTTGCGTAAGAAGATTCTTTAGATGGCTTTTAATCTCATGCTATGACTACGAAATTCTGTATTAAAAAAGTAAAAGTAAAAAGTTTTATTTCAGAAAAAGGTTACAAAATAGGTACATATTTAATGAAATGTCCTTAAATTAATACATTTTATTTAATTAACTTTTATCATAAGAATCCTTGGTATTATTAAACAAATCGAGGTAAATATGTCATATCATAAATTTTCGTGATATAGTAATTTAAAATTCAAATTGGTTGCTCGGACCAGTTGTATTTATATAAAACCTTATGTTTTACTAGTATCTATTCGGCGAGACGTGGAAGCGTCTCTGAGTTATTGTGACAATTTGGTATTACATTTTTTGAGTTTGTATATATCTACTACTATTTAATGTAAGTAACTTCACTAACTTCATGCCATCTGCTCCGCGTTTCATGTTTACGAATCCAGTGTTCATACTTTTGATTTATGTGTTTGCTTGCATGCCAAGCATGAGTATACTAGACGTTATGTCTTAGGACAGATGGGGAAGGGGAAACTAGATTCAAATTTTATTACGATATTAAAATTTTAGCAAGATTTTACTAGTCTTCCTTTCTGGTTATCCATGGTTCTTTTATTCTTTTGTGCTATCCCTATAAGGTAAATGTTAGAATCGCGTGCAATGAATATGCTCACTAGCTTGGCACTTTCCTATCGATTTTTAGCTAGAAAGCACGTATAAAACTATTGCCCTACTTTGTATTCAACCCTCAACGAACAAGGTTTTATAAATAAAATAACGACACGAATGATTCCTCTGTCATTGTCAAGTCCATACCAACGATAATTGTGTAGCGATCCTTCTAAACTCATGTTTCCACTTAGTTATCTTGTTACACAGTGATTGTCCAAGATACCTTTGAGCTTTGTACCGTGCATGCCTGTAGCTACCCAGCTATCAACTAATTTCGTTTAAGACTTCTGGCCAACCAGATAACTTGAAACCGGCGATGTTCACAATGCGTATTTCGGAACTAACTCTAACTTGGTCGCGTTTTGCAAAGTGATGGATGGTATTTCCGGAAATATACCTGCTTCTTCCCTATAACTCATAACAACGGAACAGTTATTGGCTAACAAAATTCCATTTCCAGACTATATATTATAAAATTGGAATTTCTACGGCAATGCGCAGGTAAATACTAGAATAAGTCGGATATTTTCACAATATTCTATAATATATTCTATAAATTTTCACAATCTATACTTATAATAAAACTGTAACAGGTCCAATTCTGTACATTGAAGACATTTTGAAAATTTTTTTTGGAGGCGCATAACACCTTGCACCCAACCGAATACATGTTGCGATACGGAAAGTAGCGGGATCCAATGAAGTGCCAGTGTTATATGAAGAAAGTGCTTGCAGCCAATGTCCTGACTCCCATTTTGAAACGGCTAGGAGACGGGTAAGATCTGCCGAGCTGGAGCACGTTTGTAACTAACGTTGTCTTGTCAACTCACATAAAGGCCCGTCTCATTGCCGTTGGGGACGAAAGAGATTTTGTGGGAGCAGCATCGGGGCAAGCACTATCACAAGCCGTTCTAGCTTCGTCTTAATATGAAATTTGTGATCGGATCAAGTCAGACGAGTTTAATTTTTTCTCAACTAAAGAACTAGTGCTGTAGACGGAAGATAGTAACGCTGGTAGGTTTTACATTGGAAATTGAGCGAATACCTAAGCCTCGAAATTTGACAGGCAAGTAATTAAAACAAAATCTGGACAAGTCAGTGCAGAAATCATCGATATTTTGTATGTTGCAAACCTATGTGCGCTTAAAAAAATTATTACTAGACTCTATTATCGATACTCAAGCCAAAACTGTAATTTTTTTTATTCATGTCTGTCTGTCTGTCTGTCTGTCTGTCTGTATCGTAAACGCGCATCACGCCGGAACTACTTGATGGATTGAAATGAAACTCGGCATGATTATAGGTCATACTACGAGGAAGGACATAGGATACTTTTTATCCCGGAATTCAGTAAGGTTCTCATGGGAGAGGGTATGAAAGTAAAATTCCTTTACCGTGCATCACGCCGAAACTGCTGAATGAATTGGAATGACACTCAGGACGATTTGAGTTCATAGTACAAGGAAGGACATGGGATACTTTTTATCCCGAAATTCAGTAAGGTTCCCCTGGGAGAGAGGGTGGAACGAAAATTCTTTAACCACGCATCACGACGGAATTGAATGAATTCGAATGGAACTCGGGACGATTGGACATGGGATACATTTTATCCCGGAATTCAGTTTGGTTCCCCTGGGCTATACGGGTTTTCAAAAATTTCTCACTGCATCTGAACGACGCGTACACACGGGGGAACAAAACTGAATTGAACTGATAAACGCGAAAGTTTGTAAGTATGAATGGATAGATGGATGGATGTTTGTTACTCTTTCACGCAAAAACTGCTGAACGGATCTGGATGAAATGGCACAGAGATAGATTATAAGCTGGAATAAGAAATAGGCTTTATTTTATCTCGAAAATCCCACGGGAAAGGGAATAACGCAAGTAAAATCGCGAGTACTCCAAATACTAATCATGCGCAGACGAAGTCGCGGGTACCAGCTAGTATTAAATAATATTCAATATTCCTAAAGATTCAATTTGCATCAAACATGATATACAAGTGATAAACTAATACCTGTCAGTAATGTCCTTATGTTTCACTATGATTTAGCATGCCATATAATTATTATAATTTTAGAAAATAATAATAATTTATGTCATAAAAATATCTTTCACTAGCCATTCAAACAATTTAATTTTAAATAAATAGTAATTTTAATTTTAAATAAATAGTAATTCGTTGTTTTAGTTTGTTAATCTGATTTTATAATTTTATACACATAGTCAAACAGCTTTTTGTATACATGGCTCAACATGGGGTTACTTTTTGAATTAATCTTTTAAGTATCTAAATAGTAAAACAATCACAAAAGTTACATGTAGGTAGATATTTTTGTTCGCGAGGTGACCCTATTGTTTTGTTGCGTATGTTATAGTCGATCTATACTATAGAGTATACTACTGTAGTTATGCTACTGATAAGGATTTTATTTATGCATCGGGGACACAGAGGCTCGGATCCTCAGCCTTCAATGCTTCACTGGCTTGCGATACGCCCCGCTGGCATGACACGCATGTTACTTACCATCGACGCTATAAGTACGTCTCTTTACGTAACCCAGATGACCACCATTGAATGCTAATGTTGAGTTCTATTTATTATGTAGCTTTATTTGTTATTTAATTAACTTTTTACAATATTCAATTACAATATTTGATGACATAACAACAGTGCAACAACATGCTCACGCGGAGGCTTTGCAAATCTGGTACGTAATTCAAGAATCTTGTTGGGATTCATAAAAGTGAAAATGTATTTCGAAAAGTTTCAAAATAAAAATAGGAATCCAGAGTGCAATGAAATCAAATTTTCTCGTGACATTTGTGCAAAGGTCAGGTGTGCACGTGGACATGTAACGAGTTCGCACAAATAGACTTCTATTTGAGTACAGAAAATTGTAGACAGAACGTTATACTTTGCCCATCTGCTTACTCGTGCTCGGAAAATAATAGAGATTCTCAAAGGTCAACGCGATTTTAATAGATTTTACATTACAACAACTTGTCTTGAACAAGAGCCAGTGTTGTATAAAGCACTTCAAATTGTTTTTCGAACATTTAACTGAAAGTTAGCAAATATAGTCTATGTGCGTGCATGTCTTACAATGAACATCTGAATCTGTTATTGTTCCACGACACATCAATATTTACGCGGGCGAAGCCAAGAAGCGGTATTAAATTAAAATGAATTGCTAAATTCAGTAATTCTGAATTAGGTATTCAATTCATTTCACGCTGCCAGGCCTCTCTGCGGTGCTATCCTCAGGGGCGTGCCGCAGCAGGAAAAACTAAAGATGATCCCAATGAAAGTTCACAAAAGCCTGTTCATTTTATCATGATTTTAATTGTACTCTATTAAACCTTTTTGACTGAAAACAGGGCGCTATGGCGCTCATTAGGGGAGGCCTATGACCAGCAGTGGACTAGTATAGAATGATGATGATAAAACCTTGTAAACGATGTATTAAAAATAGGGAGCTTTAAATACCTACTCTGTCTTGCCTATAGATTCATAGTTCTTAAAGCAGCTTAAAGGGTTGCAAATTAAATTGTGTAAGTTTTAGTTCACATCAGTCTTAACAACAACTGAAACATGGGCTTAACCTTATCCGATTTTGTCCTCTCTAGTTCGAATTTTAGTATTTCAAACTGATTTGCACTGAGAGTCAAGAAAGTCCGTTTTAGACTCCGGGGCGATAGTGATCAGTGTTATTTACATCTGGCATGGCGCCAAAGCGGCTTAGGCTGCGGACGTCGGATCACATCGCTTGCGAAACCTCTCCATCAACGCTCACGAGCCGATGTTGACATACTGAAGCATCTTGCCAATGTCCTAATATAATGCCTTACAAAACTTTCCATAAAAAAAACAACGATCCACAATAACCATTCCTAAAAAGTTTGAAATCTTTTGAAAAGCCCTTCCTGGGCTCTATTAAAAAGGCTTTTCTTACTCGGGCCTTCAAGAAACGCGTTTCTCATTTACAGCATGAATGCGGTCAATTTTCTTCCGTTGAAACAGAACAGGATAGCTCTTTGAACCTTTCACGCTCTCAAAGCGTGCTATAGATGGTCGTAAAACGTTACTCAGGCTAAAAGCATTTAAAAGTGCTACGCTACCTCACCTATAAACAATTTGTGATGTGTCCACGCTGCGGCCACTATTAAAACTGTTTCCGCTTTTTCGCGTCACTGAAGTTCATTCAACAGAACCGTTTTATTGTCGTGGTATGTTTTTCTGGCAGTGTTTCTTTTCATTTTAACGTAAGTAATCCATATTTTTTTCTCTACAAACAGCGAAGTCTGACACATTCAATAAACACAAAAGTAATGGGAGCATATTGTGTGATACAGCTATATAGCGCAAAATTTAATTGCATTTTAAGTGCATAGTTTAGTAGTGTACGGATCATTTTCTTTGAAAATGTCCACTGGATATCGGAATGTGTACACGAGACCATCAACAGTAGACACATCTACAGTACACGTTCGACTAATATGCCAATGGGAGCGATTCTCAAAAATGAGCAGCTTCGGAAAACTCCCATTCTCTTTCAAGCTGTGACATGATCACGACATGATGGTTCTAACGAAACGAACGGAGGACGCTAAAGTGCTACTTTTTTCTTGATTGCTAAAACGATTTTACTTATAATTGACATGGTTGTTTTTGTAGTATCGCTTCATTAAGAATTGCAGGCCCCAACGGCCAATTAGTTTCTCAAAAATGTTTTCTATTTCACATAAAAATCCCGTCTACAAATTCAAAAATACTGAACATTTGCATTGTTAGAGCGGCCTAGCAAGAAACTTGAAGTAGGCTACCGGAGACGTAGCCTCAAAGTAGTTTATCTTGGCCTGGCCGCAGCCCGCGCCCTACTTCCTTCTGGGTGCCTTAGTCAAGTTGACAACTCATTGTTGAACTCTCACCCGCCAAGGCGCCAAGCCGACTTAAATCTACTGGCATTGTAAATCTCCACGAAAACAAATGGAAAAATGACACCAAGGCAATTGGAATTGTTTAACCTCAATAGCTTCTAAACTTAGGCAATACGTTTTGTTTTAATAATCGATTGGTTGGTTGAATATACAACTAAGTGTATACAGACTTCGACCGATCAAACTCAATAAACCTGAAACCCTTCACATAAAGGTCAAACTCTGACTGTCCTCGGGCATAATTTTCCTTTTGAGTGGTGTTGTTTAATTAGGTCTTGTGTTTGCTTGGGCGAGATTTTAATTCGATTAAAAGTTCGCTCGTGTAATAAAAAGCTCGGGTACAGCCCAATTTTATGAAGTTTGATGTTTAAAGGTGATGATTTTTTATTTGGAAATTAGAAACTAAAAATCACTGTTCAACAATTATTGATTACCGTAATTGAAAGGCGTCTGAACCACACGTCTGGGAGATAGAACTCAGATTTACCTACGTCTTTCTTTGACGTCAGCAGGGCTCGTCTAGACTACAGGAAGGTACAATGCACCCTAAAATGTATTAAATTATGAATGTTTTGGTAACAAGAGTCCACCGGGGCGAGGCGGTGCTGGTGTAAAGGGCAGTGACAAAATGACAAAGCTAATTTTGTAACGGAACATCACAAATTAGGAATGAATGTCCATTGACTAATGAAGGAAACCGGGATAAATGAACAGAATTGCCCGAAAAACGTAATAATTTATTCATGTTTAAATTAAATGAATCTGCGTTTTGTTCTGGAGGGTCTGTGCCAGGTATAATAATTTCATGACTCGAAGGGAGCCAAATCGGGAGCAATGACCTCCCACCCCTGGTTTTCTTAGCATAGGTATCTCTGAGTCCGCGTAGATCCCACCCCGGATCGCTTGCCCTTGAGATGTATTGATATGATCCCTTTGTGCGTATTTTACCAAGAAGTTACTTCAGAAGTTTGCTTTTAACAAGTTTTTGCATGTTACCATTGCTTTACAACAATTTGATAACATTCGGGCAATTACACCGGAAAAAACTTAGTTGTATAGGTATTTGAAGCAAAAGGTTTTTTCAACTCGTAGAAAGAATCAAGTAGAAATTCAATTTACCTGAAGGGAAACTGCACATATCCGAAAAAAATGGCGACCACTCTCATCGGTAGCCAAGACACACTTGTGGTCGCTGAGCCCTAAGGTTGTGCCTAAGGAGTAATTAGTAGTAATTAGATATTAAAGTAATACTCCAATTAAATCACCTTGATATTTTCTTTATCTGGTATGTGTATGAAAACAATATGTATGTTAACAAACACGTATTTCAATAAAAATATCAGTTTTTTTGGGTGGCTCATAAATTTCCTATAATGTTCTCTTTAGAATAAGACCTCGCATGCAAAGTGTTATTAACTGCCTTACATCGCATATGTTCTATAGCAGACTGGCTCTCTGTTCCCCTCTTTTTTTTCCTGCAAAATTCCAATACGTATAATACGTACGTAAATTCCTTACGTTAAATAAAAAAAACCCTTGCCTTAAATAAACAGCTAAGTTCTTAGAACTTAAGACATCGCAGTTTCTCCCGGTCTAATTGCCAGAATGTTTTCAATTAACTAGAAGAACAGCTTGTAAGTAGGTATTTGTTGAGGATCTTATAATTGTACTCGTAACTCTTCGCAAGAAACGTGAAAGTTTAAGCCCTGACAGTGACGTAGAGCTCTGTTAACCCAAGATTTTTGCGTTGTGCCTCCGAAAGAAGACTTAATATTACCCTCCAAAAACCCGACCCTGAATATTTATGTACCGAATTCACATTTTAGCTTGGAATAGGGATTTGTTTAACAAATTTGAAGCTGCTCGCGAAGGATTATAACGATCAAGAATCTCTTAATGGTTCGGCCGGCCGAAATTTGTGAAAGTTCAAAAGTCCACATCATTTCTTCAGAAAGACAAACTCCGAGATGTTTTTGACATTTATTGCTAAGGCGTTTGGAGATGAATTGATAATGGACGATCCAATATCGTTTTAATGGCTGTTAAGATAATGAGTTAACAAGTATAAAGTGGTACCGTTTGAATTGAGTGTCTGGCTTACTAAATGCCTAACCGCATTCTCTACCTAGTCTCACGCGGCAGCAAGGATACTGCCAAGGAGTGCATTTGCATCGTGGAATGATAACCATCCCTTTCGTTGCCCCTAATCTAATAGTAAACAAAAATACAAAATATGTACTAGAAAATAGCCTTCTTCCGTTCGCAAATGTATTTTCTTAGGTAAAAAGTATGGCTTAATTGTTTATTTTGAAAGAACTACGTAAATTTACGTAATATACCTATACTCTTTTATTGCTTCTCGACGTCATCGCAAATAATATGTCTGGCCTCTAAAATACCTTCTAAATAAACAGTTTTACACATGTTCCAGATGTGTTTCCGATTAATGCTATTTCTGTTAGCCCAGGAAGTTGTTATTTCTAGTACAGAGCTTTATTTTCGGTTTGGCACACATTATACAACAGCCACTACGCCGCTACGTGCCGTTTTCTATGGTTCTCGTTTAGTTTCGTGACTCGCAAACTCTCTGTAGACATTATGGCTACAGCTCTGACCAACTATATTACGAGTAATGGAACGTAAATCCTGTTTTGAAAAAAGCATGATACCATTTTTTGAGGAAAGATATGACTGTTACTGCTTTGTATTTAATATTCTTTGCATTGTTGCAGGGTGGATACCCGGCCAAGTTAAAGAAGGTGCTAATAGTGACAGCACCACTGTGGTTCAACGCACCATTCCAATTCCTTCGCCTGTTTGTGCGGGAGAAGCTGCGTGAGCGAGTGCACACTGTGAACGCGCCTCAGCTCACCCTCCACGTGCCATACGCGAGTCTGCCCAAACAGCTTGGAGGGGAGTACGTCCTGGACCATACAGCTTGGTAAGACCTACCACCTGACTGTGTATACTCGCAGACGGCTGTTCGTACGCTGATTTATCTCAGTAATTAACTAATCAATGATCAAATGCCTGTTCAACATCACTTCAACAATAGATAGAACTATTTAACCAGATATTAGATTATTGATTGGCTAAACAGCGTACGCATAACCGTCTTATCTGATTACTAACTTATTGTAAACATCTGTCACTGGTAAATATTTTCATTGAGCTTTCTTAGATGCCATTGAGACTTGGTAGCATCATATTACACCTTCATAATGTAATTAGTTCATATGATTCATATAGTTGGGGCACATGTTTTGAAACTAAAGCTTGAGTTAACTCTTTCTTGCGTCAATAAAGTTTCAAAAGTAATTGCATTATTTATGACCGGCCGCGGTGGCGGTCCTTTAAACCTAAACTATAGAAAAGCTATAATTCATTGCGGGTTAACATTGTAATTAATTCGACGTAAGAAGTTAATTTGAAACATCCCTACGAATTCTAAAAATAGAACTCGTGTCGGGCTCGATTGTAGCAGATTGCTTTGAGCAACCCTATTGCCGAAAAACAAGTGATACAACGTGCTATCGCTTCGACACTCGTGACTAGAATTCAAATTCTACATTCGGTACCCAAATTACAAAATAGCAATTGAGTCAGTCTTCGGTTCAATGGTGTCGAAACGTAAATCTAAACACGCTGAAACGTTTTCCATGGTGATGCAATGCACCATTTTGCTTCCAGGTTAGAACACTGCAAGAATTGCTACACAAATAATTTACAGAACTCTAAGCTCGACGGCGTTATTGATGAATATGTGATCAGCAATCACATACCGCCGACGAAAACACAAAATGGTAAGAAATATACGATATTCTCTGTTGATTCCAACTTTCAACTAAGTTGAATTGTCTAAAGTATTTGGATGTGATGTTTTCTTAAGACCATTGTTATAGAAAGCTATTAAAGCCGTCGTATGGGTCACACAATAGTTTGTTTAAAATTATGCGAGCACACAGCACCATAAATAGCGATTCGCTCCATATAACTTAGCCTCGACTTTATCATTCGCCTTTATCTCGTCCTTAATAATGTAGGTACGCACATTCATGTACCGAAGGTCACATAAAACCATGCGAGCATTGCTGCCCACCCCATTTCACTGAATTCCATTACTGAAATTGTTTATATGAATTCTCTATGATACCTTTTCTCTGTAAGTACCTACGTACGGCTGCGGTTGGCATACCTACATAATTAAAATCACACTTCTATTTTTTATTGCTTTGTACCGTTCTGGCCGGAAAATATCAGATGGAAAATAATTTTATCCGATGCTGGGTTTTCCATCATCGATTATTATTCAGGATATGCTACGATTACATCAAAATGTACTACCATAATCATTTTAATCGTTTCACAATCAAAAGCCTATCTGAAATGCTGTAATGTCTGTGATATAAATAAGTTACGTGGGCTTTTTATGCTGAAAAAGTTAGAAAATCGCTGACTAGACGCTGTTATAATATTGCGGCTTGGCTTTTATTCGTACTAATCTGGACCCAAAAAGAGACGAGTAGTCAGCAATCCCGTCGCCGACGTATGGGTATTCGGTGATTACACGGCCAATCGATACCCCGAGTGCTTTGCTAAATCACAGACGTTCGCCAAATGCATGTATGCTCACATTTCACTACGAAAAGGTAGGTATTATTGAAGAAAAAGAAATTATGATACAATACAAAAAAAATACAAAATCGTTAATTTGATCAAGTACTCGTACCTACACAGGTAAGGTAGCGTAAAGAGGAGACCACAAAAGTTAAAAACTGAGGCGTAGTCTCCTAGCCCGCCTCGTGAATGACCAGCTAATAAAATAAAATATTTATCCTTGTAAAGAAAACAATTTTATGTTGAAAGTGTTAATATCGATCGTATCGAGTCTCGTTTCGTGTGACAAACAAAATTACCGATATTAAATTTCTTAGATAGAACAATTGACGTATTGAGGTACTGTTTATTTGCTATTCGCGCAGTTTATTCACATTTATCTTCGATGAAGACTGATGTGACGCGTAAATATCCATCGATGTCATGTATTGTATTAAGTATATCAGTTATCTAGTACACATAATATAGTCTCTGTTTAGCTTGGGGCTGGATGATGCTGTGTGGATTGTCCAGAATTATTTATTACTAGTTATAAATGCAAGGAAGTTTTGTAGATGGTTTTTTTCGTAATATGCAATAAAAACACGTTTCGCAACAAGCAATAAAACAAAAGAGTTCATATGCATTAACCCTTAGTTTTTAGTCGTGGGTCATTGTCAGTTAAATTAGCTCAGTGCTAGATAAACTGCATCACGATAATTATTATGCTCTCAATTTAGTGTGTCCTATCAACAATATCTCCAATCACCTTATTATAATTTTATTTACCACAGATGTTCAAAAACCCATAGAAGCTTGGCAGTTAAGCTGTCTGCAGACTGTTGCAAAAAGTAGAGATCAAAAAAGAGTACAGTCTGATTTTCTAGATCTCGATAGACATTAAAATTTTGTTATGAGTAAAGAACTATGAACTATAAACCTTTGCCTTCTATCACGGGTGCACGTACAAAAAAGTAATAAGACAAATACAATATTCCGTGAAAATTGCCTACGTCAAATTTCACAAAAACCATTCGTAAAAATCGAGTTCGTATGAAAAGTTTTTAGTAGCCTACGAACATGAAACCATTCTAGTATCTAGATAAACCTAACATAGGATTTAAGATACTACTAACCAAAACATGTATTTTTTTGTGTCAATAAATGATATCTATTTATCTACCTATTCAAGCGCTGCTGTCAAACTACGAAAATTTGTTCCACTCTATTCGGTATATCAGCAAGGCGCCAAATGTATGGATAGATACAACTATTTTCGCCATGGTAAACTAATTCACAATCGTTACTAAGGACTCTGATCAAAATTAATCGTACCTAATAAGCGTCATTAAATTTGGTATCGGTAATCTTAGTTGTCCTTTGGTGGGAAGAATACTGGCCCATGTCCCGTCGAAGTAGTAAAATGTTTAAGGTATCATTTAATTGCATAGAAATTAGAGTGTAGTGTCTACGCATTTTAATAAAAATCCTTACAATGTTAAAGATTCCTTCCTCCGCAAGTAATAATGAATACTATTGTTGTCGTCAGGTATAATAGAACGCGACGGTGAATTTGATATGACCAGCGATCGCGCGGCCCGCCTCGGAGACAGCAGTACAGACATGCACATCAGTGGAGATCCCCCTTACACCTGCGACCCGAGTCCACTCAGGTACGGACCTCTAGCCTACGCTATACTCGCTAACCAGAGCGGCAGCGAAAAATTTCGCTTAGTTTCGCGAACATTCTCGTTCTAATTTTAAGTGGGGGAACTGGTATCTGCATTGACAGCTCGTTTCGTTCGCTTTGTGTATAGTTCCTCTGCCTAACCAGGGTGATTGACGGTTTCATTTCAGTTTCGTTTCGTTTCTGTGGGTGTGGACGGGGTTGATGGCTCTTCAGTCTCGTAAACGTATTCGTGTAGGACGCCTTCCGGTCAGCTAGGCTGAAGATCTACGAAAGACTGCACGCGGATGCTGGAAGCGGTGAGCTGAAAACAGGGCGTTCAGGCCCTCATTAGGAGAGGCATATTATTATGCTTAGAAGTGGAATGATATGGTTTGATGATGATAATTATAACTTCTGACGCTTCACGAAGTAACGCGGAACAGTATGTTTCTACCTTTCCAGCTGTAATATTCAATGCGAGCTCTATCCCTCTGGATTTACGTTCAATATAGTAGGGTGTGTTGCAGGAATTACTACTCGGAATTGCCGGTGGGTGGTAGGCGAGTCGTCATATAAAATTGACCTGCAGTGTACTTTATACTGATTGCGCATCTTTTATTTAATATCGTAGATTTGGTTTTATTTCACTGCGGCATGTACGTACAGATTTTATGCAGTACCTTTATTGCGAAACCTTTATACTAGCAACCAGCCTCTGTTTTGCGCGGGTTGCACAGCTGTTTAATTAGATTTAGTAGAAGAAAGATAATTTCTCATTACTTTGTTTATTATTGGTTTAAGGCGCCGCCTTCAGGCTCTATACGGAATAAATATAAGGAATACTTGTTTATCAGGAAGGTACTTTACTGCTAAACTCATTTCAAGTTGTTGGCTCACTTGATCTGCCGTTACTGGAATTGAGAAGCGACGAGGCTTCAGATTAACCTAGCCTGTATTTCCTTATGCCCGACCAATTTTGATCAACTAGTGCTCGAGCTCGTACGGAAATTCCCCGAATCGATATTAATACTTCGATTCCCAGAATGTTCAGTCAAGTCTAAAGCCTCCTCTACACGTCTGCAGACGCATCTGCAGACGTGTAGAGGAGGCTTAAGAGCTATCTAGTTGAGCAGATTAATTTCCACTGAATCTAAACTGTCTGTGGGTATGGTGCAGTGAAATGTCTTCATTATAGGTTTAGGTTTTTAGCAAATTTTTATCATGAAAGTACATCTGTATGCAATATTTCCTTATAGTAATAGTTCCTTACTCCTAACAAAGTAATATATATCTCTACATATCTATCTACATCTATAGCGCAAGAACAGGGTTCTATTCCCGCCTTGGGACAAAATTAAATGTACGAAATGCAAGTACTGGGGTTGTTTTCTGTATTATAAAAATATCTATGGATGTAATGTATTGTATTATTATGTATATCAGTCATCTAGTACCCATAATACAAGCGTTGCTAAGCTAAGCTAGCTGATGCTGAATAAATTGTCCAGCATTAATTATTTATTTCACTCTTATAATAAAAGTGTGGTGCAAATTAAAAAAGCTTGCAAAAAGCTGAGTACAAAGCGCGTTTCTAATACTTTCTATGTAAAACGCTACAAAACGACGTGATTAAAAGTCAGCTGACTTAGGTTGACTGACGTTCATCTATACTGTAGCGAACTCAGTACCTTGCTTATCGTGTGTTTAGTCAAAAAGCTTTAAATCGGAAGGAACCTATTATGTATAGAAGTTTTCAGCTGCGACTGAATTTAACTGAAATACGTATTTAACTAGGAAACGTATTTCTGAGCTAACGCCTGAGCTATCTCGAACTGTAAAGCCAAACTCCTAAAAGTTTATATTGCATGTAATTAAAACTTTAATATCTGACGTTTCACTATTAATTTAGCTCTGCGCCTGTTGGCTTTGTACCGTGCCATAAACAACGTTGTCGGAAATGAATAAATTATTTTGATATGCTGTAAACCTAAACACTGTAAACATGATTGACATTACTAAGTACAAATTATCGTACAAAATACTCCCAGGACCTTATTAACGAAATATAAATGTTTTTGATAACATATACCTAAGTTTTGTGGTCGCGCACTTTTTGAAATTGCTAATAAATTAAATAATCTAAAATATCTAATTCGACGGGACTTGTAACCGCAATTAATGGAAAATCTTTACATCATACCTATCTTAAAGCCCCCGTGTGTCTGTCTGACGATCTGAACTCTATCTGAATCTGAACTGTCTGAAAATCTGAATGCGATTAACTCAAAACTTCCAAACTGACATTCAAACAGTGTTCTCCTATAGATGCAGTGATATAAGAGGGAGGTTTTCGTTACGTTTTCAATCCTCACGCAGTGTGATATAATTTCTCTCTCCATCCCCGACGCTGAAGTTCTCCGCGAAACACGCTTCATAATTACGTCATTATTTTTATTTCCTAGACCTAAGGCAGTAATATCCTCTAGAAATACCCCTGTGTGAGTAGGACCTTATTTGATAAAGGTCTCCACACACTGCAGCCGGAGGCGGAGCGGAGGCGAAGGCGTGCGAATTGTATTCTATTGAATCATATGAAAACCTACACACACACACCCCACAGGCGGTGGCGACGCGGTGCCATAGGAAAAACCGGCACGCCTTCGCCTCCGCTCCGCCTCCGGCTTCAGTGGGTGGAGACTTTAAAGGTTTAATCGTTATAAAGGATTTCGTTACTGAGGGTTGAAAAACAATAGATCAGATAACAATAGGGTCTGCTTCTAAACTGACACAACAGATACAACAACGTATTAAAGTTGACAGTACGGATCAGCAATACTGTTATCTATTAAGAAAATTTACAGGAACTTACTTTTCTATTGTGAAGCAAGCCCTAAGGCAGTGTCGGTTGATAAACTCGTTAGTAACACTCTATAAAACTAACATTACGGCTTCTACGATACCAAATCTGAATATCAATTTTGCCAGGGCGAAAAAACTAGATACCACTAACTTTCAAGACCCATAACTTTGTATCGGGGCCGGCGGTAAAGGAAAACGAACTTGCGAACGTTTATCTTATTGGAGACGACGGCGGTAATCGGTTATAGGAAGAAAGTTAACCATTTCCGAAGCGCTAACAAGTTTAACCTATATAAACTGGCTAAGTTTTACTCGGACTTGAAAGCAGAAAATTAGAACTTCATGGCTTATCTACCAGAGACGATTCAGCGACCAGAGAGTTCAATATTTTATGACTTTTCCAGCTTAGAAAGAAAAAACCGACCCCCTTAAATATTTATTTATTTAGTATTTTTTGTATAGCAAAAGAAATACATCACGAGTGAAAATTTCAACAGAATCCTAAAAAAGCTGTGACCGTTCTTCAAACAGATCCAAGTTCCATTACGCGCTGTTTCGATTCTTTAAACTTGGACTGGCAAAATGTCGGCAATTCGTATACTCTATTACATAGGTACAACGTTTTCATGCGTATCTACTTAGAGCGTACGTAGCTAGCTACATAAAGAGATACGACACTTCACAAATGGGTGTCATTTATTCGCGATGTAGAACTGATCGTGGGTGAGATATATTTCAAGGCATGTCATAAATTGTCTTTAGAAAACAATTTTAAGTTGAAAGTGTAATATCGATCGCATCGAAGCCTCGTTTCGTGTGACAAGCAAAAATCACCGATGTTAACTTTCTCAGACAGAAGAATTGACGCAATGAGCTTTATTTTACGTTCGCGCGGCGGGTGAAGGTCCGCCTGCGACGCTGTTGCAGAACGCAGTTTGATTCCTTGAGGCAAATGTCAGATCTAACAATTTTGTTCCATGTGTTTATTATGTAAACCAAAATATAAATACCTATCTATCATGTGTATTAAGTATATCAGAATTCCATTACCCATACATAAAGACACTAACTATGCTTAGCTTGGTACTAAATGATACTGTGTGAATTTTCCAGATTTATTTATTATTCTTTTGTTGATTTATTTACTGCGTACGAGAATTCTCTTTTTCCCATTTGTTTCGATCTGTTTCTTCAATTGATGGCTATTGAAGCGCGTAAGAAGCAAAGATAATTTTCCATTGCGACAATTGTTTTACGAAGAACTTCAAGCCTATTAAAGACAGCTGGAGTAAATTCCATTGTGCATTTCCCAATTGTGGCAATTAAATCAATGAAATGGTCGACTTTAATCTCCTACAGCTCTGAAATATCAATCTTTATCTGAAACCTTCCTGCATTCGCTGTTTCGTCACATCGAACGTACAAAAAGATGACATTGTGTTTTCATTGTTTCAGGAACTCACATGGTTACAATGGTGACATGAAAGGCAGGCACATAAACTCAGGCGATGAAGACGACTTAGATTTAAGCAGTAAGTTATAATCTTATTATTAGCTTTTGCACGCTTCTTTCGTGGATGAGAACAAATGTGGATCACGTATAACAAATACCTATATCTATCTACCTATGAATTATAATGTATTAATTTGCCCTTATGGCTTCGCACTCGTTGTTTCTATGGAAACGTTTCTAGGATATTTCCATCCAATGATTTATGGGATAATAGCCTATGTCTATGACAAATAAAATCGATTATATTTTGAATATATGTAGCAACTATTCAAAATTTCACGTTTTTCGCGTTTATAATTTTAGTAAGGATTAAGTATATCTTTTTATTTAAGTAGGTATATCATAATCTTTTTCTGGTGTACAATAAAGTATTTTTGTATTGTATTGTATATAGAGGATTCGATCCCGGTCTTTATTTTCAATCCCGGGATTTCGGGATTGGTGAAACGCGATCCCGGGATCCCGGGATAATCCCGGGATCGTAGACGAAGTAAGAATATCAAAGTAATATATGAAAATCAGCTTCTATTTACTTTCAAAAACAAAGTAATAATCAATTAAAATCACAAAAACGTATTTATTCAGTTAATTAAGGTGCAGAGGGGCAATTATGGCAGGGGGATTATTATGGCACATGGTCATATTTTTGGTTCTGTAGCTTTTACTCAAGAGAGACCTCTATGTTCGGGTAGAGCAACAACCGGTTAATTCAATCACCTATAGAAGGAATTGCTACCGCGTTAACTGATCGATATACAACATCATTTTGTCAGTCGACATTTTAAGTGCGCATGACACCTGTGACAAGGTCTTCAAATTTTACAGAATTTAGTGGTTTTTGCGGGTTTTTTGCTGATTTGGCAAGGCAATTAATTATACTTGTTTTAAACTGGAACTTCTTTTAATGTAATTGTTTCGTTTCTAATCTTTGTTTTTCATAAGTTATTGAGCCTGGTATGATTTTCCCACAAAATTGTGATCGGAGGTTATTTGTTCGGAGTTGGCTGCGCAAATCACCCGACTATTTTTATATGAAGTTGTAAAAAACCAGTGATGTCCACAGCATTGAAGTAAATGTCAATAAAAAAATTCAAGCTCGTGGCAACTGAGAGAAATACTGACACTTTAAGAAATTATGTGATTGAAAATGTTTAATTTGTCTAAGTGTCCTCTATCTGAATACTTATATTGAGTTAATACAATGTGATTTGTCGAACCTTGATCAAACGAAATGTGCGGATACACGACACATATTTATCGATAAAAATCGGGATAAAAAAATTATATGTTATTTTTCTCAAAAACAAAGCAGTTTTAATATTATTTTAAATGAAGACTACTTCATCTGGTTTTTTCTTCGTTTTTTTTTAGTTAAAGGTGTATTTTATTCAAAGTAGTTTCATTTGAAAGCTAGATAGTTTACCTAGCTAATAAAATAAATAAAAAATACAAAAACGATACATAAGCGTTGAGAAACCAATATTTTTTTAGAAATAAGACAAAAAATACTATTTTTATTTTATTTTTTCTCTGTAACTTTAAAACTGGGTTATTGAGGTGTACTTTTTTGCATGTTGTATTAAACTTCATAATTAATTCTACAAATCCTCCAAAAACTGGGGGTCTAACTCTTTCCGTTGTCATATTATTCACTATTTAAATAAGGTACTTTCTTTCAAGTACAAAGATCAACAGGAATCTCAACTGGTTTAATCTACATGTTTCTTTTTGTGTTAATGGTGTATTTTATTCGAAGTAGTCTCATTTGAAAGCTAGATAATTTACCTAGCTAATAAAATACAAATTCGGTACAAAAGCGTAGAAAAATAATATTTTTTTAGAATTTAGACAAAAAAAAACTGTTTTTATTTTATTTTTTTCTCTGTAACTTTAAAACTGGATTATTGAGGTGTACTTTTTTGCATGTTTTTTTTTTTGCCAGAATTCACGAAACTCAATCACGGAGAATACAACGATTGTTTAAAATTTTGACTGATTTCTTTTGTACAGAATTGCCCCTCTGCACCTTATACAAAAATTTAAAAAAATACTTTTTTTAATGTCTACTTTTCCTCGGTAGATACGTACAAAATACTAATTTAATTACCTAACCACATAATGGTAACGTTATCGGCAGTGATTGGATATTCGGGCGCCTATTTACCTTTACTTTGAGCGACGACACAACGTGAGCTATTAAAACCAAAGAACACTAATCTTTTGTGTGAATTCATATTAAAAGAATCCCAAAATATCGAGTGTTATTTATTTTCGCTGGCATTTTACTTATAGGTCATTCAAATATAAAACACACTTTCTATGGCGCGTTTTTCACTTAAATCGATATTTCCGGAGCAGTAATGATTTTTTATTTCGAATTTCCAAAAAAAATCATATATTATGTCTTTAGTGAAATACGCAACAGAATAAAAGTGTCTTTTATTTGGTAATAAAAAAGGTTCCGGTGAAAAAAACATCATCATTTTAGAAATTTCTGGAAGTTTAGAATTAGTGGTAATTCATCAGGATTCCTGAAAAAGTTGGTTTTAAAAAGCTCCTTTTTGTGTCTTTGCCCCACCTTTAGGTAAATAAGCAACCGAATATCTAATCGCTAGTTATCTTATCAGTCAGTAAAAACAAAAAGCAAATCGTGATTATCGACAAAAAATAATTTTAGATCAATTTTGACCAGGATGCGACCAATGATGCGATTGATTACTTGTTTAAGGAATGCTTTTTTTGTGAACAGGTACATGGTATTTTAAATGGTATTATTTGTAAATAAAAAGCTGCTTATTCTGATAACAAAATGCAGGAATAATAATTCCTGTTTTTATTAAAAACTTAACCGATGTCAACCGACATGAAAAGATTTTTGTTATTTTAATGGTGCCGATAAGCAATTGGTATAATTTTAAGTTTATAATATTGTGTTGTGTTTCTTAAATTAACGCGCTTCATTTTTTATTATTTTTAACGACTATTATAGTACTTTTATCAATCCCGAAAATCCCGGGATTTGGAAAAAATAATCCCGAAATTTTCGGGATCGAAAATGGGCCGGGATCCCGGGATCCCGAATCCCGGGATCCCGGAATCGAATCCTCTAATTGTATATCAGTTAGGTATCTAGTTCTAATGAAAACTATTGTTCCGAAACTATAGTAGGGAAATTTTAAAAGGCCATATTTGTAGACTTTGTAGTCTGTCAGTTTTATCTTCATAGTGAGGTGACTAGCAGGAGTAGCAGGGGTATTTTAATACATCGGAAAAGCCTTTGGATTTGATATCCGAAACTTTTGAAAAATCCCTGTCCTGTTATTATTTTTTCTTTCGTAAATTTATTGCAAATTAAGACAAGCACATAATTTTACAAAAAAATGCATTTATTTAGTTCATCATCATCATCAGTCTATATAAGTCCACTTCTGGACGTAGGAACGCCCTGTCTTCAGCTTGACGCATCCAGCATCTGCCAGCAGTCTTTCGCAGATCGTCATCCCACCTGGCCGGAGGGCGTATTCATTACGAATACATCCGAGTTTCTCCTTCAGAGAAACTCCTCACATAGCTCTTACTAAAGCTCGCTGAGCGACTTTGAACAGGTGGTCCAGCCCTACCGTGAGTGTACAGAAGACTGGAGAAAAGTCGTAGAGAAAACAAAGAAAATAATTTTACAAGATTTTGGACGAGATGTAAGAATAGACAATATTATTGGAAATGAATTGATAATATCTCTGTGTGCTGACAGCAGTGATAAAGGACTAGAGGATTCGATCCCGGTCTTCATTTTCAATCCCGGGATTTCGGGATTGGTGAAACGCGATCCCGGGATCCCGGGATAATCCCGGGATCGTAGACGAAGTAAGAATATCAAAGTAATACATGAAAATCAGCTTCTATTTACTTTCAAAAACAAAGTAATAATCAAATAAAATCACTAAAACTTATTTATTCACTTAATTAAGGTGCAGAGGGGCAATTATGCCAGAAGGATTATTATGGCACATGGTCATATTTTTGGTTCTGTAGCTTTTACGAGAGACCTCTATGTTCGGGTAGAGCAACAACCGGTTAATTCAATAACCTATAGAAGGAATTCCTACCCCGTTAACTGATCGATATACAACATAATTTTGTCAGTCGACATTTTGAGTGCGCATAACACCTGTGAACTGCACCTGTGTCTTCAAATTTTACAGAATTTAGTGGTTTTCGCGGGCTTTTTGCTGATTTGACAAGGCAATTAATTATACTTGTTTTAAAATGGAAATTCTTTTAATGCAATTTTTTCGTTCCTAATCTTTGTTTTTCATAAGTTATTGAGCCTGGTATGATTGCCCCACAAAATTGTGGAGGTTATTTTTTCGGAGTTGGTTGGTTTTCATTTTGCCCTGTTTTTATATGAAGTTGTAAAAAACCATTGAAGTAAATGTCGAAAAAAAAATTCAAGCTCGTGGCAACTGAGAGAAATACTGACACTCTAGGACATTATGTGATTGAAAATGTTTAACTTGTCTAAGTGCCTCTATCTGAATACGTATATTCAGTTAATATAATGAAGTATGCTTTTACTACCTACCTAAAGAAGTAAATTAATGGAAAAAACTTCTTGTTTTTACTTAACATGAAATTAACAATCCTTTCCTTCTTAATTTCAAAAACTAATATAATTAATATCCACTTCTTTTACCTAGTTCGTTATCGATGTCGATAGTCAGAGCCTCAACACTAGCATGTATGGGAGACTAAAAAGTGGTGCCCGAATTACCCCGCGTCAACTCTCAGGAGTTTAGAAGAGTCAAATTCGGATGTACTGACTTGTCCAGTTTGTAAAGCTTCTAGTTTTACTATTATAGCATCATAGGATCAAATAATATTACCACCTGCCAGAAAAGCCCCGCTGATGGGCAACTCGGGCATTTCCAGTTTTTTGTCTAATTAGTTATAGTTCACCATTAATTTCAGCATTTTCTTACACATAAACACTATTAAGAAGAAGTCAGATAAAGATTAGTTAGCAGCACCAATTTGCCAGAATTCACGAAACTTGGACTTTAAAATTTGGACTGATTTCTTTTGTACAGAAATGTCCCTCTGCACCTTATACAAAAATTTTAAAAAACACTTTTTTTAATGTCTTTTTTCCTCGTTAGATACGTACAAAATACTAATTTAACTACTTTACCACATAATGGTAACGTTATCGGCAGTGATCGGATATTCGGGCGCTTTATTTACCTTAACTTTGAGCGACGACACAACGTGAGCTATCAAAGCCAAACAACACTAAATCTTTTTTAGGGAATTCATATAAATTCCGAAGAATCCCAAAATATCGAGTGTTATTTATTTTCGCTGGCATTTTATTTATAGGTCAATCAAATATAAAACACACTTTTTATGACGCGATTTTCACTTAAATCGATATTTCCGGAGCAGTAATGATTTTTATTAAAGAAATTTCAAAAAAAAATCGTATATTATGTCTTTAGTGAAATACGCAATAGAATAAAAGTGTCTTTTATTTTGTTTACTTATAAAAAAGATTCCGGCGAAAAAACATCATCATTTTAGAAATTTCTGGAAGTTTAGAATTAGTGGTAATTCATCAGGATTCCTGAAAAAGTTGGTTTTAAAAGCTTCTTTTTGTGTCTTTGCCCCACCTTTAGGTAAATAAGCAACCGTATATCTAATCGCTAGTTATCAGTCAGTAAAAACAAAGTTTAATGATCACTAAACGTATTGTTTTAACTAAAAGCAAATCGTGATTATATACAAAAAATAATTTTAGATCAATTTTGACCACGATGCGACCGAGGATGCGATTGATTACTTGTTTAAGGAATGTTTTTTTTGTGAACAGGTACATGGTATTTAAAATGGTATGCTTATTCTGATAATAAAATGCAGGCAGCAGGAATAATAATTCCTGTTTTTATTAAACATAATTTAAAAATAAAACTAAACCGATGTCAACAAACATGAAAAGATTTTTGTTATTTTTAATGGTGCCGATAAGCAATTGGTATAATTTTAAGGTTATAATATTGTGTTGTGTTTCTTAAATTAATGCGCTTCATTTTTTATTATTTTTAACGATTATTATAGTATTTTTCTCAATCCCGAAAATCCCGGGATTTGGAAAAAATAATCCCGAAATTTTCGGGATCGAAAATCGAATCCTCTATAAAGGACACAGGATTATTTTTTGGCAGTAAATCGTCTCTTTCAAAGGTTTTGAAATCGATTGGCTTTAGTTTAAAAAATCTGATAAGCGGAAAATCCTGCTAGTTTTGGCAGGTACGTACGAGTAGGTACATGCTACGATATTATTGAATGCGAACCATATGGTTGAATGCGAACCATATTGTTTCGCGGACATGGACCGATGATACAGCGGCCTCCACCTCAAAATTTTCATCGGGGAAAGGATACCGACTTATTATATTTAAAAAAAAATCAACTCAAAATCAACGCTACTTTTTGGTGTTGTTTAGTTCGGCGCACCATCTTACCTCTACGATAAACTGACTTGGTTCAAAAAGGAAGGTCTGCGGAGGAAATGTTCTCCTATACTGGCAAGACCTCAAGGTTCTTCCGCAGCGCTTAGGGGTAGTTTTCGTTACGCAGCTACAAAGTGCTGGAATAATATGCCGCCACCCCATAAGGGACATTAAAATATAAATACTTTTTAATTAATGATAGAAATGTTTCTGGTTGATGCTCAAAAAGAGGATGAAAGTTTACAAGACAACGACAGGTCAGCAATATAGCTATAGTAAGTTCCAAAAAATAAATCTTTGTAATTTTAAACATGCTATATCATATTTTATTTTATTTCTAAATTTTTCTTTCTTGAACGTCCTCTGATCTCTCAATGAATAATTTTAATTTTAGTTTAGTAAGATATTTTTAAATTTATTTTTAATATAAATATTTTTAGCAATAAATGACATACTTATGTTAATAATTTTACTTTTTACGTAAGTGTTATTTAGGGTTGCTTATTGAGTTCCTTATTTAGTTTATGTTCTGCTTTTATCTTTATGTTCCTAAGAATCAGTAACGCACCACTGCTGTTGGTCGTGACGGTACATGCCCTTGGCCTTCACTGAAAACCAGCGCTGCTTGGTGGACACACCGCACGATGCTGAGTGGAGGCCATATTTCCAATAAATTCTACTGCGCACAATGAAACTGTCAAATATCGCTAGTTTATATAATCTTATCAGTCCTAAGTTGTTGTGTATTATTATTATACTTTTTTTAAGCAAATAAAAACATTTTTCTCTCACTCTCTAATCTTCGCATTCGATTCAACTTATCAGCGTTCAATTTTTACAGTAACATCCCTAGTGTTTGATAAGAAAAAGGGTTAACTGACGCAACATTGTACCGACGTTCGGTTTTTTAGATCAGAAATTGTTTAGTTTTATTTATGAAAGCAAATCGTACAATTACTCGTATCGGTCAGTATTACAATAAATATGTAATCTTAATTGAAAAAAGTTAAGCAATTGTGCAGTTATTTTACTTATTTTATGTCCGCTGTTACAAGGTTACGTTGTTGAATTTTGATGAATTGTCAAATGTGGCCTATTAAAATGGCCTTACTTTAGTCTCGTGCGTGTTAGGAATGATATTACCTACTAGCTGGTGCCCGCGACTTCGTCTGCGCATGATTAGTATTTCGAGTACTCGCGATTTTACTTTCGTAATTCCCTTTCCCGTGGGATTTTCGGGATAAAATAAAGCCTATGTGTTATTCCAGCTTATAATCTATCTCTGTGCCTTAAATTTCATCCAGATCCGTTCAGCAGTTTTTGCGTGAAAGAGTAACAAACATCCATCCATCTATCAATCTATCCATTCATACTTACAAACTATCGCGTTTATCAGTTCAATTCAGTTTGGTTCCCCTGGGCTATACGGGTTTTCAAAATTGGTTTTCAAACTGAATTCCGGGATAAAATGTATCCCATGTCCAATCGTCCCGAGTTCCATTCGAATTCATTCACTTCCGTCGTGATGCGTGGTTAAAGAATTTTTCTTTCACCCTCTCTCCCAGGGGAACCTTACCGAATTCCGGGATAAAAAGTATCCTATGTCCTTCCTTGTAGTATGAACTCAAATCGTCCCGAGTTTCATTCCAACTCATTCAGCAGTTTCGGCGTGATGCGCGGTAAAGGAATTTTACTTTCATACCCTCTCCCATGAGAACCTTACTGAATTCCGGGATAAAAAGTATCCTATGTCCTTCCTCGTAGTATGACCTATAATCATGCCGAGTTTCATTTAAATCCATCAAATAGTTTCGGCGTGATGCGCGTTTCGATACAGACAGACAGACAGACAGACATGAATGAAAAAAATTACAGTTTTGGCTTCAGTATCGATAATAGAGTGCCTCCAAAAACAATTTTCAAAATATCTTCAATGTACAGAATTGGACCTGTTACAGTTTTATTATAAGTATAGATTATAATCTATCTCTGTGACTTAAATTTCATCCAGATCCGTTCAGCAGTTTGTGCGTGAAAGAGTAACAAACATCCATCCATCTATCAATCTATCCATTCATACTTACAAACTTTCGCGTTTATCAGTTCAATTCAGTTTGATTCCCCTGGGCTATACGGGTTTTCAAAATTCTCACAGCATCTGAACGACGCGCGCGTCGTTCAGATGCTGTGAGAACCAAACTGAATTCCGGGATAAAATGTATCCCATGTCCAATCGTCCCGAGTTCCATTCGAATTCATTCACTTCCGTCGTGATGCGTGGTTAAAGAATTTTTCTTTCACCCTTTCTCCCAGGGGAACCTTACCGAATTCCGGGATAAAAAGTATCCTATGTCCTTCCTTGTAGTATGAACTCAAATCGTCCCGAGTTTCATTCCAACTCATTCAGCAGTTTAGGCGTGATGCGCGGTAAAGGAATTTTACCCTTCCCATGAGAACCTTACTGAATTCCGGGATAAAAGTATCCTATGTCCTTCCTCGTAGTATGACCTATAATCATGCCGAGTTTCATTGAAATCCATCAAGTAGTTTCGGCGTGATGCGCGTTTACGATCAGACAGACAGACAGACAGACATGAATGAAAAAAATTACAGTTTTGGCTTCAGTATCGATAATAGAGTGACCTCCAAAAAAAATTTTCAAAATATCTTCAATGTACAGAATTGGACCTGTTACAGTTTTATTGTAAGTATATATAGATTATATGATTGATAATACAAGGGGCTTTCAATTTTCAAATCACACTAAATTATTGTAATTTATGGTTGAGCAAGCAATTCAAGATATTTATTAATTGGGCAAAATTAGTAACAAAAATTATTTTGAATAAAACCGATAATATTCCGGTAGTAAAATATTGTACGAAACGTGTGAAATTATCGGAAATGCTAGATTTTAGGGAAAACATATTACGGGGCAAAGACAACGAGTCTTCTGGCACACAGAACAACCCTTTCGCTCAATCAAACGCTTTGTAGGTCTATTAAAAAATACTGAAAAATTCTATGTTTATAACACATAACTACATCAAACCTCTTTGGATTGAATGGAATTAAAACGACCACCTCTTTGAAGTTTCGTACATAAATACGAAATAAATTGTCACGAATGAAATTTCTGGTGCTCAAAGATTTTTTCAATAATATTCTTTAAATTTTAAATGCATAAAATTAAAAAAGTTCGCTATGAGAATCAGAACAAAATATAAAATCTCATTGGATTGGACGAAATGATAACCTTCCCTCTGATACCTCTTTGGAGTTTCCTACAAAAACCAAATGAAATGTCAGTGTCCGGTGCTAAATGTTCTGTTTATTAATATTGTTTACATTTTTATTGAATAAATTTAAAATGGATAAAGAAAATAAACATAGAACCGGTATGTAGGAATAATGAGGAACAGACTATATATCAAAATAGGTCAACTCCTGTGCGTTCGTAAGGCGCGCGATACGGGTATGTTTTCTAGATATGAACCGCGATAATGCCGACGGCCTAGCGTTCTTTCCTACTTTAGTAGTGTTGCTAGTAGCCTGAAGAAAGAAGACGTGTAAAATGTATTACGTGCTGCTATTTCTACTACTGCTCTGTGAGTTGATTTATTAAGATTCATACATAAGGTACATTTCGATTCGTATTCGACTGCTCTGCTATCTTTGCTCTTGTTTTAGGACGAACCACCTACTAGATTAATTTTACTGTAACTTTTTTACATGAGCCTTGATATTAACGCGTTATCAAAGTTGTGCTAAATATAAAATAAACAGTTTTAAGAGAAATATCGTACCTCCAAGGTTATATATTCCAAGATGATGTGTCCATATTTATGTTCTTATTATTATATTTATTAAATTATATTTGTTCTTATTATAGTATTTATTATGTATACGCGCGTCTTGGGTCTTAGGTTTATTTTAGATTCAGAATTAATTTTAGAATTGCTTATTATAGATATCATATAAAGTTGGTTTCCGATACCTACTAAAAAAACGTAAACATGCTTACCACTGAGGCGCGTAGGTTATTTTTGTCGAGTGTTTATATGCGGTTAGCGGACACTTTTTATTACCTCCAAGCATTAAAACGGCTAAAGCGATTTTGATAATTGAGATATCAAAATACTCGTCTGGTCTCTTGTATATGAATAATTCGTTAACGCTTTGCGCCTCGCTCTCTCATTCGGCTAAAAGAGCGAGGAACAAATCTAGTTTTTTAACAGTTTTCTATGATTCGCTTATTCTTAGAAATTAAATAAATCACATTCAATAACTTGCTTATTAACGCATTACACCCGCGATATTTGTGAACGATTCTATTTTCGACAATATTATTACTCTCGTTCGACGTAAAAGAACGGAAATTATGATATGATCGCGGGGAGTGGACTTTATTGAATATTTTTTTCCATTTGCGGATAAAATATTTATTGGCCGTTGAATGATGTGTTTATTCTCAGGAGATCGCTCGGTTGACAGGCGGTATGTTCGACTTAGCCATTTGAAAAGGGTATTTCTCTCGAGTTTATAGGTCATCATAATGCCTTTCAATTTCTGGCTACTTTGATCCGAATATTTCTCTTAGCAATTACTTACACTATCAGCAAAAAACACCGCCAATTAATTAAATGCACTGAAATTACATAATATTGTACCTAACTGATGGATTGATTTTTCGCGAACGTCAATAATAAGCTGATAACTCGCTGCAAACGAAGTGAAAATTGTATAAAAACTCGAAAGTTGTTTTTCAAATAAATGATAAAGGTGCTAATAGTACAGAAAACAGTATAATTGTTGACTATCTTAACGGATGTGTCCTGTCTAAACTACAGCGAATGAACTAAAATAGGTTCTCGCTCATATCGAAAAGCCTAAAGACCGTTTAGCATAAGTAATCAGTAAATTAATTTTTTTTATCTTAAATCGTCAAAACTATTTTATGTAAAAAGGATTAGGTACTATAAAATATTAGGTTATCTAAGATAAAAAGGGACGGATTTATCTCCAACCTGAAAACCAAAAACCTCCTAAGGTTTTTTATTCGCTTCTTTACTTTATTTACCTTTTAAAAGATTGAAGTGAACAAAAACCAGAGATACCCGTTACAATAAAATTGTTTCTTTTCATCATGGTAAGTTCGGTTCCCGTGGGAGAGGGCATGAAAGTCAAATTACTTGACTGCGCATTACGCCAAAACCACTGAATGAAATTTAAATAAAACTTAAAATAAAATCGGATTTGAGACCATTCTACGACGAAGGATGTAGTATACAAAATATAATATGTACAATTCGAATATCCGACATGTCCTAGAGTCGTATAAGGTCCAAGGTAAAGGAAGTAAAAGCGGTATTACACTACACGTTATTCAGGGCCCGGTAGTTAGGGCGATTAGGGAGCAAGGCTTGCCAGGTCCGTCCCTTACGGACCCTAAATCTTATAACACCACTTACCACTGAACAAACTGAGATGAGAACCCTACAAGGGTTAAAAATAATAAACCTGTTTGTATAGCGGAAAGAGTACATGATTCAACAAACTTCATTATCGTTAACCTAGATTTTCATTAAATCGATTCCTATTAGATTTCATACACTCTGACCATTATTTGGTCATTCTTTTTTCTCAGAACCATATAGAGTGCAAAAAACTAGCAAACATGGATACTGTACATGAAACTAGCGGCCTGCCCTCTTAGTTAGGGTCCCTGAATAACGTGTAGTGTAATACCCCTTTAAAGCACAGTGACTTTTTTTGAATATTCCGGCGTGTCCTAGAGTCCTTCCTATAATGTCCAATATAAAGGAAATAAAGCACTTGTTTATCCATAGCTCGTGGGACGTGGTCGTCTGGCGAGGTGTCCCCCGGGCTGTCGGACGAGGAGTGCGGCGGCGGCGGCGCGGGCGGCGAGTCCCCCGCCGCGCTGCTGGCCCGCGTGCGCGCGCTCGGACGCCGCGGCCTGCTCGCCGAGTACGAGGAGGTGCGCGCGCTGCCGCCGCAGGGGACCTTCCACAATGCAGAGTCAGTATCTACTCTACACTTCACACTATACTCACACCACTACACACTACACTTACCGCTCTACACACTACACTGTAAATTCACCGCACTATACTCTACACTACACACTAGACACTACACTTACCGCTCTACACACTACACTGTAAACTAACCGCACTATACTCTACACTACACACTATACTCACACCACTAGACACTACACTTACCGCTCTACACACTACACTGTAAACTAACCGCACTATACTCTACACTACACACTATACTCACACCACTAGACACTACACTTACCGCTCTACACACTACACTGTAAACTCACCGCACTATACTACACACTATACACACACCACTAGACACTACACTTACCGCTCTACACACTACACTGTAAACTCACCGCACTATACTCTACACTACACACTATACTCTCACCACTAGACACTACACTTACCGCTCTACACACTACACTGTAAACTCACCGCACTATACACCACACTCATCGCGCTACACACTACACTCACCGCACTACACACTAACACATTACATTGACCGCACTATACACTACACTCACGGCACTATACACTTCACTCATCGCACTACACACTACACTCACGCTACACATAAATCTGTATTATCAGAGTTTAACGATTTGAAGTTTAAGACATCTAATGCAATGCAACGAACATGGAACTTGTACCTTACGACTAAGTTCTTTCGGTCATCGACGGTTACTTTTCGTTTCTCAAAGCAAATCTGTTGCGATTGCGTTCTACAAGATATATGTAGAGGTATGATAACAAAAGTTTTGAAGACCTCTGACATTATTTTAAACATTTTTCTCTCGAAATTTTAAACAAAGTACGATAATAAAGGAGGCCATTCGAGATAAGAATAAATTAAAAAACACTGCACAAAAATCGCACTACATAAGACAAACTTAACATACATACAAAGCCAAATTATTATTTCTCAGTCGATAACTGAAATTTTATAAAACATAAATTAAAAAATATTACTAACAATCCACATAACATCGTATCCCCAAACAGACCTTGAGTTATAGGGTACTACAGTTAACTTATATGATATTGGTACTTACCCCCGAATAATTGGAACTCAGATTTAATCACATCTCAAGTTGCGATTTTTTGACAGTTTCAATGAATATCTGCTGCCTAGAATTCGTCTCTTAAATCATGCTTAAGTCGTAGTATTTTGAGGATATACCTACTCTACATTATAAAAGCAATTTGCGATCGGTTAAGTTACAAAAAACCCTCACACCGAGGTAGCCGTCCATTTCATTTCGTGTTCGAATTCTTCTCAAGTTACGACTTTCCGTAGTGACTACTTTCCTTAACGACCACTTCCCAATGTGGTTAGACCTCTACTTCCTTAGGTAATTACACTGGACTATTAGGTTAGCCGCAATATTTTTCCGTATTTTCCGAAGCGTCTTCTTTAAGTTTCTACTGAAAGCTTATCGGCGATTTCGGTGCACAGCTTGAGTGGATTTTTATCAGTTTTGAGGGTTCCGTACCTAATGGGTCGAGCCTATTACTAAGCTATGTAAAATAATAGCGACCCGCCTCGGCTTCGCACGGTTATTATACGTATAAACCTTCCTCTCGAATCACTCTATCAATTAAAAAAAACATCAAAATCCGTTGCGTAGTTTTAAAGATTTAAACATTAAAATGGATATAGGGACAGAAAAAGCGACTTTGTTTTATACTATGTAGTGATACACCGTTGTTCATCTGTCTGTATATCTAACCGTCGTCACCAGGCTATATCTCACGAACCGTGCGTGAAAGTATAATTCTTTTTACAGATACTCTGATTTAGAATCATAGATATTTTTGTATATGTCGCAGTCGATTTATACATTGTCATAAGGAATGAAAACTTAAAAAAAAGATAAGAATAACAGACAACAGCAGGGTAACAGCAAGGTAACAATTAAAAACCAAAACAAAAAATTGGACAACTCATAATTAGACAAGAACAGCGAAAAATATGCAAGTTCAAGTTAGATTACGAATGAGAGACCAATAGAATGATGTATGGATGGATGAATGAAAATTGACAAAACTACGAAAAGCTAAGAGCTTGTTTTGATGATGTCGTAAAAGTTAAAATGTTTCACCAATATTCCTTTGGTTTTGTAATTCATTTGTTTAAAAAAAAGTCTATGTTTTTGAATCGCGGTGTAGTGATAGACAGTGTTAATCTTCACAGATAATGTATTTCTATTGCCTCTGTACCTGTGCGAAGCCGAAGCGGGTCGCTAGTTTTAATAAAGATATACTGTTAGTCTTCATTACATTGTGGTGACACAGTTTAGCTTACAAAGTACGCGGCGCAAATGCGTTTCGCTAAGTCTGCAATTTCATCGGTTAAGCCGAGCTCGTACTGTCACACCTCAGTCCAGCAACCTCCCTCAGAAAACACATACCATAATTCATTTCTTGTACACGTGTTTCTGCGTATAAATAGACTCAGTATATTGCACAACCATGTTTTATTCAAACCAACCCACAGTAGCTATAAAGACTTGTAACATAAATACAAACATATCAAGCAGAAGTCTTCTTCCAGATTGCCAGCCAACATCGCCAAGAATCGCTACAAGGACGTCCTGTGCTACGACCACTCGCGCGTGCGGCTTTCGCAGACCGACCCCGAAGATCCAACCACTGACTACATCAACGCTAATTACGTCGACGGGTACAAACAGAAGAACGCATATATCTGCACTCAAGGTATGTTTATACTATTGGCGGGTCTAGGTTCACTTTCCAGAAGGGGCCAGCCCCCTTGATTTTGTCTAAAAAAATATCCTCCATCTGCGAGTGATGGACTATCCAGAGATGTTATTTGGAAAACTGAACCAAAAAGAGACGGGAAACGATTCAGACAGAAATGCTAAGAATAGAGGAACAATGAAAGGTCTTCGGTCTAATTGTAGGTACGATTTGAAGATTCTTTTTGTTTATTTAAAAACAAAGAAACATAAAAAATCGTTTATTCCTGAAAAGAAGCGGTAAGGTTTACCTCCATATAAGGGTCGTTACTTTTGTTTCCGTGCGTGATAAATGAACGCCAGCATAAATCTCAAGGTTCAGGCATAAACACCAGTTACTTTTACTACTTGGTATCTAGGTATGTAAATCTGGCGCATGACAAACAGGGGTGGCTGCTTTTGTTGTTACAATTTCACTTTAACGTGTATATTTTCCTCGTCACTTTTCGTGGAAATTTCGTTTATAAAACCACTCCCATTATTTGGCAATGGTAATTGAGTTTTGGCAGTGGGTTCAATCATAAACCGGGTCGAATACCTGGAATATGCAATTTTCATTCGACAATATCCATGAAACAAAAATTGCCGTAAAAACAGGCGTTGAGGTTTAATTACTCGTTGCGATATAATACCATAGAATATGTTGATAGAGTTGAAAACAGCCGAATACAAACACATTTCGCTGCTTTGAAACTCTATTAACGTTGTACTGAGAATCGATGGCGCACTGACGTAAAGCATATTCCGAGAATAATACTGTATTTGACGGAAATGAAATAAAACGGCGCTTCATTTATTGCATAGTTATTTTGCATTTTCTACCGAGATAATAGAACAATAATTTGATGCTTTTTTAACAAAATCGGTTCACCTACTGAAAAATCTGTTAAAAATCACTTCAACTAACCAAAAACCTGTATGTTCTCTTCAGAGGAATCGGGCCTTCGACCACTTTTACTAGCTATAACTAGAGTGGATATAAGTACATTTATTTTATTTTAATAGCATAAACACTAATAAAAAAAACTTTAATGTTAAACATGTACCTAAAACTTGAAATTAAACTGTGAAATTAAAAAACAAGTTCCATACCACTGAAATGCCTAACATCAAGTAAAAGAAATAAACAATTTTGATAAGATTTTGATCTAGTGTAAAGTATTCTATGTTGCGCAAAATGTAGACCTTATTTCCTTGACTTTTCTTTCATAGTACAAAATATACTTAAAACAATATGTAGGTAAACAAAACAAATCTTAATAGGAACTTTAATGTAGGAACGAAAAGTAAATTATGCTTCATCAGAGAATTAAAATCCAATTACAACTTCCCATTCAAGCACGTTTCTGTGAAATATAACTTTTTAACTACAATTTCTGGTTTCTCATCATTACAAATATAAACTTTGCTCTTTTGTTCGCAAAGTTCTATACGTCTACAAAGACTTGACGATCCCTGCGGTATTCTATCCGGGTCGCTCACACCCGTAATTGATTACCTTGTAATTTGATGACGTAACATAATAACGTGGAGATAAATTCACATCTGTTGTCTATTACATAGCCGTATTACATTCTGACTAACAGATGGGCAGGTTTCCATTTGCTACTCCTAGTTTAGCTACTGATCAGAGCTGGTAGACGTATGTTATTTTTATTTATTTACAACTTAAAAAATAATAACATTGCGCTAAGAATAAAAAAGTGTTATGCCTGAAAAAAAGAATATAAAGGGCGGCCTTATAAGCTATCTCTTCTTGCGTTAGTTTCAATAATCCATTTAGAAAAAGGAACTTAAAACAAATACAAATAAATTTTCATAAACAGATATTATCCAAACCTATTAAATGGTTAAATAATGCTGATGAAGCAGTTTTTTGTATTGTCCATTATCTTAGTTTTTTTATTATCTTCAGGTCCACTACCAAAAACATTCGGCGACTTCTGGCGCATGGTATGGGAGCAGGGATCCCTGGTGATAGTGATGACGACGAAGGCAGTGGAGCGAGGGCACATCAAATGCGGGCAATACTGGCCTCTAACGGTCGGCACGAGGGACGTCCACGGGGCCTACGCCGTCTCCTGCGAATCCGTTGAACACGACGAGGACTACACCGTCACACATCTACTGCTCACGGATCTTAGGGTAAGTTCACTTTTCAATCAACGCCAAGAAACGAGGTTTTTATGAGTTACTTACATTATAACTTGTATGTATAAGGTGTGCCTGTCATCATCATCATCAGCCTATATTAATCCACTGCTGGACATAGGCCTCCCCTAATGAGTGCCATAGCGCCTGTACAAAATATTTAATAAATAAAATACCTAAATAAAAATAAACTTTTCTAGGTGAACCAATTTTGAATATTCATTTTTTATTTTAAAGATCTCTAGTTTTTGAGTTATACCCTTAATAATGCGTGAAATTCGAAGTTGGTTCCAAGTTTTTGTTAAAAACCTCAAATTAATAGAACAGTGGAGGGTGAATTTCCATCAGAGGAGAATTGATGTGGAAGTGTAATGTATCAAACCCATAACAATAATTATCTTGTTAATAATTTTAACAGCTTTTTTAAAACTAAATATTTGTCTGCACAAAATGATTAAAAACAATATTGATGATTAATTTACTACTTGAAAACTAGGGGGCAGAAAATGGGTCACGCACGACACATAGCATGGGTATGTCCCTAATCTCAAATGGAAGCTTCGTATGTGGTATTTCTGAGTGACGACAGTTAATATCAGATCCTCAGTCCGCACGGCGGCTCTCCAATATAGAACCATCTAATCAATCTCACTTATCCGGCACTATTAAAACTACACTACTTACTAAAACTAGAGGGTGTCGGATTATTGGAATGTTCGGAATATTGGATTACAGAACAAACTCACTAATTCAACCCTTTTTAATCTAGAGCGTGCCGGATTATTGTAATGTTCTGAATATTGGTGTATTTATCTATGTATCAGCTAAGGGAGCCATATTAATAAATAAATAAATAATGCTGAACAATCCACACAGTACTATCTAGCCCCAAAGTAAGCTACCCAAAGCGTGTGTTATAGGAATGTTCTGAATATTGGTGTATTTCTCAATGTATCAGTAAACACTAAGGGTGCCGGATTATCGTAAGGTTCTGAATACTGGTGTATTTCGCTAATACTTAGTGTTGTCCTCCACAGACGTCCCAGAACCGCAGCGTCTGGCACGGGCAGTACAAGCGCTGGCCGGACTACGGCGTGCCGGGCGGCGGCAGCGCGCAGCCCCTCCTGCGCTTCCTGCACAAAGTGCGCCGCGCGCAGCAACAGGCGTTACACGAGTCTGTACCTTTATACTATATCAACTAGATCAGTAAATCAATATCTTTATTTCTTTAGGCTTACAAAATAAGCACTTCATCATCAGCCTATATTAGTCCACTGCTGGACATAGACTACTTTTAGTAGTAAAAGTAGTCTATGTCCAGCAGTGGACTAATTTCATCAATTTTCACGCGGGTCAAGCCGCAGCTAGTATTTTATATAATATGCAACATCAAGACTCGTGTGAAATATTACGAGCTCGTCGCGCTAGTCTCAAAAGTTTAGACCCATCTCAGTGTATTTTATATGATAAACAGAAAGATTAACATGAACAATTCAATTGAAAAACAGAAGTGAATCTTGCAATGTGGTTTTTATTTATAGATTTAAATGAATAATAAGTGTTCTTGTATACTAAGTGTTGTCTACATATTTCTGCTAACTTCGTAGCGATCTAGATTTATAAAGTTTCTAAACCTACACTTTAAGTCACGTTAAAGATCTGTCTTTGACAAGGTCTCGAAAGGTCGAAACAATCTAAATATAGATTTCAGCCATCTAAATATAGATTCGATAGCTAAATACCTTGTTAATTAATTTCGTAGCTGCGTAACTGTTCCATTTCGGTTTTTGTTGTGACGAAAATAGATGTTTTATATTATATCTTTCATTTCCAGCCTTGGAGACGCGTGGGCCGGACACAGTCGAGGGCCGCCGATAGTCGTTCATTGTTCCGCTGGAATAGGCCGGACAGGTAAGAATTATATTTTTTTATATATTTACCAATTAAAATATCATATTACACGTATAATAACATTATTAACACAAAGTAAACCATAGAGATTTGTAAAAGAGTGTTATTAGCGACTCAGCCGAGTATCTATCGACAGGTTTGACAATGATGATAATATTAATTTAATTTTTAGGTGTAGCGTAGTGTAGTGTGATTTGCTAGGTACTGATAAAGTTATAAAACTGGTAGTTAACTTTTATTATAGTACTAGTTAAGTACCTTCCACTACACATGGTACACACATTTTACGGAAGTAACAGCAGTTTTCACCTCTCGCTCTAAACTATAGAAAGCGGTGACTTTCTCAGAAACTTTGAGCTAAATCATCGGTTTTTGCATGGAATAGTAGTTATTTGTTCGAAAATTATTTTTTGATGAACGTGCCATTCTTAAAACATACTTGCTCTTTGTGTTTGCTACGTCATACTGTTAGTTAAAAAATAACTAGTTTATTTTACTCTTAAAATAAAATTTAAGAGTTTGCTGGAACTGTTTTTTTACATAAAACTCAATACTTATCTCGCTGACCTAGGTTAAAATTTGTACGTTTATACTCAAGAGTAAAATATGTTTCTCAAAAATCCTTTTTATCAATTGTTACATCTACCCTTTATTCAGATTAGGAAGTAAATAAAAAACTGATGGAAAATACCGGCGCCAGCCTCACGGATGGTTCAAAGGCGGTCTAAATCTTCAAAAACCACTGTGATTAATGTTTCCCAATAACAAGTATTGTGATGTGATCCCCAGGTACGTTCCTAACGCTGGACATCTGCGCGTGGCGGCTGGCGGCCGAGCGCGTGGCCGACATCCGCGGCACGGTGGAGCGCATCCGCGCGCAGCGCGCCTTCTCCATACAGATGCCGGACCAGTACGTCTTCTGCCACCACGCGCTCATCGAGTACGCGGTACGTACTTGTTCTGACGCCACAACATTATTTGATTTATTTTAGACGTAAAATTAAATTTGATTTATTTTAGCGCCCCGGGGATTCGCCCGTGAACCAGTTTTTTTTTCGTACCAATTTCAGAATTTTTTTGCACTCCCCCTAGGGTTATTGTGTAAAAATAAAAAATACGTGTTTAATTATTTTTATGTCATACTGTATTCATACCGAGTTTTGAGTAAATCGAACCAAGGAAAAATAATATTCCATACAAACTTACCACCCTATTTAACCCCCTCAGAGGTATTATATACTTCTCTTAGCGTTCCACGCCAGAAAACTAAACGAAAATGTTATTTTCCAGGCGATGCAAGGATTCCTAGACTCGTCGGAGCTGACGGGTTTCGCCTCGGAGCACGACGAGTCGGAATGAAGCCCGCCCCGGCACTCCTGCGCAGTGCTGTGAGCGGGGCCAGCGGGGGCAGCACCGCGCCCGGGGGCAGAGGGGGGTGGGGTAGAACACAGTGATGTTACTTGCTCAAGAGCTGGATCAATCGCCTGACACAGCTCTCGATGTTCATAGTGTACAGTGTGGGACGTTAGAAGAGTATTGCCCCAGGCAGTGATGTGTTCATTGAACCGAGCCCGGTATCCGCCGACCCGTGCGCGCCGAACTGATTATGTAATTCAATTGTGCCGTGTAAACTAAATAAAATAAATATTCGCCCGTAGCGCCACTCTGGCCGAATCAAAATACAATCAGCTCATAGAATAAGTGATATAAACTTTTATAAAAACGTTCCTGTAGCAAGAATAAGAACGGATAACAGATTGAAAACTTGTTAGTATTTATTTGCATTATTTAAATATAACCAAAAATACTACCCTAATTTTTTTTAGTTTATTATTTATTTATAAATCGTAAGAAGTATGGCTGTGTGAAGTTTTTGTGTGTAGTTTATGTAGTTGTATTTTATTTCAAAGATAAATCATTTTGCAGGTATTTATTTGTCCACTGATGAAATTGGAAGTCCTAAATATTTAAATGAAATTTATTAAACATTTTCATGTGGTGCTGGTAGGCTTAGATCATTCATTTCAAGATTTGGATGTTTCTATTGTCATGTAATTAAACCATGTGTATATTATAAATTTTTATAAAAGCTAACAGCCATCTCAAGCCATTATAAATAGCGTAATCTTATTATAGGCAAATCATAACGAATTATTAAATTATTTTTACGTAAATAGACTGAGTAATTAATGTAATATGCTCCAAATGTAAAATTCTTCAGCATAAAGGAGTTTCTTTGGTTTGATACTTATAATGAGAGGTTCGATGAACGAAAAAGTTCATAAAGAAATTATTTTGATGACAATAGAAGATAATTTATTGAAAAAAGAGCATATAGCAGAGCTACATATCTAACAGAGGATTATTGTATTTTGAATCGCCGTCCTTACGCAACTGACATATCGCTGTTTAGATATCTTCATATACATTCAGGTTAGCAGAGCACAAGAATCTCTTAACGGACATGTCCAGTTCAAATCTGCTTGTAGAGCTTTATTGTGACCATTCATATTATGAAACAAACAAACACTCAAATTGATTAGTTTTAAACGAATCTAGCATGTATTACTGAGATCTTCACTGAATAAATCAATTTGAATGCATTATTAGCGCAATATACTAGATTCTCTTCTCTAAATGTTAATTTAAGTATAATGAAATGTTAATCTGGAGCATCTGTTAGTTCTTGTATCTGTAAATATTTTAATATTTGTTTTAAAATATAAATTAAAAACTCTGTGACATTATTACGTGTGAAATAAAATAAATTGTAATATATTTACTAGAACTTTCATTTCTATCTTCTTCTGATGTTTGATTGTGGTAATGAAATCATCATTATGATTTTTCATACTATACAAACACTAATTGGCTCTTAGTGACGACAATTTAGCACCTCCGCAAGTTTAGCATTCAGGTTCTAAATAAAGCAGTTCCAGTCAACATAGAAGAAATCGAACAAGAAACAGATCTTGCTCAGTATGATCTTCCACCAAGATCAGCGTGTGCATCACCCTTTGCTGTCGCAGCTACATGGCTATTGATTCGCTATCGACTTCTGTTGTAGGAATTATAACGCCTGAAAACATTCGACCCTATCCTAAGCTGATAGAATCGAAATAATATTAGGTCCTTACATATGAAATTGGCGTTTTTCGTATTGGCCACTTTAATCACAAATTTCTCCTCTTTGGTAAGGAATTCCAAATTCAAATTTGTACAGCTATAGACTCATGTATTTGTGCTTCGATGATCGTCATTCATTTGTTTTTTTTCTTCTGTATTTTTCTGTTTGCGTCACTCATTTTACAAAATGGAAAACTTAAAATATCGCATTATTTACGAGTACGAGTTCCGCCGTGGCACTAGTGCTGCGGAAACAACTCGAAGGGTGAATGATGTGTATGGCGGTCGTGTTGCAAAAGAAAACACAGTTCGTTTTTGGTTCCAACGTTTTCGTTCTGGAAATTTCGACTTGCAGAACAAGCCCCGTGGACGGCCTGAGACTCAAGTTGATAATGAAGAGTTGAAGGCTATTGTGGAAGCGGATCCATCGCAAACCACGTCCGAGTTAGCTGCAGGCTGCGGTGTTAGTGATAAAACTGTTTTAATTCACTTGAAGCAAATTGGGAAGATTAAGAAGCTTGAAAGGTGGGTACCTCACGAATTGACTGAAGCAAACCGGCAAACGCGCGTCGACTGCTGCGTTACATTACTAAACCGGCACAATAATGAAGGTATTTTAAACCGAATCATTACCTGTGATGAAAAATGGGTTCTTTACGATAATCGGAAGCGCTCAGCGCAATGGTTGGATCCTGGCCAGCCAGCCAAATCCTGCCCCAAGCGAAAATTAACCCCAAAAAAGTTACTTGTAAGCGTTTGGTGGACTAGTGCCGGTATTGTTCATTAAAGTTTTCTCAAATCTGGCCAGACTATTACGGCTGATGTCTATTGTCAGCAATTGCAAACCATGATGGAAAAGCTAGCGGCTAAACAACCTAGGCTGGTCAATCGCTCCACGCCACTGCTGCTTCACGACAACGCTAGACCACACACTGCGCAACAGACGGCTACTAAAATTAGAAGAGCTTCAATTGGAAAGTCTAAGACATCCTCCGTACCTACTCCCCGGACCTTGCTCCAACAGATTACCATTTTTTTCGAAATTTGGATAACTTCTTGCAAGGGAAAAAATTCAACTCCGATGGGGCAGTCCAAATCGCCTTCAAAGATTTTATTGATTCCCGTCCGACTGGTTTTTTTAGTAAAGGGAACTACCTACCTATAAGATGGCAAAAGTGCATAGAAAATAATGGTTCATACTTTGATTAATTAAATATATTATATTAAAAAATATTCGACTTTTTGTTCCTCCCATACAAAACGCCAATTTCATATGTAAGGACCTAATATAAGCTCAACAAGTCATGGAAGGGAAAATTGCCAGAAAGATTCAGGCTTAAGGCTGCCTATCCATTGGGGCGGAGCGAGCTGGCGGAGCGGAGAAACGAGGAAATATTAACCAATAGGATTGCCATGAAATCTCCGCTCAGCTTTTTCATGCAATCCTATTGGTTAATATTTCCTCGTTTCTCCGCTCCAATGGACAGGCACCCTTACACAGATGCTTCTGAAAAACAGACTAGAAGAATTATATTATCAGACAAAGGGGCCTCCCCCTTTGTCTATATAGGTTGATGATGATGAAAGAGTTGAAAAAGCAGGAACAAGGAGAAAATAAAGGGCAACAGAGATAAAAATTAAGAAGACTAGAGATACAGGTAGGTACCTACCTAGTGACGATGAGATTAACCTAAGCTTGTTTTCCCGGCCGGGGCGGGTCGCTAAGTTCTATATAAATAAATTAAGATGTAGGTACAGACAGCTTCACTAATTGGTATCCCCCTCACAGAATATGCAGTAGTGTGTATTTAGTAGCACGCTGGTTCAAACCCTTTAACATAAAAATAATTGATTATAGTTTACAAATTTCTCGATAATTTCGTATTTTGTTTTGTTATAAATTTTATTCAATTACTTAATCAGAAAACTAAGATTTTTTCAATACCTTTCTTAATTTCTATCGGTACGCACGAGTAACTATGCTAAATTTCGAGACATAATCATAGGTAACGTTGGTGTAGTGGTAGAAGTAGCCGAGTTAATCTGGCTTCTAATCGCAAGACCCGTGTTCGATCCCCTTTATCGATTAGATGTAATTTTTATATTTGCCATTTTTTATTTTTGTCTATTCTTGTGAATAGTGAAGTCATTGTTTATTAGTATCAATATAATGTTTGAAAAATAAAACACAATTTTAGGTAAGTAAACACACTTTTTCTATTTCAAAATTTATGACTACATAACAAAACAAAATAAACATAATTAGTAGCATAGATTGTTTGTTTGTCTTAGAAATTTTTTATTTTATAATCAAGCTTATTTATAAGTAGTTCCCTATCCTGATAAATATGTTCCATTTGCGATTTAGTACTCGAGAATACACATGTTTTCATTAGATTTTTGTTTACTTTTCTAATCTAATGAATTAAACAATTTGAATCTCCTGTAAATCGTGGAACATAGTTTAATCAGGTAGGTTTGAAAATATATATGAGGTCAAAGGGTGTTTTTCTATTATTTATTTTTTGTAGTCTGTTTCTCATCTGTGTAACCTCTTGCTCTAAGTTATGCTTGGACCTCAATTCATTCGAATGCCAATTTAAAACCATTTGACCCCACATATTTTGTCAGACTTAGGTCCGGACTTTTAGCTAGCTAGGAATAACAGTAATGTCTTCTTAAAAATATAATCATTCAGAAACCATTCGCGTACGATGCGCTGAATGGACAAAATAAATTTGTCCCTCTGGATACACGATCCGCACAGAAAGTAACATGACTTCCTTCAACACTGTCAAATATTGTTCGCCAGTCATTTCTTCTATTTTCCAGGAACCATAGAAGACCCCAATAACCTGAAAATAACAATTTAATCAATTGGTGTTTGTTTTTAGGTGTGTGGTGTATTTTATCAAATACAAATAATTTATTTGCATTGGTCAAATACTACCTATGTTGTTTGTTTGTTTTGTTTTAAAAAGAAAAGAATAAGATGAAATTATCTTTGATAAATGTAATTGGATTCGTTGAGAATTATCACTTACTTTTATAATTTATTCTGTTGTTACACTCCTGTTGTTTTTTTCTGCCAATTCTTCTTACATTCACATCCCCCTCGGATTTAAATTTACGACCTCATAAGCGCAGGGTTTGAATCTGTAAAGATAACAAATCAACAATATATTATGCAGTTAAAGATAACAAGGTTTTACTAAAAAGATATAAGTAGGAAATTTACCGTTATTCCAAGCTGACGAGCAATCTTCGTATTAATTATTTGCTGTTCGATAATAACCGGGATCTTAGTTCTCACAAAATTACTGATATGCAACATTTCCTTCAATATTCTTCAATTCCACCAAAAACATATATAAAAACAACCAAGTAAACACTCGAATTGAGAATGGCAGTAACCTTTTCTTCGTTCACCAAGATTTTATTTAGATCTACCCTCATCTTTTTTCTTATCCAGATATCGTAAATAAAATCCGCTGCCGCACATAAATAACACAAAATTTCGAGCGTCTGATAACTAGTTCATTAGCTTAGTTGTTTAGTGAAGTGGTTAAATGTCATGCGAGCGATTGGATGCCTGGTTCGAACCCCACTTGATGATACAATTTTTGTTTCTTAGAATTTGAGTAAAAGATTAGTCGGTCGGACGACAAATGTAAACTTTAGCTATTTGAGGGGTTACCAATTAGTGATTCTGTCTGTACCTACCTAGTACCTTATTAAAGTAGGTTATCTAGTTAGGTAGGTAGGTTAGAATAAATTTATTTCGATATAGTTATTAGTTTTTTTTATATACATATATATTTGTCCATCTATGACAGGCGAAAGCCATAAAGCCTTGACTTTCGTAGGAAATATAAATAAAAACATGAGAAAACAAATTAATCAAATTGCCGCTAATTTTTTTTTATATATTTAGTCCATCTAGGACAGGCGAAAGCCATACTGCCTTGCTGGGCTGACTTGTCTTTCGTATTTTTTGAATTCAGTGAATAAGGAAGTTTCCGATTTTTTTATTTGTATGTAAAAAAATAATACTATACTTGCAATACAGCCCACTGATTTTTTTTTTCAATTATCTTCATAAATGACGAAGTTATGATACTTTTCCCGTCCGCTTTAAAACTTCTCGGCGCGCGGCCGCTCAACAACGTCATGACGTCATAACTCCGCTCGAGTCTAGTAGTTTCTATGCGCGGTAACCTCAAACAAATCTAAAATACTAACACCCATATTCTTAGTCGTTTCCTTTAAATATTCCTTCAATCAAACTCAATTGAGGAGGTTTGAAGGTTTCCTTGAGAGTTACCTTGAAATCGGTATTCTAAGACGTAACGCAATTGTTTTAGAGAAATCCCTTGACTCATCCTTACTAAGGTACACTCAAGATGAGGAAAGGTGTGACGTCATTGTTTCTAGGAAATTTTAATGCTTAGATGTTGGCCAACAACGAAGAAATGTCAGATTGCCGTCAAACTTGTGACATTGACAATTTACCGACGCCAAGGTCAAGCCATTCTACAAGAAAGAAGTTGAATTTCCATAGTGTCGCGTCTTTTTGTTTGTTTGTTTTCAGCAAATAGTTTTTAGTTTATTCAGTCTTCAAGATGTCTCAATAAATAATTTTTTTTGGGTTTGACGCCTAAATATCTTCGGGCAGGATAAAAAACTAGATTGTCATCTAAATAGTTTATCATCATCATCATCAGCCCATATTAGTCCACGGCTGGACATAGGCCTCCCCTAATGAGCGCCATAGCACCCTGTCTTCAGCTTGACGCATCCAGCATCTGCCAGCAGTTTTTCGCGGATCGTCATACCACCTGGCCGGAGGGCGTCCTACACTACGTTTGCCAAGTCTCGGTCTCCACTCAAGAACACGTTTACCCCAACGTTTGTCGGTTCTTCTTGAGATATGGCCGGCCCACTGCCACTTCAGCTTGCTAATTCTTTGAGCTATGTCGATAACTTTGGTTCTCTGTCGGATGTACTCATAACGAATCCTATCCTTCAGAGAAACTCCGAGCATAGCTCTTTCCATAGCTCGCTGAGCGACTTTGAACAGAACCTTTTATCCATACCGCAATGTTTCAAAACGAAAGTTTTCAATCAGTGCATCCTACCCGTAATGACCTACGGAGCTGAGACGTGGACACTCACTTAAATAGTTTGAAAACTCTTCAAAATCTTATATTTCACTCATATTAATCAAAATCAACACAGTAAAACAATCGTTTTTCGTCTTGAGTGGTCTTGAGGGAGTTTCAAGGTTGGTTAGGAGGTACCTTACGTTTGACAGTTCCCGCCTGACCTCGAACTTGAGGTGAGCCGTAAAAAATCTCAAGTGAAGGACGTTTCTGTCAACTAAGAATACCAAGGAACTTATTTGAAGAATACGAATTCGTTGGAGTGAGGTTGAGTCAAGTCGAGGAAATCTAGAGGTAACAACTAAGAATATGGGTGTAAATCAAGACGGAACGAATATTTATTACCGTTGTGGAATCTGTGCAGGACAACGTTTACATAGTTTTAATATACCTAGCTTGTATTTTTCTTAAGATTTGGTTACCTATACCATAAGAATAAGTAGGTATAGTTATTATTTATTCTTATGCCTATAGTTACCTAGAGTTCAAAATATTACCTACATAATTTTCAGTTATCAATGTTATCATCATACCCAGAATAGAGTAGGTAGTACCTATACCTACCTACGTGATATCTCTACAACGATCTGTTTGTTATACCTACCTAGATCAATTTATATACTTACCTACATACCTTCCTTTGTGTAAATAAGGGTTATTTTCTTCGCCTTGATAGTCGAACATTGAAGAGTTTTTGGGAATGAGCAGAAATCCAAAGAATAATCCAGTATCTTATGAACGTTCTAGACTTTCAAGCATAGGTAGGTATGCCAAGGTTCTCGAACGAATCGAAAGGAAGAACAGAGTCAAGTGGGAAAGACAGAGATAGATATAGCTTCCGGAAAAAAGTGGAAATAAAAGACAAGGACGGCGTAGGTTAAATGTAAGGGATAGAGTTATTTCTAGGATTGCAACGAAAAATCTATTTGGCAGTATACCGAATATTCTGCGAGCCCCCTGACCAAATAGCCGAATATCAGGCAAAAGTATACGGCCGGATTTTAGCGTCGAAACTTGTACAAGCGATTAAGTTTTCGAATGCAGTATATGATTATGTACCTATTTCATGTACCAATGACTACTTAAATTATTATGAGAGAAATTACCGTAGCTTTCTCGAGCAGATCTACAAAAAAGCTTCTTTTTAAATCCTAACATAATATTATATATGTATGAATGTATGGATGTTTGTTCCTCTTTCACACAAAAACTACTAAATTGATCGAGCTAAATTGATTTAGCCCTGGAATAACACGTAAGCTACTTTTCATCCTATAAATCAGTTCCCATGCAATAGAAATAGCCCTTAGACGTTTCCATAGCAAAAACGCGTGCGAAGCCGCGGGCAGATGCTAGTAATCTATATAAATTAGAATAGAATAGAAAACACTTTATTATACTTAAACCTACCACACAAAGAAAGAAAAGAGAACATAAAAATACTACATACTAAATCTGCATATAAAGGGCGGTCTTATCGCTAGGTACTTAAATATAGAAATGGAAAATAAAAACTTATATAAACAGAATATAATAATATTATCTATCAGGATTATAATAACTTATAATATACATAATTAAATCACTTGACCGTTACTGGAAGCTTTAATAAGCTTTTAACGAGAAAGCACATCCGTTTCCGTCGAATTTGACTACTTTTTGACTGATTTTTCGGTAGTATATCCGGTCCACTGGCGACACCTAGGCGTTTCGCGCCATTTTTAGTTTGCGTAAAATGGACAGCGCCATGTTTTATCATTGGCGTTTCGTATTCCGTCGAAGCAACTTGTGTACGCAGCAGTGCTGCTCTGGCTCTGTTAAAGTTGCACTACATATAGTGATAATTATTATAAGGTTATATCGTAAAGTGAATCGCAGAAAAACCTGTAAGTTTTTAAAATTTACTTATTTTCTCGCACTTGAAATCATTTTGAGAATTTTTATCGACCGTGTTGTAAAAATTTCTTTGTTATAATATTTGTGTTATTTTTAATAAGATATAGGGCCTGCTTTCAATTTTAGCCATTACTGTCCCACTGCAGGACAAAGGTCAAAGAACGTTGATTCAGGAAAGCATATTGTGCTCATTATTTTTTACCTTACCTAAGGTAGGTAACTAAAGGTAAAAATTTAACGGTTTGTTCCGTTCGGATCTCGTATTTAATAGAAAGTACTTGATCATTTATTTTAATAATATACTGATTGTGTTCGGTTTATTCGGTTCTTTCGGTTCCGGTCTCCAAGTCCATTTAATTAAATAATTTACTTCATTGTGTTGGTTCTGTCATATAAGATATCATATTTTAAAATGATCTTTTATTTCTACCGGATTGGGTCTGGTATTTTTGATAATTTTTGGAAGGAAAAAAGGACATTTTTGTTAAAATATTTTGAATAACTATTTTATTTTAAAATTACAGCCTATTTTTACTAAAGAGCCGGAACCGGCGCTACCGCCGCCGCCGCCGCCGCCGTGAACGCGCCGTGAGCTTCGATCCCAGGATACGGGTAAGCTCCAAAGTTATTATAACTGATGCCCTGCCTGACTATTTGAGTCTTTTTTATACTGCTTGCTATGATGGTAAGGTCTCGATAACTTCATTTTGTAAGCGTTGACGCTTGTACAAACATTTTTAACTTCACTGACAATCAATGTCATGGCAAGGCCATTATTTCGCCCTCGTGGGGTAGATACTATAAAACAAATTAGAAGAACGAAACCACAGGTTCCGAAAACACGCAACTGTGTTTCGAAGACATCTTCTAGGTTCGCAAGAAACGACCCAAGAAATAATAACTAGCAAGTACTAGACCTTTTTAGTTCGAATACCTACCCTCAAAAGTTTTATTTTTGAGTCTCAACTCAACCATTCACGGCTCCTTTTGATCATTCAATCAATACAAATACAAAGAGAACTTCAATAGTAATGTAATCTAAATTTGACAGTAAAATAGAAATTTTTGGTAATAATTATAAAGCAGTTTGTTGAATTCATTTACGGAAAAGCAGTTAACTAGTGTTGGAAGAACAATATTTGATTTCATCCCTTAACGAAAGAGGGACTTCAGGATGTGCGCGACTCTAGTCGCGCGCGTTCTACATAACTACCTGCGAGTTTTTTAATAATGATTTTAGTTTGAGATTTGACTTGTTCATAACCTGTACTTGTAAAGAAATTAAAGTGATCTTGTTGATTGATTGATTGATCTTGTATTTTGTTTTAAAAGGCTGGGAGTATAAGCATAAGTGAATCTTTTAACGCTGTTCTCGCAAAACATAATCAAGGACTTAGCTGCCCCTCGCGGGGGTAGAGCTAGTGTGAATCACTAGCTCCATCGTGTGGACCTCCAGGTTCCTTTCAAGGTTAAAGGCAGAATTGTAAATCCCTATAAATCAAATATTCATTTATTGGGCCATTTCGAAGTAACATAGGTAAATCATATAACACACCAGTAGGCGCTCAAAGTTTATTTATCCACATGAAATGCCTACACAGCAGGGCTTGATATCGGTACCAATAATACCGGTACTTTTACGGTAGTAACGGTACTTTAATTTCGTTAAATTCAAGTATCGATACTTTTGAAGTACCGGTATTTTGCGTAAAAGTACCGGTATTCTAAGCGGTTTTCGCGTCGTTTCGTTCATCTTTTTTAATCAGTTTTCTCCCTCGCTTGCACAAAATAAAATTTTTGAAAAGTACCGATACTCTTCGAGCATTATTTCGGTAATTTTACCGATACTTATAGAAAATACCGATACTTTAGTACCGGTACCAATGAAAGTACCGAGACCACACCACGTTCAATTATACCGGTTCTCAAAAAGTACCGGTATAATTTGTATCGATAGCAAAGAAGTACAGGTCAGTCGAACCGGTATTTATAAATACCGGTATTCCAAGCCCTGCTACACAGACACACCCTCGCGGGGTGGATACCGTAATTACCTTTCAGAGGTCAGCTCGGCTGTGACCAATATACAACATCTATAATTACTAGGACAGCGCTCAAGTTCACGAGTTTCCTTTTACCACTGCACTGACGCTTCCGGCCCGGTCATAAATATGATACAGGACGCTCATATGCTCTTGAACTTAGGTGAAATGCCTACACAAACACCCTTTGGTTTTGGGCTGGCAACCCTATTTGCAACAGCTGTTCGCAAATGTTCCCTACGATTTTATTATAAAATAATTGTTTTTACTGAATTCTAAAGTGCCCTTTCCGATTTAATCGCATATTTCTAACTAAATACATGGTTAGAAATAAATATTAGGGATTTTTGTTGTGAAATACGTGTGTTTTGGCCAACGGAAAATAGACGTTTTTTTTTCGGTTACAAGTTCTGCTAGTTTGTGTTTTTCTGAGAGTTTTGTGCTTACCTACTAATACATCCCGATTTCATGTGAAGGAATACTATTTCCAATAAAGTTTACATCTTTATTCACGTAAGTACACCCCAACTTCTTGAAAACATAACCTAGACATTGTGGATTCTGCCTTTTCTTATTGCAAGTTGTTTCTTTATAATAATCTACTAATTCAAAATGATGACTCGTAAAGCCGACAAGTTGAACCAGGTTTTACTAGAATTAAAGTCGGCACAGAGGCAGATTTCACAATTAGAAGCGGAAAGAGCTGAAAATGAAAGTATTCTTCTAGAAGCTCTAGATAATAACAAAAAGCTAAAAACTGAGATGTATGCGCTGCATTCTGAGAATGCTTTTATTAGTGAGGAACGGGATAGGCTTCAATTGATTATAGATAGGTTCGATGAAAAATGTGGCATTGAGTTCGAATCCATCCTGCATAAAACTTCGGTCTTGGAGAAACAACTGTGTGACGCCCACCAACACATCACCCAGCTGGAGGAAGCAGCCGATAGCTCTGCCACCGCGAAAACTCAAAGTTTGTTTGATGAGTTGATTTCCGCTAATCAACCATCCCAGGGCCAAGTTTCTGTTGCGGGCAGCAACTTACACACTATGCAAACCATTGATCTAACTAAAGATGACTCAGTGTGTAATGTAGAGGCTTGCAGCAAAAACAACAAGACACACAACTTACACTTAACACTAAGCAAAAATAAGTTTAAAAAATATGTTAAAATAAGTAAGTTTATAGAAAAAACTAAGAAATTATTAAAAAACCAGAAAAATGTAGTATATAAACTCAAATACAAAAGAAAAGCTGTAAATAAATTAGACCTCTGTAAAGCACAGCTAAATTATAATAAAATGCAATATGAAGCAGAAATGCAAGACCTGAGATGTAAACTTGGTCAAGCTGAGCACTCCCTAGAGCAGTACATCAGCCTCTATCAGAGAACTACTGAACAAACAAGGGAACTCAATCTGGCCATGGATGCATTACTCAGAAGCCAGGTGAGTCTGGAGGGCAGAGTTCTGGAAGGCTGCGGCTGCTGTGATCCCGGACCCGTCTGTGACCATTCAGGTTCAGACAGCACTGTGTCAGCCGCTTCCCATCTGGATCTCAGCACTTCATGCTCAGGTATAAAAACAATAATGTACTGCGATGAAATCGGAAAAAACATGGGCCAGTTCTTAAATAAGAGTATGGAACATCCTGTAATAAATAATTGCTATCAAAATTCAACTCTGCATAGTATTATGCAGAAAATTGATATTGAAACTTTTAATAAACAATCAAACTTAATAATATGCATTGGTAATAGGGGTAATGTGAACAAATCTGACCTAATTAAGTACATGGACAAACTTTGTTCTATAAATTTAAGACAAATTGTGATGTTCACATTCCCCTACAGCGACAGCTTGCCACTTTCTGAAAATAAGCTTAGATATAAGTTGAATATGACATTGCATACTATTTCATGCAATAATAATGTACACTTGATTGATATTAACAATATTGTTAATAAAAAATATTATCTGACTCAAGGTAATTATTACCTTTCCAATTTTTACAAAAGACAGATAGCAATTTCGCTATCCTATTATTTTAAAACCACAGCCAAAAACTTGGCTATAACTAATGCTTCTTTTGAGCATTGTAACAATTTACAAACCAAGACCTTGGAAATTATTCCAAGTCATTTAAATTAGAAATAAAGACAATAGAGGAAGTCTCTTGCCTTAAAAAAACAAATAATATCAATCAAAAGAAAAAACAAATTTGTAAAATTAATGCAAAGTTTACTAACTTGGTGCATCAAAATATTCAAGGATTAAAAAGTAAATTATTAGAATTGGAATTGTTCATGAACTCATTTGATATTGACATCATCTGCTTAACAGAACACTGGCTGAAAAGCTATGAGCTCATGTTCAACTTCAGTAACCACCAAGTTGGTAGTTCTTTTTGCAGATCACATGCTATTCGTGGAGGCTCTTTAATATTACTTAATAAACTACTGAAATTCAAAGACCGTAAGGACATAATTTGTATGTCTGTTGAATGCCACATCGAAGTAGCATGTGTTGAGTTGGAGCAAAGTATTGTAGTAAGTGTATACAGCCCACCATCAGCCTCATTTGAAATATTTGAAAAAATTTTGGATGATATGTTATTTAAATTATCAAATTCAAGTAAAAATCTCATAATATGTGGAGACTTCAATATTAATCTTTTAGAAGTTAACTCTCTCAGTAGCAGATTGACTAATTTATTTAATTCTTACAATCTGAGGCCGCTATTTATGGAACCTACTAGAATAACTGAAACCTCAGCAAAATGTATTGATAATATTTTTGTTTGCCTACATGATAAAATTATTAGTAAAAATGTAATAAGTAATTTAAAATCAGACCACTTAGGTCAAATGATAAAAATCAACATTCAGATGAAAAATAATAGTTGTAAAAGGAAAATAACATATATACCAGTAACCACACATCGATTTGAACGTATGAAATCAAATTGGAATTCCAAACCAACACCTAATTACTCACATAACAACCCAAGTGAGCTATATAGCAGTTTTTTTGAGAAATTTACCTCTGCATTCAATTCCATATTTACAGCCAGATCGATTGTGATTTCTGATAAACTTTCATTTAGTGAGTGGGCAACTGTAGGTATTCATAAGAGTAGACAAAAGTTGTATGAACTATATAGTGAAAAAAAATACAATTTTAGCGAGGAGTTCAAAGATAAAGTTAAAAATTACTCAAAAATGTTTAGAAAAGTTTGTCTGATAGCAAAGTCAAATTATATTAGCTCGAAAATTAAAAATAGCGAAAATGTTATTAAATCAACATGGAAAATAATAAATAGTGAGACTGGAAAGGTTAGTACCTATGTTAATGATTATAATTTAAAAATTAATGATTGCTCAATCAAAAAAGACATTGAAATAGCGCAAGCTTTTGAAAACTTTTTTACTAACATTCCAATCTCTACTACAAAGAATTTAAACTCTTCTCAAGTGATCGCTGAGTCTTTACTCATAGATAATGTTCCTAAATCCGAAAAAAAATTTAATTTTAACCATGTCGATGAAAAAGATATTGTTAAGGTTTTTAAACTTTTAAATATAAAGAAAACTGCAGATCTCTGGGGCATTTCCGTTAAAATTATTAAACCTTTAATTGAAACAGTAGCACCAGATCTAGCTTTCATATTTAATGAGTCTATTGATTGTGGCGTATTTCCTGATCTAATGAAACATAGTAAAATAACTCCACTGTTTAAATCGGGTAGTAGGTCTGACCCCACTAACTTTAGACCAATATCAGTACTGCCAACATTTAGCAAAGTTTTTGAAAAACTTATATTACACCAATTGCTAAAACATTTCAATGGCAATGACCTGCTTCATTGTAAGCAATTCGGGTTTACTCGAGGCAGGTCAACTACTGATGCCGGTGTAGAGTTGGTATCGCATATTTTTGATGCTTGGGAGAAGTCTCAAGATGCTTTGGGCATTTTTTGCGACTTGTCAAAAGCATTTGACTGTGTACATCATGGAACATTAATCAGGAAACTACATCACTATGGAATGAATGACACCTCTTTGGCTCTTCTTTCTTCTTACTTATGTGACAGGATACAAAGAGTTGACATTAATGGGAAACGGTCTTCGGGGTCTGTAGTTACTATGGGTGTACCGCAGGGGTCTATCCTCGGTCCTTTCCTATTTTTAGTTTATATTAACGACTTGCCTGATATTGTAAAGAATAATCATGAGATTGTATTGTTTGCTGATGACACTTCTTTAATTTTTAAAATGAAAAGACAATCAACAAATTTCGACGATGTGAATAATGCAATCTCAAAAGTTGTCCACTGGTTTAGCGTCAATAATCTTTTGCTTAATGAAAACAAAACGAAATGTATTAGATTTATTCTACCTAATGTGAAACAAATTAAGGCTGATATAAACGTAAAAGGAGAAACGTTAGATATTATAGAAAGTACTGTATTCTTAGGAATCACCCTAGACAGTAAGCTTCAATGGGGCCCACATATAGATAAGCTATCAAAAAGGCTCAGTTCTGCAGCATATGCAGTCAAAAAAATCCGTCAACTTACAGACGTAGATACTTCTAGACTTGTTTATTTCAGCTACTTCCATAGTATTATGTCTTATGGTATACTGCTGTGGGGGAATGCTGCAGACATTAACACCGTTTTTGTGTTGCAGAAGAGGGCTGTTCGGGCAATCTATAATATGGGTCCCAGAGAATCCCTACGTGATAAATTCAAAGAAATTAACATAATGACAGTACCATGTCAATATATTTACGAAAACCTGTTGTACACTCGTAGAAATATCAATAAGTTTCCTAAAAATAGCGATATACACAATGTCAATACTAGAAATAAAAATAAACTAGCTTTGCCTACAACGAGACTAAACAAAGTTAATGTATCTTTCAAAGGGCAATGTATACGCTTCTACAACAAAACTCCAAGTGAGTTGCAAAAACTATCAGTAAATAAATTCAAACAAATTGTCAAAACTATTCTTTGTAAAAAGGCTTACTATAAAGTATCTGATTATTTAGATGATAAAAAAGCTTGGGATGAGTTTTGCTCCAACTCGAAAAATAACAACCTAACAATGTAAAGGTTTCTGTTCGCTTTTTTTTTACTTTACCTAAAAATCAAAGTGAACACTTTATTTCCTAGTTTTAATTATTTATAAAATGTATTTTATGACGTGTCCAAGTGTCCTGTAAGGTCTTAAGGAAATAAAGCATTTTGACTTTGACTTTGACCTCGCGGGGTGGATACCGTTATCACCTCTCTCAAAGAGGTCTCAAAAAGGTCTGCCCAGAAGTGGCCAATATATAATAACTATCACGAATTTTACCACCGAGGCTCCTGGCCCGGTCTTAAATATGGTACAGGACGCTCCAATGCTCCTGGACCTAGGTGAAATACCTACATAAAGACACCCTCGTGGGGTGGATACTATAATAATCTCTCTCAAAAGAGGTCAGCCCAGAAGTGGCCAATTTATAACTAAAATAACAAGGACCAACCATCGAGGCTACTGGCAGGGTCTTAAATATGGTACAGGACGCTCCAATGCTCCTGACCTAGGTGAAATACCTACATAAAAACACCCTCGTGGGGTGGATACTATAATAACCTCTCTCAAAGAGGTCAGCCCAAAAGTGGCCAATTTATAACTATAATAACAAGGACCAACCACCGAGGCTCCTGGCCCGGTCTTAAATATGGTACAGGGTGCTCCAATGCTCCTGGACCTAGGTGAAATGCCTACATAAAGACGCCCTCGCGGGGTGGATACCATAATAACCTCTCTCAAAGAGATCAGCCCAGAAGTGGCCAATATATAACTATAATAACAAGGACCAACCACCGAGGCTCCTGGCCCGGTCTTAAATATGGTACAGGGTGCTCCAATGCTCCTGGACCTAGGTGAAATACCTACATAGACACCCTCGCGGGGTGGATACCATAATAGCCTCTCTCAAAGAGGTCAGCCCAGAAGTGGCCATTATATAACTATTATAACAAGGACCAGCGCTCAAATTCAAGAGTTTTATTTTACCACCGAGGCTCCTGGCCCGGTCATAGATATAGTACAGTACACTCCAATGCTCCTGGACTTAGGTGAAATGCCTACAGAAACACCATTCGCGGGGTGGATACCATAATAACATCTCACAAAGGTCAGCCCAGAAGTGATTAGTATACAATTACTATAACAAGGCTCAAAACATGAGTTCCCTTTTACCAACAAGGTTCGCAGCACAGTCATAAATAAGGTGCAGGGCGCTCCAATGCTCCTGGATACTGCATTTAACAAATATGAACAATTATTTATTTATTTTAACTTTCGTTTATTAAGGCATAAACGTTTACAATTTCCTTGTCTGTCGCATAGATAAATACAATATGCAGGAAGCTCCAATGTTTCTTGACACTTGACACTTAAACAAAAAGGTAACAATATATAATGCTCCTGGATACTGCATTTAACAAATGTGAACAATTAGTTATTTATTTTATATTTCGTTTATTAAGGCATAAACGTTTACAATTTCCTTATCTATCGCATAGATAAATACAATATGCAGGAAGCTCCAATGTTTCTTGACACTTAAACAAAAAGGTAGCAATATATTATATATATATATATACATATAGGACGCTCGAATGCTCCTGGAAACATGCTCCTGGACACTAGAATTAACAAAGTTAAGTTGGGAAGGTTTTTCTGGTAGGTATACAGACAATAGCAGCTCTCTGGTATCGCCACGTTCGATATCCCGAATGTTTATAGTTAAATCTAACAGATCAGCCAGTCCCATTTTCAATCTCGAGGCAAACTATACTACTACTAAACGAGTAGGTATGTAATTAATGACCGAAATACGAGTATCCTATCTCGACGATTTTCTGTAATACATTGCATCAAAATTCAGATGTGCTTCGCGAGCACTTAATCTTGGTCTTAGGTCTTAGGTACCTCGGTTCTCAAACCGCAGAAAGATGTATTGTGAAGGCCGGGAACTGTCCAAAATATATACCCTGCAGAAATTAATATTTTGTCATTGTGCATGCCTGTTAGAGGTGCACATTCAAAGGAAATACAAAGGATTTTTCTGCTATATTATGCGACTCCAGCCTGACCACCTGGTAACGAAAAGAGTTTCTCCTGCACTACAATCAAAATAAATCTATTATGTATACAAGTTATTGTATGTATGCTAGCCAGACATGAAATTCATCACACATTTCACAGCCTTCATCTCACTGTATGGGCTTATTAATCATACTGCAGTAGCATAGAGTTGTACCATAGAGATAATCTATCGAATGTGCTCGACATCCAATACATCTCAGCATACACGATATCCCAGGCAAGCCTAATGATCGGAAGGTCACCTATATCGGTATCGTTTACCCCCGAGTGACAACAACTGCTAGCATTATATGAACATTGAATAGTGTTTATAAAGTGGGGACCCTAGATACTTCTATGTAATTAATTTATTTGCCTGAAAGGCTGCGCATGATCCTTGTAATAATGTTACACGAGATCTGAAAGATTGTTTCATGACGCGTTTAGTATCGCTTGGATGTTTCATAGCGTGTTTAATCTGGTATGTATCGATCACTAGCATGGGAATTTCCGTTACCATTTCTAATCCCTAAAGCGTTTCGTCTAAATCATTAATGACTAGGGATACCTAGTAGTTCCTCAACTGGGGAATAGGTCTGTCACCACCGAAAGTCAAGAACATCGTTCTCATGTTTTTGAAGTGTACGTGTATGTGGTGGAACAATTGACACAAAATACCTACTAATCAATATTTTCATAAGATCGTCACACCACGATATAACTGTTGATCTGTACACGTAAAAGTTTACACGTCTTAACGTTACTAGACATACCTTGATCTTGTCATTGTGTACTATAGTATGTATTATTTATTTTTTGACGGTTCCAACACTGTACAGTAGACTTCTTTCAAACATTAATTATGTTATAAATTAATCCACTATTATGAATGAACTATACTTATTTAATCATAAAACTAGACTGAAAGTCTATAAACGATTTTAATATTACACTGAGAGTGGCTAAGCTAGCGTAACGTACCTATTGGCTGGGATAAAATCTCTTTTAGATAAACAGATGTTGGAGCAGTTTCAGATAACATACGATCACTGTATCTTTAGACGAGGGAATTGGCTGTTCGCCAATAATTTTTAAAGGATTTGTAGGCGAGAAATAACATATATCTACCTGATAATGTTACTCCATTATTGTTGAAAACGATTGATACAATATTTGCTAATTATTACTTTAGTTTGGTGGCAATTCGAATATTTAAGCTGTTAAAACGGCTAAAATTCAAGTGGATTTGTTATAAATTTTAATAAATTAGTTCTTGGTTACCTACTAAAATCAAGTGTCAGAATTATAGAACAAAACTCAAGAGAACATTACTGTATCAGTAGTCTTTCAGAAGACTTGTTACACATTCTTTTTAATTTTATCTCATCACATTGGCGTTATTCCCTCAAACTCTACATTTGGCGACACCAGGCGAAAACAAACAGATCTCGTTAAAAGCTTATTAAAGCTTCCAGTAACGGTCAAGTGATTTAATAGAAGCGTTTTACCTGAAATAAAACGCATATTAAAATACTTACCTTACTGGAAGCTTTGCTTTTATTTCTGCCTGGTGTAACTTAACCAATGATAAAACATGGCGCTGTCCATTTTACGCAAACTAAAAATGGCGCGAAACGCCTAGGTGTCGCCAGTGGACCGGATATACTACCGAAAAATCAGTCAAAAAGTAGTCAAATTCGACGGAAACGGATGTGCTTTCTCGTTAAAAGCTTATTAAAGCTTCCAGTAAGGTAAGTATTTTAATATGCGTTTTATTTCAGGTAAAACGCTTCTATTTAACTTATTACTTAAATTATGTTCAGAAAAGTCGATAATAAATCTATATATAATAAATAAATATATAATAAATCGTATCTATACGAAATAAATTAATATACTTTACATAGACACTCGCCCACACCACGTTCCATGTACTTAATATGAGAAAAATAACGATGAAACACTCGAAACAGTCGAAAAGCGCTTTCCCCCCACCTGTGCCGTTGACCCGCGGGAACTTATGACGTCAAAGGCTCAATGCCTACCGCTTATTTTCTACTTCGTTTTTGATTCAGTAAAAGTGGAATAACTTTGTCATTTTTCAAGTTATCAAAATAATTCTTTCACCATATTTATTGTAATATATGTATATGCCCTAAAACTTACATAATTAGTTTTTATTTTTGTGAAATTGGAAACTTCCTTATTGTCGCTAAGGCGATTTTTCTTTTTTCAGCTTCAGCATTTATTCTGCCACTATTATGGTTCAATAGTGTTCAATAGTAACGTTATAGCTGTCAGTTGATAACGATTCTCCCTAGGGCGGAAAAGTATCACTATATGCCGCTCTTCAGGCATGTTCTACTTTCCGAGTATGAGTAGGTAATGAAAAACTTTTTTCATGAAAATTAAAATGAATAATTTGTTTTCTCATGTTTTTATTTATATTTCCTTGTATTCGTAATTAAAAGCACAGTGTTTACCTCGGGTGAAAGTAACTTTATTTAGTCCCTCAAAAAATTGGCGCCAAACCCCGTCTCGGGACTAAATAAGTTACTTTCAACCCTTGGGCAACAATGTACTATTTTTGATGTGCCTGAGGACCCAAAAATGAGGAAAAAGTGGATGAAAGCCCCAAAAAGAGTTCATTCAATAGGCCCTAAAACTAAAGCGCACTGCTGTGAAAACCATTTCGATGTAAGTAAATTCAAACTTTTAACACTCCTCTTTTTGCGTGTATTGAATCTGCAATTGAAGTGCAATAAAAAGTAATGTCGGTAATGTACATCATCTACGCTCCGATGTTTAGGTAGGTACTCGTATATATCACTACATTATATAAAACAAAGTCGCTTTCTCTGTCCCTATATCCCTACCTAGGTATGTCCCTTAGAATGCTTAAATATTTAAAACTACGCAACGGATTTTGATGCGGTTTTTTTAAATAGATAGAGTGATTCAAGAGGGTTTATACGTATAATAAAACCGTGCGAAGTCGGGGCGGGTTGCTCGTATTTCTATATTTGATAGAATAGTAATGTTTTGGGGATAGTGTTTTTGTGTTACGCACCCGGTCAGTGTCTCCATCTCTCCGTGACTCCGTGTCAAAATTACGGTGTTTCTAGTCTAAAACTACGGTACCTACATGGTAGAAAATTACGATAGGTAAGTAAAAATCTAAAATAACGGTAAAAATTTCCAAATTTTAATAGCCTATGTCCTATTCTAGGTCCTGAACTATCTACATACCAAATTTCATTTAAGTAACTTAAGTAGTTACAAAGATTTCCCATTTATTACAATAGTAAGAAGTAAGATGGTAAGAAGTAAGATAACGTAACGTATTTAGATGAAATTTGTTATGTACTTCGATTCTTTAAGATTTATAATAACACTAGAGGCGCCCCGCGGCTTCGCCCGCTAACCACAGTTGTTTTCATACAAATTTCAGAAATTTATTGCACAGCCCCTAGGGGTTATTGAATAAAAATAAAAAATACTTGTTTTATTATTCACTCCATAGTTACTTTATACCGAGTTTTGGGTGAATCGAACCAAGGAATGATTATTTTTCCATACAAACTTTACCATCCCATTTAACCCCTTCAATGTTTAATTTTTCTAAATTTTACTACCCTTTAAGTTATTCTAGGTCCTAATCTATTTACATAGGTACCTAATTTCTTCTTACGGAGACTACCTATAACAAACATTCACATAGATTTTACCATTTATTATAGTGAGAAAGACTTTGAAAAACTAACCTCTAACCTCTATAGGTACTCCTCGGCGCCGTGGCGCCGCGTGTTGACTGTCATAATAATAATAATATAATGTATGTCAATGTCAAAAATATATGTAATATAATGTATATATCTTTATAAATGGTCTTCACAGCACTGAGCTTTAGTTTTAGGGCCTAATGTATCCACTCTTCGTTGTTTGTGTTAAAAAGTAGATGACATTTTCCTCATTCATTTTCCTCATTTTTGGGTCCTCAGGCACATAAAAAAAGAGTTTATCCGGTGTTTTTACCGTTAAATTGAAGCACTGAGGCACAATTCAGTATTTATTTGCCATTTCTACCACATAGAACTTTACAATTTTGATCTTTATGTAGTGCGCTGCGGCATGCGAACGAGAGCGCGACTGTTGAATAACCCGGGGTGTGACGTCATCCAGTCATTTTTAAGATATGAAAAAAGTAAAAACTCAGTTTTTCTCGTAATTTTTTTGTAGATTTATTTGGCATGTACTAAAGTAATAAACGTTTGTCGGACCCGTTGTCTTTCTGCGTTGAACTAAAGGGCATCTCTTTCTACACCACTACACTTGCTTTACCTACTAGGCGAGACTTCAAACCTAAAATAGAAAGATATGCGCGTGCAGTGATGATGGTGTGGAGCCTGATTTTAAACAACAGTTTCTTAAAGTACTAATACAAAGTATTCTTAAGTGTCTAATCTTACATATGAGTATTATTATTTTGCTGTATTTTGTATAAGTCTTAGCTACATTTGAAAAAAAAATTGTCTGACAATTTTCTGCGAAAGATCCAATATTAGACGATGATGGTTACACAAATTAATAAATATAGTACTAAAGTAATGGTACAGTTGGCAGCACTGGCTGGCTGTGTGTGTTCTACCTACCTACTGTTTTGTTTTGATATTAAAATAATCTCTGAAACCAAGTATTACCTTTAACAGTTTATCAGTGACTTGAATTTATTTCACATTTTACTCATGTCCTATTACAAATATTGTATAGTGCCGAAATGTCCAAATAATACTGTTAAAACGCCAGAGAAACTGTTTTTTTACGTACCGAAGGACCCAAAACTTCGTCGAAAATGGTATTCCGTCTCAAAAATACGTTATAAAACTCCAATTTCTCTCAAGTCTTCAAGATTTTGTTGTGAAGATCATTTCGATGTACGTATTAACTATATTTTACCTTTTATTTACCTACCAAATTGATATGTTATGGAAATAAGGTGGTTGGGACCTACCTACCAACTCTTTCGTTTAGTGTATGTTTTTCTACTTTTAAACCTGATGTAACTAATTAAAAACATAAGTATGTACCTACCTACTTTTTATGAGTTCTGTGGATAAACCAACATGTAATGTGCCAAAATCAAGCTCAAAGTGCTTTATTGTTTAACAGGACTCTTATGCCGCCTTTACATCTGTAAGTTTTACTCACGTAAGTCACTTCCGTAGGCCACTTACGAAAAATTTTCAGGTGTAAACACTCATTGTAAGTGACTAATGCCGGATTTACACAGGGTAAGTAACTGACAACAAACTCGAGACAAGTCAGTGCTGACCCGATATTTCGTGTACAAATATAAAAGTCAGCGCTGACCTCCCACCACTGTACTGACTTCAAATCAATTTACATTGGGTTTTTCTCGGGTCAGCGCTGACTTGTCTCGAATTCGAAGTCAGTCACTGACCCTGTCTAAATCAGCCTTTACTGTAATTTTTTACTAGGTACTTTCATAAATTAGAAAATTACATGAAGCAACTCCCAGCTTATCAAATTAAATTGATAAGTTGAGAACTTACAAAATAATGTGTCATATGAAACGAGGTAGAAACTTTAATTAGGTACCGCTTTTCAGGGATACTTTGAGACTAAAAATAAAATAAATAAAATAAAATGCTTTGAACTTCACTCCAGAGGAAATCGCTAGAAATCGCATATTTGAAAGTACAATTTAGGTTTTTTTGTATTATTGGTGCAACTTGTTCCAAAATTAATAAATAAAAATTTAATAAACGAAAAATAAAATAAATAAATAGGTAAATATAAGAAAATCGAAACTTGTAGCATTCATTCTAATAATTAAAAATCCATGTCGGTCTTCTATTCTGAACTCCTTAAACAGATTTTCAAACGCGCCTTGTGCCATTCTTGCAGGAGCATTATTTACAGTAAGTTTATTTTAGGTGTAAATGCAAATGTAAAGCGGCCATAGACAATAAATTCAGAAAGTTCTATACATGGTGTAAGAGCTAAAGAGGTTATTTTGATTTTTCAAAATCTTATCAAATCTTTATCTGAAATAATTATTCTATAAATATAACATTGCTGTTATACTGCCATTACCAATTAAATGCCAATAAGTTTAAAATTAGATATTGCTTATGTAAAAATTCATCAAATTCATCCTATATTAATCCACTGCTGGACATAGGCCTCCCCTAATGAGTGCCATAGAACCCTGTCTTCAGCTTGCCGCATCCAGCATTTGCCAGCAGTCTTTCGCAGATCGTCATCCCACCTCGCCAGAGGGTGTCCTACACTACATTGTAAAGTTTAGAGTCTTGGAAATAATAATTTGTAATCTCTATTGTTATTATTACTATTCAAAAACAGTACATTTTTTCATTTTGGATTAGTATGTAGGTAATCGTAAATCTTTAAAAAGTTTAATACTTTTAATGAAAATTGATGGAGGTCTCCTATTTAATTGTTTTCCCTGTAAATTTTCAAATCTCTTTATTTTCTATTATTGTGTAATTTGTTTGTACTGTAGTTTAAAATCATTTACTTTAAGGGTCAATTAAAGTAGGCGATGAAAGTTTGGCGATGTCAGGTTTAAAACACTGTAAATATCCTAAATTTAATTTTATGCTGCCTTAGCGGATGACGATGATCTGCGAAAGGCTGCTGGCAGATGCTGGATGCGTCAGGCTGAAGACAGGGCGCTATGGCGCTCATTGGGGGAGGCCTATGTACAGCAGTGGACTAATATAGGTTGATGATGATGATGATGAAGCGGATGAAGTCACGGGCACAGCGCTGGTATAAATAATATATTTTATATTTCAGTTGGAAGAAGATATGGACAATTACATAAAGTTCAAGTTGGTTGGAGGAAGGCTAATACTAAAGAAGGGTGTTGTGCCTCATAAATTTGACTGTCAAAAACCTCAAAAAAAGAAAATTGACAGACCCGGTTTTAGGAAGAGACAACATATAGAATTTTTAAAAAGAGTTCTTAGTAAAGATATTGAACATGAAGACCTGCAGGTGCATTCCATTGAAGTAGTAAATTGTGAGAATCAAGACTCAAATACCAACCAAAACAGTGACCCCCTTAGCATACCTGAAGAATTAGACGTATTAGCAAAAACCAAAAAAAAGCGTCCCACAACACGATCAGTGCAGGTTAATATGAAACCGAAAATGAAAACTAAATCGACTAATACACCAATGGAATGGAAACAACCCTTAATAGTATACGTAAATTCGCCCACCGCTACGCCGACGCCGGTCGACAGTGACGAATGAATGATTTGTAGCAATGAGAAAGATGGCAAAACAGCCATTGTTACACAATTAATATGAAGGTTACAGACATAGATCAACAAGTGTAAGGAAGGAAAAACCTTACTTAATAAAGAGCAAGTAAGTTTAAAAGCCATCAGGGAAATGATGTGCATTGAATAAGCGAAAAAACTTTCGTTTATGAAGCCACCAGTGACCAACGGCGTCGCCGTCGTCGCTACGCTCGGTCCACGCGCCTCTTGGACTAATTAAATAGTATTAGTATTAAATTGTGTCTGCAAACAACGAGCTAAATATTAACGGATAAAGGCCACTTGTTTAATTAGCCCAGTAATTATCGGAGAACGTAGGTACCGCCGAGCTCTAGCCTCATCTGAGAAATACTGGATAAGCTCTGCGTCGCACTGGATAGATGATGAACTTGACCGGAAACAACATTAGCTTGTGATCCCTTTAATTACAAATACTTACAAGACCTTTGGTTGCTCTAGCAGTGCATACGATTTTATAATAAAAAAACTATCTAGGTACTTATCATGTGTGTTTTTTCATTCAGATCAGAAACCCTTAGGTTCTCGCTGTGTCTATCCATTTGTCGCTCTTTAGTATATCATAATTATTATAACAGTACAGATCACAGAAGTAGGAATAATGTACAGATTGTTATTATCCTCATCATCAAGTAGTCCACTGCTGGACATAGGCCTCCCCCAATGAGCGCCATAGCGCCCTGTCTTCAGCTTGACGCATCCAGCATTTGCCAGCAGTCTTTCGCAGATCGTCATCCCACCTGGCCGGAGGGCGTCCTACACTACGTTTACCGAGTCGCGGTCTCCACTCAAGAACATGTTTACCCCAACGGTTGTCGGTTCTTCGCGAGATATGGCCGGCCCACTGCCACTTCAGCTTGCTAATTCTTTGAGCTATGTCGATAACTTTGGTTCTCTGTCGGATGTATTCGTTACGATTTCTATCCTTCAGAGAGACTCCGAGCATAGCTCTTTCCATAGCTCGCTGAGCGATCTTGAACTGGTGGACCAGCCCTACCGTGAGTGTCCACGTCTCAGCTCCTCAGCTCAGTTATTATAAATAAATAAATAATTCCGGACAGTCCACACAGCATCATCTAGCCCCAAGCTAAGCAGAGCTTGTGTTATGGGTACTAGATGACTGATATACTTAAGGCGCAAACTAGAGCCGATGCCCTTGAGAGAATGGGCGCGGCTATCATTTCGCCCCGCACCTTCCCCACATTCCGGGCAGCGCCAGACCCGCTGTCGTCGCGCTGAGAAATAGTCTTCGCGCATAAACCGAAAAAAGGAAAATATTCGTGACAGCGCGGGTGCCCCGGGCGGCGTGGTAAACGAATGGCAGGACGCAAGAAATGCGTATTCGATTCCCACTCCTAGATATTTTTTTACAATATCTGCAAATATTTGTTTCTAGTCTTCTAGTCTAGTCTTGTCTTGTCCTAGTCTTCGGGTTGATTGGTATCACGAACCACGATGGTAAGTAACCTAATCTGGGAACAGAACTCGCTATACTTAGGTATAGTTATGTAATGTGACTCTTGGGTTGATGGTGTTAGTAGCTGCTATCCGCGTTGTAGCTAGATATACCTCCATCAAAAGTAGTCTATAGACTACCTAACTACTTGAAATTTTCATTCACCACTAAAATTAGTTGATGTGGATAATATATAATAAGTGGAATATTCCAATCATTCAATAGTTTGTTCAAATCTATTTAGTAGTTACGAAGATAATGATAGATAGATTACCTACCTACGTGGTAAAGCCAGGGTAAAGGTAACAAACATTCACACAAACTTCTCTTATCTAAAATGAATGTTAGTAGGATATCAACGAATAGGTAGGTACTCATAATTCGGGTAGAATGATTTGATCCAATAAATTTCTGATCTACAGGAGAAAGGGCATAATGGAACAAGACAAAAAAATTACGAAAATTAGTAAATAATATCTTTATTTGTTTAGGTTTACAAAATAAGCACTAAGACAAGTCTTTATATTCTCTATTTACCTACTACATTTCATTTATTTACATTACATTACAAATTTACAAGTCAATATATGGAGGATCGTTATCGACATAAAATTTTGACCTGCACATTTTGCATCGCATTGTAAATTTGGATCGTAATCCTATCTGTTTTTACCAAGTACCTAACTCGATATCTACAAGATGACAAAAAAGGCGATGTACCGTTACCCAGTTTCCTTTACATTTCGAACCCCATTCCCATTTCATTTCAGAAAGTACACGTTCACGTAAGAAACTATTACAGAATTCACATATCCATACTCTATCGATGTGAGATTGAGTGTGAACTTTTTTTGAACTTAGCTGCAGGCAGCGCAGTTCCTAAATATTCTTGGATCGGATCGGAGTAAAATGAGTGGTGTACCTACTGTCTAAAGGATTCGATCCTGAATCACGAGATCCCGGGATCCTGGTCGATTTTCGATCCCAAAAATTTCGGGATTAATTTTCAAATCCCGTGATTGTTTGGATTATTTTTTACAAATCCCGGGATTTTCGGGATTGAGATTTTTTTTTAAAAATAACAAAAAATTAGGCGTGTAAATGTAATGATCATAAATTATAAAATTAAAATTATACCAAGTTCTTTAAAAATAACAAAAAGGAACATCTGATCATTTTGGTAAACATCGGTTTAGTTTTCTTTTTAAATTATGATTGTAATGATTGTAACTGTAATGATTATTCCTAGATTTTTTTTATCAGTAAAAGCTCTTTTTATTACCAAATAATACAATTTATAAAACCATGTACCAGTATACAAAAAAGCACTCTTTTAATAGGTACTCAACCGCCTCTACTGTCACGTCGTGGTAAAATTTACGTAAAATTATTTTTTTTCAACAATCATGACATGCCTTTTTTATTGAAATAATACGTTTAACCGTCATTTAATTTTGTTTTTATTGACTGATAAATTAGTGATCGGATATTTTTCAAATCCCAAAGTTGGGGCGAAGACATGTAGGAGCTTTTAAAACCAACTTTTACAGGAATCCGAAGGAGCACGAATTATAAAATTCAAGCAATTTCTATAAAAAAAAATATATGTCACTTTAATCTGTTGTGTATTTTGTTGGTAATTTTTTTTTGTGGAAATATCGATTTTAGTGAAAAACGAGTCGGAATAAATGTGTTTTATATTTGATGTATAAATAAGATTACAACGAAATAAATAACATTCTAGAACATTTTGGAATTCTTCGGAATTTATGTGAATTCCCGAATATTCATGTTGTGTCGTATAAAAGAACGTGTCGTTGTAAGTTCATATAAAAGAAAAGCTGCAATACGTGGTGGCTCTTTGATTTTAGTAAAAAATAGTCTTAAATGTAAAGAAAGAAAAGATATTGTAAAACTCACTATTGAGAGGACTATTGAACTTTCTTGTGAGGAACTGGAGCGACATATCATTGTGTGTGTATACCGCCCTCCTGACGCAGATCAGGTTGCTTTTGAATGTACTATGGAAGAAGTTTTGCTGAAGTATTTACTTGTAGGAAGGATCTTATTGTTTGTGGCGACTTTAATATAGATATTTTAGCAAATCCCCTCGCCGACAGATTGCTTAACTTATTCAAGTGCTTTAGTTTACAAAATCTTTTTAATGATCCCACTAGGGTAACCCAAACATCTGCCACCTGTTTAGATAATATTTACTGCAGTCAAACTCCAACCAGCAAAGCAGTAATTAGGCATTTCCAATCAGACCCTTATGGTCAAAGTGTTAATTTTAGCTATGATGATAAAAATATTGTAGAAAAATATACCTGCAGGCCAATAACAGAGAACCGTATCAAGAATTTTCAAAGTAGAGTGGAACTAACAGTATCAAATATACCTTGTTCTGATGACCCCAATGAATTATTTTCCAAACTTTTGAATGTAATACACAAGGAACACAGTGAAGTATTCAAACTTAAAACATGCACAGTGAGAGAAAGGGTCGAGTTTATTGATTGGGCCACTCCGGGTATTTATAGAAGTAGGAATATACTATATGACCTTTATGCTTCTCGAGAAACTATGTTACTTGATCCTGCGTTTCTATTGTATTGTATGTAACCAACTATTCTAAAACATTTAAGAAAGTCTGCAACACAGCAAAATGCCTCTTTTTAAAGAATATTATAATAAAATCATCTAATAAAGTAAAAGCAACATGGAGACTAATAAATAACGAAACAGGTAAATCAAAGCCACGTTATAAGGAAATAAGGTTAAAAATTAAAAATTCAATTCTTATACATGATAAAGATATTGCCAATGCTTTTGATGCATTCTTTTCTACTATTCCTAAAGTTGTTACCCAGTCTCTAAAATCATCAGCATCAATGGCTGTTAAATTTTTAGAACCTTCAGTTGCTAAATGTGAGAGCTTTAACTTTAGTTATGTAAATGCTGATTATGTAGTGAAAACCTTTAAATCAATTAACATTAAAAATACTGAGGATCTCTTAGGTTTATCCACCTAAGTATTAAGTTCAATTATTAAGGAAATGGCTCCTTGTTTGGCCTATATTTTCAATAACTGTGTCGACGCAGGAATTTTTCCTGATCTCATGAAATATAGTAAGTTAGTTCCTCTTTATAAATCTGGTAGCCACACCGATCCGGCCAATTACAGACCGATTTCAATACTTCCAGCAATGAGTAAAGTTTTTGAAAAAAATATTCTTACCCAGTTAACCTCTCACTTCAATCTTAATAGGTTATTTCATGAAAACCAATTTGGCTTCTCCAAGGGTAGATCGGCAACGGATGCTGGTACAGTTCTATTAAGGCATATATTGAAGGCCTGGGATAAAGCCAAAAACGCTATTGGTGTATTCTGTGACCTTTCTAAGGCTTTTGACTGTGTTGATCATAGTACATTAATTGAGAAATTAAAACATAAAGAAATTAAGAAAAAGGCTCTGGATCTTATGAAATCATATTTATCTGATAGAGTTCATAAAGTAGATGTTGGTAAAGAAAGATCTACGGGCTCAAATATTGAATTAGGCGTACCCCAAGGTTCAATATTAGGTCCCTTTTTATTTTTAGTAAACGTATATGATCTCCCCTTTCTAGCAAAAGATCTTTGTGATATAGTTAGTCTTATTTGCTGATGATACATCACTAATTTTTAGAGTAGACAGAAATAAATATAATTATGACGATGTAAATAATTCGCTTTCACAAATACTAAATTGGTTTACCGCCAATAACCTCTTACTTAATGCTAAAAAAACAACATGTATAAAATTCATGTTCCCCCAAATGTTAGAGAAATCCCAACTCAAATCATCCATCTGAAGCAACTGAACTTTCTATTCGTAGGTTTAAACAGTACATAAAACTAAATCTTATCAAGAAGGCTTTACTCCATAAATGATTACATCAATGACGTTAGTGCTTGGCCAGATGTCGCTCAGTTCCACATCGACAATAGTATTGAATTATTTATAAGGCAAACATGTATTAGACACATAAGTTATACACATGCTAGTGGTTTCTATTTCGCCTCCACTAGTGGACAAAAAAGTGAGGCGAACTGAAAATCAATTATCACATTATTTTTTATATTATTTTGATAATTATGTACCTATAGTATTAAATTTGACTTGTCTAAGTGCTTATTTTGTAAGCCTAAAGAAATAAAGATATTGATTTCTGATTTCTGTCGTCACTCAAAGTTTAGGTAAATAAACGCCTGAATATCCGATCACTGCTGATGACGTTACCATTATGTGGTTATTTAAATTAGTATTTTATATCATCTACCGTAAAAAAGTAGAATAAAAAAAAATTATATTATATTATTAATTATTTGAAAAAAGAAGTAATTGTGGTTTTAATTGATTTTTACTTTGTTTTTGAAAGTAAATAAAAGTTGATTTTCATATATTACTTCGATTTTATTTACCTGTCTACGGATCCCGGGATCGCCTTTCACAAATCCCAAAATCCCGGGATTGAAAATAAAGACCGGGATCGAATCCTCTACTAGTGTCTCACTTCGGAGAGACATAAATCGTTGTAACTAAGTATCTACAGGTATTTACTTATTAGCTTTCAGTCTGCTCGGCTGCCTTTTCACGAAGTGTAGGTACCATACTAGAATTCTGATGAAATTCATGAACATAATTGTCATACTTACATATTTTATTACATCACAGCATACTACTAATATTAGCTAGGTCCTAAGTACTGGATATTTTACCTCTAGCATACTTGGCATTTCCTCTTCAGTTTCAAGTTGCTCAGTCACTGTACATCTGTAAATGAATAATAGTATAAGATATGTAATAAATGAGTAGTAGATAAATAAGAAGTAGGTATTTAGGTAGATACCTACTTACATCTTCGTTCATTTATTTTTACCTGGTACTACGCTGGACGATGGAAAGCGGACACCATAGACTTCCAATATACTATTATAAACTTTGTAGTTCCTTACTTGACATCATTTTCACCGTCCATTGTCTGAATATTTTCTTTCTGATGGATTAGCCTTTTCTTCGATCTCCTATAAAAATACATGATAAATCTAATATTGCTAATAGTAGCAATTGCACAAAATTAGGGAAATAAAATAAACGTAGGTAGGAAGGAAGTAGTTAGGTATACTTACATTATTTCCACCAACTTTTGGGCTTTCAGAGCTCTGGTCTTCTTGAGCTTACTGATTTTCTTTATAATTCACCTACACGTACACACAACAACACTGAGCAGTCAAAGTATATTTAGGGCGAGGGTATTATAAAAGTAACTTAGCACTAAAAGCGTCCTTGCGCGATAAAAATAAATATTTATGTACAGGTGATGTACAGCTTATGTACAGTCGGTTTTCTTATATTTTTACAAACTATTTAAACTAAATAAATAAATAAATAGAATGCTGGACAATCCACACAGCACCATCTAGCCCCAAAGTAAGCTACTCAAAGCTTGTGTTATGGGTACTAGATAACTAATATATTTTTAATACAATATATACATGATAGATATATTTTTTTAGTATACATACACCCATACATACATACACCCAGACCAACGAAACAAATTCCTACAGATCGTGCACAAATTTGTTCCGAGGCGGGAATCGAACCCGCAACCTCCTGCGTCGCAGGCGGACCTTCGCCCACCGCGCCACATGGGTCGTCTAAAGCGTCCATGCGCGCACAACTTAGAACAAATAAAATCAATTATTAAAAACATAAATTCGACGAGTAAGGTGTGCGAGCACTAGGCAGACAAGCACAACCTCCCCGTACAACAGCCAGCGAGGCACTGCCGCCCGTCGCCCGCGCGACCACTTACGCCCACTAATCCTACGGAAAACTAGAAAAATAATATTTACAAGGTGAAAAACCGTCGCATCGCAAAATCGTACGTACCAATTGAAGACAAAGTTCTTGCCGACATTTAGGTGAAAAAAAAAGTACAAAATTCTAAGTCGTTTAGAAGTAGATACAAATTTAAAGTCCGAAACAGCTGAACTTTGTGAATTTTTTTCACAGGGAAAATGAACACGTAGAACATTTTTGTACGTACCATTTATAGATAAAATGTCAATTAAAGTCATATATTTTTTTCAGCTCATAAAGTTGACTCCTCTATGAGTAGATAGCCTCCAAAAATGACCATTCAGCTACTGTTTGCGCCTTAATACAATATACTACATAGATAGATATTTTTTATTATACATATTAAACACCCAGACCAACGAAACAAATTTCTGCAGATCGTGCACAAATTTGTTCCGAGGCGGGAATCGAACCCGCAACCTCCTGCGTCGCAGGCGGACCTTCGCCCACCGCGCCACATCGGTCGTCCTAATAATACCTAATCTCCGAAGTTTGCATGCATTTGGAATTCATTTTAAGATCAATGTATAACCTGAAATCATATGAATGAATGAATATGAAGATAGCGCACTCTGTAATTGTAACTAGATATTTATAAATAGACAAAAGTTGCCTCCCTCGGCGCGAGTCACACTTGCACTTTGTTTGAATTGTAATTAATCCTCCGAACAATCTGATAGCTGATTGACTTTCCAAAGAAAAAAAGATAGCTTGTGAGTTACCAATTCATAATTAGCTAAATAGTGTAGCGGTTTATCATAAACGTAGCAAAGCCATTTATTTTACGTAGACACTAGGAAGATTTGTTGCATATTACTTTGTTTGATTGAATAAATACTAATCCCTCGGGAATACATTTTTAAGGAACCATTTTGTATTCGTCCTTCAGCAAACTTATATAAAAAACTTACATGCAACCGAATATAGAACAAGGTGGTTTATAGACTCGTGACACGACTCATGAGCAAGGCCTACGCTTGCTACGAAGTCCCGTAGACCCCGCTACGGAATGCGTAGCGTGTTCTACACACAAGATACGAGATTCGTAGTGGTATGGTAGGTATTCTCGAGTCCACGAAGAAAAGTCTCCACACACTGAAGCCGGAGGCGGAGCGAAGGTGAAGGCGTGCGAGTTGTATTCTATTGAATCATATGAAAGCCTGCACACACACCGCAGGCGGTGGCGGCGCGGTGCAATAGGAAAAACCGGCACGCCTTCATCTCCGCTCCGCCTCCGGATTCAGTGTGTGGAGACTTTTAAAGTCCGCCCATGCGCACAGAGGTGATGTAGGAAGCTACGATCTACTACGCTCGCTACGAAAAGCGTAGCAGTTAGGTTCTTCAGGAGATCGTGCTACGCAGCGTAGCCGGGCCTACGAAGAATCTACTGATCGCTACGAAAAATCAAGTGGTAGTAAGATCGTCTTTTGCGATTCGGTGAGTCGCGCAGGTCGCGCTCAATTTGTAATGTAATTTTAATATTTGCTTGGCCAGATGACGATAAAACATAAGTTAAACGTGCTAGTGGTTTAATTTTCGCTTCTTCCACTAGTGGAAAAGGCGAAGCATGGTTGAAGCGAAGACAAAATCAATCGACATTTTATTTGTACGTATTAGATAATTACTTACCTATAGGTAGTTTGAAATTTGATTTGTCAAAATGCTTGGTACTTAAGCCTACCTGTAAAATATAGGGTGAGGAAGAGCTGAATGTAAACACGTATTTTATGCTTTTATTATATAAACACATTTATTTCAAAACATCTTTGCGGTCTTCGTTATTTATTCATCACAAGCATAATACTCCCTACTAACATAGATTTAAAAACTGTTCTTTGTATTCTAATATTAATAAAGTAATATCTGTTACTAGAAAAGTTGACTCTCAACAATCCTCTATAAAACTATCATTTTCTGCATTGTATTTTGCACAAAATTCACTTAATTATGTAGCTCATCTTTTTTTCGTTATAAGGTATGTAGTAGGTACGTACTAAGAGATTTGTGATTAGTCTTATTTTATCAAGTTGATTTTTTATGTTTAGTTTTAATCTTATGTCGATTCTTAAAGCTTAAAATAAATTAACAAATACTTAAGTACTAGGTACTAAATTCCGACCTAATTGTGCTATTCATTATATTATGTAAGTAGGTACTTAAATTAAGCCAAACTTAATCATTATAACTTGTTCAACTTTAAATAATTAAGATAAGTTGTAACTTAAATAATAGTTTTACTTACATATAACATCTACATTAATATTCTACTTTAAGTAGGTAGTTACTTCTTTCGTTAGATGGCACTACTTAGGTACAACTACAAGTCAACTTAATACTTTAAAAAATATATTTAACATTACTAGTGAACTAGGTACTTAAATAAATTTATATTCTACAAAAGACATGGTATCTTTGGAATTTAACCCAACTTAAGTATCTAAGGTAGGTATGTAAGTTCGTAGGTAGTACCAAATACCTAGGTACATCACTAAGTAAATGTAAGTTACATAATATCTTACATAAAATATTTCAAATTATCTTTTTCAAATTTTCATACAAAGTTTTGGGTGGGAAAATGATAATGTACAAAAGGCCTAAGTACCGAATCTTCTCGCCTAACGATGTTGTCTATATCTCAAAGCAGCATCTACCCGCAGCTTTGTAGACTTTTTTCCTGGATTAAAGTTACCTAGTCGGACATGCCAATTCCTTTTTTCTAAGGTTTGGTTTATACCTAATCACATCATCATCACTCTCTGATAATATTCGGTAGGTAACAATTTGTTTGCTGTCGTTCCATTACGTTAAAGGAACCACGACACATACCTTTTTATCGTTCGTGGTATAAGTAACAGATTTTAAGCACAATGCTCTACATCTGCATCAAAGAAAGAAAGTAGACGCCCTGCTCTGTATAATTTTCTTTTTATTTTTGAATTCTTGTACATTACTGAACTGGGATTGAAATAGGGGATGGAAGTTTGTATTGAAGTTTCGTCATTTTTGAAGCTAGAAGCTTGAAACGAATTTTTAGGTTTTTTGATTAGATATAAATACTTAATATTTTGTACCTGTGTTATAGGACATTCAAAGTTTGTATGGAAATATGTTAGGTTTATGTGACTGCCCAAAATCACCATACCAAGGGACAAAGACGCGGGCACAGCTACTATAATATAATACATAAATAAAACTAAAATGGATGATGCATGAAAGAGTTGATTGCGTCGAACAGACGTAAGTACTTATAGACAGGGCCCATACTCGTAAAAACTTAAATCGGATTCATTTTTGTGCAAACGCTATCATATCTGGGTGTCATAAGGATAAGTTTTGTATGAATCAGAAAGTTCGAATGATGTTTTCGGATTAGGAAAAGGCATTGAGTTATGAGTAGAAGGTGAGCACGGATGTGTGGTTCCCTCTGACGAAGAGCATGGGCGGCAGGTCGCGACTCATCACCTCCAGCCACGCCATGTACAGCGGAGCTGATACCGAGCCCTGGGAACACAACATAATAAAGTAAAGTAAAGTAAAATTTATTGCAAAAAATACATGTTAATACGGTACATAGATGTATGTGAAAGTTTGACACAATGTATTTTACCAGTATGGTGTGCACATATTTAGTCACAAACAATTTTATTAAATTAACTACTAACTAAACAAACATCAAATCGAACTATATACGTGTGAAATTATAATTGAATAAACATAAAAAAATCATAATCATTAAATAATAATAACAAAAAAAAATTACGATATTATACAGTAAGGACAAAGTTTCTTGGCAGTTCTGAACATAGGCTCTGCGAACTTTTGCGCATGCACAGTTGCAAAGAAAACGGTTATTGCCATATAAACAAATATACAATCAGAAAATATCTAACGTATCACATAGGTGATTTTTATCACTGAACACTTTTGTTTGTTGAGTAAATGTAAGTAAATTACAATTTAATAGTCATAACTACACAACACACATTTACTGTAAAAAAATGTTCGAACCCCTTTCAAATATGTTAGAATTCATGATTTAGGTAACTATCCCTACATAATCGTGTTAAAAAGTAGGTAAAGTTTGCTACATAAAGTTAGTTTGCATAGCCTATCTAGAAAATCATGCTAATTCCTTGAAAATCACATTCGAGATGATATTGGCTTCTGCTCTTAATCTAACATCAATTGAAAGACATGTCTGGAGGAGGACTTACTTTCCTCGGCATCGGCAGCGACATGACGACGAGTCGCGCCTCCTTGGAGTTAGCGAGGAGCAGTTCTCTCAGCCGCAGCTGCCGGTTCGTCTTCTCGGCCAGGGTCAGCAGTTCCGTCTCATTGATAGAACATTCTGCAATGAATAAGATTGCTTTTGCTTTGTTTTTACTTTTACTTTGTTTTCTAATGAAGGGTTTATCTTTTGCAACTTATTATAACACTCAAAGTTCAAATAGTTCCAAATGATCTGCGCTAGTTTCATCTTCAAGCTTTGCACCCCGAAAGATTGTATGGAAGGATGGATGTTTATTTTCTCTCGCCAAAACTAGGTAATGAACGGATCGGGCTACAATTTTGAATAGACGTAGGCATAGGCCTGGAATAAAACAGGCTACTTTTTATCAATTTCACGTGGTTGAATCCGCAAGATGCAGCTATTCCTTGATAATGTGTCTAAGAAGTCTGTTGTAAGTTTTTATAAAAATACATCAATTTATTATGCCCTCTGGCCAGGTAGGATGACGATCTGCGAAAGACTGCTGGCAGATGCTGGATGCGGCAAGCTGACAGGGCGCTATGGCGCTCATTGGGGGAGGCCTACCTATGTCCAGCAGTGGACTAATACATATAATAATAATCGTTTATTTAGTGAAAAACCAATGGTTCTTAAACTATCATTTTACGAATTGAGTGTAGTTATAAAAAATAAGACTAAGTAAACAAAGAAAGTTTAACTAATATAGGTTGATGATGATTATGTCTACTACGGAAAACATCACAACAAAACCTATCAGTACACGAAACGCCACGTTAGGTAGAGGTAGGTATCTCACCAGGATCCGCGGCGTCAGTGAACTTCTTGACGAGGTCGTCGAAGAGTTGCCTGGTTGCTGGCTGCGGCGGCTCAGTGATGTCTTGCACCATGGTCAGCGACGAATAGTCGATGCGGAACTTTGACAGGAGGTTCGCCATGCTGGAAGTTTAAATTAAATTATTTAAATAAATACCTAAATAATTCTGGACAATCCACACAGCATCATCTAGCCCCAAAGTAAGCTACTCAAAGCTTGTGTTATGGGTACTAGATAACTGTAATTCTTAACATTCATTAAGAATGTCGTTAAGAGAGTCTATTTCGGCGGGACTTTAACCCGCTATGTCTCAGTATGAGATGCGCTAGCCAACTACGCCACGAAGTCAAGTAACCACAAAGTAGTATATCTTTGCAACCTTTCTACGAACTCTAGTGCCGTTAGCTCCATCTATAGAGGAAATATTGAAGTTTATCTTATCCAATCCTGTTCGGTTTACAGAGAAAAAATATACCTACCTATGATATAAATATACCTAAAGGTATTTGTTTTTCCACATTAAAAATACAGTCGAATTGAGAACACCTTCCTTTTGTGAAGTCATTAAGAAAATACTAAGGGTTTCTTTATTCCGGAACCCTAAAATAGAGTAGGTAGGTACCTACTACTATCAGTCAGACAGGATAATCCAGGCGAGCTTTTAACGTAACAACATCTGAATCAAAACTAACTTCCTCTCCTCAAGCTCCAACTCGTGATGTCTGTTGGCGAGCGCGAAGATCCTCAGCTTGCAGTCGGCCCAGGCGGAGCGCTGCGAGATGATGTACGGGAGCAGGATAGTCAGGCCGCCGTCGTCGTACAGCCACCACACGTCCAGGGTACCTGCACCCTGAGGAGGAGAGGAGGTCAAACGAGAGAAGAGAGTGTCTGCGCCTTGAGGAAGAAAAGAGAGGGTCAACGAGAGAAGGAGAGTGCCTGCTCCCTGAGGAAGAAAAGAGGAGGTCAAACAAGAGAGAGAAGACAGACGTACGGCAGGTCACTCCGAGTCGCCCATCCCTTGAGTACTCAATGCACTCAACGCTCGATTTTTTCACGACTACTGAACGGGTTGAAATTTTGAATAGACTTAGTTCTAGGCCTGGAATTCCTTGTTTTTTACCATAAAGCCGCGTTGACACGATCAGAGTCAGCTCGGACCGAGTGAACTCGGATACCTACTCGGACGCAGCTCGGATTGTGGCAACCTCTAATCCGAGCGCACTCGGACGACGGCGTCAGGTTGCCACAATCCGAGTTGCGTCCGAGTAGGTATCCGAGTTCACTCGGTCCGAGCTGACTCTGATCGTGTCAACGCGGCTTTAGTTTGTATGTAATAAATGTAATAAGTACTTACTGTGATTAGGGTAGTCGTTTTGTTATTGTTTTAATTAATTTTCTTTGTTAAAAATAATAGGATCCAATCCTTGGGTAGGTATTAGGTATCTATTGATAAATGCGAAAGTATGTAAGAATGTATGGATGTTTGTTCGTCTTTCACCCAAAAACTACGGAACGGATTGGGCTGAAACGAATAGACGTAGTTCTAGCCCTGGAATAACACACAGGCTTCTTTTCATCCCGTAAATCAGCTCCCGTGGAATAGAAATAGCCTTGAGACGTTTCTATAGCAACGTGTCAAGGCGTGCGCTGGTAGAAAGATAGATGGACAGATAATCCTTTATTTCAAAGCCTTATTAAAAATTTAGTCCTTACTAGCGACTTGCCCCGGCTTCGCACGGTTTTATAAACTTTCCTCTTGAATCACTATCTAGTAAAAAAACCGCATCAAAATCCGTTGCGTAGTTTTAAAGATTTAAGTATACATGGGGACATAGGGACAGAGAAAGCGACTTTGTTTTATACTATGTAGTGAAGTAAACTTATCCTAAAGGAGACAGATGCTAGTAATTCAAAAAAGGTACCTGTTTATTTTGGAAGATGGAGGTCTGGAGGAGCTGGTCGCTGGAGAGCTCCAGTCCGTTGGAAGTGTTGTAGACGACCTGGCGATGCATGTCCGCGGCGCGGCGCACGGGACGCTTCTTCCTGAGGTGCTTCGTCTCGTTGATCGTGAAGGAACGAGACGTGCTCAGAGTCAGGAGATCTGGAGGCGATTGGCGGGTCGAATTCATAATCTTTATTTTATAACGAGAATATAAGTAAAGTGAAATAATAATGCTGGACAATCCACACAGCACCATCTAGCCCCAAAGTAGGTAATTATATGATCATAGCACATTATAACTAAATAAACGGGTTAAAAAACCGTCTGTATCACAGCACATTATAACTAAATATACGGGTTAAAGAACCGTCTGTAGTTAGCTGAAATCTTTCAATTGTATGATTTCAAAAAACAATAAAAATCGCCTAGATTTTTTTTGTACGTCTATCTATGTATCTTGTATATTATACAATAGAAACAACATAAAACTAGTACTTAAACCTATATACCTACAATTGAAACAATTGAGCTAACTGCAGAGGGTTGCAAACATTCTAAAGATAGCTCAGCTGATCCATATCAATCCATACCAGTCGAAAGCGTCCCCAAGACATTGGCTGTAGTACCAAGCTGTATGGCAATGCTGATACGCGATGGATCTTTATGTAATGAAGGATTTAATTTAAAAATCTAGTCACTCACTAGAGAGATTATGTCTGCTAGAAGGTTCAGAAGTCTTCGTGATGTCGAGATCTGAGTCGGCGTGCATCATGAGCGCGCCCGTGCGAAGACGCAGCTCTCCACTGCTGGACGACGTGGGGGTCAACGACCCCGCACACGGCGCCTCTTCTGGATCAGCGTCGCCGTAGTCTAGGCCGCCTGGGACGCGGACTATGGCCACTGCTAGTCGGCTCTCGAATGCCGTGCTGGAGATAAAAAGGCAAAAATAATATAAAATAATATCATAGTGACAAATTCTGTTCTTTGTTTTACGCAAACACAAGTAAGTACATATAACAATAGTACAAATAGTACATGATTTCAATTGGTTAAGTATAAAATATAATTGTGTAATTATATATTCGCATTTTTTCTATATTTACCTAGATCTTTTAAATGGCTGTAGTCATTTAATAAAATATCTTGTATGCTAATATTATTAGCCATTTAATAAAATATCTTGTATGCTAATATTATTAGCATACAAGATATTTTATTAAATGACTACAGCCATTTAAAAGATCTAGGTAAATATAGAAAAAATGCGAATATATAATTACACAATTATATTTTATACTTAACCAATTGAAATCTATTTATATTAATTCTATTTAGTACCACTAAAAAATAAGAACTTAATAATGTACCTGATGACAATATTAATTTATTCACAGGCCTTATTAAAGTTATCCAAAATGTATCCAAAGTGAGTATTGCCTTAGCGTAGCCCCGTGTTGGGCGCCAAAACCCTGTATAAGCCTCGCTAAGAAACTTTTTTTGCCTTATTTTTATGTTTATGTTTTTTATTGCGTTGTTGTATTGTTAGTCCGTAAAGTCAACATGTGGCTCTGACGGAACACCAGCGTTGGTTGCTAGCTTCCTAGTCAACCAACTCATGCTGAGGCAGAGCCATTTTGTTATACTTATTCCACTTCGTATTTTTGTCTAAGTTTAGTGTGTAAGTGTATTTTGTGTAAGTTTATTAACAAATAAATGAATAGGTATTCTATTCTTATAGCTAGAAGAGTAACTCACTGCAGCACGTTGAAGTAGGCCGCGAGATCGGCCGCGGGCGCCGTGGTCCAGTCCGCTTTGTGCCCCAGCAGCAACACGTTGGGCGCCAGTCTGCCCACTCCCGCCGACTGCATCATGGCGTGCGTGCCCAGCTCGAAGTTGAATCTACTGTACTACTGAACACTACTGTATTGCTGAAGAACTCACTGTAGCACGTTGAAGTAGGCCGCGAGGTCGGCCGCGGGCGCCGTGGTCCAGTCCGCCTTGTACCCCATGAGCAACACGTTGGGCGCCAGTCTGCCCACTCCCGCCGACTGCATCATGGCGCGCGTGCCCAGCTCGAAGTTGAATCCGTTCACGCGAGAGCAGAACGCGCGGATCTTGCGCGCGCGCAACCATTCGTCGTCCGCGCGAGCGCGTAGGATACGTTCCCGGTAACTCAGCTTTTCCTGAAATTAACATGTTTTCGTTAGAATAAATAGGTACACATCAGTCTTACCTAAATATAAGGTTCGACATGTTAAGGGCTAGCTTCAACGAAAACATACAAAAAAATTGACCATCATTAACTTAACAAGGAGGCAAGAAGGTAGGTACATAGGTAAGTTTTTTTTTTAATTCTTTTAATATTAGAAAACTACATTAAAATTATCCCTGGTTCTGTTTCATTCACGTAAATCGTGAGCGCAGCCACGCGCAGAAGCTTGATAAAATAAGCCTTTTAGATTTTATGATAGTTTATACTATTATAAGGTACCAAGGTAAGTTTAACAGGTAACGTAGGTAGGTAGGTTTATGTTAAGAATTATTCGGCCTTATCTCACGAAATATCGACAACCGCGCGGGATAAACGTGTTCTTGAGTGATCAACGATCTGCGAAAGACTGCATGGACTAATGCTGGATGCGGTAAATCGTTATGGCGCTCATTAGGAAAGGTTGTGATATGTACTAATGCGGAATCCAATCATCATCACCATATGAGTCGTTTATGTAATAATAAGTGCTTGTGTGTGCGTCTATGATAAGGGTAACAAAAATCACACCTACACACACAAATGGCGAGTTTTGACGAAATATTACCAAACGTTTAAAGGTCTATTTATTGTTGACATGACAATGTTATCACATCCAAATCTGACTTCTCTAAATGACTGTTTTAGAGGACAAACATTTGAGGTGGCATTATCAAACAAGGAAAATCATTGTAAATTGTAAACTATCAAGGTATAATCCAAGGTCTTGGACAATGTATTTATTTTATGTCATTAACATTTTTAGATCGGTTTTGCCATTAAAAATGGTTTTAGGACTTGTTTAGCTGGATTCAGATACCTATAATAAATCAAATTGTAATAATCGATTTCTGACATTTCGTTCGACTTAGCACAAGTGTGCTGCACTGTGTGCATTATTTTATCATGATTAGATTAAGTAATAACAAAAAAAGTAATATATTATGGGTACTAGATAAATGATTACATTTATCTAGTACCCATAATATAAGCTCTGCTAAGCTTAGGGCTAGAACCTTTGTTCAGTGTAGGACAGATTCGTGTGTAAAGTTTCCAGCATTGTTTTATTTATATAATTAATACGACTCGCTTCATCCGCATAAAAATATAGTCTATGTTTTCTTCCAAGTCTATAACTTCATCAATTCAAAATTTCAGAACGATCCGTACAATTTTTTGGCCTGAAGAAATAACAAACATCCATCCATCCAAACTTCCGCAATTATAATAATATATTAGTGTTATATTGTAGCAGTGGACGAATATAGGCTGATGATGATGAACTCTTACTGGTGAGACGTCAGCGACGATCATCAGCGAGCCCGCCTTGGTGATGAGATGTCCGAGGTCCACAAGCGCGGGCCGCGCGTGGGGCCTGCCCGCCAGCACCAGCAGCTGCGGCCAGTAGTTCTTCACGTGCTCGCCTGTGCGAGCCAGGTTGTGCGCACTGGATAGCGCAGTCTTGTAGATCTGCGCTTGGGTACTGCTGCCCCAGTTTACATCTGCAAGGTTCAGAGAAAACATCTTTACATTTGCTTTTAATAAGTGTTGCATTTGCTATTAATAAGTATTGCAATTTGTTCCGTTGGTCTGGGTGTTTTCTATGTATAATAAAAAATATCTATCTATCATCATCATCATCAGCCACTAGGAGCAGTGGACTAATATAGTCCACTGCTCCTACATAGGCCTCCCCTAATGCTAGATGGTGCTGTGTGGATTGTCCAGCTTTATTATTGCCATACAGCAATAAGCAGCCAGCATCTTGGGGACGCTTCCGACTGGTATTGATACGGATCAGTTGAGCTACCACTAGATTGTTTGCCGTCTGCAGTTAGCTCATTGTATATTCTAGGCAAATAGCGGGAAGCTACTTTGTATTATACTACTACTAGATCCGGCCCGCGGCTTCGCCCGTGAACCAGAGTTTTTTTCTCACAAATTTCAGAAATTTATTGCACACCCACTATTGTGTAAAAATAAAAAATACGTGTTTAATTATTCAGTAGTTTATTTATACCGAGTTTTGAGTGAATCGAACCAAGGAAGAGGTTAAAATTTCCAAATTTTAATAGCCTAAGTCCTATTCTAGGTTCTAAACTATCTACATACCAAATTTCATTTAAATAACTTAAGTTACAAAGATTACTTATAACAAACATCACACAGACTTTCCCATTTATTATAATATAGTAAGATAATATAATGATGAAGATATTAATGTCTATTTAATAATATAATAAAAACAGCCAAATGCGTGTCGAAAAGGAGCACGAAGAGTTGTGACCTACGGAACTCTTAAAAAATATAGTAAACATGATTTTCCAGTGTTGGGAAATTGACGGATATACTGTAGCAGTTTGACCTATAGATAAATATTCAACGAAGCATCAAGAACATAAACATTTATTTGAGAATACGAATAACATAAACTACGTATTTCATGCCTGTCTTCCGCAAAAGGATGGTATTTACGAGTTATAATAACTTTCGGTTGCGGGATTATACAAACAACAGATCGATTTAGAAATATGAATCAATATGCAATCATTCAGTTCCAAGATATGTGCGTATTGACGGATTTAGCAGCGGAATTTTCGATTAGGCTGTTGGCGTTTTGACAACATTGTTAATCCCCAACCCGTTTTATTGATACAGGACTTCCAGTGGATTCCCAGGTATTTACAGCTAAATGCAACCGAAACCGTATTCCAATAATAATACTATAAACATCAATGAAACTCGTGCGTTCATCGACCTAGATTCTCAGAATAACTTTTGGTAGGTATTGATTGACTATACGTACCTAATATTAAATTCAATCTTCTAAAACAAAGAAAATTACTACAATGAATAGAAATTAATAAAACTATATATTTACGATTGAATCAATTGAGCTACCTGCAGATGGTTGCAAACAGACTAGAGATCAACTGATCTCTATCAATGAAATTTAATATCACGTGATAAATAATTTCTGAACGCATTACTGCCTACGCAAGTACCTACCTACTTAATTGTTTTACCTACAGCGTTACATATGTACCTACAGCGAAAGCAACGGGTAAAACAGCTATTCAGAAGACCAGCGTTGGTTGCCTCTCATGCAGAGACCATTTTGTGACTCAATGCAAAAATAAGTCTGTTTAGCTATACTTTTATTTTATAGAATATGTTTGTATTTGTAGCAACTCAAATATTCTATCGTCCCTTTATTCATTATTGTTTATCTAACTATATTATTACTAACTTTTTTAACATGTTTTTGTATTTGTTGCAAATCAAATACATATTTTATCGTGTCCCTGTATTCTACTTACATTTAGTTTCTTAGCAGACATAAAACGAATAGGTAGTTAATAGTAGACCGAATACAGGATAGACGGTAGGTAGAAGATTTGATTTGCAACACTTAAAAAAACATGCTTGCTTTTTCTAATACCGTAGGTATCATACACATCAAACCATTCTGTAGCGTCAAAGATAATCTAGTTTTAGCCAAGCTAAAGTGTAATATTGTTCTTACCAGGTTTCCGATAATGCACGATGAGGTATAGAGTGAAGAATATGACGAAGGTGATGAGCGACATCATCCAGCTGATGAGTAACATGATCGCTACGCACATCACGAACCCCGCCAGCGAGAGCCACACGTTGTAGTACTGGAACAGAGGGACCAGTTAGAGTAAGATCCTGGACAGTAAGCAAAGTTTAACTGGACTTGTAGAATACCAAGCTCTAAGTATGATCTGGAAAGATAAGAAACGAGTACATCAGAGGAAGTTTGAAAGAAGCGCCAGTGAGGGAAAAGATGAGGAGTAAAAGGCTAGCGTGGTACTATGGGCATGTAATGCGGAGAGAGGAAGGTCATGTAACGAAACGAGTAATTGATTTGAATGTGGAGGGATATAAGGGGAGAGGAAGACCGAAGAATGGATGGATGGATTGTATGAAAGAGGATATGGTTAAGAAAGAATACGGAGCTGACGAATAACAGAGCAGAATGGAAGAAGAATACATGTTGTGTCGACCCCACTTAGCGTGGGATAAGGTCCGGAAGAAGAAGAAGAAGAAGAAGGCAATAAAAGTGGCTTTATCAAAATACTTTCAGAAGACACTGACCCTATTGAAATAACGATAAAATTGGTATCTTAAACTTTATCAAAAAGTAGAACTTGAACCCATTTTTTAATAAAAAGAAAGAAATATTTTTATTCGGTTATACGAAAACACAACCTAACATAGAAAAAAAAGCGTTATTTTTGAAGATGGTGAGTTCGATAAGGGGCAAGCCGTGGGGGCAAGTCATTATAATCAGCAAATATATTTATATCTCTGGGTGTTTTAATGTAAGTTAGTTTTGTGCTAACTAGGTACTCACTCTGAATGTAGGCCTCCAGCCGAGCGGCCTTACGACAGCGGCGTGAAAGGTGCAGAAGTTGATGAGAGCATACGAGGCCAGGTAGAAGTTGGAGATCAGCGGAGCGATGGTGTTCAAATCAGCTGCAACCAAGAGATTTGGGATACAGACGAGTTGTACTTTAACCCGAAAGCTACCCTAACCCAAATAAATTGTTATTTTAATACATATTTAAAAGAACTTTGAATGATGTTCAAATTTTATCTTAAACTTTTCAGTATTAAGATTAGTTAAGAAAAATTTGTTACAAACATTTTCAAACTTTCACGCTCACTAAATTAATACCTACCTAACCGATTAAAACCTATGTAGTTTTTCCCCAATCGACTTTACAAGAACGCGTTTTGGACCTTCGAGCCGGATTAAATCGTAACTCCGCGAGCCAGATCTCTACGCACTTGGCAATGCGGAAGGTCGTCAACGCTTGAGTAGCTCAACCTAGAGAAATGTAGGCAGGTAAGTAGAGTAGGTACATCAATAAACTGTTTCCTTCCTTGATAGTAACAAACCAAAGTTACATTTTGTTTCCTCCTATCTATGATGTGCTGACGAGACGTTATCTCTATAGTTTTTTTTGCCGGCCACAAAGCTAAGAGGGCAAATTCTTTTGAAAAGATTCCTTATTCCGTATCGGTTATTAAAGCATTATCAGTGCCCAAAACGCTTGTAGAAAGAGTTGGATAGGTAACAACTTTATTGCGTAGGTAAGGTACCACATCCCCACCAATCAGGATTGAAAATGTTAGTAGGGAAAACTCCAAAATGTTTTTGAATCAATCAAATGGTTTGGTAATGCCCACTAGTGGGGACAGCTTAGTGCAAATTATGACAATAAACCTAACAAAACATGAGATGTAGAGTTAGAGAGATACAGATATGCGCTTGGATAAACTTACCAATCAGCAAAAACACAAGTGACACAAAGAACGTCAGAACATAGCCTCTATAGGGCTCCCCATGCTTCCCATAGGGCTTGGAGAAGAAGATGAGCCCTGGATAGATGCGGTCCACGCCCAGGGCCTGGATGAGCCGAGGGACAGACAGCAGGTTGGTGAGCGCCGTGGACAGCGTCGCGGCCCAGCAGCCGCCGTAGATGAACGGGCCCCACGCCGACATCAGCTGCATCACCTGGATATGTTTGTGAGGTTACGCCAACTCGGGTTCAGTAGGTACCAGCTTTTCCAAAATGAAGGAATATTTTGTTCATAGAAGTTCAGCTCAAGTTACAGTTATCATCATCAAAGATGAGACGATTGAAGAGAAAAGTTATACTTTTTGGCTTGCGTTCGATTTTTTTACGTTTTGTAAGGAAACTCTGAGAAGGTTTGACAATATGATTTGATAATAATTATGGTATTTGCCTAATGGTAGTACCTATGGTAGAACCTAATTTTAAGACAACAGAAAAACATGTGTGATAATTTCAATTCCCTTTTTGGTTGATTTTTTAGAGCCTGGTGAGAGACAGACAAAAGAACGGACAGCAGAGTCTGAGTAATAGGGTCCCGTTTTACCTTGGTACGGAACCCTAAAAAAGAGAGATTTTTTCTACAAAAAAAACAAATTACTTACCATTAGTCCATGAGATACAGCCTGGTGACAGACAGACAAACGGACAGAGGTAATAGGGTTCCGTTTTACCCTTTGGATACGGAACACTAAAAAGAGCGTTACTTTCTCAAAAAAATATATATAATCCTCTAAAGTAAACTTACAGAATAGCTGTTATGCAGTCCGTATTCACAGGGGCTCGTTGTGTCCAAAGCACAGTCAGCCAGCGAGGAGTAATTGGTAAGGGTTCCGTTGAGGAACACCAAGTCTGTGACGTTTCCACTGGCGTCCCGGAGAGCGCCGCCGCCAGCGAAGAGGACCATGAGGGCGTAGCTGATCATCGAGATCAGAAGAGCTAGGAGAGTTCCCTTGGGGATGGCTGATGCTGGGTCCTAGAATAAAACTGATGAATATAACCTACTCCGTCGATTCTAACACGATATTTAAGAGACCTATATGTTCTCAACGCACTGGGTATGTATGTACCTAGATAAAAAAACTACTACGAAGAAAGGTTAATATTTTTGGTTTTTTTCTAAAAAATTATCAAAGTCATGGTCTGATTGCTACCCCTAATATTTCGATAGTAGCCTTCTTCACACTTTTATTTTATTATGTTTATTTATTAGTTATGTATTTAGATAAAAAATAAAAAGACGAGGACCGTGTGGAGTGTCACAAAAGATTGGAGACCAGCAGTGGGTGAAGTCGGGTTGCGGATGATGATGATGATAAGGTAGATACAAATTCGATATACCTACAGGCAAGGACAAATCAAAATCATCACTTGAGTTTTAGTTAAGATATTTACTAAACAGTATACACGCTTTACAACCATACTATTGAGTTTAATTTGTTATTTCAGTTGAATTAAAAATGTACTTTTGGACGGAATTATGAATGTTTGTGATATTTTTGGAGTTTAACACATTTCTGCAATAAGGCACGTGACTGTTCTATTTGCAGTGATTTAAGTAGGTACCTAAGTTAGTAAACTGTTTCTGAAAACGGAAGTCATAACTAGAAAATTATGAGAAAATGTGTCATGAAGATTTGATTTGATGCCTTCCTTCGTGGGAAGATGCACGCTCTAATGAGTATGTATATAGAATCTGAAGTAAACATAGATTATTTTATTTATATTTATCATTATAATAAAAATATTTTTATAATAGGTATTATTCTTTTGCACATCCCTCAATGTACAGACACCTAAGTACGAACTACTTCTTACCTAGATTTGGTGTGGAAAATATAGGAACCCTCAGTATTAAATAAATAATTTTCCATTAAGTTTTTTTATCTGTTATCCGAAAAATTGTTTTAAATAAATAGGTACCTACATATTAAATAATTATAAGATCTATTTGTGTGCAGTAAACTAATTCGAGTTTGAGTTTCAGAATAAATAATTTATTTAATTCGTAATAAAATATTTAAGCAAATGATATTATTGTGGTGTAAAATTACTCTTAAGCATTTCTTTAACATTCCTTTACTTTTTTATTTTTATTTTCTTTTAATTTTATAACTACTTTGCACCGTTCACTATAAAAAGACTTTGTTATATTATTATAAAAACCCGCGGGTGATCCCATTTATTTACCTATTTTTCCCGACGTTTCAACAGATTTTTTGCTTTCTATTCCTTGTTATTGACCACGCTTTGTGATTTCATGTCGGACAAAAAATAGGGGCGCTTTTAAACCGTTGTTAGTGCTGTTTACAAAAGTAGCATTATATAAACAAATAGCCACAATTATTACCATGGTCTGCGTAATTCATTGATATTTATCGAGCAGAAGCCAATACACTTGTCCATTTTCTATTTCTCACTAGTCCTGATCAATTCCTAGAATGAAACACAATACTACGACTCAATTGCATGTCGTTTCATTTTATTGTGCTAAAGAGAGTTGCGATGAGTCACAGCAAGAAGCTCAATTGGGTTCAATCGATCGTCCGTTGGCAAAATGATGCCTCTGCCAAATTCAAGTTAATTGACTCTGTTGACTGGAGTGTTTCATCGAATTTGTTTGAAGAAATTCTACCAATGAAATTTTACGATGTTTATCATTTATCTTATCACCAATGATTTTATTGGACGATGAAATCATTGCTTGGCGAATTTATTTCTGCTTAGTCGATTTGTATCTTCGTCTTGTATGTTGTCAATAAAGTTATCTGCCCATCATAGGAGTACCTAACATAAATAAATAAATAATACTGGTCAATTCACACAGTATTATACCTCTATAACCCCAAACTAATCGAAGCTTGTGTTATAGGTAAGTTCTAGGGTTCGATTGCCGCCTCGGGTCAAATATTTTTACGATCTGCCGATATTTTTTCTGTGTTCTGGTGTTCTGTGTCTAGGTGAGGAGGTACTATCTACGTCCTACAAGTGTACCTAATATCCCTTTTAATGACGTCAATGTTTTGTAAATCAGCGGAACAGTGTTAGCTTTACTCCCCAGTCCCCACCCAACAAACAAACTGAAAGGTGGAAAACAATCTAATTTTTTCAACAATTTTTACTAAAATGGGGTACGTTTTCCAACTGAAACTTTTTGTAATTGCATAGAAATACCACGATGTAAGGAAGTTATTAACAAATTGTTATGAAAATGTCTGTTACTCCGTCAATATGAATAAAACATCATAGGGCTCCACTAAAATGTTATTTCAATCTTTCATGATTCAGTTATCATCAAAGCGTTTTATAAACATACTGAGCAGCTAGTTATGTTCGAAAGTCTAATCTTTGATGAAACATTTCAAGGATAAAACTTTTAAAACTATCATGGTAATTGCTACTAAAGTCAATAAAAAAGGAATATTTCCCATGATTTGAGTTGTTTTGAGAATTTAGATATTTCAGCACAGTTGCATGCGTCATGATCACTTGTCTTGATGACGAAAGAACTCAAGTCAAACGTTCGTAGAAACAGACTATCTCGTAGACTTCAGTTCTTCCGAGATGGTGGAGCATGAAACTGTGCTGAAATATCGTAAAACTAAAACCAACTCAAAAAATAAATCATCATCATCATCAACCTTTATTTGTCCATTACTGGACATACTCGTAGGCCTAATGAGCCCCACCCAATTGACTGTATCATTTAGGGTAAAAAATAAAAATTCCGTTTTAATTGACATTTCAAGGATATCATTACATTCGTTAGAGTAGACACTAAACCTTTGAATCGTAAAGAATATTGTTGACATCCTATCATCAAATAAACGACCAACTACTTCCATTACGTGTATTCATAATTGATACCTTATTAAGGTATACATAGTTTATTTGACTTGAATATGTGCATATTTTGTAAGCCTACAGAAATAAGGTTATTGAGTTATGAGTTCTGAATTAATCTACTGCCTCGGAGGTTTATTTTAACTTTGTGATGTTTGTGAGTTAGAGTCCAGGGTTGCACATTTAGATCAGTCAGTATGGGAAAGCAAACTAAGACATACTAATATATTTTCATATGTCCCATGTCATCGATTATGTTATATACGATTCTGTTCCATTCTGTTTGCAACCGTCTGCAGTTAGCTCAATGGTTTCAAATAAAGTTTATATATCGTTTTAAATGATGATATGTAGGTACACTTATAATATCTACTCACAAGTAACACAAATGGATGACTTACCTTGAGATCTCCGGATATATTGGCTCCAGCTTGGATTCCGGTCACGGAAGGGAAGAAGATGGCGAACACGCTAAAGAAGTCTTGGTCTAGCTTCTCACTGAACCGGAAATCGGCTCTGAAGTTCTCTGATAGTGTTGTTGCTAAAAGAGATATATTATTTTGAAACAACAACACATTTGAATAAAAACTATGTCTTGTTTGTTATTTATTTACTTATTTATTTATTTTGGAAACCCAACAAAATAATCACAATACAAAAACATCAAAACAAAGTCGACTAAAAAACTATGTGTTCCCTTACTTAAAGGGCTTCCAGCATGCACAAACAAACAGGCCCACATTATAAACAAGTTCTAATGTGGGCCTGTTTATGAGGAAATGTATCTATCTATATGTACATATGTATAAAAGTTTTTACTTTTATTTTGGTTTATTCGGAGAACAAACAATTGTATATACCTAATTGTATTGCATACACACAGGAATTTAAATCTTAAAAAATAACTCTTAACCATTAAAATGTCATCGCATTATGAATCTGACTTAAACTAAAAAAACTACTAAAAGGTTCGGGCTGAAATTTGAATAAACGTAGTTCTAAGCCTGAAATTAAACATAGGCTACTTCTATTCAATTTATTCGCGGGACGCAGCAAGTGATAGAATCAGAATAAACTCACTGCTCCATCCAACGAATCCCTGGGCAATTTCCGTGTTGTCGTTGGGTCCCATGATCGTGCCCACTACAAAATCCACCATGGCTCCCACGATGATGGCAATAAGAAAGTTCTGTGGACAAATAAACATATTTAAAAACTAGATTGTGCCTATAAGTTATAAGCCTATAAGTTCTACAAGTTTTTGAATAAAAATTTATTTTATTTTTATTTTATAAGAGATCGTCTCAGTGACCGAATTTAAATTTATTTTATCCAACACAATAGGAGTGCACTACCTGAAGCACAGGTAGAGGAATACATAACCACATTTGGTGCATATAAAAATAAATTACAAACTCTTAACTTTTTTGTCAAAGCTTTCTCTACCTAGAAAAAATGTTCCTTGGAATATTTATTTACCCGTAAGTTAAGTTTAGTCAGCTGTACATATCTGTAAAGTAAAATTGTAATTGTGGAGGTCGTAGGTATATCATTTGATACATACTACGAATAGTATTAATTAGTCCTCAACTCGCCGGTGCAACGATGGGGTATCGGTGCAGAAGTGATGAACTTCATAACTTACGCAATGTATGACAATGCGATATATACAATTTCGATAGTCTATTTATATGAGCCGTGCTAGGCTCAAAAGAATCTTGAAAATTAAAAGGCCAATTGCGGGTTCTGATAAGACTACAATGCTGTTCCCGCGTGCTGGGTCTTTAATAGAAAGAGCATTTCCACGTAAAGCGAAAATGATATACGACCTCCAACATTAATTTGCGAAGAGCTCTACTGCGAAGTTTCCACTACAATTAATGTAATTAACTTAATCTAACTTCGTGTATTCACATCAATCTTTATGTCACCGTAAATAAGTACTCAGGGTTCCACTGTGGAAAATCCTACCCTTGATGTGGTGTCAGCGAAGAATCATCGGAAAATGTGGGCGATGACAACTTCGTTAGGAATGAAATATCGCATCGAAGTTCATGGCCATAAGGTATGAAAGTACGCGAGTTCTATTTTAGTATCTCGGAGGAAGTTTATAACAACACTGACGCTACTGCGGAAAAACACACAACTCATAAAACCCTTCGTAGAAGCTTTGCAGTTCAAACGCATTCTTAGTAACATTTAGCTAACTTCAAAAGGCTAATTGACAGTAAAATTCTAGATATAGGTGGAATGATTTGATTTTAGCTTCTGCTCGCGACTCTGCTCGCGACTCTGCTCGCGTTGTTCCTGGATAAAATATATTCTATGCTCATTCCTAGGATACAGCATAGTCTATTATACTAAGATTCTTTCTGCCGTTAAGGCGTTAAACGTTAAAATGTAACAGCCAGACAAAAAGACAGCATTACTTTCCCAATTAATATAGGTACCAAAATATTCAATAAGGTTTTATAAATAAAATTCAAAATTATTTTTTTCCCTTAGACCTTACAAGTTAGTAACGTCAAAAACAGTCTGAATCTATACCACGTCCCGAAAAATTCAATTTATTTAAACGCAAAAAAAGCATAACTAAGAAATAAAGAGATCACTTCGAGTTTTCGTCCACTTTAATATTTTTTATGGTAAAGTGAACAAACATTTACCTGGTTAGGATCGCCGTCCCAAGCTTTAGATAATCTGATTATTATATAAACTAGCTCTAAGTGTTTATAAGTGTCTAAGTCGCGCAGCGAGCTATGGAAAGAGCTATGCTCGGAGTCTCTCTGAAGGATAGAATTCGTAACGAATACATCCGACAGAGAACCAAAGTTATCGACATAGCTCAAAGAATTAGCAAGCTGAAGTGGCAATGGGCCGGCCATATCTCGCGAAGAACCGACAACCGTTGGGGTAAACGTGTTCTTGAGTGGAGACCGCGACTCGGTAAACGTAGCGTAGGACGCCCTCCGGCCAGGTGGGATGACGATCTGCGAAAGACTGCTGGCAGATGCTGGATGCGTCAAGCTGAAGACAGGGCGCAATGGCGCTCATTGGGGGAGGCCTATGTCCAGCAGTGGACTAATATAGGTTGATGATGATGATGATGAAGTGTTTATAACGTGTATTCGAGACAAGACAAAAGTAATGTATTTACTTACCTAAATGAACATTATTGATTGGCGTTGGGATCGTTTGAAGGACAGTTTGTTTACGCGGCATGAGGTCAATTGGGCCAGTATGCTTCTGTTACGAAGCTCATGTCGTGTCGTATTACACACCTACACATGACTGTACCCACACATTTCATTCAACTGTTTCATAAAAGAAGTGGCAGGTATTCAGGTTCATTTATGTTACTTAATATGTGAGTTTCTTTATCAATATTGAGATATATTTTATAAAGGAGTAACTGACTGAAAGACAACGCATAGCCTAAGGTCCAGAGACTTGAAATTTCGAGTGTTTATTCTTTTTAGGGTGTAGGTGATTGATTATTATGTAAGAAATTTAACAATCGCGTCCTAAGTGGTCCAAAAAAGGGGCAACGAGACGATGTTGTTAGTGTCATCAACATCGTTGCAAGAAATGAAAAAAGTATTACTTTTTTATAAGGTCCTTCATAAATTTGATCAAAATATGACAGGTTTGAGATATCCTTACCTAAAAATGCGTATTTTACTAACTTCGATTAGATTGATAATGTTATGATTTTTGCTTTGAAGGTTGCTTTATAGTTTTAAAAAACACTAAAATGATTAGCCAGTGAAAATATTTCTCCTTCTTTTAAAAACATATTAACATTGTACAGTTTATTATGCACCAAATCAACCAACATCAAAGATTATGATATTTTTTATCAAAGAGCTTATTACAAATAAATAGAGACGATGAAAATAGAAATGATGCTTCCAACGAAATTTGTGTTTGGAAGATCATAAATCATTATTTCTATTGCTGGCCGCTAGAGTTAATATATCTACATATTATACATTTACTAGAGTTATTTACATTAATCACAATGCACATACATGTAACGACGACGTATATGCCTAAAAAGTATCAAATCTATATTTATAAAAGAGAAAACTGGGTGACTCATCAAGGGATTCTGTAACGTGACTCATCATTGCAATAAATACCTTTACTTTTACTTTACATCAAGAGATCTCTGAAAGACCTTGTAGAGCTACGAAATTTTGCATCGAGGTACTATTTAGGACACCCGCTATTAACGGATTTTGGAAATTCGTATTCTAAGGTATTTAAAATGGGGTCAACAGGATATTGCTAAAGTAAACGTTAATGAAATCGCGAGTGGATTAGTAGTAGTTGTTAGTAATAGTATATTCAATTTCAGACTTCACACTCTGATGATGATAAATGAACCATATTTTGGAAAATAACTATATAACATAACAATAAGCCACACTAATCTTAGATACATTAAAAACTAACTAAATAATATTCACTCTTGTCCTTCACTTCATAAATTTACAATCCGTGTCCAGCCTCTCTGCTATCAGAGGTAGCTGCTGGGGTGATGCGCAGGTTACGCAACCTGCGCATCAGGAACTAAATACATAGATAAAAACAATACATATACAATAATGTACATCGTCATGGTACACACATTTAGTACGGAATTGTGAGATCTATCTTCGATAGAGCGTCAGCTAAGTTTTGAAATCTACCTACATAATGAACAAAGTACTAAGTGGCGAAACATGGAGAGAGGTCTGTTTCTTGGCTGTGGAAACAAAGAGGCATATGAAATGATAATGATGAGGCGAACGAGCTAAGTTGGACTATTCTTTACTCCTCGTGATGACGACGCCATGATACGTCTCGTCTCAGGACGTTGTGCTTGTGAATTATCAGAACAAAGAAATTACTAGGGTGTTAACACACCCTAAGCACCCTAAGCTGGAGCTTTATACTAAGCTTAAACTGTCAATAATCTACTTTTTGTTTATCGCGGACAGTTCAAGTTTCAACAACAAGTTGACAACTCTGCCTCCCAAACGGGTGAAATTTTAAAGTTTTTTTGATTTTACAGTGCTTATTCTTAACTTCCTATTTACTTGTGGGTATTACCCACAGGAGAAATTCTGGGGACTACCAATATATCAAAATGAAGGATGCGTAAACTTTTGGCACAACATTTAAAAAGTCTTTGGTTATATTCCATTAAATTTTATCCCTGTGCCCTCTGTCCACTGAAAACACATCTGTTTCACTTTATCTGACGTACCTACGGACGCAAATACTCTGATTCAGAATTCCCATTCTGAGTCCTTAGTATGGCATTCATTGTACATTCGTTTATGTTTAAGTTTTCCTTTTCATGAAACACATTTTGCGCCTCTACCGGAAACCGGAACGATTTTAATTTGAGACCATTGAAATTTGTGTAATCGTTTCATACAAACTCGTATATATTTATTAGGGCTCTGCGTCTGGTTTGACCCAAATTTTGCCATATACATTTAGTTGTAACTAGGTGAATGATTGATTGATTTGATAGAATTTGACAGATGCTCATTTTACGGAATTTGTCTTTCTATTTTTATTCTTGTCTATCCAACTTGTAAGTGAGATAGAAGATAAAGTCGGGAGCTGACGAAACTGGTTTTCGTATTTGCATTATAAATACTCATACTAAGCTCACTGAATCAAATTGTTTGGGTTTGTGGGGAAATTAGCCTTGCGTCGCATGACTGACATAACGATTGTACATGTTGGGTCGTTTGGTCGTATTGTGATTGGCAGAGTAAACATATGACGGAATAGCAAAAGCTGGGGTAGAGTCACTCTTAGACGAGCTATTTTCGTCGTTGGTTTGTTGATGCATTAAATTCCACATACAGAATATTGACGGACTAATCAATATTCAATTATAAAATAGGCAAAATCAATATTCTGTATCGAAATTCAATTCTAATTGTTGGCAATCTTTGTAATGTCATCAACAGCCCATCTAGCCCGGTCAACCATTGCAGATTCGTCTGGTATTGTACACACATATTGTTCAAACTTTCGCCTTATAATAGGGCTTGTTTTACAATTTAAAAGTAGTTTCCTCTTAATTTCCTTGGCAGGTAACAGTATTGCCGTCGCATACTGTCAACTTTAATAAGAAAGAAGACAGCACCAAAGATATCTGTTAGTTAATTCAAAGGGAACTTACTTGATAATTGTGAAACAGGCCTTTACTGTTACACAAACAGGCCGTTAGTGACTAACCTGCGCTTTGCTCTCCCAATCCATGCCCACCGCACAAATGAAGCACATGACCACCAGTGCCACCGCCCCCACAATCCTCACGTCGTTGATGCCGCCATCCACGATCTTCAGGCCCTGACTCTTGAGCAAATCGTTCAGGGAATCGCAGAAGCCGATGGTGTTCATACTAGCGGCTACGGCGTTCGCGAACGCGAATATTATCCCGACTGATGCGCCAAACTCGGGGCCCAGTGATCGGGATATTATGTAGTAGATTCCACCTGTGATAGAAACACTTTATAAAATGAAATATAATTTTAAAGCTCTCCGGTAGAGGCAGGCATTTTTAATGAAGGTCCCATGAGGGGTCATTAAGATTATAATTAAGCTGAGAGTTAGCTGGAAATTTTCAAATCCGAACAATAAAACTTTAAACATCACATGGAGTCGCGATTAAGATCAGCCTAATTGGCTGATTTGGCTGGGAATCTCAAGAGGCGCAAATATGCAGGTCTCGACAGAGCCTACACATTTGCTCTCCTTGGAGTCGAGACCCTAGGTCCGTGAGGTATCGAGGGTCTCCGAGTTTTTAAAAGAAAAATCTGAGCGTCTGGTCGATGCGACGCGTGACCCAAGAGATGGTGAGTATCTGGCTCAGCGCATCAGCATTGCTATACTAGTAAACGTCTTGAGGACACTTCCGACTGATATTGATATGGAGCAGTTGAGCTACCTCTAAACTGTTTGCAACCAATCGATTTTAGATCCTTTCTTCAATAAATAGCTTTTGCGATAGTAATTAATTACCTACATTAGTCTTTATTCACAAAGAAAATTAAAATAAAAGAATAGAAACACATTAGAACTAACATTTACTATACTTTTGAACTAACTGCAGACTATTGCAAACAATTTCGAGGCACCCTAACTGATACATAATATCGAGACCAGTCGGAAGCGTACAAACAAATGCAGATCGTGTATATATACATACATAGATGTACGTACTAAGACACTTAAGATTACATTAATGTAATCCTACGATAGAGTCGTACTTCAGAGAAACCACGTCAATAGGGTGTCGGGTATCAAACTCGTGCGCTCTAGTGGTTTGCAATTATTGTTTACCTTATCTCTAGCCAAGAGAGAACGCAGGTGTAATTTGTCTATCTAATGGTGAGTCCAGAGCAAGCGATCAAAAGCTAACAACGAACGTGAACGAACCAATGTGGATGTCATGGCGAAAGCAAACGAGGGCCTTCGATTCAGTGTTGCCAACCCGGTGTCAGGTTTTAGGACTAAATGGAGTTCTAAAAAGGGCTACATGGGGGCTAGATTTAGCCAAATAAATTAAAATAGAAAAAGTTCGTTTTTTTTATTGATATCAAATAAAATAAGTGATTTTTTAACAATCGATTACTAAAAATTAACCTAAAAAATCAACTTTTTTAATTAAAAATACACCTTAAAACTAAATCTCCTCATCGGAGGAGGATTTTTCGCCGTACAATTCACTTGTACTTTGCGAAGTTGATGGTTGAAGAGATTGATTTATCAGTTCTAGCAGATGCCTTGTTCAGAATAAACTTATATTTTTCTTTAGATCCAATCTTTTTTATGGCATTTAGCAAGTTTGACCGAATTTTATAAGACCAAATCGTAGTTGTAATATAGAATTTTTAAATATTTGTACTGTGCCATATAAAGTTTCCTTACACGGTTTCGGGGCTGGAAATAGGGCTAGGGGCTAAATCAACATTTTGAGGGCTGAATAAGCCAAAAAAGGGTTAGATCTAGCCCCGAAAGGGCTAATTTGGCAAAACTGCTTCGATTCGTCTACGGCCGTGTGCTCAGTCGTCGCCTTTTGCTGAGGATCACGTGTGTGGACAGCGAGCGAGAGTGAATGTGCGGTACCGATCGTCGAATCCCATTCGTTTGCTTGGTCTAAATCCACCATAAGGCTGCATTTCCACCAGAGATAAGCGAGAATGCATAGCGAGGGATGTATTTGTTATGAAACAATAGGAGCTGCGCTAAGCATGGCTAGAGAAATAATGCTAGACGATTTACATGTCATCTAGATGATATGCCCAAGATAAAAAGAGCTTGTCTTATGAGTACTAGGTGACTGATATATATATTTATTTAATACGTTACTCACATCACATAGTTATTTTTTATTTTATTACATTGAATAACATCCAGAACTGCCAGAACAATGATCAGAAAATCGTATAAACTTTTGTCCCGAGGCAGTAATCGAATCTGCAACGAATCGCAAGGTGGACTTTCGCCCGTGCGTTGCATATTCCGCGAAAGGTCCTAAGAGTTTTTTTATTTAACAAATTTATATTTTTTATGGGAACTGAACAAGGTTCCATCACTTTCTGATCTTACTTGTAGTTAGAAGTCCCTTCATGAGGATACACCGTGATATTCACAGACTATAATAGTATTTCTCACAATCAAACACCAGATTGTATCTCCGCTGTTGCCAGCTATTACCTGCCTACATGTGACAGCGTTTATCATCACATCGTCATGTCAGGACTCGGAATGAATTGTGGGTGTAAGTACTACCTTTTAGTAGGTACTCGATTTTCCCCATAGTGCTAAATAAATGTAGAATAATTTTGTTGATAAGTTAAAAAACTATGCCCTGTTATGGTGGAGTGAACTGACAAATTTTTATGATCTGGTACATAGACATAGAAATCATTTATCCTACTTTTCATCCCATAAATCAGTTTATATGGAAAAGAAATAACCTTAAGACGTTTCAATAGAAAGAGTCTGCTCGCGTGCAAAACCGCGAGCAAGATGCTAGTAATATAATTATATCAACCATAAAACACAAAAGAATAATCCCTACCTGCCGAAAGACTTGACCTCCCCATTAGTGCAGATCACGCTCACACAGAGAAAGAGAGAAATCATGGTGATGATGCAGATTAGTGTAAAAAAATATTACCTCCTTTGAAATATTACTTCGACATTAGTGCATATTGCGCTCATGGAGAGATTGGTGGTCACGCAGGATGTAAAAAAATAAGTTTCGCTTCACTAGTGCAGATCGCAATCACAGAGAGAGAGACACCATGGTGATTGGTGATTATGGAGGTTAGTGTAAAAAAATATAGATACCTCCTTTGACTTCCCCATTTGTGCAGATCGCGCTCATGGAGAGCGTAGTGATGACGCAAACGATGGCGGAAATGGCGATGATGACCAACGTCAGACCGATCCCCGCCTGGGAGACCACCCAGGATATCCGGAGGAACAGCATCACGCCCCAGATGTTCAGCAGACATGGTATCAGAACACCCTGGGAAACATTTGGTATATTTATTTTTTAGTTTTGATAAGTTAGTTACTATTAATGTAGAGGCGCTCATTAGGGAAGGCCTGTATCCAGCAGTGGACTAATATAGGCTGATGATGATGATGAAAGTAGAGAAACAAATAAGAACTGGTATTGAATATTGAAACAGTTGAGCTAACAGTAAACCGTTGTAGACAATCTATCGGTAGTTCAACTGAACCATATCAATACAAAGTTAAAAACAGATTAAAAAGTCTTTATTATGGAACATTGTTATTGTTACTCTTTCACGCAAAAACTACGGAACGGAACGGAACCGAAATTTCGAAAAGACGTTCGAGTAATTCTGGCCCTGAAATAAAATATAAGCTACTTTTTATGCCCTAAATAATTCCCGAATAGAATAGAACCGGCATATACGAGTTTAAAATAATTTTTTAAGTCATGGCCTGAAAGTGCATTTTAGTTACCTGAATCCATCCTAACTTGATACCATGAGCTGGCGTAGGCGACTTGGTGTCTCTCTGGCGTTGCTCTTTCTCGTCCTGCAAACATAGTACAACATTTTACTTACCTACTGTATGATAAGATAACAGACAATCGGATACACATGTCGTAGTCAAACTCTAGAATCTGGTGTTTTTTTTTAAATTTAAGTTTGTTAATAGGTCGCTGAAATTAACAGAGGAAGTATTAGTTACCTACATAAGATCTGTAACTAGTGTTTATTGTTTTCTTAAATAAATGAAAAACTCATGGACTCGATCTATGAGTAAACAAAAAGTGCATGGATAAATAAGGCACCTGCTTGATTTATTCAATTCAATAGATTATGATAACGGCTTTTATCGAACTCCATTATAGAGTGAGAAGAATTAGTTTCAGATTCGGACATACACTATTATCCTGTGCATAAGAATAAATAAATAAATGGGCCTGCCCTGTGTATGGTTCTAAACATGTGAAGGTTCTAATATCTGAATGTACTTTTGTTAGCCTAATGTAAATAGTATACCAAGTAGTATTATCAGAAGCACATCAAAAAACGCCACAAAATAGTTCCAATAATCAATTCGTCCTAACTTATTAGTAGTGATTCACGTGCGAATAAAGGGCGATTTCAATGATAAGGCACTCTGAAAAATGTGTATAATTATATTGTGTATATGATATAGCGCCTGTGATGCCGGCCCGTACATCTGTATGTATGTACTTACAATACAAACAAATTCAATGCTTTATTATCAGCATCAGTTAACTCATAAACGCAGTGCAAATAATTACCGTCCAAAGGCCATTACACATAACGAAGTAACGACACATTTCGTATTATAACTATGTTCATATAGGTGAATTTTTTATATATAATTGTTTCAGGTTTTGTAATATAGGTACTTCGATCATAATTATATCATATCTCATGGTTCATATTTGTAACTAAGCAAAAATCTTGTTTTTCATATTTTTAAATTGAGTGAATTATAGTTACCCCAGTTTGACCAATGATGTTTTATTTATTATTATTATGACACTTTAATTATTTTCATTCCAGTTAAAATAATATTTTTTTACCTTAGGAAAAAATATAATAAAACAGTAAAAAATATATCAAAATTCAAAACAGTCGCGAAGCCAGGCTCAAGCAGCCGGTGACTTGGGTTGCAGAGAAAGAAACTTTCTGACGAAACGCGCCGAGTCCAGGAGAACCGCTTTTTGGATCCAACCTTGATCCAACTTCCTAGCGAGAGCCTCTTGAGATGTTTATCGAGGTTTTTCGCTATTACGCTATTTACCGAAACGACTATCGGGACGATGGTAGCTGATTCAACCTTCCTTTATCATTATAGGTAATTCAAATTGTATTGGGATCGTGTCGTATAATGCAATGATCTCTCGCAGAAGCAGCAGTACCTATGATGACTGACAGCCGGCTGTGTTTGCAGCCACTGATGGACAGTGTCCCGCATGTTGGTTTACGACGATAATCTGTTGTCACTACATTTCTTATTGTTTCCACGTGATGCGAACGTGAGGGACGTGGTTTACGGGTTACATATTTGCTGTTTTATGATGGTCATAAAGTAAAGGTAGTTACAGAAAATAAGAACGGAGTAAAGTTACAGACACATTTTGAGGGGAAATTGAAGTGTCTGTAACTTTGGTCGACTCTTATCAAGTGTATAAGGGGGTCAGTTAAGCAGAAAAAATTTTGAGAATTCTCATAACTTGGTCATTATTAACAAAACTGACCCAGTTCTTATCAACCCTGGCCAGTCGAAAAACTTTTGGGAATTCTCAGAACTGGTAAATTATCAACAAAACTGACCCAATTGTTGATTGGACATCCTTGGAAACATTGCAATTAAGAGAGACAGCCAAGAGATGGCATCCAAGTTGCCTTCGTTTCTGGTTGCAGTCAGTTTCTGCTGGGTGCTACCGATTTTCACGTGACTTGCTTTATAACGAACATTACTCATAATAAGGACAATACAAACCATTTGCATTGTCTAAATAATAAGTACCTAGCGTTTAAAACAAAGTTAGGAACACATTCTCGTATTTTGCACGTGAATAATGCAAATAAATAAATATTAATAATGCTGTAAAATCCATAGGTACACAGCATCATCTAGCCCCAAGCTAAGGAGAGATTGTGTTATGGGTTAGATGACACACATAATACAATACAGTACAAGGATAGATAATTTTACTATACATAGAAAAAACCCAGAACCTTACCTTTCGGTATTGTATTGTATCATCAACACCCAGAACCTTACCTTTCTGTGTTGTATTGTAAGTATCATCAAGTACAGATTAACCGTGTTAACCTAACCTGGCACAAGAGCGAATAAATCACTCATATTATAATTGCAAAAGTTTGGACGGATGGATGGATTTTACCTCTTCACGTCAAAAGTACTGAACGAATCGGGCTTAAATTTAGAAGTTCAAAGCCTGGAATTAAACATAGACATCTCATTTATTTAATACATACACACATATTTTAATATTCACAGAAGGTTACAATTAGGTAACTACTAAATAAATTATTCTTAAATTACAAAAAGAAAATTATAACTAAAGACAATATAAACTTAGACTAGACTTAGACTACTTTTCATCAATTTTCAAGAGGATGAAGTCGCGTGGGTGGCGTAGCTCGTAACTCTAATACTGATGATTTTATGAAGTTATGTGCCAGATAGTTACATAATGGAGTCTGCCTCAGCGTGGGTGTACAAAGGTTCAATCACTAACGTGGTAACTAAAGCTTTGTTTATTATAGACCCAGTGGAGACAATGAATGGAGAAAAAGGAGCGGGCATGGATAAGGCTGTTAAAGCACCGTGTAATCCTTTCTGGTTTACATATTTAAATTTATGTAAATGTAAAATACCAAAAGAATATAAACCAATTAGAACTAGTATTTACTAGATACTGTTTAGACTATTTAGAGGTAGGTAGGTACCATAACTGATCCACGTTAGTACCGGTTGGAAGCGTCCTCAAGACGATGGTGGCATTGTCTTGTTGTATGGCAATGCTGATGCGCTGCGTGCGTCAGAAAATCAACAGCTAGAGTTTCACGTGTCGCTTTGACCAGACGCTGAAATATCATTTTAAAGTTCCGGAGAGCCTCGGTACTCCATGGACCTAGGGCCTCGTCTCGTCTCCAAAGGGAGCAAACGAGAATGCTCTGTCGAAAGTTACAGAATAAATAATAGCACAAACTATTATTTATTTAGTGACCTAAGTAGGTACATTAGTTTCACAATATCTCTAAATTAGCTTGATTGTAAATATCAAAGCCATTGATTTTTCAGTGAAATCGTAAAATTAATTTATGATTTTAGCATTTCCCGGGATCTGTTTAATGTCTGGAAATTTGGTGAAATCTCTGATTCTACAACTTCCCTGCGACATTCATAATATCAATGAATCTTGATCGTTGATTGAACTAAAGAATGAGAAATTGAAAAAGAACCCGTAGTAGGTAATGCTTCTGAAATCTGAACCTAACGAGTATTGATTGGAGTACTGAGCTCAAATAGATGCCAGTAGCTATAAGGTATTGTTCTCTGCACCTTACTAAAACATATGAATACTTGGAAAACACAACAATCCGCCTGTTGAACCCCTACTAATTGTTCAATGATAATGACTGTTCTATGTTTCGATACTTGTTCAGATAATTAACGGCCTGGCACGATATCCAACGCCATTATTATGTGTAATGTATTGTATTATGTACCTACCTACCTTTATATTTATTTATCTATCTATATTCTATGTATGTAATATAATGTGTTAAGTATATCAGTCATCTAGTACCTAAACCTACCATAACACAGGCTCTGCTTAGCTTGGGGCTAGATGATGAAGCGTGGATTGTCCAGCCAGCATGGTGGTTAATTTAAATAATGAATTTTCGTGAGACGTTGGTAACGTAATCGTGAGACGTTGGGAATGAGCACGTCTCATGTTAGACTTTGGGAACGTTGAGACGTATGTACCTACAATCTTTCAATCAAAATACTATATATAATCTTGGTATATTTGGTAACCCAATATGTACTATGTTCATACAATTTACATAATATATCGAAATTATGCATAACTTAGTACACGTAAAGAGTTTTTCACAGATGATTTACTTACAAAAGTACACAAAAGTGAACCACTACTAATGCACGTAAAAAAGCTTAAAAAGATATTAAACGAGTTTTTTGTTTTTGTATTATTTAACTTAAAATGTTTTTGTTTTGTTTCGTTTTCATTTAGGAGACCAACAGTTAAATTAAATTACAATTCAGACTTAAAAACAATAGAATAATAACCAATAGATGTGTGAATAAAATGTTATTGCTCTCGCATCTTTTCCAGCAAAATTGTGAATCTTATTTATTTATTCTCTCTTTTTAGCATGAGCTGGAATTATTTAGTACGTTATTCATTGAACATCCATGAGTGATTCCTTGCCAAGGACCGAGATGAATATAGGAGGGGAGGGAGGCATTTGCCCAGCAGCAGTGGGACACTTCTGGCTGATATACATTGTAATTTGTATATGAATAAAGTTATTTGGAAAACACATTACTTAGTTATTTTTTTACCTGAAACACGAAAATGTCAGAAAATTTTAGGGTGGCTCATACATTTCCAAGGCCAAGGCTGTAGGTAATAAACACCGGTTGAGCCTAGCTTCACGGCCGCCCCGGTGATCCACCATTTTGATATACTTACATACTTTTTACTATAGAATAGTTTTCTATAGTTTAGTAGTATTGTATTATTATAATATTGTCTATCGAAAAGATGAATTTTATAACGAGATTAAAATAAATAAGTAAGTACATATCGTGAAATAATAATAATTCTACTCTACCCAAGTGTTGTTATTTTTTTGTTAAATAATAATCAACCTTCGTTTGCCTACCACGATAGATGGTGGAAAGAGACCGAATAGGTAAGTAATGTACGAGTATGTATTAAAAACTAAGGTAAGTATTTCGTTAATTCTAACTTCCAAGGTATTGCAATCAAGTAAAAAAACTTACTCATTCACGACAGTTAAAAACGAATCTTAGGCAGGTACAAAACCAATGATTTTTCGGCAAATTTAAAATCACCTAACGATATTTAAATCGTAGGAAGGAAGTGATGTGAGTAAATAACTATGGTTTACATAATTACCGCGGTTTTATGCAGAAACATGAATTATGGTGTTTGTCCAATCGCCTACCGACCAGATTTAACGGTTACTAGGGAAACTAGATATTACATGATTTATCCTCATCTATATTTGTATTTACTGCAGAGAAGAGAACAAATAGACTCATGACACGAAGGAAAGACCTAGAGCTCGAGGTCTATCCGAGGCTTAGGTAATGTAGCAAAACATGGCAGCAGGTATCAGGCAGTCAAATTATTTAATGTTCTTCCTAATGAGATGAAAGCAATTGATAATCCTAACATTTTCAAGAATAATTTAAGAAAACTTTTGCTGAAGGGATGTTTTTACACAATTGACGAGTTCATGACACGAAAATAACATAGCATATAAGATGGCATTGGAAATGCATGCTTTTAATTTAATTGATTGTCTTTATTTGTTTGTTTTAATTTAATTTGAATTTCCCAATTTTGTAATAGTCATAAGTAGTCTAATTAATGATATTCATACACGATGTAAATTGTTTTTGAATAAATAAATGAAATGAAATGAAATTACACTTTGATACGTGTTTATTTCTATTTTAAATTATTGTTTTCGCAAGGTCCTGAGATTGTTCTGGTGCAGGCAAAATAATATAGATAGCGTTTTATTAAAAAATTCTAAATACACTCCTATGCTATTTTCTTAGTTTTTTTTTGTTTTTTTTTTGTATATTATAAAAAATATGGTAGGTATCTATATGTATCAATATATATGGTGAAAGAATTATAACTAATAAGGTTCCTACTTTCTATATTTTTTTATCAAAGTTATAATATGATGAAGACTTAGCAGAAAATATTGCCATGCATTGTATACTTTATACCTATAGAAGTTCAGAAAAACCTAAGTTACCGAGCATTAAAAAGTTCTTACCTCCTCCGTAATAAGATGATCTCCATGTAGTTCTCCAAGACTGGGCCGTTTCAAGGCTCTCTTAGAGTTCCTGTAGTTCTCCAACCGGGGCAAGGCTTCCCTGGTCATCTGGGCCAGGGATCGCTTCCTCTTCCACCCCGCATCGTGCAGCCAAGTGTCTGACTGGGATGTGGGGCTGACGGCTCCTGACCCTCGCTCTACGGTCTCCGCTGAGGATCGCAGAGGCCTGGATATGATGGAGGCTCCCATGTGGATTCCATTCTTCTTTTCTCCGTCTACGTTGGATACTGTGAATCTGTAGGAAAATACACATTTTAATCGTAACTCCTAAGTAAAATGTCAATAAAAAAATAATATAATTAATTACCTACATATGAATTATTCAATAAAATTATATGATAAAATTCTATAAATGTAGGTACACTTTTAATTAAATTAAATAGGCGGTGATGATAGGCGGAATGACATTGTTTAGGAGATTATGTAGTTAGGTTATAAGAACAGAATAATAATTATTAGAATATCAATCAGTGTTCTATAATTTTCTCAATTAAGTAGATACCTACTTTTCTTGTTTTCGTAATTTTTTTGATTACGATGAATTTCTCTATTGTACCTAACTCCTAAATTTTTTTAAACTTGTCGTCAAGTTTCATACAGGTGAAGTCGCGGGGCGCAGCTAGTTTATGTGTAAAACATTTATTACTTTACTGTTGTGTTATTAAATACAGGGTGTCCCATAATGAGTGGATAACCTGAAAGGTGCTTATGCGCCAAGTCAAGGCCAATCAGAAACATTTTTTATTTTTTTCTAACTTGACCCGTTCGGAAAATATTTCTTCAGGTTTCTTCAGCTTTCAGGTTATCCACTCATTATGGAACACCCTGTATACCGGACGCCCTCCGGATAGGTGGGATGACGATCTGCGAAAGACTGCTGGCAGAAGCTGGATGCGGCAAGCTGAAACTAGGGCGCTCTGTGGCGCTCATTATGGGAAGCCTATGTCCGTCCAGCAGTGGACTAGTATAGGTTGAAGATGATGATTATATAAATATACACGAATACGTACTTTTTATCCTCCATAGCGAGCGACTGTCGGTCGGTGGACTAACGAAAGCTCGTCTTGTAGGACACCGCCTCTCGCAGTTTTATAGTTATATGGAAGTTTGTCTGGGTTGCTCTATACCACATAATTTTCTTTATGCTGCACCTGTGGACAACCATAATAATAAATAATAATAAAACTTAATAATCCATAGGGGTTTGTAACGGAGTATTATTATGGAGTTTCCTATTCCCGCCTTAGGACAAGTTTGGACCATCTGCAAATATTTGTTCCGGGTTTTGGGGTTTTCTATGTACTTAAGTATAATAGTGAAAATAGTGTCAGAAATTAATAAAGTATACTTACATACTAAAAAAAATTGTGCTTTTAAAAAAGTACTGCTATCTATAGGTTTGTACAGACAAACCGAATCACGGTTTTAGTTAAGCTTTTTAAATAAAATAAGTGTTTATTTGTAAGTATAACATAAAATAAATAAAGAAAAAGAAAAAAAAGGTATAATATGGGCATTGGCTCTAATGGTTTACCTACAATAGTTTGCAAGCAAGAGTGCTATAAAGATGGTGCAAATCCGACCGGTTTCGAGCAGGCCGTAAGGACTCAACTTTCAATACAAAATCCAGTTTTACTTATCCTCTATCATATAAGGAAAATATTGTATTATTTAGCGATTAGGTTATAAGGTGCCTTTGGTTCGAACATGGATAAAATTATATTTGATGGTAGGGATCTTTTGTTCACGGGAATGAAAGTTATGCTAATGTGTCATGTCCACCTATACAGGATCTACCTTTGTAGGTAGGGAATAATTCCCTATAATTTCAAACTAATAGCGCCGTCTTGTCTGTCATCGAATTCTAATATTTTTTTTTATTACGAAAAGCTAAGATCAATTACTTACGAAAAGGCCTCATTAAAAACAAAAACCACGTTAAACAGGTTCCGTTACCAATAAAACGTCAGTATACATTTTTAAAAACTGGCCGCAATGATGACATCATTCATATTACGAATGCGAACCCATCACCAGAATACACAGTAGTTGGTAAGCCTGGGAGCTTCAGTTCGTACCACGGAGGTTCGTAAAGGCTTTCAAGCGGTTGTTACCGGTCATAGCCAGATCGAGGGAAGCCCGGCACAGAATAGTAAACAGTTGCATTTGTCAAGGCTCGCCGCATGACGGCTGACAAGGGTAACCAAGGCTTTTGGTTTTTCCGGAATTGTCACTAATTTATCTAGCAGTTAAAATATATTGAGGATATGCCGCTACGGGCGAAGGTCCGCCTGCGACGACGCAGGAGTTTGCGTTTGATTCCCGACTTGGCACAAATGTTTGTTCGATCTGCATGCAGATTATTTTTTCTGGGTGTTTTCTATGTATCAAAAATAATAACTATCTAAATAAATGAATGTAGGTAACATTATTAGGTGCATATATCAATCAGTCAGTATATCATTATATTAATTAAAAATTCAAGCTATTTTTGTCTTTGATATTTTTTGTAGATATAAATTGTGAAATATTAGATATTTTAACTACCTACCTATGTGATTGATGTGATATACCTATCTTATCATATCAGTTACCTATAACCATTATTCTTATGCTATAACACAAGCTCTGCTTGCATTATGATGGCTAATGATGCTGTGTAGACTGTCCAGCATTATTTTTTATTAATTATACAATTTTATACCTACCTATCTGCAGTTTCTAAGGCCTGAGAAAGATCGAAAATAGGTACAATAGGAGCACTGGTTGTAGTTTGAAAATAAATTGAATTTGAGATCCATTTAGATCTCAAATGTCTCAGAAAAGTTGGGAATTATTCAGATATTTAATTGCTTTCAATCGACTACCTAACTTAAAGAATCATCATCATCAGAATATATTAGTCCACAGCTGGACAAAGGGCTCCCCTAATGAGCGTCGTAGCGCCCTGTCTTCAGCTTGCTATCATAAAGAATCACTACATAGTATAAAACAAAGTCACTTTTTCTGTCCCTATTTCCCTATGTCCCTTTGACTGCTTAAATCTTTAAAACTACGCAACGGATTTTGAAGCGGTTTTTTTTAATAGATAGAGTGATTCAAGAGGAAGGTTTAGACGTATAATAAAACCGTGCGAAGCCGGACGGGTCGCTAGTAAATAAAATAAAATAAAAGGAGCAGGTTTATGTCCAAACGTGCTCTATATTATTAACTAGCGACCCGCCCCGGCTTCGCACGGTTTTATTATACGTATAAACCTACCTCTTGAATCACTCTATCTATTAAAAAAAACCGCTTCAAAATCCGTTGCGTAGTTTTAAAGATTTAAGCATACATAGGGACATAGGGTCAGAGAAAGCGACTTTGTTTTATACCTACTATGTAGTGATGAGAGAAATATTTACCTACTTATCCCTAGATTTTTTTCTTTTTCATTGTTACCCTTTATCTATACATATGGATGTTTGTATAATTGTGGACTTCTCGCTTGCCTGGTTGCTTTATAATAATAAAATACCTACATTTTAATTATTTTACGCCTAATGTATGAAGTCTGATCACATGATAATTAGTTCCACCACGTGTCTTGTGAGGATTTTCTTGTGATAAATTATTGTGGAAATTATTGAAATAAACAATATCATATTGAATAGTTCATCACGTGTGTTATTAAATGGTAAAATACCAAGAACACTCTCATTTCTGATTCTGATCGAATGATTCACTCGAGATCAATAACTATAATTTACATAAGACAATTTGATTTATTTAAGTAAGTACCTAATTAAAGAAGTAAAACTTTTTTTAAATTTACTAAACTTTAAAGTAAAAGTAAAAAAGTAAAAAGTCTTTATTTTGGAACATAAACAAAGGGTATAAAAACATAAATAGGAAGCGATGCGACCTGCAGAAGTAAAAAAAAATGTGTCGCAGATCGCAACGCCCACCTCCGGGTTGTTTCCAACATAATCTAGGTACATTTTATGTAAAAAAAAATTGTTAAAATTAAAGTATAAAATAAAAGTAGTTACATAAAAAAAGAAAAGGTATTTCTCAAATTACAAAATCATGTGCCTTAGTGAAAACTTTACTAGATACAAGCATCTGCCCGTGGCTTCGCACGCGTTGTTTCTATGGAAACGTCTCAAGGCAATTTCTATTTCTATTCTATCCCATGGTAACTGATTTATGGGATGAAAAGTAGTAAAGTAGTAGTAGCCTATGTGTTATTGCAACCAAAGCTAAAACTACGTCTATTCAAAATTTCAGCCCGATGCGTTCAGTAGTTCTTGCGGAACAAGCATCCATATAAACTTTCGCATTTAAAACATTAATAATGATTTTTAATTTCCGAAAAAAAAATTGTTTTTGTAGAGTATTGTTCGTCTACAGGACGATTATCTCCATTTTATGGTCCTTCAATCGGTCTCCAAATTAACATTCAAACTATTTTGATATACATACTTTTCAGTTTACCTATTTGTTAAAGGAATTTTCTTTATTATAAGTTCATAAACTATATTGTCGAGGACATAAATTATAGAGATTTTGATCTTTATAATGTTTTTAATGTGAATGACACAACATTTCACACATCTCAGTGCGTAGGAAACCCAACGCGCCACATAAGGGAAAACAAATACCTAACTCGCTAACAAGGTTGCTACTTTACAAACGTCTATGTTTCTTAGAAGTTTAGATTATATATAACTGACTTCAAAAAAGGAGGTTCTCAATTAAAAGGAATAATTTGTTTTTTTTTACTATTATCTGCGTTTTTTCTCAAGATCCGTTTCAAGGATATTTCTATTCCATGGGAATTTATTTATGGGATAAAAGCCTTTGTGTTATTCCACGGCTAGAACTAAGTTTATTCAAAATCAAAATCAAATTTGATCCCGATCTGTTCAGTAGTTTTTGCGTGATGTTTATGCTAATGCTGGACAATCCACACAACATAGTCCCAAGCTAAGCAGAGCTAGTATTATGGGTACTTAGATGGATGACTGACATACTCAATACATTATACTTACATAGATAATATTTTTATTATACATAGAGGTAGAAAACTCTCAGATCCCTGGAACAAATATTTCCAGATCTTACAAACACTTGTGCCAAGGCGGGAAACGAACCCGCAATCTGCTTCGTTACAGAAGGACCTTCGCCCGCCGCGCCACATCGGTCGTCAAACATATACAATGGAAACTCTTCAAATTCTTCAATGAAGTTATATAAAACCCCACCTTGTTCATGTTTTCAGGATAGTAATTTAGTAAGGTTGTTTAGTAAATGAAAATAGGCTTGGCCGTAACAAGAGAAAGTTGATTAAAAGTGTTTTTCCACCAAAACCAACAATCAACTCGTCGCTCACTTGTTGATTGCGTAAGGGACTGTAGGTAGATTTTGTTTTCAGTTGTAGGATACGATACATCTTTATTTTACCATTGTACTATCAAGAAATAGAAAAAATTCAATGGCTCATTGAGTTAACTGCAGACGGTTGCAAACAGTCTAAAGGTAGCTCAATTGATCCATGTCAATATTGTATTGTATTATTAATACTTTTACATTTTTATTTTACCCATATGTATGGTTTTTATAACAATAGGTAATAATAAATAATGCTGGACAATCCACACAGCACCGAAGCTTGTCTTATGGGTACTAATAATTATAATGTATTATGATATACTTACTTACCTTAGTTTTGAGATAGATAACATACTTACGAGTTAATTATGTTTAGACGATATATGACGATTGACTATTTCCGGTTGCGGGTTCGATTCCCGCTTCGTAGTAAATGTTAGTACGATCTGCAAATATTTTTTCTGGGTGCACTGGGTGGTTATACATAGGTACTTAATAAAGAATAATAAAAAAGAATATACCTATATGAATGAACAAGAAATACTACCTAATAAATGTAACAAGAATGTAATAAAAGTAAATACGTACGGATGTGTATTATTTATATATGAGAATGACCTAGGGTAGGTATGTTGATATAACATAGACCGAAATAACAAATTAACGAAAATAAAAAGCAAAGCATGACTAATTTGACGAATAATCTTCCTTGTACTGAAAATCCCGGTGGATAGTAAATACTCAGGTACTTACGGGAAAAACCGAACAAATTGTGAAATGAGCTGGACGAAAGGAGGGAATTCGTAATTTATTGTTAGGGACTTTGATTCGGGTAAACCGAAGCCTCGAATAGCGTCAGTCAATATGAATTAGTGACGTCTTGATTCAATGAGTCGAATAAGGTATGTAGATGAGTTAAAAAATAGGTACTTAATAATTATAACGACATACCTACTTATCAATAAGTTATTTACTTATATAAGGTGTGATAGCAGCTACCCTGCGATTTTATCCGCGTGGAATTCGATTTTTTTACCCTTTTTCAGGCAAAATTAAATGTTTTCTGTAGGGGATCCTGAATTTAAAATTTTGTTTTTCTTAAACTAACGTTTCCTGAAACCTGTGCTTTTTAACATTTTATTCCTTTTTTGGAGCTCTTACGACGAATCCGATAGGCATAAACGTAGAGAGGTCTATCTTAAGCAGTCAGCCGACAAGTACCTACTGATGATGATGATGATATGACATTTATGAATTATAATATAAACATTCAATTTCATAGTATAGAGACCGTGATTTTGAACGAATTTTTAATAGATTGAAGAACCAGTGCGTAATCATCTTAAATGATGAACTAGTCCGTAATCATCATAACTGACGAACCAGTCCGTTATCATCTTATCAAGTAGGTACCTACTCATAACACAAGGATTCAGATGATGCTGTGTGAAATGTCCTGCGTTATTTATTTATACTAACAACAAGAAATACACTGGTCAAGTGTAGCCTAGTTATCCTGTGCTATTAGATTCGTATTAAATTAAAGTGTAGTAGTAAATGTATTAGTAAAAGGTGGTACCATTTAAGTCGAGGTGGGGCGTGTCGGAGTTAGGGAGCGGCCTAATCAAGTAATGTGATAATGAAACAAAACTCATCAAGAAATCGTAGGTACCAAGTACCTAGAAAACAAGGGAGAATCTCAAGTTAATTTAATAACATTAATTTCTTTGTAACAGGCAGGAGTTGTCCACTAAAATCATAGACTATTATTTTGTTACAAATAAGACATTTATCTGAAAATTTTATGAAAAAAAATTAAAGAACGGATGTGGCTGAAATTTTGAATAGACGTAGTTACCAAAATACCTAGTACTATATACAAGATTTATTTAGATAGGTCCTAGATGAGGCTGTGAGAATTGGCCAGCAATATTTATATTTATTTCGCCTGCAAGTAGGTACCGACCTACCTATGTAAGTAAACGTTAAATTTCAAAATATTTAGAACCTATCTAAGAGGAGCAAACTATGTAGAAGAATAACCAAAACATTTTTTTAAACAGCATAACATTTTTTTAACATGTAGTGAAAATAGTGCATTTTGTGGGAGCGCGTTTATATCTTTTGTTAGCGCTACATTTTTGATGCGATGCATTTAGGGCATGTGCGCTTTTGATAAAAATACATATATATTTTTGTCGGTCAGCCTTTAAAATTTTAACTCAAGCTAGTAACTTGAAATTAATATTAAGCATTGATTTACTGATTTCCTGATATAACGAAATTTGAAAAGAAACCTAGTAGGTCAAGCATGGATAGTAATATTTTTTTTTATTAAAAGAAACATTAGTTATCTATAACTACAAGGAACTAACTTATGTATGATCTGAGGCGAAGAGGAGATATGTATAATTCTCGTTGATCTGTTTCAAATAATCTTTATTTATATAAGGTGGTTTACAACATGTAACGTGCACCGAGATATTTATTTACCTTTGTGATACCTACTCTACCAACTGTAGATAAGAAACTTGAAGTACATACCGGATTAAACAAAGGTATGCATTCAGTGGAACAGTTGCAAAAACGTCAACGTATAATATAAAATCGACAGAAATAATACTTATTGAAACTTAAAGTGTTTTTTTTTTCACTGAAAACTCATAAAGAAACCGTGATATTTATAACCGTATTAACGTGGCATCAAACAATGAAAACAATTGGCGTTTTCGAAATCTACCTACAGTTACCTTGGTAGTTACATTATTTAAGTAGGTATTAAGAAAACCCACAAAAAAATCACATAAAAAATATAAAGTCAAAACAATTTAGTCTTAAATCTATGTGTGGTTAATATCTCTTTGTTTACTTATGTCTGTCTGAGATATAATAAACTACTACTAGAAGGTAGTAGGTAATAATTTTAATTACAGTCTGAAAAAGGTGAACTAATTAAAATCATCAGAAAAGTAAATAATTTCACAGTCAGATTTTAATTCATATTTGCAGAAGATAATTTTTAACTGTTGCTGATAGTAAGACTGAAATAATATCAAAAATTTACGAAAACGACCTTAGAAGATTATTAAACATTTTCTTACCTTGGAAAGTATTTTCTGCACTTCACTAATAAACACTTCTCACAAAAACCCAAAACAAAACTGAAACAAAAATCTTCTAATCTTTTTTGCGAATGACGAGTTCGCAGCGTAATTTTGCACGGAACGTGTTCCCGCCTCCACGCTCCGCGGTGCGACCAGTGCCCGCGAAGGCTTAGCCTGTACTCTTTATAAACCAACCTCGACTGTACCCTTTAGCAGTTCCAATTAAAACAATACTCCATCTAGTTACGACGAGATTTCCGCCAGTTTCAGCGGCGACGCGATACTCGCTACCCAAACTGTAACCGCGTTCGGATATTTATTATTAGTTCCCGTTTATTATTTACATAAGGGGAAACGTAATGAATCTACTGATATTTTTACGGGTCTTCAGTTGTAAGTAGATTCGTTGATATTTACTGGAAACATAGGTTAGTAGGTAAGGATCGCTTACAAACAAGTGAGTACTTTTTGCTCTTTAGGTTGGTACTTACTGTACTTAGGTAATTTAATACCTATAGTCCCATTGTGTTTTACTTTTCTTAACGTCCACGAAGAATGGTGATTTATTATGACTTTTTGTTGATGGCAAAATGTAGGTCGGTTTAGCCATTTTTATGCCAGTAGATACATATTTATACTTTTACTAGCTGCGCCTTGCGGCTTCACCCGAGACCTTGAACTATGTTTATTCAAATTTCAGCCTGATCCGTTCGGTAGTTATGGCGTGAAGAGTTAACAAACATCAATCCAACCATCCAAACTTTGGCATAAACAAAATTAATGTGAACCTTAAAAAATCTTCATTAACCTCATGCTCCTACTTCATGACTACATCTAGCTAGAACATTGATTTAGCTTCTATATCAAAGAATTAGCAAGCTGAAGTGGCAGGCGGCGATATCTCGCGAAGAACCGACAAACGTTGGGGTAAATGTGTTCTTGAGTGGAGACTGCGACTCGGGAAACGTACTACAGGACGCCCTCAGGCCAGGTGGGATGACGATCTATGAAAGACTGCTGGCAGATGCTGGATGCGGCAAGCTAAAGAGAGGGCAATATGGCGCTCATTAGGTGAGGCCTATGTCCAGCAGTGGACTGATATAGGCTGATGATGATGATCTAGCTATAACATAGGTAACTAATTTAATCAAATAGCCTTTGTTCGATCATCTGATCGTATCGTATCTGATCTATATAATAATAATAATAATAATGCTGGACAATCCACACAGCATCATCTAGCCCCAAAGTAAGCTACTCAAAGCTTGTGTTATAGGTACTAGATAACTGATATATTTAATACATTATATACATAGATAGATATTTTTTATTATACATATTAAACACCCAGACCAACGGAACAAATTTCTGCAGATCGTACACAAATTTGTCCCGAGGCGAGAATCGAACCCGCAACCTCCTGCGTCGCAGGCGGACCTTCGCCCACCGCGCCACATCGGTCGTCATATATACCTACCCTTGTCGAAGTAGGTATACGAGGATATTCAGTAGTGATAACAACCTTTTTATCTTGTTAGAGGGACCCATTATTTCCTACTTACCTACCTTTACGAAAGACTGCGAATGCCCCTATAATTGTTAATGTTTTTGGCCTTGTGGTTTCAAGCTTTCAATTTTATTGCTCCTCTCCATTATCTAAGAGTGCTTGCTATCAATAAAAAATACGTCGTCTACAAGGACGCAAGCGAAATTTTATTTCTCTCTTAGGTAGAGCAATGTGTTTTAAGATTATAGCTACCTAATTAACTGGTAAGTAAGATATCCTTTATTCAGTTTTCGCAGATCGGTCTAAATAATGTAGGTAGCAGGTGAAGTCTGGCTAAAACCAGTTTAAATCCTTCCCAGGAATTAACAGCATTAGGGGAAGCTATAAGCAGAATAATTATTCACAATTTCACGGTCACTGCACATCTGAAATTTCTGAATCACGAGAAAAGTTCTGCGAAGGAAGCGGTGACGGCCGCCCACGCCAGCGCCTAGCGCCTAGCGCCCACCAGGGCGGCGCGTGGCAACGTATTTGCATCTTACAGAATTTAAAACCTTCCAACCTCTTGAAACAGATAAATTGCTAAGGAGAGATTATTATGCTCTGTACCTAGTTTAGGACTTATCTCTTAACAGTTGATTTGACATTTGTATTGGTGTAGCAGGTTAGAAAACAAAATTAGTCCTAGGTAAGTATAAGATGTGTAATTAATTACTTAAAAACTGATATTCCAGTAGGTAGGTACCTACACTACCTACCTAACTAGTAAATATAAGTAGGTAAGTACTGCTGCATCTCAGGGTGGAACTGAGTCGAAAGGTGCCGGGTGGCTTCGAAACGCCAGGGGTCGGAAAATTTGTAGTGATCAGGGCGAGCATTGGTCAGGGTAGAGCGAATTTGTCTTTCGGCGATCATTGCACGTTTAAATTTTTATGCCACGCTTTAACATAGACGGTAGGTAAGTACATCTTTACGTAGACGATCTACGCACGCGCTACTCTTTTAGATGATGTTTATATATATAAAATACCTACCTATACAATTACATTTAGAGACAAATGAGACTTTTCATCGCTGGAAATAAACCTTACCTACCTACTTAGTGTTAATTTATTTATTGGGAGCAACCATAGAATAGAGAATACCTAATACTACCTACAGGAGACTTGAGGAGACAAAGGTAGGTAAACTTTCTATCGTATTAAATTATCAACTCGCGACGGTTAAAAAGGGGTTATTACATGATTTTATATATATACTAGTACCTACCTACAAGTTATTCCAAAAGAGTAAACAGGTATTTTGAGGCAGCATGTGCAATGAACGAACACTATGAACACTAACTATAATTCCTTTTATAATTCTTTTTAGGATGTTTACCTATGTATAATTTAGTTTAGGGGGTTTTGGGGGTCGTGCGCTTCATTTTTTCATGTATCTAGGTATTAACTCCCCACTGTAGGTATATAATAGCGTTCCACCTAGAGATTTTAGGTATACACGTGTAAGGAGGTAGTATTTATAAACAATTAGTAAGTCTAAGTAGGGCAATAGGTGTTAAGACGAAAAAGGGTCGTCTTACAAACATCGTTGGTGATATCAGCCATTCAGTCGCAAGCGGCTTGCGCTGGTTTCAGGCGGATCCAGCTGGTTCTTGCAGACCAGTGATGGCATGCTTAGGCACTCCTATTAGACGATAGTAAATGATTTTAATGACTCACAAAAAGTTGACATGTTTTGATGATAATTAATTTACGCAGGACAAATTCGGAGAAACTTGAATTAGTTAACCCTAGCTCACTAACCATTCGTCTATTAGACTACGCGTACCCTGCGAATTTGTTGTTTTGGTAGGTTCCCGGCCCCCGGAACCCTTCTAATTTTTAATACCTTCCTATTTCACATAATAAGTGACCCACAAACACTCATTACGGATGCTCGTTGCACCGATTGGGATA